>JAJHZJ010000600.1:6115024-6715024 GCA_023548195.1 Bettongia penicillata ogilbyi | reverse complement strand
CTCACTCTCATATATTCATAATTTGACAAGTTTTGTTATATCCACTTATACAGAATTTCTCTTAAACATCTTTTGCCATGAACTCACATAGGTATTAGACCAGGTTAGGTCCTCATGACCTGTTGCAATAGCTTCCTTATTGCTTTCCTTATATTCATTTCTACTTAAAGTCTCTCCTCTAACTCTATGCAATCAGGAAATGCAGATTTATGGCATGACTTATTCCATCCTCAATTATTTATGTGTGTGTCCAAAGCATAGATATCTATATATACAATGCACATATTCTTATACACAATGTAACTATGTAATCTGTCTTCTTGTACTTCTTATACCAAAATAATACATACATATACACACAAATACATATATATGTATATATGTATGTCTATATATATATACGTGTGAAATACACGAATGCACACATACCACGCATCCAAATAATTAGCTTTCATTTTCACTACATAAATGTAGCATCTATTTTTCCTGTCATACTTTTTTTATGATACCCTTTTTGTTTGCATCCATGTGTAAACAATATGTCATTGGTAAGTTCCTACAGTCTACCCACATGGTCTGCTTCTCTCTCTCACTCTCCTTCCCTCCCTCTCTCTCTCTTTTTTTCAAGTTTTATTCCTTAACTATTATAGTTTCCCATGCTTCTCAGACATTTTTGCTGATAGAAGAATATATATATTTAAAAGGATATTTTCTTTCAGGAAGAAATTTGGGGCCACTGACAGGACTGAGTAATTTCCCAAATGCAATCCAGCCTACTGTCTTCCCCTCTTAAATTCTAGGCCTAACTATATTTTATCTTCACTTTTTGTACATGATATCAGCACTGATGGACTAGCTGTATGGGTTTTAATGGATATTTTTTGGTCTTTTTCTGTTTTCCTATGTGAGAAATCCTTAATTAACAAGAATAAAAATCTATTATTGCATAATTAGCTATAGAGAATTTTTTAAATTGTATACAGGCACGATTTGTCTCTGTGTATTTATGATGGAGTACTCGCCAATCCCTAAATACCTGAAAAGATCTATTAGCAAGCAGTTTTCTGGAAAAGTCAACTTGTCATTTTTATCACAGAACTTATAAATGTTATTTATACCTGTGGTTTCATTTAGGATAAATATCAGGCTCTTCCTATTTGTTGAGACACACTGAAGAGATTCTCTACATGGGACAATTATTTTCAGTACACTAATGTTCAGGATTCATAAATTTTTCCTCTCATTTTAAGCTATATTGTCAATTTTCCAGTGTTTTCTTTTATGTCAGATCAGTTACTTTTAAGAAAACTTTTTTTGCATAGATTAACATTTAAGTACTGATACATGGCATAACACAGAATTCTTTGTAGGTATTAATATTGAGGCTAACATGAGAAATATGTATTTTGCTTCACTATAATGTTTCTGCCCAGCAGATGTTTATATTTTTTCTCTGCTTTTATACAGAATAAATGCTTTGTTGTAATTGCTTTATTTCCCACAGGCTCATAGGATAAGGTATGACTGCTGGTCTAGAAATCCTAAGTAATCAACCGTAAGTGATTAACCCATTTATGAGAGATTTATATTTATTTGAGGTTTGACTAATTCCATTTTCTTTAACTTCTAAACCAACTGCTGTTATTTTAGGGTGTTTGAAATTTCAGTTGAATTGCCCTTGCAGTGATAAAGATTCATTGGTGAAATTTTCAGGTGACTTTATATAAGGACTTAAAGGAAATAAGAGATGTCCAAAAGAATACCCATTGTATGGTGATCCCTAGAGACATCTTGGTGTGTCATGGATAGTAAAGAACACTAACAAATTTGATATAAACTCCAATTATGATGGTCCTATGCACTGAAAGAATCAAAGGAACGCTTTGACCTGATAGTATATTTCTTACCCCAAAGTTAAGGTGAAATTTCTAATTGATCTCAGAGTTTACATCCACACAGAGAAGGCTACATATTGTCAGCAAGGATATTTTCCTTCTAAGACAGAAAACTGTATTGTGTGGTATGGTGCGGTATATGTGAGTGTTTGCATGTATCTTTTTTTAAAAATCGTTTTTGGCTTAGTAAAGGTCATATGGAACATTTAGGCAGTCCCTTCAAAGGTGCTAAGCAAGAAATAATCTCTGATAAGATTTGGAAAATGCCCTTTGTTTGATGAGTCTCCATAATTCTTTATTTAGAAAAAAATTAGATTTATCTGATACCTGAGGGACTGTATAAGTTCCCCAGTATTGACTGTTATGAGGCCTTCTTCTCTATGCCACTCTGGAACCAAGTGGAAGGACAGTGATCCTATACTCCCAGGAAACCAAAGTACCATTGTGGGCGATGTGATCAAAACACACTGTCCAATTTGCTAAGGAAGGCAAATTTTTTGAACAGGGAGAAGGAGAATATAATGGTGAGATTGCCTTGGAAAGTCCATTCCTTATGAACATGTGTCACATCCTTAGTTTAATGCTTTTCTCCATGGTAACCAGGTATTCTGAAGCCTAGTCTAGTCTTCTACACTAGTCTATTGTATTCCTTCCATTTCACAGTGGACTGTTTATTCAGAGCAACATGTGTTATATACAGAATAGCTCCCATAGAGACAATAATTGTACAGAGTACTTTAAAATTGGGGCTAGAAGAGAATGGGGGAAAATTATAATTATTATTCAATTGAAATAGCACTGGTTACTTAGGCTGTGTGCTGTCATTCTTCATAGGAGCCTAATTTTTTTTTTCATTGAACTCCACAGCTGAAAATTAAAGAGGAATATAGAAAGAGGTAGCGAACAGATAAAAAGAGAGAATTAAATAGGCAATTAAAAATATCTTACATCTAGACAAGCTAGGATCTTCCCAGTTTTTACTGCACTTACCTTCACAAAACCCTCTGATATAACTAGAGACTGTATCCTAGCTTAGTCAGTCACCAAAGACATGGGGTTATACCTATAAAAGTCTGACACTGAAGTCTGTAGTCTAGTGGAAATTACCTCAGACCTGCCATCAGAACCAGGATTCTGGTTCTACTAATTGCTAGTTACATGACCTTGAGAATGTCCTGTCACCTCTGTGAGGCTCACTGTCCTCATTTGCATATATGAAATGAAGCAGTTAATCTCTTAGTTTGCATGGCCATGGAACTGGCAGTTAGGTGGTGCCATGGATGGCGGATAGCATGCCAGGGCTGGAGTCTGGAAGACTCATCTTCCCGAGTTCAAATCTGGCCTCAGACATTTACAAGCTGAGTGACCCTGGGCAAGTCACTTAACCCTGTTTGCTATAGTTTCCTCATTTGTAAAATGAATTGGAGAAGGAAGTGACAACCACTGCACTATTTGTGACCCAAATGGTGTCATAAACCGTTGGATATGGCTCAAATGACTGACTGAACAACAACAAAAAATGAAAAATTTTCTCTTTCCTCATTTCCCTCTCCCAGCTTCTCTGGTGTGCTTCAAGTCCAAGCTAAAATCCAACTTCCTTTAGAAACCATTTCCCAATACTTTTTAATCCCCGTACTTTCCTGGTGCTGATTTTGCCCTACTTATCCTATAGCTTGTACATAGTTGTTTGGATATTATCTTCACCAATAAATACTAAGCTCTTCAAAAGGATCTGTCTTCTGCTTCTCTTTCTTTCCTCACAGTTTAGCACAGAGCCTTGAACGTAATAGGCTCATCTACTACTTCTTGGCTCTCTGTCCTATGATCCTATAAATTCAGGCTGGCCTTTTAAACTCCCCACAAAGGAATTTTCAACATTGAGAACAGAGAGAAAAGAGAATGAAGAATTAAGGAAGGGGGGGGGGGAAGAGATGTCTATAGCTACTGGCAGTAATTTTATAATGGAATACAATAACCATTTATAGGGGCACTTTATTATGCAGGTGTCCTAAGATACCTGATACTAAAATCAATAAAGCCAGCTGTGAAATACAGCTTTGCTCCAAGTAAAGTTTTAAAGGAAGAAGGAAGGGGGAGAGAGAGAGAGAGAGAGAGAGAGAGAGAGAGAGAGAGAGAGAGAGAGAGAGAGAGAGAGAGAGAGAGAGAGAGAGGGGATGGGAGGGAGGCAGAGAGGGAGAGAGGGGGAGAGGGAGAGAGAGAGAGAGACAGAGACAGAGAGAGACAGAAAGAGACAGAGAGACAGAGAGAAGAGAGAGAGACAGAGAGAGAGAGAGAGAGAGAGAGAGAGAGAGAGAGAGAGAGAGAGAGAGAGGGAGAGAGAGAGAGGGAGAGAGAGAGAGGGGGAGAGAGAGAGAGAGAGAAGAAAAAAAGTGTGTGTGTGTGTGTGTGTGTGTGTGTGTGTGTGTGTGTGTAGTGAATTTTCCTCCAGAGACTGATTCTAAGTGGCCGTAAATAACGAGAGAAACACCAGTGGACAGTATTCATTTTCTGAAGCGTTAAGGAAGCTTGGCTTGGAACAACAAAAAGGTGAGAGCTCCTTCTCCAGGGCAGCCTGAACACCTGAATCAGAGCCTCAGCTCTCACATTTCACTTCTGACTGAATTCTGATCTCTGCAGATACAGCAGGGTATGTGGGTGTTGGAGGCGTTTTCAATTTCTAACTCTTTGGGCCAGCTCTCAAATAGCTGTGAACTTCCCTCCATTAGTTTGGTTCAATAGAAGAAAATATTGCTTTCTGTTCTTAGTGAGGCTGAAAGTACACATGTCTTTTCTCAGTCTGGATGACGTTAGCTCTACTGTCTCCTTTCAGAGATACCCTCATTTACGAGAGTAATGCCGAGCATCACACGCCAGGGACAGAAGTACGATTACTAACTAGCATAAGGCAGAGTAAAACCTCCTAAAGGTAGCTAAGTCCCAATCACAGGAGAATATCTTTCTCTTTCCTTCTTTCTTTTTCTCATATTCTCACTCTCTCTCCCCTCTCTCTACTTCTTCCTTCCTTTCCCCCTCCCTCACCTCCTCTCTCCCTCCTCTCCTCATATCCCACTTTTCTCTTTCTCTCTCCCCCCTTTCTGCCTTTCCTGCTTCCACACTACCCCTCTCTCCCCCCTCTTTCACTTCCCCCATATCTCTTTCTCTCTCCTTCACCCCCTCTCTCCTTCTCTCCTTTTTACCTTTCCCTCTCTTCCTCTCTCTTTCCCTCTCCTTCTCTCTCCTTCCCTCTCTCTCTCTCTCTCTGTGTGTCTGTCTCTCTCATATACACATATGTAAAATATATGTACATATCTATTTTTCATGTATTTGTGCATGTATGGATGTATATTTCATAATTGGAGAAAAAAAATATTCAAGCAAAATTGCCGCAAGGTTTCCTTGATAACTAATACTGTGTGTGTGTGAGCTCTTAATTTAATTCATTTCTATGTAATAAGTATCGATTAGTTGGCAACTATGTGCAAAGCTGAAATAGTGGAATAGTGGATAGAGTTTCAGTCTTCAAGTCTAGGAGACTTGAGGCCAAGCTACCACATCCTGAGTATGAGCCTGTACAAGGCACCTAACTGCTCTAAGACCTGAGGTTGCAGAGATGTTGCTGACGTGTATTGATAGATGGAGTCACCTAGGAATTTCCTATACAAAATAAGTACAAATATATCTGCATACCTAGATGCATATATAGTCATCATTCTAGACAAACACAAGAATAAATAATTCCTGATTCTCAGGAGTTTACATCCTCCTCAGGGAAAGCAAACAGATAAATATTTTTAAATGTTGAAAAAATGATGCAAAATCCTACCTCTATTAGAACGTAGTACTTAAACTAATTCTAAAGGAAGCTAGGGGTACCAAGAGGCAAAAAAAAAATCATAGGATTATAGATTTAGATCAAGAATAGACCTCAGAGGCTATTTAGTCCAAACTTGTCCAAATGGAGGTGACTTGGCTAAGGTGACAAAACTAGTATGCAGCAGAAGCAGAATTTGAACTCATCACCTATGACTCCAGTCAGTGCTCTTTCCATTGAGTTATAGAGTAAAAAATTTCTTTCTAACTGAGGGGATTTGAGGTTTTATTACTTGTGTGGTATACATTTTTGTGTAGACATCTGGAATCACGGAATTTATTGAAGCTTTTTATCAGATATTTTCTTTCATTAATTATTTGCCTGTTCCACTAATAGTTAGTTTTCTCTTTACAACGTACCTGCCACTCTCTGTGGTATCTGACTTACTGTACATATTTGGGCAGATTTTTTTGTCCCCTTCCACCTTTAATTTTGAATCCTCTGTATCAAATCCAGAAGTCTCCAATCTAGATATATTTGAAATTCAGCTTCATGAAGTTCATTCCATCCTTGGTCATAATGAGTTTATGATTCTAGAAATCTACTTTCCATTAGGAAATTAGTCACTTCTTTTCAACCAGGTGACTACTTATAACATCTTCCATCCCTGTCTGAAGCCCTTGTCTCCAAAAGGCAATCATGCTGAACACAATCCTACATGATTAAGTTAGTCACTTTGGTGTTCAAATTTGTATAACCTCTAGCTATACCTTTTTATTTCTTCCCTTAAAATAATTTATGCCCACTTGAATTCTCAAAAGCTGATAATATGAATAAGATTTCGTTTATTTTTCCATCTTTATATGTCCCAAAGAAAGGACATTTCCATTTTGTTTATTTAATGTTGATATATAGTTGTCATGATACCTCTAATCTGGGAAACTCCAAATACACACACACATATACATATATATGCAATATAACATGTATATGTATATTTGTATGTGTGTTTGATGTGTGTATATGTGCATATGTGTATATGTATATATGTGTACATCTCCTGTATTAAATAGATTCTCTCCTGGAGGGACCTGTGAGTCATCAAGATTATTTTTTGGATTAGAAAAAGCTACTACTCATGGAGCACAACTCTACCCTCTTCATATTTTTTTTTCCTTTCCTACTACTTCATACAGTATTGTGCCTATGATGTTCCAGGCACTGTGCTAAGTGCCTAATAAATAATAACTCAGTTCATCCTCACAGCAATACTGTGAGATAGGTGCTATCATTTTTTCTAAATTTCAGTTGAGGAAAGTGACATAAACAGAATTTAATTAATTTGCCCAAATTCACACAGCTTTAAAAATTCTGACATAAGATTTAAACTCAGATCTTCCTCACAACAAGTCCATTGTACCATCTGTCTGCTCTTATACCCTGCTAAAACCAAGAACCAGAATTATGTTTATTATGGATACATTAGAGGCCTTTCCAGTTAGATAAGGGTAAATCAAGTATGTTTATTTTCACCATTACTATTTCAACATTTGCCAGAAATGCCTAGCTATAACAGGGACAAGAAGAGAAGAGAAGAGAGGAGAGAGAAAATGGACGTACGCCAAGAGGAAATAAAATTATCATTTGCAAATGGTTTACTTAGGGAAACAAAGACTCACAAAAAATCTATGACAGAAAAATTTTGGTAAAGTTTTAGGATATATAACAAACCTACATAAATAATCAGCATTCTCTGTATCACGAACAAAATCAAACAGGAAGAGATTAAGAAATCCCATTTAAAATATCTACAGAACATAAAAAGTATTTGAGAGTCTATTTCTAAAGAACTATAGAAACACAATTACAAAATACTCTCCACACAAATAAAGACAGATCTAAATAACTGGAGAAATCTTACTTGCTCATGAGTAACCTGAGCCAATATAATAAAGATGATAACAATACCTAAACTAATTTACTTATTCAGTCCCATACTAATCAACTACCAAAATATTATTTTTGAACTAGAAAAAATTACAAAATTCATATAAAAAACATCAAGAATACCAAAGGAATTAATACGAAAAAGACTAGAAAGGAAGAGGGGCTAATAGTGTTATAAAATAAGGTTAAAATCATAAAAAAGACACAAAGAAAAGTAGAGGTTAATCAATAAAACTGATAAACAATATGTAGAAGCAAACAAACCTAGTATTTGATAAACCCCCAAATCTCAACTACTGGGGAAAGAACTTGGTATTTAACAAAATCAATGATAAAACTAGAAAACCACTGGAAAGAAAATTAGCATAGACTAAAGTTTACACCATAAACCAAAGCAAGCTCCAAATGAGTACATGACATAAAGGATGAAACAAAAAATAAATTAAAAGAGCATGGAAGAAATTACCTATCAGACCTATAAATAAGAAAAAAAAGTTCACGACCAAACAAAATATAGAATGTTTAAAGAAACATTGGACAATTTTGATTATACATAATTAAATGTTTGCTTGTTTTTTATGCAAGAACCAATTCAATTAAAGTTGAAAGAGAATCATATTAGGGGAAAATCCTTGAAGCAATTTTCTCTATAATTGTCTCATTTCTAAGATACATAGAAAAGTGATTAAAATTTATGAGAATATCCAGTCCCCAAATGATAAATGGATAAAGGCTAGGAACAGACAATTTTCTTAGAAATTTGAGCTGTCAATAACTCTGAAAAATTCTCTAAATAATTAATAATTAGAAAGTTGTAAATTAAGACAACTCTGATGTACCACGCCATGCCCATCAGATTGGTAAAGCTAACTAAAACAGAAAAAGACAAATGCTGGAAAGCTTGTGGGGGAAAAAGGGACCATTAATGTACTGTTGATAAAACTTTGAATTGATCCAGTCATTCTGGAAAGTAATTTCAAACTGTGACCAAGAGGTTATTAATTTGGGCATATCTTTTGACCCAGTGACATTGGTAATAGGTCTATACTACAAAGAGATTAAAGATGAGGGTATATCCACATATGTACAAAAATAATTATAGCAGATCTTTTTGTGATGGCAAAGAATTGGAAACTTTGGGAATGTTCATCAAATGAAGAATGGTTGAACTTGTTATGAGAGAAGAATGATGCAATAATACTCTAATGTAAGAAGTGATGAAAGGGCTGATCTCAGAGAAACCTGAAACTGGTGCAAGATAGAGTGAGAAGAATCAGGAGAACATTTCATGCTAAAACAGTATTAAATAAACGACTTTAAAATACTTAGGATTTCTGGGTCAATGCAATGACCAGATCAATTAAATAAATCTATGCAATGAATAAGTAAATTAATAAAAGACTGGAAATGGAGGGGAAGAGGAGTACATTACAGTTGGAGGAAGGAGAGGAAGGTTAAGGGAAATTATCACACATAATCTTAGTGTGCAAGTTGAAGCCCATGCAGAGAGGAAAGGATGAGAAGAGCATCTAATATTTAAACCTCACTCTCAACTGAGCTGGTCAAAGGAGAAAGAAAGAATATTCGCAAAATGAACTGGATACAGAAAATCATTTTCACTATCCATGGAAAGAGAAGGGAACAGAGAAGTAAGATGGGAATGAGATTAAAGGAAAGATAAAATCTAAGTAAAACAAACTACTGATATTTTTAAATGTTTAAAGCAGAACCTTTTTTAACTGACCAAAGGAGGTGGGGGTTAGGAAGTTGAGGGATTGCCTGTCATTTGGGCAATGGCTGGGAAAGTTATGATATATGAGGGTGATGAAATACTCTTTTTCCACAAGAATTGATGATGGAGATTGTTTCAGAAAGATCTGAAGATTTTCTTATATGAGTTGATACAGAGTGAAATGAACAGGACCAGCAAAATAATATATGCAACAACAACAATTGCATAAAGATGAAAAACTGAACTATTTAGAAACTGTGATTTGTATAATGCTCAGTCATGATTCCAGATAACTCATGAAGAAACATGGTGTGCATCAGAAATGGTGGTCTGAAGGACTCAGACAGCAATATGACACATATCTTTTCAATATGGTCAATGCAGAAATTTGTTTTGCTTGACTAAGTCTTGAAACAGGAGTTTTGTTTTTCTTTCTTCGTCAAGCAGTGGGATGAAAAAGTGAGATGGAGGGAAAAATTTTTGCTTGTTGATAAAATAAGTCAATTTTTAAAAGATACCATATAAAAATTCAGCCTCCAGCCACTTTTCTGTCTTCCTATTCTTCTTTCATCATTTATCAAACTTCATTTAATTTCTCTTCCTCCTCATGGTCATCCTATAGAGGCTTAATTATAACTGAATTGAATAAGCTGGCTACTGCTTTGGCATCATTCACTGGTTTCATTGTCGAATAAGAACAGAAAGATGGCAACTTATGTGCATGATCTAGTTTGCAGTTTCCAGATCCTAGAGAAATGGATGAATACAAAACTCAACAGATAATTGCAAAGGGTCATTAAATATTGAAAAGTTTGTAATTCCCAGAGAGGAAATTGCAAATGTCGTCAGTCTTTCCCCCATAAATGTCCTGCCCTGCTGAGTTTGGAGCTTGTGATATCCTTCCAAATCCTTCCATTCATAGGCATTACTTAAAGATTAAATGCCTTTCATTATTCTGACACTTCCTTTAAAACCCTTTCTGTCTATCACAGCACTGCAGCTGTTCTTGGTGCTTTCCCTAATTTATTTACTTTACATTGTGCATTTCTGTTTAAAAACCTTCAGTGTCCTCTGGTTACACCAGCTACAGAGTTTGGCACATTTAAATTTGAGAAAGCTCATTTAGGGCAATTAAGAAATTATGACAATGAAGTGAAGCATAAGTGGATAAAAGGGAATAAATGTGTGAAGATAAAAAGTTCCTAAAATGTCTAAAACATAATAGTTTTTTAAAGGGGAATGCCTAATTCCTCATGAGGAAGGATAAAACAAGATATGTTTGTAATTAATTGGAGGTGGGCTAAAAACTAGCGATGTATTGCAAAATAATTTTTCAATGTGCTAAATGAAAATTTAAATTCTTAAAAAATTCCATTTATTACATGCAAGCAAAAGATAAGGATAGCAAATAAGTAGGATGACCATACCTTACCAGAAGAGGTTATAGAAAGTAATGAGAGATTTTACAAATGCATTGGCTAAAATAGATAATAGAAAATAGCTGTACTAACAAATGAGACTAGGTAATGATGATCCTAGAATAGCCTGGAAATTATTCACATTCTTCAAATAAGGCTTTACCAAGTGGAGAATGGGGCAAATAGAAGATAATTGGGGAATAATAAAAAAGCTAAAATATGCAAAGACAAAAAAATTAACAGGAATAGTTGAAAAATAGAATATAGGCAGAAAACCTAATTTTGTACCAAGTAAATACTGGCTCTTTAATTAGTTTAATTGATGGTGATAAAGTTAGAGGAATACACATAATTTCAAAATGTTTTCCAATCCTCTAACTCAGACCTCATTCTTTAAGTAGCAGCATGGAATCATATCAAGCTAGATAAAACTTTTTAAAGTGGTGGCGGGGCAGGAAATACCTTAAGAATCATCTGTTACTACTGCCTCCTTTTGTAGAAGAAGAAATTGGATTGTAAGGAAGTGAAAGTGATTTGGCTGCATATCCTGCTCCAAAAGTTAGAAAACGATGCGAGTTTCTATAATATCATTCATACATACAGATTTTAACAATGTCTAATATGAAATGTGCTTTCATAAATCTAAAAGAAATCTCTCTTGTTTTCTTCAAACTAGTCCTTCTAATTTTTTCTGTCATCTGTGTTATTGGAAAATAGTTGATTACTATCTGCCTTTCATCATACCAGAATTATTCTTGTATCACTTGTATCAGTAATAAACTGTGATGGCTCTGGAAAGACTCCTACATAAAGAATGGAACCTCCCTGGTTTTTAAAGCACTCCATGACCTAATCACACCTCACCTCTTACAAATTAACCTTTTATTATTCCCAACACAAGCTTTGAGATTCAATTAGGTCAGTTGCCCAACTGTCCCCCATTAGTGCCACGCGTGCTGGCCCTTTGCTAGCATTCTGCTTTTCTGTTGTCTTAAATAGGATACATCGTTAAGTATAAGAAATAAAATAATCTGTGTATTTTGTTCTGTATGGCTTTAAATTCTCAACTTTTTATCAATTTATTCTAAACATAAATGAAAATAAAAGAAAAAAGTGTTATAAACTTAAAATATTAAAACTTAAATATTAAATAAGAAAATTAGAAAAAATATTGCCATGTGCATAGTAGAAGGTATGAGGGGATTGAAAATACACAGCAATAAATTTAAGACAGTCTACCCATATAAAAATATATTTTAACACAAAATCTTTGTTATTTATTTTAACATAAAAACATTATGTTCAGAACTATCCATCTTTACTTTCTTGTGAGTTTGTTTTTGTTCTCTGCTGTGCACTTTTTACTTTGTTCTTTCCCCTCCCTTCTTCTCCCACTCCCCTAAGAAGCCCATAATTAAGTATGTGTATATGTGTAATCTATCCATGTGTACATATACATGTGTATACATCTATATGTATATACATATACACAAACATATATACTGTATATACATGCAGATATCCACTTACATATGCACATACATATTTAGATATCTATAACCATAGTCATACATAGTCATACATAGACATATATATACATACATATATTCATATGTATATATGTAAGACCATCCTATCCTTATTTGTCCTCTGTTTATCTGAGGGTGAATATGATCTTCCTTTATAAGTCCAAGTCTTTCCATATATTTCTAAATTCACCACCTCATTATTTTCTACTCCACAGCAATATTCCAACAGTATACACTGCAGTTATTTTAGTCTAAAACAACATTGCTCAATATAGTTGACATATAGTGTATTTTTCCTATTTTTCCCTTTTGATCAAATCTATTTTAGCTTCAGCTTTGTCTGAGATCATGAAAAAATGTTTTTTTCCTTAATAAATTCTGTTCCTGATCTTTATTATATGTTTCTATGGATCTCTTATTTCCTTTCCCTCTTAACTCTTCTACTTTACTTCTACCTGATGTTTTACTGTACTATTACTTAACCCATCCCCTCCAAAAATCCCTCCCTTCTTCTCTTGCCCCCCATACTTTCCCCTTAACCATTTAGAAGTCTCCTATAGCCTTTCAAATGTTTTCCTTCTTTATCCTATTCCTATTAATCTAGACACTCCTCTATACCCCCCTTATCCTATGCCCTCATCCTTTTATTTATTTATAAATTTAGAAGACTTTTATTCCCTTGTAAATTTATATATTGTTTGCTCTTTAACCCAGACCTGAAGTGAGTAGGGTTCCCTCTAAAAACCCCTCCCTTATCTTTTACCCCTCCCTATCCCCTTAGCTTTTTATTTTTTTTCTGAATTTAGCAGACTTTTATACCCATCTAGATATATATATATATATATATATATATATATATATATATATATATATATATATTTACTATTCCATCTTTATCCATTCCTGATGAGAATATGGTCTTAGAACAACAAGCCCTTCTCCCCTATCTAATTTCTGTGACAGTACTTCTTATACTTCATTTGTATAACATAACTACTCTTTTTGCCTTTTCATAGATGGCATTACGTTTTATAATCACACCATACTCAGCTCTACCCCAACTTTCTTTCAAATTATGCAATTATTAATTATAATCTTAGACATAAAGTTTACATTTCCTCATATAAAAAGTAAACAGTCTGTCCTTATTGAGTCCCTTGTAATTACTTTGATGTCTACCATATATTTCTCTTGGATCTTGTATGTCAAGTTTTCTATTAAGTTCAAGTCTTTTTTGCAAATAAAAAATCCCGAATGTCTGGTAATTGAACATCCTTTTTTTCATTCAGGATTATGCTCAATTTTGTTGGATATATTTTCAATCATAACCACAGATTTTATGCTCTTCAATAGAGTGTTCCAAGACCAGTGGTCTTTTAGTTTAGTTGCCACTAGGTCTTGGTGATTCTAATCGAGACTCCTCCATGTTAGAATTGCTTTTTGTTTTCATTTCTTGTCATATTTTCTCCTCAAGTTATTTTTTTTTTAAATATAGCTATGCTATTCTTATAGGCTTTCCTCATAGGATCTCTTTCAGGTATTGATTTGTGTATTTTTTCCATTTCTACTTTCTCTTCTTCTAACAATGCAGGAGAATTTTCTTTAATTTTGTCTTGTATTATTATATCAAGATTTTTTTTTTATTGTAGCTTTCAGGAAATCTAATTATTCTTATTTTTTCTCTTCTTGGTCTGTTCACTAGATAAGTTAATTTTCTAATGTCTTTCTATTTTTCAATACTTAATATTTTCTTTAATTATTTCTTGGTCTCATAATTTTACTGGCTTCCCTTTGCATGGTTCTTATTTTCAAGGAGTCATTTTCTTCCTTAAGATTCTGGATCTCCTTTACTATGTGGTTAACTTTTTATCATAATCTTTTGTTGTTATTGTTGTTTTCTTGGGTTGTTCTTATTCTTAAAAACTTATCCTTAATCTCTCTCATTTGATTTTTAAAGTCCTTCTTAAATTCTTGTACGAATTCTTTCTAGGAGGTGATCATTAGATGTTATGCTTTGGGACAGGGAAGACATTTTTGCTTTAGTATCCTCCTCTGAGGATGAACTCATTTTTTCTGTTCACATGGTAGCTTTTTATGGTTGGGTTCTTTTTTCCTGTGCCTGCTCATTCTTTTTTAAAAATAATTTAACTACTTTTCTTAATCACCTCTAGTCGTGGTATGTAGGGGATAGTGACTCTGACCTCAGGTCCTCCTTCAGTTCTCCCTTCTGACCTGAAACCAAAACTAAGAATGCTTCCTTCCTATAAGAATCCGCAGCCAGAGGTAGCCCTGCCCCACTAATTCTGCACTAACTGGAGGTGTGCTGGTTTCTTCTTGCTCAGACATGTCTCCTCAGCACAGCTGGCTCTGGCATTCCTTATCAGAAGATAATCTTCCCCTACACTGTCTGGGACATGAAAATTCCTGTGGCTATGGCACAACCATAGGGCTTACCACTTGGCTGTTTCAGGAGAACTAGCCTGGAGGCGTTTACCCTTCACAGAGACCAAAACTAGGTCCTGGGATTTTTTTCCCAATCTTATCTGGCTTTCCCAGAAGGACTACTATTCTATCCTAACTCTTGTTTGTTTTTACTACTTTACATTCCCCCTGAGGTGCTGTTGTGTCTTGTTTGTGGGAGAAAATCTGGAGGGATAGGAATTTTCTAACCAACTCTGCCATCTTCCCAGAATTCCCTCTCTACCTTCTCAACTTGCAATAGAAGTTAAAGCCTTCATTCCAGGTAACAAGGACAGATCTTGAGGGAATAAGGAAATAATAGCTTTCTAAGTTAATATAATATTCTTCTAGCTTAAGATGATTAGGTGTTTTCTCAGAATATCTCCCTGCCTTCTCATTCTATATAACCATTCTGCTTTGCTCGTTGCAATTACTACTATCTTTTACCTTCAATAACTACTTTTACCTAAAGTCACACTCAAAGAATTTCATCTCCTTGTTCCTGTCATTCATGAGTCTTCCATCTCAACTCTACATATCTATGACATTCTTTGTCTGGTTATAACCTCCTATCCTCTCACTTGATCTCATCCCTTGATCCTTCAGTCCCATTCCAAACTGTAATCATATCATCTCTCCCTACTTTCTTAGGTCCCTGCTCTGTTCTCACATTTCTTCTTACACAAGCTGAATTCTTTGGTTTACTAGTTCAACCATTTCTTATCCCCATCTCTTCAGGCTAATCATCCCTTTCCAGAATCCAATTGTAGATGACCAAAACCACTGATCTGTACTGGATTTCAGGGGAGGAAGTTTAATCTTTTTTGACTGGGTATGGATCAAATTTACTTCCATTATGTAATCTTAGTTGAGCCCTCATTGCTATAGGGCCATCCTTTTATTTTTCCCCAGATTAATTTCATATATCTTCTCCCTAAATCCATTCCAAGTTTGTATTTTGCTTCTTTCCTCGGGAAGTTTATAATATTCCTCTTTCTTCCTTTTGAAAAGAGGACACCAACAAATACTTTACTGAAAAAAATATATCAATCTCTACACTCCAAATCATCTCAAACCATTCTTCTGCTCTGCTTATCTCAAAGAAAGAGGGAATCTTTCTTGAAAACACCAACAACCCTGCTTATGCTCTTGATCTCTTCCATCTTCTATCCTCTGAGAACGTGACTCTTTAATCCTCTCATTTTTCTCTTTAATATTTAAATGGTTCTCATCCACTGCTTCCATCTTTACTGTGTATGAACATGCTCTTAATCCTGTTTCCCTGTTGTCATACTAAAATTTTTTTCATTTAGTACTACCCTTCAAGTTAGTCATATGTTGCTCCTTATTTTCACATTTAAACTCCCAGAAAAAGCTACCTTTTCTTGTTGCCTCTACTTACATACTTCACAATAGTATCATAATTTTCTTCTATTAAATAACTCAATTCAAACTGAGTTACCAATAATCCATTAATTGCCAAATTCAATGGTCTTTTTACTCAGTATTTATTATTCTTGATTTTTGGGGTAGTATTAATACTATTGACCACTATGTCCTCAGAGATACTCTTTCTTCCTTGCCTTTTCATGATGCTATTCTTGCCTTGTTTCTCCTACAAACCTGAACACTCCTTCTCAGTCTACTTTGATGAATCAATGTCCTCAACCCGCGCATTCAGAAATTAAACATCTACTTAGGACATAGGACTCCTTCTTCTTCTAGAAACCACATGAACATACCAGTAGTGTAACTTGGTGGTAATGACAAAAGCAGCAGGAGCTGTGGAAGTTATCAAGTCAGATTTGGTAAGGGAACCTTGCAATTGGTCAGAAAGGGAGCAGAGGGGAACCCTCTGCTAGTACTACATGGGGGACTGAAAGTTATCTCACAGCTTCATTATCTCATCTCTTTGGTATCTCAGCTATAGTCACCCCTGGGTCACAGTTCAAGGGTGAAGAGAAACAATTTTTGTCAAGAAGGAGCAGGGGGTCTGAAAAGCAGTATCAGCTAGAAGCAATCCCAAGGGAGCAGAGACCCTGAGAATCACTTTTAGGCCCAAAGTATCAGGGGCCCTGAGGAGCAATATCAATTGCAATTCCAAGGGATTGGGCTCTTTCCTTGGTAAGGATTAGACCAGACTAGAACAGGAGAGCAGCAATCACACCTCTTTTCAGATTACACCACCATGGAAACAACAAAAACTTCCCAACCCCCAGAACTAGTTCTGAAAACGGCAGTGCACAAAAATCTGAAACTTGTGATAACCCCTATGCTCCACCCACCCCCATGGAAGGGATAGAGCCTGATTTAAACATAAATTCAAAGTGAAAAAGGCAGGAAAAAGGATCAAACTAAAACCTGAACATAAAAAGCTTTTATTGTGACAGGGAAGATCAAGACATAGAGTAAGATGAAGACAATGAAGTCAAAACTTCAATAAACAAAGCTTCACAAACATGTGAATTGGACACAAACAAGGATGTTTTAAAGACCTTAAAAAAATTAAAATCAAGTAAAGGTGGTACATGAAAAATTAGGTAAAGGAATGAGATTGATGAAACAAATTTCTATAAAGAAAATTAAACTCTTGGTAGAAGAGGCACAAAAATACTGATGAAAATAACACTTCAAAACAGAATTGGTCAAATGGAAAAAGAGGTACAAAAGTTCGCCAGAAAAAGCTGCTTAAAAATTATAATTCAGCAAGTCAAGTGAATTACTTCACAAAACATTGAGAAACAATAAAAAAGTCAAAAGAATGAAAAAAATCAAAGAAAATGCTAAATATCTTATTGAAAAAACTGACCTAGAAAATAGATTAAAAAGAGAACTTTTAAGAATTATTGGACTACCTGAAAGCTATCATTAGTAAAAAAAAAAAAAAAAAGCAAAAAAAACCGCCTAAACACATTTCAAGAAATTAAGAAAAACTGTCCTGATATCCTACAACCAGAGGGTAAAATAAAAATTGAAAGAATTTATCTATCACCACTTAAAAGAGACCCCAAAATTAAAATTCCCAGGAATGTCATAGTCAAATTTCGGAACTGCCAGTTCAAAGAGAAACTTTTTTAAGCAGAAAAAATTAAAATATCAAGAAGCCACAGTCAGAATCACAGTTTTAGCAGCTATCATATTAAATGAATAGAGGGCTTGGGATATGATATTTCAGAAAGCAACAGAGATGGAATTACAACTAGGAGTACAATACGGAGAAAAATTGGGGGGGGCAGAACAGAACCAAGATGGCAGAGTAACAGCATGGACTTGCCAGAACTCTCCCCCCCAAATCCAGCCAAATATCTGTAAAAAATGACTCTAAACTAATTCCAGAGCTGTAGAACCCCACATAATGATGTAGTTAAGTAAATTTCCAGCCCAAGATAGCCTGGAAAATCAACAGGAAGTGTCTATCACACAAAAGTGGGAGCAAGGTACAGACCAGTTGGGGCCATACCAGCATAGTGGGGCTGCAGTCCCTATGGGGACTGCATCTCTGGACCTGTGGCAGTTTACAGACTTTACAGCCCAAAAAGGCTAAGGACAAATTGTAAGGTCAGTGGAAAAAACCCGTGGAACCTGTGTGAAACAAGAGAGTGGTCCAGCCTCAGCCCCAGGACAGTGGAAGGGGTGGAGCAGCATGTGAGAGGCAAAAAAAAACTTTTTCAATGGAGAGAGAAAGTGGGGAGGTGAGAGGGAACAAATGAAACTCACTCTCATCGAATTTAACTTAAGGAAGGAATAACAGGCACACTCAATTTGGTATGAAAATCTATCTTACACTACAGGAAAGTAAGGGGATAAATGGGGGTGGGGAAGATTGATAGAGGGGAGGGCAAATGGGAAGAGGGTTAGTTAGAAATGAACACTTTTTAGGAGTGATAAGGTGAAAAGAGAGAATAGAATAAATGGGCAGCAGGATAGGATGGAGGGAAATATAGTTAGTCTTTCACAATATGACTGTTATGGAGGTGTTTTGCATAACTTCACATGTATAACCTATATTGAATTGCTTTGTCAGTGGGGATGGGTGGGGAGGAGACAAGTTGGAACTCAAAGTTTTAAAACTGAATGTTAAACATTATAATTACATACATAAGATATATAGGCAGTGGGGTATAGAAATCTATCTTACCCTACAAGAAAAATAGGAGGGATGGGAATAAGAGAAGGGACAGGTGTGATAGAAGGGAAAGCAGGTTGGGGGAAGTGGTAATCAGAATGCATGCTGTTTTGTGGTGGGCAAATGGAAGAGACAGGGAGAAAATGTGGAACTCAAAAGTTTGTGGAAGTGAATGTTGAAAACTAAAAATACATTAATAAATTCAAAATGAAAGAACAATGGGAAAAATTCTTCCTAGAAAAAAGGATATTTAAGATAAGAAGACTTTTAAGCATTCCTAATGAAAAGACTTGCTAAATAGAAAATTTGATTTTGAAATACAAGACTTCAGGATAAAAATGTAAAGATGAAAATGAAATAATAAGGGATTCAATAAGTTTAAAATCCTTAAGGTTTATATTTCTAAATGGAAAGATAATACATGTAACTCTTAAGAACTTTATAATTAATAGGGCAGTGATAAGGATTCTATATAAACAGAAAATGTGAGGAGTTGATTATGTTGGGATGATGTAAAAATGGATGGGAATAAAAGAGGTATGTCTTGGGAAAAGTGGGTAGGTAGAGGAAAGAATGGAGAAATCTCACATCAAAAGATACAGAAAGAAAAAACAATTTACAGTGGAAGAGGGAAATGGAGAGGGCAACGATTGAACCTCACTTGCATTTAAAGTAGTTTTCATTTGGATATAGAGATCTATTTTCTCCAACAGGGAACTAGGAGAAGGGAATAAAAGAAAGAGGGAGAAGACAAAAGGGAAGACCAATATGAGAAGGAAGCAGAAGCAAATAAAAAGACTTTAAAGGAAGGATAATATGAAAACAAGGAGAGGCAGATAAAGAGAAAAGATATGGTTATCTGAAAACAATATTTGTGACAATTCCCAAAAGACTAACAAAATGTGCATACCCTTTGATCTAGAAATACCGCAAGGTCTGTATCTCACAGAGATGATTAAAAATGGGAGAAGGACCCAAATGTGCAAAAAATTTAATAGCAGCCCTTTTTGTGTTGGTAAAATAGTGGAAGCTGAAGGGATGCTCATCAGATGGGGAATGACCAGACAAGCTGGGGTATATGATTGCTATGGAATGATATTGTATAGAAAATCATGAACAGGCACATTTCAGAAAAACCTGAAAAGACTTGTACTTCATTTGCAAAGTGAAATGAGCAGAACCAGGAAAACGTTGCAATATCAGCAACATTGCATGATGATCAACTATGAATGAAAGCTCTTTTCAGCAGCACAATGTTCCAAGACAAGTACAAAGGACTCATGAAGGAAAATGCTATTCACAGAAAGATAAAGAAATGATAGACTGAATGTGAATCAAAGCAATCTTTTTTCAGTTACATTATGTTTTATGTGTTTTTTTTTCCTTTGGATGTTTCTTTTTTCACAGCTATGCATGTTATGGAAATATGTTCTTTGTGATAGCTCATGTATAACTTATATTAAATTGCCCAAAATTTTTGGATGAGGGGATGAGAGGAAGTGAGGGAGAAAAATTTGGAATTGAAATCTTACAGAAGTGTATGCTAAAATTCCCTGGACGTGTAAATGGGGGAAAATAAAATACTATTTAAAATAATTTTTGACAACATAAAATACCTGGGCATATATTTCTGAAGACAAATTCAGAAACTATATGAAAATAATTTTTAAACACTTTTTTAATTAAAGGTAGATTTAAATTGTTGGAGAAATACTAACTGTTTAAGGGTGAGCAGAATTGGTATAATAAAAAATGACAAGTCCACCTAAACTCACCTACATATCCAGTACTATCCTCATAGAATTACCATATATGTGTCCGTATACATATATATGTGTGTGTGCATATGTATATATGTGTGCATATACACATATATAGATGTATACACACATTCACATACATATGTATAAATATGCATGTGTGTATACATGCATACACACATACATGTATATGTGTATATATAATTGAACTAGAAAAGATAAAAACAAACTACATTTGGAAGAACAAAAGGTCATGATTTTCAAAGGAATTAAAGAAAAAAGTATAAAGGAAGGACTTCTAGCATTATCTAATTTTAAACTATTTTATAAGGTGGCAATTAGATAGACAAATAGACAGACAGATAGATAGATAGATAGAAAGACATTCTAGTACTAGCTATGAAACAGAAAGATGAATCAGAGGAATGGAAGAGATACACAACACATAGTTATAAAATAATTAACCTTGTGTTTGATAAATGTAAAAAATTAGTCTTTTGGGATAAGGATTTACTATTTGGTGAAGAAAAAATGTTGGGAAAAGTAGAAAGCAATATGGTAGAAATTATATGTAGACCAATATCTTATCCCATTTACCAAGACAAGGTCAAAATGGTTGCATGACCCAGACATAAAGAAAAAATCATAAATGAGAAAAATTAGAACATATTATTTATGAAAGTTATAAATTGGTTAAGTATTTATGAATGAACAAAAGGTATAGCATTTTGAGATGCAAAATAGATAATTTTATTTCTTTAACTTAAAAAGATTATTTGTACAAATAAAACAAAAATAGCCAAGTTTTGAAGGAAAGCAAAAAAAAAAATTGGGAAAAATTCTAGGGAGCTTCCCAGATGAAGATCTCATATGTCAAATATATAGAGAATTTTGTCAACTCTATAAAGATATACTCTTCCACAAATGACAAATGATGAAAAGGTATGAAAGCTCAGTTTTCAGATGAAGAAATCAAAGCTATCCAAAGTCATAAAAAATGTTCTAAATAACTATTGAGCAAGAAATGCAAATTAAAACAACTCTGAGGCACCGTCTCATACTACCAGATTGGCTAAAATGATAGAAGGGGACAATGGGATGTGGAAAATTGGGACAATAATAAACTGTTGGTGGAACTGTGAACTGATCCAAACATTTTGGAGAGTAATCTGGAATTATGCCCAAAGAGTTATAAAAATATGTGTACCTTTTGTCCCAAAAGTGACAGTATTAGGTCTGTTTCCCAAGGTGATTAGGGAAAAAGGAAGAAAACCTGTATTTATAAAATATTTATCACAGCTCTCTTTGTGGTAGCAAAGTATTGGACATTGAGAGAATGTCCACTAGTTGGGATATAGCTGAAGAAGTTGTGGTATATGATTATGAGAGAATACTACTGTGCTCTAAGAAATGTTGTATAGGTTAATTTTAGAAAAGAAATAAAACACATGGAAAGACTTACAGGAAATAAGGGAGAGTATAACAAGTAGAACCAAGAGAATATTATGTATAGTAACAGGAATATTGCTCAAAGACTAACTGAATGACTAAGCTATTCTGGGCAAGAAGAATATCAGAATCAACTACAAATGTCCTGTGAAGAAAGATGCCTCCACCTCCAGAGAAAAACTAACATATGGAAGTAGGTATTGGGCATTGTTACGGGTGTTATTGTTGCTTCACCCATCAGTCATTTCTGACTCTTCATGAGCCTGTTTGGGGTTTTCTTGGTAGAGATACTGCAGTGGTTTGCCATTTCTGTCTCTAGCTCATTTTAAATAAGAGGAACTGATGCAAACAATGAAAAGTGACTTGCTCAGGGTCACACAGGTAGTATTAGAGGCCACATTTGGATTCAGGAAGATTAGTCTTCCTGACTCCAAGTTTAGTACTATTTCCACTGTGCCACCTACCTGCTCATGTATTGGATAGTGTCATATAACACACACATACACACATACACACATATATGTGTATCTATCTCTCTATATACATGTGTGTATGTATGTATGTATAGATAGATATGCATATATATATATATATATATATATGGAGGGAGGACTTAAATATTAAAAAATGTAAAATTGTAAATATATCAAAATTAATACATGTAATATCATATGTAATTAATATATTCATTAATATGAAAAATTTAACATGCAACTGAGAAATATTTAATGATTTTTTTTGAATGTAAAAAAACTCCCAATAGCCATCAGTCTTCTGCTATGTATTTTCAATAGATTCTCAATATACCAAACCATACTTTCATTTAAAACACCTCTCTCTATCTACTTCATGAAAATAATAATGGATTAGATTTTTTTCTTTAAGAAGAGAAAATATTGCAAGAGATGGGGGTAGAGCCAAGATGGCAGAGTAGAAAGACAGACATGTAGAAGCTCCCCTACATAGCCCATAAAATACCCATAAAAATTGCTCTAAACAAATTCTGGAGCAGCAGAAGCCACAAAACAGAGAGGGAAAGAGATTTCTAGCCCAAGACAGCCTTGAAAGCTAACAGGAAAGATCTATTCCACTGGGTACAGAGTGGAGCACAGCCCGGCTTGGGCCATATGCAGCAGCAGGGACAGGACCCAGACCAGGCTTCAGGGAGCCACTGGCAGCAGCACTTCCCAGTTTGCTCAACCCAGTCAGAGAAAGCTTCAAAAGTCAGTAAGAAAGTTCCTTTGCCTAGGAGAAGGGAACATGTTTAGGATGGCCAGCAGCAGCCACCAGAGCAGCAGTATTCATTTTTGGAGCCCTCTGCCTAAAGTCCCTGGGGGAACTGGGTGGTTGATCTGAATCTCAGACCTGAGTTCAGCCCTAGGAGCCCTCTACCTAAAGTCCCAGGGGTAATTGAGTCCCTGATTTGAATCCCAGGCCTGAATGTGGCCCTGGGGTGAGGAGGAGTACTGGTGTAGTGGAGCTGGAGGCTGCTGTTGAGAGGGAATTCTACTGTCAGGTTCTGATCAGAAAAGTTTTTGGTTGTTCCCAGAGCAGTGCTCATGTCAGGAAAGGAATAAACTCCTCTCCCTTGATTGGGGTACCTTGGAGGAAGTAAGAACTTACAGGTCCCCAGAGTATACCCTCCTCTTGACAAAGACAAAAAAGTCAAGTAACTGGCTAGGAAAATTTCCAAAAAAGGGAAAAAAATAAGACTACAAAAGGTTGCTTTCTTGGTGAACAGGTATTTCCTTCCATCTTTTCAGATGAGGAAGAATAATGCATACCATCAGAGGAAAGCAAGGCTGCTACATCCAAAACCTCCAAAATAAATATGCAATGGTCTCAGGCCATGGAAGAGCTCAAAAAGGATTTTGAAAATCAAGTAAGAAAGATGGATAAAAAATTGGAAAGAGAAACGAAAGCAATGAAAAAAATCATGAAAAGTGAGTCAACAGCTGGCTAAGGAGACCCAAACAAAAATGCTAAAGAAAATAATGCTTTTAAAAATAGACCAAGTCAATTGGAAAAAGAGGTCCAAGAAGCCAATGAGGAGAAGAATGCTTAGAAAAGCAGAATTAACCAAATGGAAAAGGAGGTTCAAAAGGTTACTGAAGAAAAGAGCTCTTTAAAAATTAGAGTGGAACAGATGGAGGCTAATGACTTTATGAGAAACCAAGAAATCACAAAACAAAACCAAAAGAATGAAAAATAGAAGAAAATGTGAAATATCTCATTGGAAAAACAACTGATCTGGAAAACAGATGCAGGAGAGACAATTTTAAAACTATGGGACTATCTGAAAGCCATGATCAAAAAAAAGAACCTAGACATCATCTTTCATTTAATTATAAAGGAAAACTGCTCTGATATTCTAGAACAAGAGGGAAAAATAAATATTTAAAGAACCCACAGATCACTTCCTGAAAGAGATCTGAAAAGAGAAACTCCTAGGAATATTGTAGCCAAATTTCAGAGTTCCCAGGTCAAGAAGAAAATATTGAAAGCAGCTAGAAAGAAACAATTCGAGTACTGTGGAAATACAATCAGGATAACATAAGATCTAGCAGTTTCTACATTGAGGGATTGAAGGGCATGGAATATGATATCCCAGAAGTCAAAGGTTCTAGGATTAAAACCACCACTCACCTACCCAGAAAAACTGAGTATAATACTTCACAGGAAAAAATGGTCATTCAATGAAATAGAGGACTTTCAAGCATTCCTGATGAAAAGACCAGAACTGAGTAGAAAATCTGATTTTCAAACACAAGAATCAAAAGAAGCATGAAAAGGTAAATAGGAAAGAGAAATCATAAGGGACTTTCTAAAGTTGAACTGTTTACAACCCTACATGGAAATATAACATTTGTAACCCCTGAGACTTTTCTCAGTATTTGGGTAGTTGGAGGGATTTTATACACACACACACACACACACACACACACACATTATATATATATATATATATATATATATATATATATATATATATATATATATATATATATATATATATATATATATATATATATATATATATATATATATAGAGAGAGAGAGAGAGAGAGAGAGAGAGAGAGAGAGAGAGAGAGAGAGAGAGAGAGAGAGCCAGGTGAGTTGAATAAGAAGGAATGATATCTAAAAAAATAAAATTAAGGGGTGAGATAGGAATATATTAGGAGGAGAAAGGAAGAAATGGAATGGGGCAAATTATCTCTCATAAAAGAGGCAAAAAAGCTTTTTCAATGGAGGAGAAAAGGGAGGAGGTAAGAGGGACAATGTGAAGCTTATTCTCTTCACATTTGGCTTAAGGAGGGAATAACATGCTCACTCAATGTGGTATGAAAATCTCTTACACTACAGGAATGTAGGAGAGAAAGGGACAGGTGGGGGAGGATAGAAAGAAGGGCAAATAGAAGTAGGGAGTAATTAGAAGTAAACACTTCTGTGGAGGGACAAGATCAAAAGAGAATAGAATAAATGGGTGGGGCAGGATAGGATGGAGGGAAATATAGTTAGACTTACACAGCATGACTATTATGGGAAGTCTTTTGCAAAACTGCACATATAAAGCCTATATTGAATTACTTGCCTTCTCAGTGGGGAAGGGTGGGGAGGGAGGAAGGGAGAGAAGTTGAAACTCAAAGTATTAGGAACCAATATTGAGAACTGTTTTTGAATATACCTGGGAAATAAGAAATACAGGTAATGGGGTATGGAAATCTATCCTACCCTATAAGAAAAGAGAGAAGATGAGGATAAGGGAAAGGATGGGTGTGATAGAAGGAAGGACATATTGAAGGAAGAGAAAATTAGAATGCATGGCATTTGGGGATGGGGGAAGGAAAGAGATAGGGAGAAAATTTGAAACTCAAAATTCCATAGAAATGAATTTTGAAAATGAAAAACAAATATTAATTTAAAAAAAGAAAAAACTAAAAAAAAAAGAGGAGAAAATATTTTCTTAGAATTTCAATTTTCCTTTTAACTGTTTCTACTTTTGAAAACCACAAGTCCTGGGCCACAAGTTTATGGTATACATTCTCTTCTGATTTCAAAGACCTCTCAACACTTCCTCTGAATGTTTCACTAATTGGTACCAAGTAATAGAACTATTAACAAACCAAAATTTCCACAAAGGAGATTTCACATTTTATTACTTTAGAAGAGCAACTTAATAGTCATTTGTAAGACTTACTATCTTGACCTGTAACACTCAAATCTGTTGAAGCTACTATTAACACATTTATGGAGCACTAGCCAGCAATAATCTCTTAGAAAATTGTAATCAGTATTAAGCAATTGCCCTTTGTAAAATTAAGAAGTTCTGCGAGCCTAAAGTGATTGGTCATTAGCACAAAGACCCATGCCTCAGGTTTTTCCATTTATGACTCAATTCTCATCAGCAACAATCAGTAAACACTTAACTCCAAAGGTACATCATTAAGTTCATAAATCTTGTAGTAGATTTTTATGAACAGGTTTAATTTATATAGTGTGTGTACGTAGGAAAGGGAAATATTGAGGAGGGCAAGATACGTATTTTTCACAGTAGACATATCATACATCCAGGGATGTCAATAATAAATTGTTCAGTATGTACAAGATTCCTCAGAGCAAAGACTTCAATATCTTTGAATTGATCATTGCTGATCCCCCAGAAATATCATGAGTATTATGTGGCATATATTTATTTTCAAAAGGAAATTTTTTTTTGTTTTTTAAATAAAAATTTATTTATTTCACTTTTTACATTCATTTTCACAAAATTTTGGGTTCCAAATTTTCTCCACATTTATCTCCTCCCCCCACCCCAATACACCGAGCAATCTAATTTTCCCTGTCACCAATCTGCCCTCTCTTCTATCATCCCTCCCTTCTCTTGTCCCCATCTTCTCTTTTCTCCTGTAGGGCCAGATGACTTTCTATTCCCCAGTAACTGTATTGCTTATTTCCTAGTAGCAACAACAAAACTCAACAGTTGTTCCTAAAACTTTGAGTTCCAAATTCTCCCCATCCCTCCCTCCCCACCCTTTCCCTTTGAGAAGCCAGGCAATTGAATATAGGCCATATCTGTGTAGTTTGCAAATGACTTCGATAATAGTCGTGTTGTGTAAGACTAACTGTATTTCCCTCCATCCTATGCTGCCCCCAATTATATCTATTCTATCTTTTGATCCTGTCCCTCCCCGAGTGTTGACTTCAAATTGCTCCCTCCTCCCATTGCCCTCCCTTCCATCATCCTCCCCCCTTGCATATCTCCTTCTCCCCCACATTCCTGTATTGTAAGATAGGTTTTCATACCAAAATGAGTGTGCATTTTATTCCTTCCTTTAGTCGAATGTGATGAGGGTAAACTTCATGTTTTTTTTCCTCAGCTCTCCTCTTTTTCCCTCCACTAAAAAGTCTCCTGCTTGCCTCTTGAATGAGATATAATTTACCCCATTCCATTTCACCTTCTCTCCTCACACTACATTTCTCTCTCACCATTTACCTTAATTTCTTTTAAGATATGGTCCCATCCTGTTCTCTGCCTCTGTATGTGCGTGCATGTGTGTATGTGTGTGTGTGTGCACGTCTGTACATGTGTGTGTGTGGTCCCACCAACTACCCAGATACTGAAAAGTTTCAAGAGTTACAAATATTGTCTTTCCATGTAGGAATGTAAAGAGTTCACTTTTGGTAAGTCCTTTATGACTTCTCTTTGCTGTTTACTTTTTCATGCTTCTTCTCATTCTTGTGTTTGAAAGTCAATTTTTCTTTTCAGCTCTGGTCTTTTCATCAAGAATGCTTGAAAGTCCTGTTTCATTGAAAGACCATATTTTCCCCTGAAGTATTATACTCAGTTTTGCTGGGTAGGTGATTCTTGGTTTGAGTCCTAGTTCCTTTGACTTCTGGAATATCCTACTCCACACCCTTCGATCCCTTAATGTAGAAGCTGATAGATCTTGAGTTATCCTGATAGTATTTCCATAATACTGGAATTGTTTCTTTCTAGCTGCTTGCAATATTTTCTCCTTGACCTGGGAATTCTGGAATTTGGCCACAATGTTCCTAGGAGTTTCTCTTTTTGGATCTCTTTCAGGCGGTGATCGATGGATTTTTTCAATACTTATTTTGCCCTCTGGTTGTAGAATATTAGGGCAGTTTTCCTCGATAATTTCATGGACGATGATGTCTAGGCTCTTTTTTTGATCATGACTTTCATGTAGTCCCACAATTTTTAAATTGTCTCTCCTGGATCTATTTTCCAGGTCAGTTGTTTTTCCCATGAGATATTTCACATTCTCTTCCATTTTTTCATTCTTTTGGTTTTGTTTGGTGATTTCTTGGTTTCTCAGAAAGTCATTAAACTCCATCTCTTCCATACTAATTTTGAGAGAACTATTATCTTCAGTGAGCTTTTGAACTTCTTTTTCCATTTGGCTAATTCTGCTTTTGAAAGCATTCTTCTCCTCATTGGCTTTTTGAACCTCTTTTGCCAATTGAGTGAGCCTATTTTTCAAGGTGTTATTTTCTTCAGCATTTTTTTGGGTCTCCTTTAGCAAGGTATTGACCCGTTTTTCATGCTTTTCTTGCATCTCTGTCATTTCTCTTCCCAGTTTTTCCTCCACCTGTCTAACTTGATTTTCAAAATCCTTTTTGAGCTCTTCCATGGCCTGAGCCCACTGGACATCAACCTGGGATGTCTGGGATACAGAGGCCCCGACCTCCACATCTTTCCCTGATGGTAAGAATCCTTCCTCGTCGTCAGAATTGAAAGGTGGGAACATCTGTACCCCCTCAAAGTAGCTCTCTATGGTCTTATTTTTCTTCCCTTTTCTGGGCATTTTGCCAGCCAGTTACTTGACTTCTGAGATTCCTGTCCACCCCTGCCTAGATCTGCCCAGCTAGTGCTTGGGGTCTGAGATTTAAATGTGCTTTCTGCGGCAGGCGTGGCTGCTATTCAATGTGAGCTTAAGTTCTGGTGCTGGGGCGGGGGCAGGGCCACCTCCTAGGCTCGGTCTCCTCAGGGGCTTTATGCAGAGACCTTCAGTAATGGTGCGGTTGGGGGCAGGGCCATCTCCCAGGCTCAGTTTCCTAAGGGGTTTTATGCAGAGACCTTCAGTAATGGCCCCGAACCTCTGCCTGCTGCTCTGGGAATTCTGGGCCACCACTGCTGCCTCTGCCACTGCCTCTGCTGCTCCCTCCACCACTGCCTCCCGAGGGGGTCTGAGTCACGGATACACCCCGCTCACCTCTTGGCCAGCCCAGAAGTCTCTCTCACTGACCTGTAGCGTCTGTGGGCGGAGGGACCTTCCCGGCTGCCATAAGGTTCTGTCCCTGAAGCCTGCTCGGATCTGCTCCTCTGGGGATGTGGCCATGGCAGTTCACGGGTGGGCTCTGCTTTCCGGGGTGCAATGGAGCCCTGGGGACCGCTCTCCAGGGCTCTCTGGAATGGAAATCTTTTCTACTGTGTTTCTGCGCACCTTGCAGTGCTCCAGAATTCGTGGGGAGTTCTTCTTGCAGGAAACATATGGGTTGTGGGTTCGGAGCTAGCATACATGAGTCTTTCTACTCTGCCATCTTGGCTCCACCCCCAAAAGTAAATTTTAAAAAATGAAAATAATTGTGTTTGAAACACTTCATCTGTTCACCCTTTGAGATATTTGGTCCCAACCTAGGTTGTCTCAAAATCAAGATGGGTAATCACTGACATAGGAAAAATAATTTACTATCTTGAAGAAAGACAGAAAATGTCACCAAATGGAGTTGTTGGCTAGAAATCAGTGTATTGGATGCATTCATAGACAATGATTTCTTATTCCCTGCTGTGGCCAGCACAGTCCAACAGGACCGGGGCGGTTCTGGGCTCACAGAGTGAGGATGAAAGACAGGCGAAATACGGTAGTCTGAACAAACTGAGTTTATTCTGGACATACTGAGCCAATGGGATGCTTAAAGAGTAAAAAACCATAAAGGTTGTGATTGAAGCATGAAACAGAGCAGATGGTGATAAGTAGAAAGGAAGGCTTCAAGGCCTCTTTATCAGAATGTGATCCTATAGCAAGGGCCCTGATTCCTGGAACTTCAATACCTGAATTCAAGGATGAGTACCTGAGAACAATATATCACTTAACTTCTCAAGTCATTTCTCCCTTGGAGGAGGGGAACTCTTGATCAGGAGCTCTTTCAAACCCCTCAAGGTTCTCTACAATTCCCCATTTTTCTCCTTGGAGTACTGCTCCTTACAGTATTATTGGTGAATTAATTTACCATGTCAATTTCAATGCTTCCGAAAAGGAATTTCATGGAAGTTGGAGATTTAAAATTGGGAGTGAAGCCTTACCTAGAAACTACTTTCCAGAAGTAGCTAGTTCAAAGGTTCAGAATTTTTTTTTTATTTGGGAGAGACCATAATGATCATGCCATTTCACCCTCTCACTTTATAGAAAAGGTGACCGCCTCAAGACTAAGCAGAAATGTTGTGTTTATCAGTGTTCTACCTAAGAAGAGCTGGTATGTGGAATGCTCGTGTTTTGTTTTTCCCTTTCATGAACCTTTAATTTACCCATAAGCTCTTGTTGTTGCTGTTGTTTTACTTTAAACAAAAGTCCCATTGGTACTTATTTATCTAGTCATTCTTCTCCTGAAACTTAAATTGAGGCATTTATTTTGAGATGTATGAATAAGGAAAATATAAAAAAAGAACTTTTGATAGTAAGGACAAGGCTATATGTGAAATGAACAACCTCTAAATATTTGTTTAACTGAATTAAAAATAATTGAAATGAAATAAATTAAAACATAATTCTTGGTTTCCAAACCCTTCCATTTAGCTGACCCAATTAATAGCACATTTCACCATATTGATGTGAACTAATTCCCCAGTTTATTTTGTTCTTTCAAACAGTATAATGATATAATGCAACAGACAGTATATAAAGACCTTAGTTCTATTCTAAACTCTAACCATAACTTCCTATGGAAATCTGAGCAGACCATATTTGGGGGTCTGTTTTCTCCTCTGTCAAATGAGGTGGTCTGATAAAGAAGCACTGTGGTGATCTCTAGAGTAAACCTTAAGGTTTATAAGTCATTGGTTGAGTATGCCAGATGAGGGATAAAGCTGAGACTATCATAGGTATACCTCAACATCCTATAGTCACCTGATGTAGAATTAGCAAGAACAATTAAAGGAAATGAATCCCTTGAGGAGGAAGGAGAGTGTGTGGGGGAAAATAGACAATATGTATAGATCCCCATCTTCTTTAAGATGTTGCACTAGATGAAATGCAAAGAGAATCTGAGATAAATCTGGTTATGTTTACAAATAATAGATCTAGATTTTGTGCAACATAGGATGTTTACCTGGCTCAAAATTGCTTTCTACAAGTGACTGAATCTGTGACAAGACTTCACAACCAGTGTGGATTCCTCTCTTCCTCCTGAAATATACCAGGACATACTTCCATCATAAACCCATAGTAGTAGAATAAAGAAATTCAGGTAATCTAGCTCACTGCTCTGATCCAGTTTCATCACTCTCTCTTGCTATGGTTCTGACAAATCATCTCAAAAGCTCCTTGCCAATCCTAAATTTCCATGATTACAAGACATAGAATTCTTAAACCTTAACATAGTGACCACCTGCTTTATGCTTTAACTATATGTGACAAATGACCATCCAACATCTGCTGGAAAAGTTCCCAAAACAGAATATTATTAGTTTTCAAAAACTCTGATTCCTAGAAAAAATTTTCAAGCTAGCTTCTCTCTACTAACTACCATTACTATAAAATGTATATGTTTTGAATCAGGGAATGAATAAATTAATAAAAGTAAAAGAATTTATCTGGCGCTATGTGCAGAGCACTGCATGCATGAAGAGGCAGAAGAAAGTAATTAAAGGGATATATTGGATTTGGAATCACAGAAGCCAAGTTTGAGTCCTAAATTTGCAACTTAGAAAATTACAACCTTGTATTCACCATTTAACCTCTTCTCCTATAAGGATTTTCTGGGGGAGAAATGTGCAAATATATGAAAACACATCATTAATTATAAGTGCTAAGCAAATGTAAGTTATTATTACTTCTTGAAGCGATAGAGAAGGGAAAGGATTACTTCAGGTTTCCCATCAAGCCTGATGATTCCTGATACTATTTATTTTACTCTCCACAAATTTTCAAATATTCTTAGCTTTTTCCTTTAATATAATTATAAGGATATATACTTTTTTTGAGCACCTGCTCAATTCAAAGGGTTGATCCTTCTATCTGTAAATTTGTTCAATAATTTAACCAATAATTTGAATCAATAGCTGGCTGAAATTAGTAGGAAGCAATCAGTAATTGAACAAGATGTTCAAGGTTGTTATTCTAACATTTTAAATTTTCTAACTTTGTAATTACTGGTACAAAATTTGAGAGCCTTTGAAGAGGCTGGTATTCAGGGTTTTTTTTTTTTCCATGAAAATCAAAATAGTTGTACTGCTAATGTCGTGCACAACAAATAATTTATTATTATTTTTTTAAAAATAACTAGTTAGTTTTAGTTTTCAACATTTTCTTTTATAAGATTCTGATTTGTAAATTTCCCTCTCCCTACACTCCCCCCCTCCTTAAAACAGCATGTGATCTGACACAGGCTATACATGTATGATCACATTAAACATATTTCCACATTAGTCATATTGTGAAAGAAGAATCAGAACAAAAGGGGAAAAACATGAAAAAGAAACCACAAAAAATAACCACAACAACAAAAGAAAACAATAGTATACATTCAGACTCCAGAGTTGTTTCTCTGGATGTGGATAACATTTTCCATTATGAGTCTTTTGGAATTTTCTTTGATCATTGCATTGCTCAGAAGAGCTAAGTCTAACAGTCAGTCATCACACAATGTTGCTGTTACTGTGTACAGTGTTCTGGTTCTGCTCACTTCACTCAGCGTCAGTTCATTCAAGTCCTCTCAGGTTTTTCTGAAGTCCACCTGCTCATTATTTCTTATGGAACAATAGTATCCTATTGCATTCATATGCCACAATTTGCTCAGTCATTTCCCAATTGGTGGACTTGTGCTTAATTTTCAATTCTTTGCCACCACAAAAAAATTCTGCTATAAATATTTTTTATGGATGTGAGTCCTTTCCACTTTTTATGATCTCTTTGGGATACGAAACTGGTAGTGCTACTTCTGGATCAAAGAGAATGCACAGTTTTATAGCTCTTTGGTCATAGTTCCATATTGTTCTCCAGAATGGTTGTTCACAACTCCACCAACAATAAATTGATGTTCTAATTTTTGTGCATTTCCAGCACTTTTCATTATCCTGTTCTGTAATGTTAACCAGTTTGATTGGTGTGAGCTGGTATTTCTGAGTTGTTTTAATTTGCATTTCTCTAATCAATAGTGATTTAGAGCATTTTTTTCTTATGACTACTTATAGCTTTAATTTCTTCTGCTGAAAACTGCCTGTTGATATCTTTTGACCAGTTATCAATTGGGGAATGATTCATATTCTCATGAATTTGACTCAGTTCTCTATATATTTTAGAAATGAAGCCTTTATCATAGATACTGACTACAAAAACCATGTTCCAGCTTTCTTTTTCCCTTTTAATCTTGGTTGCATTGGCTTTGTTTGTGCAAAAACTTTTTTTAATTTGTCATCAAAATTTTGCATTTAATAATCTTCTTTATCTCTTATTTGATAATAAATTCTTCTGCTCTCCATAAATCTGACAAGTAAACTGTTTTTTACTCTCCAAGTCTGCTTAATGTATCAGTCTTCACATCTCAGTTGTGTACCCATTTTGACTTTATTTCAATATACAGTGTAAGATGTTAGTCTATGCCTAGTTTCTGCCATATGATTTTCCAATTCTCCCAGCAGTATTTGTCAATTAGACCACACATAATTTAAAGAAATATAGGATGAGTCTTATCTTCGGAACTCTCAAGAAAGCCATATGGCTTTTTTTTAATCATGATTTTTAAAATCTATTAGTAAATGCTATTGACAAAATATCACATGCAGAAAAAAAGTTTAAATTGTTTCCAGATTTGCATGAAACTTTTCTGGATTTACCAAATGAAGCATAATAGTAGAAAAAAGTCTCATTAAATATTCTAAACATGTATATCATACTTTTTTTAGTATACCATTCCCTTGATTTTTCCTTTACACCACTATGGCTTGTTTTTATAAGAGTGATGCTGCACAACAGTTACATTGAATCATGACACTTTTGTTGATAAAATGTTAGAGTTTTTTGAACATAAAAGACAGGATCATAGCAATATTGTCTATATTGTAAATGCCCCTTACTCTGAAAAAATAACTTAAAGGAATTAAGAAAATTATTTGACAAATGAAAAATTACAATACAATTATCCAATACAGAAAATCAAAACATTACATCATGTTTAGAAAATTTCTCTGGTATATTGTTACTACATTTATTCTACAATTTTTTACCCCATCTTCTCCCTGAAATGAACTGTATATCTATTTCTGTCAAGTTACTTTGTGTTCCCTTCTCTCTACTCTTCTCCAAAGTCCTCATCATTGCATCATTCCCATTTGGATTAGAAACTAGCTCAGAAATCATTTCATAGTCAGATGATCTACTTCTTTTTCTAAGATCTGTTAGGATAAGTGATTCCTTGTAGAAATCAGTGCCATCACCAACAATAAGGTAAACTTGAGAATCTCTGACTGATTCAGAAATGAGATAACAGAGCAGTTGAGCCTACACTGAGGGTTCTTCCCCTTTCTAGGTAAATTAGTTTTAATACTCATATTTAAGGAAGAGGGGAAATGTCTTAAAATTACTGACTCACTGATGGACCTTTTAGTAGTTAACTAATACCCAGGGAAAAAGTAACACACTGAGGAACCTTCAAGCATCAGCAACACATTGCTGGATACACTGAAAACCTTTCTTTTTTTGCCTGGTGAGAGGTAGTGTGGTGTAAATGGGTAGAAAGGTATCCCCAAAGATATAAAAACCTGAGTTCATGTACCATCTTTGATACCTACTGGCTATGTAACTTTCAAAAAAATCATCTAATATCTCATTTATTTCCACATGGTAATGCAGCTGTACCTCTTAGCATTTTCTTCCATTGGTCATTTTTAAACCTGATTACCACACCGTTGAGGTTCGTGTACACTACTGTACAGGATTGTTTTGACAGTAACTGGTATATTCCTACATCATGTCTTACATTGCCAACTTCTAGTGGTATCCAGTTTGGAAATAGAATGTACTGTAATTTAAAAAGCTTGGCTAGACTTTGGCTTCTTTTTCTTTCTTAGGCTATAATCATTGATTCATTGAACTTTTCAATTATTTAGAAAAATTAGCAAATTATACATTTCAAGCCAGAAGGGAATCTAGAGATTGTTTAGTCCAAAAACGAAGAGTCTGAAGTCATTGACTGGCACCATTCCATTCTTGTTTTTTATTTTCATTTTTGCTTTATATTTTATTTTTCCCGTTACATATATAAAATTCTCAACATTCATTTGTACAAGATTTTGAGTTCCAAATTTTTCTCCTTCTGTCCCTTCCCCTCTTCTGAAAATAGTAGGCAGCTTGATATAGTTTATAGATATGCCACCATGTAAAACATTTTCATATTTGTCACAGTTGTGGAAGAAAAAACATCAATAGGGAAAAATACAAGGAAGAATAAAGTAAATAAAAATATGTGCTTCAATCTGCACTCAAAGTCCATCAGTTCTATATCTATATATGTATATCATTTCTCTTCATGAGTCCTATGTACTTGTCTAGGATCATTGTGTTGCTGAGAAGAGCTGGGTCATTCACAGTTGATCATTGTACCATGTTACTGATACCCCCTACAATGCTTTCCTGGTTGTGTTCATTTCACTTTGCATCAGTTTGCATGTTTTTCCAGGTTATTCTGAAATGTGCCTGTTCTTTTAACACAATAGTATTCCATTATATTTACATACCACAGCTTGGTCAGTCATTCCCCAACTGATGGGCAATGCCTCAATTTCCAATATTTTGCCACTATGATAAGTTTGCTATAAATAATTTTGGATATATTGGTCCTCTTCCCTTTTTATGATCTCTTTGGAGTATAGACTGAGTAGTAGTGTGATTGGACCAAAGGTTATTCACAATTTGCTTGCCCTTTGGACTTGGTTCCAAATTTCTCTCAGGAATGGCTGAGACAGTTTACAACTTTTGACAACAATGCATTTGTATCCCAATGTTCCCACACCCTCTCCAACATTTAACATTTTCTTTTTTTTGGTGTATTAGCCAATTTGATTGGTGTGAGGTAGTATTCAGAATTATTTTAATCCGCATTGCTCTAAACAAAAGTGATTTAAAGCACTTCTTCATATGCTTATTGATAGCTTTGATTTCTTCATATGAAAACTCCCTGGTAATGTCCCTTGACCATTTATCATTTAGGCAATAACTTGTATTCTCATACATTTTACTCAGTTCTCTCTATTTATATGGGAAATGAGTCCTTTATCACAGACACTTGCTATAAAGATTATTTTCCCCTAACTTTCTATTTTCCTTCTGATCTTGGTCGCATTGGTCTTATTCATACAAAAGCTTTTCAATTTAATATGACCATGATCATCTATTCTACATCCCATAATGCTTTCTATCTCATATGGTCATGAATTCTTCCCTTCCCCATAGATCTGACAGATAGAATATTCCTTGTTCTTCTAATTTGATTGCTTCATTGTCTATGGTAGCTTTTTTCCCCTTCCTTATCTCTTTTTAGTAGGTCTATTTTTGTTTTTATTTAGTCTAAGATCAGGATTGTGATCCCTGTTTTTTTCACTTCATCTCAAGTATACTAGATTCTACTCCAGACCTTTACCTTCACTGTGTGTGTATGTGTGTGTGTGTGTCTGTGTCTGTGTCAAGTGTGTTTCTTGTAAGCAACATATTGTGGGACTCTGGTTTTTGATCCATTCTGCTGTCTACTTCTGTTTTATGAAAGAGTTCACCCCATTCAAATTCACAGTTATGATTTTACTACCTAAGTATTTCCCTCTATCCTATTCTTTCCTCTGTTTTTCCTCTCTCTCCTTTCCTTCCTTGACAGTGCTTTTGCTTTGTTGACCACCTCCCCTGATCTGCCTTCCCTTCTGTTGGTCTCCACTTCTCACCTTTTACATGCTCTCCTTCCTTCTTACTTACCTGTTGGGTGAGATAGATTCCTATATTCAACTGATTATGTACATTATTCCCTTTCTGAGCCAATACTGATGAGAGTAAGGTTCAAGCACTACCTATCACCCACCTTCTTCTCTACTGTAATAGGTCTTTCTCACCTCTTCCTGTGAGATAATTTATCCCATTCTACCTCATGCTTCCTTTTGCACTCATTTTACATCCCTTATTTTTTGTCATTCTCTCAAATTCATCTTATGTCCATATGCTCTGTCTATGTATATTTCTTCTATCTGTATTGTTAGTGGCATAATTTCTAAGTTGCAAGTATCATCTTCCTGAATAATGATGTAAATAGATTAGCTCCATTGAATCCCTTATGTTTTCTTTTTCATTTTTTACCTGTTTGTGTTTCTCTTGGGTCTTGATACTGGGGGTCAAATTTTTGGTTTAGTTCTAGTCTTCTCCTTATGAAAGTTTGAAATCCTTCTATTTTATTGAATGACCATTTTTTATCTCAATTTATTTTGCTTAATTTTGCTGTGTAAAAGGTTCTCAGTAGTAGTTCTAGCTCCTTTGTCCAATGGAATATCAGGTTAAATTTTCTCTAGTCCCTTAATTTTTTATCTGCTAGGTCCTGTGTGATCTCCCTGATATTTGAATTGATTCTTTCTGGCTACTTTCTGGCATACTTGTAGTATGTTTTCCTTGACCTGGTAGTTCTGAAATTTGGCTATAAAGTTCCTTGGGGTTTTTATTTTTGGATTTCTTTTGTAAGGTGATCAGTGAATTGTTTTGATGCCTATTTTGCCCTCTGGTTCCAGAACATCAGAGCAATATTTCTTGATAATTTTTTGAAGTCCATTTTGATGGCTTTCAGGTAGTCCAGTGAATTCTGGTATTGTCTTTCCTGGATCTATTTTCCAGGCTAGTTGTTTTTCCAATGAATTATTTTACATGTTCTATTTTTTTCATTCTTTGGAATTTGTTTAATTGATTCCTGAGGTCTCATAAGGTCATTAGCTTCTACTTGCCCAATTCCAACTTTTAAAATGTTGAGTTTTTTCTCAATTAGCTTTTGTACTTTCTTTTCCATTTGGCCAATTGTATTCTTTAAGGAGCTGTTTCATTTAGTGGACTTTTTGTATCTCTTTTGCATTTGGCCAATTTTCTTTAAGTATTTTTCCAAGCTTTTGACTCCTTTTTCATAATTCTCTTGCATCACTCTCATTTCCCATTTTTTTCTTCTAACTTTCTTATATGATTTTAAAACTCCTTTTATTAGTTCTTCCATGAGTTCTTTCTGGGTTTGAAATCATCTCTAATTTTTCTTTGGTGTTTTGCCCATAGGTATTTTGACATTGTTGTCCTTTCTGAGTTTGTGACTTGGTCTTTCCCAACACCATAATAACTTTCTATGGTCAGATTATATTTCTATTCATTTTTGCTCATCTTTTTTGGCCCTTTTTCCTTTCTTTTAAATTTGAGCACTGTTTCCCGGGTGTAAGGGGCATTGTCTCCTTCTTCTATTAATGTCCAGCACCTGGAAGATGCCTATTTGCCCAGGGTTATGGTGTAACACATGGTGATTCTCAGAGCTGGAGTCTGTCAGTTCTCTGGGCAATGCTAAGGTTTGTGGTGGGTCCTGGTGTTGGTATTTGCCTGCTCTACCCCGGTAGGGATCTCTCACTAGTTTGCTGAAGTGGAGCTTGCTGTAGGCTTGCTGGAATGCTTCCCATTCTGGACTGTTCTCTCCTTTCACCTGAGTCAAATGGACCTTTCCTGCCAATCCTCCTACTTTCTTGGGTCAAAAGACTGTTTCTCTCCATCTCTTCACTTGTTCTGCTATTCTAGGTTTAGTACTGGGGCTTTATTTTGTGGTTGTCCGGAGCTGAGTATGTGAGAGTTACAGTGATTTACTGCTTACTCCACCATTTTGACTCCTAACGGCACATTTAAAAAATAGACATATATAATGTGGGAATACCAAAAAGGTCATAAGTTTTGGTATTCTAAAATGCCATCACTTTGTCATTCTAAAATTGTGTAATCCTTGATATTACAAAATTTTAAATTTTCTAAATCATCAGGCACTGAGCACAGTGTCTGGCACATCGTAGACATTTAATAAATGGTTTTTCTCTATCATTCCCCTTTTTCCTCCTTTTCCCCTCCCTCGAATATAGTGGGCATCTCAGCTCTAACTCCATGAATCCCTTTACTCTGTAGATGAGGAAATTAAAAGCCTGGGATGGAAGGTTCTCTGAGTCTAATCCTGAGTGCTTTTTTGATACCAAATTATTCCCACATTACAATGCACCCCATTATTCTAGAAGACCTGATAGCAGTGGTCTACTGATTGAGAAAACAAAGTGGGGAATCTAAGAAGAGGCTATGATTATCAATGTAAATTAGAACTTCTAATATTATAATGACCAATTTCCTCAATATTTCATGATGGAGTAGCCCACACTGATCCTGAACACAGTATAATATAGTGAACCATCAAGGAAAGACAATGGAAACAGATATCATCTTTCTTGAGCCATGTGGACAATCCATCAAAGTAATAAAAAAATGTAGAACTGTCGTGCCAAATAAAGAACAAATAACCTTTACCTATTTTAAAGAATAGGTAGGTCATAAGGAATGAGCATTGATAAAATAATACTAAGAACTATCATCACTTAGAAAGAATAATATCATTGCAAGTATAATGGAGCAAATATGGAATATTCGAACTATAGTTTAAGTTTTCAGGTCTCATCACCTCTTGCCTGGGCTTTTGTGATAGTTCCTAACTGGGTCCAGTGAAGCCATCCCAGTTCCCTCTCTAATACCACACCCCCCAAAAAATGATACATCCAAAGTACGCTTACACTCATGTCACTTCCTTGCTTAAGAAGGTTCATTGATTTCTTATTACTCCTAAAGTAATATACAAATTGGGTTTGTCATTTAAAGTCTTTTAAATTAAGCACAAAAACATATTTTATCAAAATAATTGCACACTGCTTTGTGTGCTCCCACACTCACCATGTTGCATTCCAACAGTCCTAATTGTTATCCCTTATATCTATCATGTTTTATCTTTCACCTCCCTGCCTTTGCATAGCCTAAGTTTTGGCCTAGAATATTCTTTCTCCTCAGTTCCTCTTACTAGAATTCGGATTCCATCAAAATGCAGCTGAGATGTCACATCTCTTAAGAGGTCTTTCCTTTAAGGTCTTTCCTGATTCCCCAAGTTATTAGTGATTCCCAAATAATTTTTTTAATTTTGTTTAAATTTAGAATTTACCCATCCAAGTACATGTGTTTCCCCTATCTGCATAGTAAAATGTAAACTACTTTAGGAGAGAGATTATATTATTTTTGTCTTTGTGTCCCTGACATCTAGCATAGTCACTGGAAAATGCGTAGTTCTTTAATAAATGTTTGTCGAATTGAGTCAAATTTAACATTGTATCCATTACTTAAGAATCATACCAGGGCAGAAGGAGACAATCTAGATGGAATTTTTTAGCAGGGTCCAAATTAAGAATTAAATGACAGTTTTATGGGGCAGGCTAGGCCTGAATATTTTCTAGGCTTGTTTAATAAATTTAAGTAATTAAATGACTGTTTAAAGGATGAGAAGAAGCAATGGATTTAGGTACAGAAATAACATATCAAAACATTGGAAAATCAAGATAATTTAGAGACCGTGCAATGAGGTGGGAGTAGGGAGGTCATTTAGAGATTGAAGTCACATACGTGGTAGCAGTACCATGCTCAACACTACTACATTTCTGATATCGGGCTCTTGATCATCCAGCCAATACAAACCAGTGTCTCAGCTAGTAACTATAATGGGTAGCCCACAAGAAGGCAAGAGGATGCTAAATTTTGTTTGGTATTGGTTGATCAGAAACTATAGCCTCTCAAATTCACTTATGCCAAGGGTTTACTAAGAGTGACCCTTATTAAATAAAGGCATTGATCAAATGGTTTAGTGGTCTAGATACCATACAATGGAAACACGATGGAAAAGAAAGGACCACTAATAGCTGGGAAAGAAACTCCCAAATATGACTAAGTCTTATTCCCAGATAATCTCATTTATGTAGGCCATAGAATCAGAGAAAATTAGAAATGTGCAGTAATTCTTAAATGACTTGGAAGCCTCAGGAATACATATGAGCTACAGTTAAGTGGTAGAGTAGGATATGCCAGTCTGGTAAATGACTCCCTTTAAATAAGTGGTTACAATATAAGAACAGTTGATGGAGGTTGGTTTGCAGGAAACCATTCAACTGAGTGAAGAGGATCACTAAGACTAGATAATTGGTGAGAGTAGATATGATTAAAATGACCTAATAAAGGGTAACATTCATGCTGTAGTCATCCAGGAAGCACAAACATGTAACTTGAAACTCAGGTCAGATCATTTTCCTTAAATCTGGACCACAAGGTAAGGCTTCCCCAATATCAACTAGACTCATGAGTAGAGATGCCAGACAATAGCCTTTCTGCCATGATCCTGAATCTGTAGAGAAACTGAATTATAAGAATAAGAAACCCACAAAGAAAGGATTTTAAAATTCAAATTCAGAAGCCTCTGAAACTTTCAGGAAGTTCTAGGAACCAGTAATCTATCCCTCTTGGCAGAACAAAATGTACAAATAAGGTAGAGAATATAACTTGGGAAGGGAGAATTTCATCGTTAGCTAGACCTTCAAATTAAGAGCAGGAAGGAAGAGAGGATTCTGGGAAGATAGCAGAGTGAGTAGGTTACAAAGATCCAAGCTCTCTCAGATTACCCCCACAAACAAGACAAAATAGTGCCTTAGGGCAAACACAGAGTAGTAAAAGCAAACAAGATTTGGGACAGAACAGTAGTCCTCCCAGAACAACCAGAGGAGAATAAAAGAAAAATTTCAGTACTGAGTATTCGACCCTGTGAAGTGTAAGCACCTCCAGGTTCATTCACCTGAAACAAAAAGTGGTGAGCCCTGGGCTAACTGGGTTTGGAGGTGACCTCAAACCCCAGCTACAGAAATTTTCATCTCCCAGACAGTTTGCAGAGTCCAGCTTCCAAGCAGGAGAAGATTGACAAATCTTTACCAATAAAGGACACTAGGCCCAGCTGTGCTGAGGAGATATGGTCTATGGTCAAGAAGGAAAAGGCACACTAGTGAGTACAGAAGCAGTGGGGCAGGGATGCCTCTGACTATGGACATATACAGGGAGATAGAGTTCTTGGTTTTGATTTCAGCCCAGAGGGGAGAACTGAAGGAGAGTCTGAGGACAGAGGCACCATCCTCCACACCCCAGGAATAGAGGTGATTACAAAATATTGCAATTTTTTTAAGAACAGGTAAAAGAGAAAGAACCCCACCACAGAAAGTTACTATGAGGACAGAGAGGACTAGGAATTTTCTTCAGAGTAGGATAGTAAATGAAAAAAGCCTCTGTTATCCCAAAGAGTAACAACAAATGGTCAACTGCCCAAAATGAGTTCATAGAAGAAATTTTAAAAAGACTTCAAAAATCAAATGAGATGATTTGATAGAGATAGAGGGAAAAATTAAAAATAAGAACAATCCAAGAAAAAAATATGGAAAGTCAACCAACTAGAAAGGGAGATCTAGAATCTTAAGGAAAAGAAATGATCCTTGAAAATACAAATTAGGCAAGGGGAAGCCAGTGAAATTAGAAGAGATCAAGAAATAATAACACAGAATATGAATAATGAAAAAATAGAAGAGAATGTGAAATACTTCATAAGAAAAACAATTAATTGGAGAACAGATCAAGAAGAAAAAACTTAAGAATAATCAGACCCTCTGAAAGCTACCATCGAAAAATAATACAAGAAATAATGAAAGAAAATTGGCCTGAAGTGTTAGAACAAGAGGAGAAAGTAGAAATAGAAAAAAAATATCCCAATCACCACCTAAAGAGATACTATGAATAAAATCTACAGGAACATCACAGCTAAATTCTGAAACTCCCAGCTCAAAAAAGAAAACATTACAAGCAACATGAAAATAAAAAACAATTCAAATATGGTGGAGCCACAATGAGAATCCAATAAGACCCAACAGTGGCTACACTTAAAGACCACAGGTCTTGAAACATTGTACACCAAAGAGCAAAAGAACTAGGGTTATGTCCTAAAATATCAAACCCAGCAAATTTAAGCATAATCCTGAATGAAAAATAAAAATGACATTTTTATTGCCATACTTCTAGGATTTTACTGCAAAATGACCTGAACTTTATAGAAAATTTGACATTCAAGATCCAAGAAAAGCAAAAGATAAACCTTAAGGGACTCAATAATGGCAGGTGTAAACTGTATCTCTAAGACTTTAATTAGTGATTGAGTAGTTTGAAAGAAAGATTGAAATAGATCTGAGTATGATATGTTTTTAAAAAATAAAAAGTAATACCATCTAGGAAAAGTTAAAAATAGTAATTTTACAAGTGAGGTGTAAGACGAAATGACATAGAAGAATTAGAGAGGGGGGGAAGGCTGGTTATTCTGGAACTGTACTCTAATTAAGAATGGGTTAAAGAGGGAACAATACATATATACATACACATGTAGGCATGTATGTATGCATATATATGTATGTATGCATAACAGTCTTCTAAATTCAGAAATAAACGAAAGATTAAGGAGATAGGGAGGGGAAGGAATTTTTAGAGGGAACTCAATTCACATCAGAATAGGCTGATTCACATCTAGGCTAAAGAGAAACACACACATATATACATACACACACACATATGTGTACACATTTTGAAGAGAATAAAAGTCTTCTAAATTTATAAATAGAGTTCGGGGCAATTCCTAATAAAATAAGGGGTATATAAAAGGGTGTCTATATGACTGGGGATGGAATAAAGAGGGAACAACATTTATATTTGAATAGCTATAATATTTTTTTTTCTAAATTCAGATACAAGAGTTCAAGGGGAAAGGGCAGGGGGTAGAGAGAATAAAGGAGGTATGATTGGAGGTGAGAGTTAGGTTAAGTAATACGAGGGCAAGGTAGCCACAGGCAGAACTACAATAGAGGAGTCAGGAGGGATAGAAAATAGAAGAGACACGGCAAGCCTAAAATAAATTTCAGGAGTAGACTTTATTAGGGGTGGTAATCGTGATATCAGAAAATGTTACAGCTTCAATAGATTCAATGAAGAGAAAAATATGGAAACTGTACAATGTCTATCATATTGATCAATATTGATTTTAGACTATCTAAAATAACTAGAATGTGTCAGGTTGAAATACTGTTGTAGTGTAGGAAAAGTTCGTAGATTTAGAAAAATGTTGAAAGACTTAGATTCACCAAGGAAGATGTTAACCACCTTCAGAGAAACAGAGCACAAACTAGGATAGTGCAGCCTTACATAGACGCAGATGAGTGCTTGAGGGCAAGCACAGTGCAGAGTATGCACGCTTTGTAATCAGAATCAAGACTGTGGAGAAGTGAAGAGTCAACATGGGCAAGTGCAGCCAAAAACACACCAGATTCATGGTGTGTCATTTTTAGTTGATTTTTGGTTGTCATGTATTTAGAAACCTTGGATTTTTCCCAAATTTTTCACAACCCCATATCAGATGGCAACCCACAGTTTAAGAAGTGCTGATATAGTGTGTGTGTGTGTGTGTGTGTGTGTGTGTGTGTGTGTATGTATGTGTGTGTGGGGGGGTGTGTTTATGTCCATGTTTAACTGTTGTTTTCTTTGAGGGAGGGAGTGGAGGAAGGGTAAAAAAAAAAGGAAGAGAGTAAAAAGCACACGGAGAAGAACTAAATAAAACCAACTTGGAGGTAAAGAAAAGACGGACAACTCTGAACACAATGGGTAGTATTTATTACATATGATTTGTTGAAATAGAAATATGTTGCTTTATATTTTGAATCCTCTCATGTTCAGCTGTGCACATGGCGATGTTTTCTTTTCCTTTTCTTATTTTGCATCCAGGTTTTGGTATTCAAGCTTGTTTCTTTTTTCTCTTCTTATTTTGTAATTAAGTTTAAATTTTAAAAAAAATTTCCAAAAAAAGAGAGCATGAAGGAAGAAACATGGAGAGTGTTGTACTTGATAGCACTGAAGTGTGAGGCGTATGTTTTAAGATGTGTTTGACATGGACACAAGTAAAGTTTTTAGAAATTAAGATTGTTCACAGAGAAAGTGAAAAACAAGCAATTCAGTCTTTTTAACCTAGGATGTGTGATTTTTTAAAGATATATTTCAAGATAATGAACTCTTGTAAGCCTATGCATTCTATTTTATATATTTAAATTGTTGTTCTGAGAAAGGGTCCATTGACTTTCCCAGACCTCCAAAGAAATCCATAACAAAAATGTTCAGATCCCTTTATATACTGTGTTCAGAGGCACATCTTTGTATATATTTTCTATATACCACCTGAAAGGGATCCAGTAGAAAGTGTATTTCTATTTGGGTCCCTCTTGTAGCTGCCATTAATATTTTGGCAGCATAAGGCTTCCTTACACCACACCCCATCCGCCGGTAGCACTGGCATCCTTGCTCTGCTTGAACAAGACACTTATCCTTGCTTGGGATTTTCATTTGCTGTCCCCTTCATTCCTCCAATGCTGCCCCTCTGCAACTGGCTCCTGAATTAATCAGCTATCCTCAAGGCTCAACTAAACTCTTACCTTCTATAGGAAGCCTTTCCCTAAATATCTTCATCATTGAGTCTTCCCTCAAATGATTATTTCCAATTTAACATGTATTTAGCTTATTTGCACGTAACTACTTGAATGTTTTCTTCCTCATTAGAATGTGAACTTCTAGAGAGCACAGACTATCTTTTTACCTTTCTTTGTATCCTCAGTGCTTAGAATAAGTCATAGTACATAACAGGTATTTAATATACGTTTATTGTTTGACTTACTGATTGGTAAAGGATCGGTGTTCCAGTAGACATCAAGTATGTAATGTGAAAGCTTTTCAGAGCCAACTGCAGCTAACTTTTTGATATTTTCCTTGCTCTCAAATTCTGGCCAATTACACTAAGGGCATGTTTGAAAACTACTTAAAATGTGTTCACTAGAACCTTTACCTCTAAACAAACCTCTAAAGAAACAAAACATTTTCTACCTGTTATTATAATTCAGCTATTAAAACATGTTCAAGTAAACATAACATTAATATGCTATGTTAATTTTTGTGACTGTGATAATGAAACTGGTACTTTATCCAAAAGTCAACAAAGTGATATTTTCCTGACAACCAGGTCAAACTGTTGAAAGGAACAAACCTGATGAGCTATTTTTTTTTATGGTTGTTCAGTCACTTTCAGTCATGTCAGATTCTTCATGACCCCATTACGGTTTTTCTTGGTAGAGTTACTAAAGTTACTTGTCATTTACTTCTCCAAATCGTTTTATAGATAAGAAAGCTAAGGCAAGCAAGGCTAAGTGACTCATCTAGAGTCATACAATTAGTAGTCTGAGGATGGATTTGAACTCATGAAGACAAGTCTTCCTCATTACAAGCCCTTTGCTCTACTCACTGCTTCACCAACCTGCCCAAGTTTCTTTAAACACTACAGTGGATAGAGCACTGGGCTGGAAATCAGGAAGATCTATTTGTGAATTCATATCCAGCCTCAGACACTTAATAGCTGTGTGATTCTGTAAAAGTCGCTTAAACCTGTTTGCCTCTATTTCTTCATCTGTAAGATGAGCTGGAGAAAAAAAGTGGGAAACTGCTCCAGTATCTCTACCAAGAGAACCCCAAATGGGGTCATGAAGAGTTGCACACAAATGAGAAATGACTGAAAAACGACACTTGTTGACAAAGAGGTTGAAGAATATTTCTCAAATTATGACAAACAGTTGTTTGGACATTCTATTGAATTAAAATATCACTAAATATATTTTGAATAAGCAGTTCAAATAGACAATGAACAGTAACAAGAACTAAATATGTAGAAGTATGAAAAGTTTTTGTTAAATTTCACAGCCCTTCTATTGCTCCAAAGATGCTAAGTCCCACAAAAACCCATCTATTTAGTAGCAATATTTTCATAGTGATGTGATAGGACTAGAAATTATGATAGAGCACTACTTCAGAAGAATCGGAATTACAAGTAACTCAGAGAGACTTTGAATTAGATAAGGTGAATATTAGAGTAATAGTCTGCAGTACTTTTTTTTTTTTTACCAGTGATGACTTATGCCCATAAAATACAACACCAATGACATGCATCAAAAACCAAAAAGATGGAGCAGTTATATATTAAGAGTTAAAGGCAACAGTATGAAAATCTAAGGGTTACACTGGTATGCATGAAAATCTAAAAAGAATCAGAGAAAGGCCAATAGCATATTGGGTGGAACTTTTGTAGAAATGCATAAATAAGAATTATTCTGGAAAAGGAGACAATTGGATTGTAATTTTTACTAGAAGAGGAAGTATATGTTCCAATGAAATCAGGAACTCAATGAACTAGTAAGGCATAATATAACATGAAGATAGTTTACACAGAAATAAACTTATCAACAAACATTTATTAAGCACCTTCTATGTGCTAGACACTCTGTTAAATGATAAGGATACAAAAAGAATAAAAAGACAGTCCCTGCCCTCATGGGGCTTACAATCCAATGGAAATGATTATATCAAACTATAATAAAAATTAAAAGTTATCATTTTCTTTTGAAAAAATAACAGTTTGAGATTAACTGTGCCACAGAGATGTTTAAAAGCATACACTTCCTTTTGGTTTCTAATGACATAGTTCATTTTCAGTTTAACAAAATATATGATACTCTCCACTGAGGTTTTACAGGAAGCTCTAAGGTGAGAATTGACTGGAAAGGATGGGAGAAGAGTGGAAAATCAAAAGGTGCTTTTCTTTAGGTAAAATGATTACACATTTCATTTGAGAGATGTATTTAAAATCATAATGATATTGAGAAAAGAAAAAAATAGAAATTAGAATACTACATTGGAAAAAATAATAAAAAATGAGGGAATCCCTCAGCTTGTGCCAAGCCTCCTGTGGGCATCTTTTCCTGTCTAGCTAATTCATCTACACTATGTACAGTAGCTGCCAACTGAGTGCATTTCCAGAGAGAGTCTGTCATCCACGTTCTATTTATGTTTTGCCTGCTGTTCTTACTCTGGTTGGCAGTCATTGCTAGCATGCTAAATTTTGGCATTCAGCTATGTTTTTATGGCAACTAAAAAAGTTGTAAACTGTTGAGCTTCATGTATAAATATATTTTCACACAACATCGTGATATTCCAAGGAGGGTATTGGAAACCATCTAGCCTATTACCCAGCTTTTGAGTGGCATTACACATAATTTCCACAGCACCAATAGGAATCAGGCCTATTTCCAGAAGCTCCCAAGAAGGATGGACACAACATATTTTAGAAATCATTATCCTGATCATTGGCTTAGTCAAAATTGACATATGGTGTGTTTGGTTACCTTTATGTTTTGTGATCTCAGTAAATACAATTAATTTGAATGTGCATATACACATCATTACTCAATAATACACAACAAAAAGGAGATGGAAATAGGGATATATGTTTTAATAAAAATGGACAGATTAGCCTAGTCATAAATTTAAATTGTCTTGTAAAGGATTACCACTTGGTCAGTTAGATAAACTTGTGTCCTGTTAAGTGATATAAACTTGTGTCTTTCATACAAGAAAATGGCAGCAGAAGGTTGGGATGCTGCTATAAAAAGCAGGACAACTAACAGTCATATATCCTTCTGGAAAGTAAGACATTATTATTTATTTGAGAGAGTCCTATCCCTACAACTCATAATATTTTAGCGGTGACCCACATTTCTCAAAAGCAACACAAGCAAAATATGTTTATTCTTTCATGATGGAAAGATGTTGCTTATAATCTGACTATGTTTTGTGAGGGCTAGCCTACATAAAAATAAAAAATGCTCATCCCCAGGTAGTTGCCACTTAGATATGCATAGTTCCATCAGCTCTCCTGTCATAATAATAAGGGAGGATGCATAGAAAAGGCAGAAAATTCAGAGAATCACAGGTTGGCTGGTTGATTTTTGAATCCTTATAAATATGAACATTAGTTGGTATTTGAAACATAAGGGCTTTCTCCGGGATTTCAACAAATTGATGTGCTATTGGAAGAACTCAAACATTATTAGTGCTTGGGTTCTTATGAAAACAATGAAACTAGCAAAAATGAAAGTGTTCCATTCAAAGGCAACAGAAAACATCATTACATTGGACTCCTGATCATATTGTCTTCTAATTCTTATGGGAAGCATTAGCAAAACAAATCACCATCAAAATGATCAAAACTCATTCATGAACAGTGTTGCAGAGTATGAAGGAGGACAATTCAAGATGAATGAAAGAATGAATGAATTTTAAAAGCATCTATTTAGAGATAACTATGTGTAAAGCACCATGATAAGCACTGGAAATACAGACAGTCAAGACAGTCCCTGCTTTCAAAGATCTTGGGTTTTAATAGAAAGAGACAACATATATAGAAGATTTCAGCTTCAAATCAAATGGAATGGTCCACTGGGCCTTTCAGTGAAGCAGCAAACCAAGTTGTAATCCACATTTAATATCATTTCCACTGATAAAGACAAATATGTTTCTGATTGTAAACCATTCGAAAGTACCAAGAACTTTGGCAGCAAGAACTTTCCCTTATGGTTTTTTAGTCGTTATGGCTAAAAAGGGCTGAAGGTTTGCCCACATGTAGAGGTGACAGGCCATACTCTACAAGCAGTTTCCCCCTGAATTATAGCAATATTGTCAAGGATGAAAACAGAGTTGGTGGTCTGGAAGCATCGATGTACCAAGTGCTCTAGTGCTTAGCTGCCTGTCAGTGGTAACTGGTCAGTGATTGCTGTTGATGGTTGCAGGAATTGCAGGCCCCTTTGTTACTAGGCTTGCTCCCTGAAAATGACTGCAAAGGATAGGGTAGAAACAAGAACAGTAAGTAGTTTTGGAGACACTGAAAAATGCATATATTCTAAGCTGTTTCTACTGTCATCCAAGGAAAGGTAGTAGAGGTGGTGTCTCAGTGATTTTACCTACCTGACTGTGGTTGTGTGGTTGTGTATTAGGATTCTCCAAACTACAAAGTTAATATATGCTTTTATATTTGTGAAACAATGTTTAGTGTTGTATAATATTAATTGCATCATTATATTACATTAATTACCTACCTCAATTTTCCCAAGTATAAAATGGTACATTTATTTTGAAATTTGAAAGATCTTGCTACTCACCATGCATTCATGGAGATCCAACCACTGAATGTGTATATGTACATAAATATATTAACATAAATATAATGAATATCTTACATATATTATGTGTATATGCAGACACATGAAGATATGGCCCAAGTGACAAATATCTCTGATGATGGCCCACTTTCAAAGATGCATATAGAGAATTTACAGAAAAAAGAGATTTTTCTGATGGATATGAACAAGTAATTTTCAAAATTAAAAAAAGGAAAATATCCAAATTATTAATCATCAGGTATGTATGTAAATAATAAACATAAAACATATGTTACAGATTATAAGTAAGGTAATGTTAGAAAAGAAGATAAGCCTCTGGAGAAACTAGAGAAGGTCTCCTATGAAAGGTAGTGTTTGAACTACGTCGTGAAAGAAGTCAAAATTTCTAAGAATCAGACAATGTGAAGGAGAGCATTCAAGAGATGGTTGACAGCTAGAATAATGATTGAAAGGAAATAGGAGGTAGATATTGTATATATGGAATAGAAAATAATCTAGTATGACTGGAACATAGGTACATGGAGATAGGATTGGGACGGGTTGCAAAGAGCTTTTAAAAAACAAAGTAAGTTATATTTGCTCCTAAAAGTAACAGAAAAACAATGGAATTTATTGAGTGGAAGGAGTTTGTGAAATATTCAGAACTTAACTCAAAGAAAATAGTTCTTGGAGCTGTATAGAAGCAGGGAAACTAATGAGAGGCTATATTACAGTAGCCAGGCAAGAGATGATGAAGCCTAACTATGACATTGGTGGCTGTATGAGTGGAAGAAAGGGTATGACAAGATTTTGTACCTGAATAGGTATGTGAGGTGAGGGACAGTGAAAAGTTAAGAATCACACCAGGGTTCCAAACCTGGGTGAAGAAAAGGATTAATGGAGATGTAGTCCACAGAAATAGGGAATTTCAGAACTGGGATGACTTTTACCAACAAGATATGTAAGTCTATTATAGACATGGGGAGTTTGAAATGCCTCTGAAACACCTAGTTAAAAATGAAAAATGGGTAGTGGTGAAGTGGAAGGAGATCTCAAGGGAAAAAAAACTAAAACTAGGCACATAGATGTGGGAATCATCTGCTACATAGCAGTTTATCTGTGTTAACATCAGGCTTTTTATAATATACTGGTTAGCACTACTGAGCTTTTTTCTGATGCTTTTTGAGGCATTCTTTATTATAAGGGTGAATCTAGGAGGGGGGAAATGAATAAATTTGGAGATTAGTCAATATAAAAGATAACAACAAAATAATTTTTTTTAAAGTTGAACCTTTTGAAACTAATTAGATCCTAAAATGAGATGGAGACGGAAAAAGAGAAAAGAGTTTAGATAACAGCTTTGAGAGATGATGATTGAGAAAAAGCTATTAGCTTTAGAAAAATAAGAGATAATTAATAACTCGAGAATAGTTTTAGCTGAATGATGATACTTGATGTGAGATTGTGTGTGTGTGTTCATCCTTCATTGCAAAAGAAGACCATGCCATCAGAGAAATGATGACATGACTTGCACTTGACTTTGTTTTGAGTGAAGTAGAGCTGTGCAGGTCACCAGCCTCACTTCTCCTCCAGAGTCATCTGAATCCAGTGACCAGATATTCATGAGGATGACTGGAGATGACCCAGGATGAGGCAATTGAGATTAAGTGACTTGGTCAAGGTCACACAGCTAGTGAGTGTCAAGTGTCTGAGGTGAAATTTGAACTCAGGTCCTCCTTACTCCTGCACTGGTGCTCTATCCACTGTACCACTTAGCTGCCCCTGATGTGAGATTGCAGAAATCTAGAAGAGAAAGGAAAGGAAATGGAGGTACTAAAAGTACAGAGTTGTTCTTTTTTTTCCAAATTCAACTAAGAATGGGTACTATAGAATGAGAGCTTATAGGACTGGTAGAATCTAGATAGTTTTGGGGGTATGATTTTTGTTTTGTTTTTAGGAAGCAGGTTAGTTGGCCTCCTTGTTGTCAGCAAAGAAGGATCCAGTAGGTAGAAAGAAATTAAAGATTAGATGGAGAAACGTGCAGAAAAAGGAAAGAAGTAATGATATCAAGGATACATGGAAAGTGTTTGCTTGTCAAAAAGTGCTTCCTAGTGGAGGGTAGACATATCTGGGCATGATGTCAGAAGGATCTGAGCTGAGGGACATAGTATAAAAGTGAGCCCACCATGAATGACCTCATGATTTTTTTTGGTTCAGTATGACACAAAGTCTTCAGCTGAGAAGGTAGTGTGATGTCAGGAAGAGAGAGAAGCAAAGGAATATATATGTAGCATCTATATAAAATTGTATGCCATCTTGGGGAGGGAGGGGGATCAGAGGGGAAGGGAAGAGGAAAAATCTAAGTTATATGAAAGTGTTTGGAGAACACTGAAAATGAATAAAATAATAATGAAATTAAAAAAAATAAATTCCCCCATTTTCAATACCCTCCAAAATAAGCAAAATCTGCACTTTTCACTCTCTTTATGGACTAATTCCCCACCTGTACTCTGCAATCAAGCCAAACTTTTCCTCATACCGATCATTTCACCTTATGCTTTTGCACTGGTTCTCCTCTATAAATGAAATCTCTCCAGATACCTCTCATTTGTCTATCTCTTCTTTTTTCAATTATTTAATTTCAATTATTTAATTTATAGAATAAAACAAGCATTTTCATAAAATAGTACAACGAAAAGATGATTGTACATGTAGCTTCAAATTCACTACACGGCACTTGCTCTTCTTTTCACATATACAACAAAATTATTGTGTAAATATCGTTTTCCTTCCCTCTGCCTCTCATGCCCTAGAGATGGCTACCATTAGACTCAAATGGATTTGTGTGTGCACACATACATATGCATACATGTATGCATATGTGTGTATAACATAATGTGTATATATCTATTTATCAACTATTTCTTTGGATGCAGAAAGCATATTTCTTCATATGTCTGTTATATTTAACTTGGGCATTTATAATAGACAAAATCACTCAGTTATTCTAAAAATAATATTGCTGTTATTGTACACTGTTTTCTTTTGATTCTCATTTCGCTGTTCATTATTTCATTCAAGTCTTTCCATGTTTTTTTTTCTGACTTTTTGTTTTTCCACATGAATTTTATTTTTTTTTCTAATTCAGGAAATTTTTTTGGTGATTTAATTTGGGATTTAATTAATATATAAAATAATTGGGTAAATGGTCATTTTATTATATAGGCCCTGCCTACCCATGTATAATTAATATCTCTCTAATTATTTAAGATTGATTTTATTTGCATAAAAAATTTTTTTATATATTTTGGTTTATATAGTTCCTGAGTTTATTTTGGTAGGTGTACCCCTAGGCATTTTTCTACTATCTAGAGTTGTTTTAAATTGAATATTTTTTATTATTTCTTCTTGTACAGTTTTGTCTGTGATATATAGAATGAAGATGATTTATGTGGATTTACTTTGTTAAATCTACTGTTTCAACTAACTTTTTCAGTAGAGACTTTGGGTTTTTCCAAGGATATCATCATATTTTCTCAACCACATCTTGCACAGGAAGCTTTTCCTAATTCTCCCCAACTGCAAGTGTCCTTCCTTATAAACTAACTTGTATTTAACCATATTTTGCATATTTGTATCTATTCATTTTTGAGTTACATGAACTTATTTTATCTTCTTTTCTCTCCTGCTAGAATGTATGTTCCCTGTGACTTAAGGATTTTTTCATTCTTTCTGGAACAATACCTGGCATATATTAAAAGATACTCAATAAATACTTGCTGATTGTTTGATAAGCTGCAAGAAACACTCTACACTATTGTGGGGGACATAGAGTTAAATGTAGTGGACTTGGTAAAATTGTCAATATCATTTCAAGTAAAATGTTCTTTTTTTCTCCATCATATTAAATCACAACAAGGTAAATAAGAGCCAAAACATATAGTAAGAGTTCAGGATATAGAATCAAAGGGCCTGTATTTAAATCTAGCTGTGCCATTTGCCTGTCTGAATTTTTTTTTGTTTTTCTTTACTTTTTAATTTTAATTTTTTTTAAATGAAAGAAACTTTGCCTTTCCCACACACCTCACACATTAAGAAACAGCAACAATCCAAACAAGCAAGCTTGTGTTAAAGTCAAGAAAAATAAATTCCATGTTTAATAGGAATATATATGTAGAACCTATATAAAATTGTATGCCATCTTAGGGAGGGAGGGGGGATGGAGGGGAAGGGAAAGGGAAAAATCTAAGTTATATGAAAGTGATTGTAGAACACTGAAAACAAATAAAATAATAATGAAATTAAAAAAAATAAATTCCCCCATTTTCAATATCCTCCAAAATAAACAAAATCTGCACTTTATGCCTCAACTTCCTTATCTGTAAAATGGAGTTGAGCAAGATTTTCTCCAACAGCCTTTGTGGCTTTGAACCTATGATCATACAGGAAAGGAATATAGATTTCCCTCTGTCCTCAGTTGCCCTTTTGTTGGCTTCTTTATCTCTCTCTCCTTATACCTCAGGTCACTGTTTTGCTTTTTTTTTCTCCCCAAAACAATGTGCTATCTTCTCCCCAGGTGGGCAGTCATGTGCATCCTGAAGGTTTCTATCATTCAGTGGTTGGCTAGAGGAGGCTCACTCTATTTTTCTCCATTCTTTTTTATTTGGCTCCATGGCCCTAAATATGGGTAATTAACTTGTAGGACATATGAAGGCGTTTTAGATTATGCAAGTACACACATAAAAGAGAAATGTGCACTTTTGGAGCAACACACAATTTTCAAACCCTTCAATTTGTTCCTTTATAAGCAAAATAGCAGTAAGTAAATAGCCCAGAACTTTGAACATTAAGAATCTTAATTAGACCCACCGGACAGTTAATTCATAGTTAAATGTTTTCTGGCATTTTTATTACAGCTTGTCTTGTTAGGAAAGTTTTTAAAATATAGATATGCATTCATCAAAAATGAAAATTGCCAGCTGAGAAAATGATTTTCTCCTCACTCCTACCTCCTATATCTTGCAACCTAAAATTTGATCACTATAGATCTGTGGGGTCTATGAGCACAAACTAGGCTTATCAATAGTCTTCCTCAGGTTCTCCTGGATGGTAAACTTGATTATGAAGATTGTAGCAGCAGTACACAGGCTAGCATCATTACCTATAGTATGACTGTGGAATTCACATGGCACTCCATCTTCCCAAGGGAAGCAAAATAGGGATCTTGGAAATGGGTTCAGAACAAAGCATATGCTCATATTTCTCTGACTCATTCCCTTTGGCTTACTGCCTTCTGGTGGTACTAAGAGAAGCAGTTTCTGTAAAGCAGACAGAAAGTATCTTAAATGTGAAATATATAGTCTACTTCAGAGAAGTTTATGTGAACCTAGGAATCTCAATCCTAGTTTTTTGGAAGGTTTTCTCTAATATAGTACATTGCACAACTGAGTTAGGCCTCCTATGGGACAATTTGACTTTAATAATTTTTATCTCAGGTTTGGTAATTTGGAGTATTTGCATTTCATATAATTATAGATCTAAGAAAGGAGCTTAGAAGCTATCCTATTCAATTACCTTCTTTTACAGATGACACTAAATCAAGGTAGGATAATAAACTTGCTCATAGTCACACTGGTAGTAAATGTTAGAGGCAGTATTTGAATCCAAGGTCTCTTACTCCAGAACCAATGGTCTTTCCACTGTACTATACTGAGTTCTTAAGAAGCATAGAAAAATGGCTTTCAGCTTTAATCAAAACCACCTTTATAATTTTTCATCCATGTTATAGCAAAACCAGTCTGATCAGAAGCCAACCTTCTGGGCATACTACCTGTTAGACTTCTAGTTGGAGGTGATCATAATTCAACAGAGTGAAAATACAATGGAAAACTCCAGGAAGGGTCTTTGTGAACAGAATTGAGAGCTCCTGAGACCGGAGACAAAAGTTGTCCTTTATCTTTGTATCCCTACTATACAAAGTATAGTAGGCACTTAACTATTTGCTGGCTGATTAAGTGAAAAATTAATTTATTAAACTTGTACTTAATCAAGTTTCATCCAAACACATCCAAACATTCCATAATTATTATACGTCTACTATGAACAAAGCACTCTCCTAAATGTTGGGATATAGGTCAAGCAGTCAATGAAAATCTATTGTGTGCCAGATATTTTACTAAACACTGAGGTTACAAATAAGGAAAAAAGGAGACAGTTTCTGCCTTTAAAAAGCTTGTAATCAAATGAGGGAATATAACATACATACATACATACATACACACACAAAGAAAAGACAAAGAAAAGAGAGTAAGTGGAAGGGGAAGGTAGCTGGTCACGCGATGGGGTACACATGATGGTATAAAGTTCAAAGCAGTGTGTAGCCTGATAAGAAATAAAGAGAGTGCAGTCTGGGTGCCCTCTTTAAATGGAAGTTCTGAGAGGAGCTTTTTACTTAACCTTCCAATAAGGGAGCCCCAGGGACAGAGAATATTAATGATGTGTGAGTCCCAGGGCTGATGTGATTTTTGAAAGATGAAGAGGTTCTTGGGGCATGATGGAGAATTCCAAAGTAGTACAGCCAAGTGGGAAATGAATAGTTAGGTGGCCTTGTCATCCTACTTGAATCCAGGTTCTGGGAGGATTTCTGAGTTCAACCCTCTAAACAGATGGACCTCAAGTGCAAACAAGAAGGATGAGTTGATAGAGTACATTATACTATCTAAAAATATAGATAGATAGATAGATAGATAGATAGATAGATAGATAGATAGATAGATGGATGGATAGATAGAAAGATAGACAGATAGATAGATAGATAGATAGATAGATAGATAGATAGATAGATAGATAGATAGATAGAATAATATTCTGTAACAAGAGATGTAATGATGTAAACTTCACAAATTACTCAAAAATCCATCCATGGAAATGTGGAAGGACAGGATCACTAACTGTGTTAAAAATGGGTCTGTGTCCCAAAACTAGTCTCTTGCCCATGAAAATGATTGTTATTGTCATTGCTGTAGTGTAGATGCTTTGGGATGTCTAAGAATAGGAGCCCCAGACTTATTAGCCATCAGCTTCTTCTGCAACTCTAACTTTCTTTGGCTGCTTTTATGACACACCCTATTGACCACCATTAATATTTGGAAATTTCATCTCCTGAACAGGAAAATTAACGTTGTTAACCATTAAGATAAATTTTTGCTACTTTTAAAAGTCTCTCTTCAACACATGTACTTCCTAGACACCATTAGTAGCATCCTGATTCACCAGCTCTAAATTCTGGATCACCAGGGAAATTAACATTCTTATTTGCCATTCACATCAGCAGGTACTTCCTCTTGTCTTACTTCTCTCTAACTTCTGGTCCCTTTTTCTCTGTAGTCCAGAATCACAATGAACTGAAGCAGACACTTTCTGCTCCCCTTGCAACCTCCTCCATCATGGCTCAGTTGCACCTTTTTAAAATCCTTATCATTCTATGTCCTTCTCCTCCACTGTGGATCTCTGAATGTCTATTCTACTACTAATAAATTCTCTTTATCTTAGAACTGCATTCTTTCTAGCACCTCTCTATTTTCTTTCTTTTTTCTTCCTTTCTTTTTTCCTTCTTTCTTTCTTTCTTTTCCCACTTAAGAATTTAAGTTCCTTTACTTTGCAAAAGACTTTTATATTCCAATAGCCTCAGATGGAAATGGTGAATTTGGGGTTAGGCTACCATGCCATTCCTTTGACTTCTAGTGAACATTCAGTTCTCCAAGGCCCCCGGATCTTTTTCATGTGAATTATTGTCCAGTGAAAGCCCCATATTCTTTACTGCTGCAAGTGTTTTTCTTTATTTTTTTTAATCCATGTGGAACTTTATATTTATCCTTATTAAAGGTCATTTCTTTACCTTACAAAAAGAATTTAAGTTCATTGAGGGTAGGGACTCTCTTGCTTGCTTTTATGCATTCATCTTTATCATCCTAAACAGACTGTCACAGTAGTTTATTACTTAGGTAGTCTGGTCTCATTTCTTTCTTAAGGAGAAATATCCTAGTTCACTGTCTTCCTTCCTTACTCAACTGTTGTCCTCATCCTTGGCCACATAAACACAGACACTGATATACCTTTAAAGATTCTGACTTTCTGAAGATCCTCCTCAATAGCTAAGACCTCTACTTTTATTCTGTCTCAGCTACTCAAAGGATGATCAACTGATCCATGTACCAGTTGAACTACTATCACCTAGAGCTATTCCATGGCCATTATCTTGAACTCCAAAGTTCCTTCTTTCTAATCATCTGTATCTATGCCTAAGTGCTAGTAATGCTAGTAATGCAAACCCCTCATAACCTCCAATCCATAACTGAATTTTCATTCTTCTAGAATTGCTGCTTTAGTTTATTTTTTTTCTTTTCATGCATTAGAGTTGACCAGTTCAACTATGTACCATTTTCTACCCTTCAATCCATTTCCCCCTTGTGAAAATGTCATTTCCATCCTTCATCTCACTGCCTGTGATTATCCCTACTCTTTATCCTCTTTGCATCTACTCCCAAGTAGTTGAAGAGTGATAGAGGAAGTGATGCGACCATTCTGATTTTGTTTGTAATCAATTCATGCTATATAACTTGACATAAACACTTCCTATTCCAATAACATTCTATTCTTCCCTGAGGGAATTTCTGTCAAACTCCCAATAAGAACTTATCCAAAATATTTATATCCATTTAAGTCCTCAAGCTCTCCACTACCCCACTCTTGTACAACAGGTAACTTACTCACTTTGTTCATTTCCCAGAAAACTGAGGCAATTCATTACAAGGTTCCTTGGTTTCCCTACTTCATACTCTGCAGTAGACTTAATTCTTTATCTATTTTCCCCTTCTCATTCTAGACCCTGAGGAAAAAATGGTCTTTTTTCTAGCCAAAGATGACACCCCTATTTTTTCCCTTCTGAGAGCCTGCTTCAGTACTTATTCCCTTTCTTTATCATCCCCTATCTCTCCTTTCCTACTGGCTTCTTCATTACCTACAAGCCTACAATCTTCTAGATAGTTAAACAAAACTTGAATTGAACCTGTCATTCCATCATTGATGTCTGCTCTCTCTCTCCCCATACATGTGTATAAATATATATACATATATATGTGTGTGTATATATATGTGTATATATATGTACACATAGACATAATACATATATTGTACATCTATATATGTGAGTATTTTACCCATACAGGTTATATATGCCCTCATAAATCAACTTGTTGCTCAAAGGAAAAAAATGCATATTTCTTGAGTCTCCTCTATTCATCCCTCTTCAAAGGAGACTTGGATTCCTTCCAAAAGGGAAAGCAGTGGATTAGGGCCATGAGACTTACCATTTTGCTTTCCTCAAAGAGGGGACATACTATGCATTCATCAAAATGTTGTTAGTCTTGCCAAAATAATTTTTGAATTCAAGCTGTGCTTCTGCTCATTGCCTCTTTACAGGGAAGGCATGCCTTACGCTATATATCCAAGACTTGACTACCTTCCCAGAAAATGCTGTAATACATAGCAAATTACCCCTTTATCCAAGCAAAGAAATGGAATTCAGATAATTTAAACATATAAGAAATAGCATACATCAAAAAGAATGAATGCACATACACTAGGATCCAGCGAACTCAGTTCAATCACAAGAGTCTCAGATTTAATCCAAGATAAATTTCCCCCAAGTCTCTACCAGAGTAAACTGAGGATAGAAATATGATTGAGATACTGACTTAACCACATCTTGCTTTCTTTGTAGATTCCCTCTCCCTGAAGAGAATCTTTAACCATAAGTCTCTTCTCTCAAATCTGAAAGCCAGAACACAGACTTCTCCTTTCTGAAATTCTGATCAATTTCTTTGCATGTACAATCAGGCAATGTCAAGTAATTGATGTCAACCAGTGAGGAGAGTATTTTGAAAAGGGACTTGAGACTTAGTTATTTATGTATGTTCACACACATATATATGTGTAATATACACACAATACATACATATTTCTCTAGTCTTAATATCTATTCTTAATTCCCATTTCACATCTCTACTTCTACCTCTCTATATACAAGCTACAACAAGTTATGAAACAATACATCAAAAAAAATGGAACTCATTACCTCTTTCCCTAAATCTGTCATAACTACAACATTCTAGTCATATAGATCCTTTACTCTATCTTTAAATCTTATTCATTGCTTCTCCTTTCAATACGATATCTTCTTAGTATATGTTTGTTCTTCTACATACCTTCCATATAGTTGCCAAAATTAACTTTCTAAACCATAATTCTAACCACATCTCTCTTCTACTCAAAAAAAAATTCAATGGCTTATTGCCTCTAGAACCTAACTCCAAGTTGTTAGCCTGGGACTCTATCTGGCTCCCATCTACCTTTCAGGGTTTATTTCATCTCATTCCCTATTGAAAAAACAAAACAAAACTATGTTCCAGACAAATTATGCTACTAGGTAGTCCACAAAATTGACACTCCAACTCTCGTTGTTCTCTAAGGAATCATATAAGTTTTCTTCTCCATCAAATTTTTACTGATCCTTTCCAGTACTAATGCCATGGAGATCTCTCTTCTTAAATTATGTAGCATCATGCTTGTTTATATGGGTTATATAGGGTACATCCTCTTAGGCAATAGCAAAATTTTATTTTTGTGATTGTATTTCCATTGATGGAGTGTCTATCAAAAAAAGTTACTTAAGAAATGTTTGTTGAATCAATCAGCTTCAAGAAATACAGATTTGACATCTGAACAATGTATTACACAGATTTGACTTCCATCCCTCACCTCCCTCCAACATGTTCTGAAGGCATACTCCTTTTTCTTTTTTTTTGCAAGCAAGTCATTTAGCAATTCACAAATACATAATAGGAATTTTTATCTGCCAGCAATGAATAGAGAGGTTATCTCTATATGCCTTTAACATGTAGTTCATTGATAAAACCATATCTACTTCTGATGTTGATCTGTTTCCCAGTGTCATGGACCTTGGTTGGAAGAAAACAAAAGACTTTTCTGGGTTTTCAGGAGATGTGGCTACTAGGGAAAAGGAGAATATTACACCTCAGAAGCAGCTGACAGGTCACCTGTCCACAAAGATCATTCCCTTGGATGGTCAGTATGGGAGCCAGGTTGGTAGCAGGATTCATGGTAGGGGAGACTGGAGAGTTATTATTGCTGGTGCCCTGGTACTTATTCACCTTTTAGCAACAGTTGTTCAGCTGTTGGTATTTGTAGTTGCAGGTATGGTGTATCAATTCTCCACTAGTTCCTTTCATCAATAACAGCTTTAGGGGGTTGGGTTGGAAGCAGGACCAAAGGGTGGGGGTACTCTTGGTCCTATACTCCCTCAAGTAGGGTCTAAGAGAACATGGTTATCAAGATCTTGGTGGTTTGACTCACTTGGCAGAGGCTCCCTCCTACCTTTCCCTCAAGACCCAATGCTTTTTCAGGTAGGCTGGCTTACTCTATGTAGTTGTATTTTTTTAATCTTCAACTTTACCCCAGAGTAAATTCACCTCTGTTATATTTTTTCACTTAAGGAATGAGGAATTATTTAGAAGGATATCGGCCCTGATTTAAAATGCATATGGTACATCTTCAAAATTGTTTCCACTGGTTTCTCTTCAAATACTTTTGAAGCAGATAAGTGTGTCTAATTATCCTGGCTCATATCCAAATTTATGCACAGACTTTTATTTTGTAAAGTCAATGGAAAGAGATAGGCTGGAACAAGGGGTCCCGGTGAACAATATTATCTCTGCTTTACAGACTAGAGAACTGAGACAGAGAAGTGAAATGACATATTCCATGCCACAGGATGAGTCACTAGTAGGGTCAGGATTAGAACTCACTGTTCATGGCTTCCAATTATGAATTTCAAAAACATTTCACCAACTTTGTGTCAGGTTCTTGCTAAATTTGAAAATTCAAAAATACTATGGAACTCCTTTATGACCCCAGTTTTAGAGATGTGCTCAACATCCTTTGACCACGGAGATCAAACACTTCCAATACTTATGAGACTTTATAAGTAGGTATGGCCAAAGTTCATCCAAAGACCAACCTTCTGGTGATGAGCTGGGTTGGTCCATTGATGCATATGCAATCTATCAACTGGCCTATAAAAATTGTGTACAATTTGATAAGGGTTGAGAAAATTTTTGTTTGCTGAGTATAGTCTTTAAAACATTGGGCCATCACTATGCCACAAGAAGGCATAAAAAAGGACCTTAGTGGAGAATACTGCAGACAAACTATATCATATTTTCATTCGTTAATACTTCAGAAGAATAAAATGTGGCATTTTTTTAAACAGAAAATATAAAGTGACATTGGTCATGGAAAATACAAAACTCCTTTCAAAAAAATTAAACAGCAGTAAGTTAAAAGAATACTATTAATGGTTATTTCTTTGAAATTATCAACATATACTTTGTATGTACATATTTTGGCCTGTATTTACATGTATATTTTGTATATTCATATATTTTCTGTTAATTTTTTACATAAAGTTGTCAAGATATTAGAAGACATCCCATTTTCCAATGCTAAGGCCCAGCAAACAAGCTATGTCCTGAACTTGGCATAACAACAATCCTTTTGCTCCTCCTCTGGATGCTCTCACAGTGGCAAAATGTATGGTTTTTACCAGCACCAGGTATTCATGGAGGGATTTATGATTTTCATGTTAATTAATAACTACTTACTTTTGTTGGAGCTCTCCTATTTCCCAGGAGATTTTAGCCTGAGAGTTGGAGCAACAGCCGACATACTGCAGCAGAACCTCCTTAATCACATCTCCTGACATTCCAACAATTCCTGTGCTTGTAACAGCTAAGTGAACAGATCAAGGGACTGCGTTCCTGTTCTCACCATGCTAACTCTGGTTCTGTAGCCTGCTGAATGATCACAAGGCTCTAAAGACTAAAGATGATCATAAGGCTCAATGATTCTAATAATTTGCCAACTAATCCCACCGGACCCAAGAATACCTGTATTGTCCCAAAGATATTTGCACACATGGACTTGCTGTGGGAACTGTTCATTTAAGACCTAAGAATGACTATATTGGGTCCTTCCTTTTTGAAGTTTTTAGGCCACAAGCCCTCCTTCCCAGAAGGACTTCAGTTTGCAAACCCATTTTCTTCACGTTGAAATTTAACTTGTCTGATTCCTGACTCTCTTGTCTCTAGCCTGCTTTGTTCTGTCCTGGCCACCCACAGGTTGGAGATGGTTCTGACCTGGCTGAAAAAGTGAGCCAGAAGTCTTACTGCAGTTTTAAGCTATTAAAGCTTCAGTATATTACCAAGACTTTTGGATAACCATAGATAGAGAGATAGATGATAGAAAGATAGATGAATAGATAGATAGTAGAGATCTATTATGTCTACCTCATGTTTCTACATCTATCATCTGTATGCAAATATATATGTACAGATATACATGTGTTTAAGTATATAGCTACATTTCTGTATATATATATGTGTGTGTGTGTGTATGTGTGTGTATTTAATATATCATGTTTATACATCAAATTCTTTACTTGATTGAGCTATAACAATTGTTAAAACTGTGAGAAGACACCAAGTAAATAAAGGACATTAGCCTTGACCATTGAGGAATTTTAAAAACCTAATTGAGGAAGAAAACATGCACACATGTGACATAAACAATTTAACATTTGAATTTTTTAATCAAGAATGTTTTTAAATGCATAGGGGCAGGGGAAGAAGAAGCCTATAATCAGAATAGGCTGAGGATAATTAAGGAAAGTTTTGGAGAGATGAGACCTGCCCTTTGTCTCAAAGGGACAAAAAGACTCAATTTATATAGCACTTCAAGCTTTATGTGACACTTTTCTTACAACAAACCAATGAGAAATTAAAATATTATTTTCTCATTTGTATAAATAAGGAAATAAAGGTATAGAGAGGTTCAAGAACTTATCCAGAATTTCACAACTATATAGTAACAGATGAGATTTGTACCCAGGTTAAAATTCTGGGGATAAAGAAATACTTACAATGATATCTTTTATAATCTTGTTGTTTTCCAGCACTGTGCTTCCATGACTCTGGGCCAGTAATCAAATAAGACTTGTCAGCTCACAGAAGTGTTTTGTGTTTAACTTGGTTGTTTTCTTTTGCATTATATTTTGTATTTGTTTTACTGGTTTACCTCATTCATTATGCTCTATAATTGTTTCCTCATGAAATTATTTCAGATATATGAACATAAAAATGACTGATTGAAAATGTGGAATTTGGCAAGTGATTAGTGCATAATGTGCTATAATTACTTTTAGCAGAGCATTCTTTCCCATGAACTTGTATTAGAAAAAAGCATCTAGTATGTAATTATTTAATGGATGAACACTTTTCTTTTTTAACTTATATCAGTAAACATATTTATAACTTATGGATTAGGAAAATTGTTCTGATCAGTTGAGACCATAATGCATTTTGGAAATGTTGTGTAAATACATAGCCAAGGCTTTTATGGTCTGGAGAGTAAATCAGATGCATTTATTTCAAACAACTGTAATTATGCATACCAAATAGTCTGGAAAACCTCCAAGGGAGATTTCTACTTCTGCTACCAAAAATGTTTATAATTTTTCTCATATTATTCAAATATTTTAAAAGGCCCCAGAAATCATTAAACTACTAATTTATGTTTAAATACGAATGAGACACATTGTCCATTTCTTTCATTTCTACAATTCACTTCCTATCAAGAGAGAAGTAAAAAGAGACTACAAATATAATTTGGCAACCCTGGAGCAAAGTAGATTAAATGCCTATTGGGCTGCTGTTGCAGTAGGATATCACAAGAGAAAGTCTGGAAAGTAATTACTGTCAGGATTAGTAAAGGTGACTTTCCTTGACTTTCAAGAGTGATATCTCTTTTTTTAAAATTTTTTTACATTAAAAATTATTATTATTTATTTTTCTAACCTTGACAAACAGAAACATGAATATTTCCATATGCAAAGAAGAAAAGAAAGAACACTTACATGAAACTATAAGTCTCTTTGTGAACAGCTTTAAAAAGAATATGTGCTTTGTTCAGCACAATAGTATCAAAACCATATCACTAGTCTGTTGTCCTTTGAAATTCTGATCTCTTTGGTGTGTTTTATTTAAATCTATCACTTATGAATTTTTTATATTTAAGTCAAATTTCAGCATCATTATCATCACTCCCCCTATTATGTTTGATTCCCACTGCCTGTCACTCCCCAAACAAAACCCTTCCCTTGCAACAAAATACCAGCATCAAGCAAATGAAATACATGCATGAGAAAAATGTCTGTCTAATTTTGGATCTCTACTCAATCTCCTCTACTGAGAGGTAAAAAAGCACCATTCATCATTATTCCTTTGACTTCCTGATTAGAGAATAGATGAAAATCCAAATCTTTCAGAGTTGTATTTTTTGTAATGTTTTAGTTACTGTATAATTTGTTTCCCTGGTTCTGCTCAGCTCTGTGGTAAATCAGTCCTCCATATAAGCCTTCACAGATTTTTCTGAATCCATTCCTTTTTATCATTTTATTGCTCAATAATATATTATTGGGGAAGTTAGGTAGCACAGTGGGTAGATTGTCACTCCTGGAGTGAGGAAGACTCATATTCTTCCTGAGCTCAAATCTGGTCTCAGACACCTACTGGTCGTGTAATCCTGGGCAAGTCACCTAACCTTGTTTCCCTCAATTTCCTCATCTATAGAATGAGCCAGAGAAGAAAATGGCAAATGACCCCACTATCTCTGTGAAGAAAATCACCAATGTGATCACAAACAGTTGGACACAACTGAAAAGAACTGAACAAGAAAGTATGCCATTATATGCCATAATTTGTTTAGCCATTCCCCAATTGACAGACATTTCATTAGTTTGCAGTGCTATCTTTCTTTTTATTCTCCTCAGGGAAGAATGTTTTATTTGTATCTTCTATTTTTAGAGGGTTCACAGGGGATTTAAGGAGTAGGGCTTTGAAAACAGCCAAAGGAAAGGAGGCAAGCTTCCATATTCCAACACCAACTGTAGGGTGAGGCACAATGGAGCATTATGTACTTTGAAACTGACATCATGAGGACATCAGGGGACAGTTCAGGTTCTGGATGGGCAGCAGGTCTTATCCTGTTGGGCCTGTGCTTAACTTTAGCCATCCTGGGGACAGCAGGCATCTGGAAAGGGCTAACCAGAGAAGAAGGCCTTGGTCAAAATCTGTTCCAGACTGGGCCATAGATGCCAGCCCAGGTTGGGGTCAAGACTTCTGCCCTAGATTAGAAGAGTCAATTTAGGTTCCCAATGCTCGTGGGGACTTGGAAAAGTACAGGGTTCAGCTGCTTTGAAACAGGTACCATGGGTACTTCAGGGGATGGATTAGAGCCAGGTTGAGCAGAGGCCATGGTCCTATAGGACCATGATTACCAACAACCACTGTGGGGACAGCAGGCATCTGGAAAGGGCTAACCAGGGAAGAAGGCCCTGGTCAAAATCTGTTCAAGGTTATATAAGACTGGCCCACACATGCCTGCCCAGATTGGGGTCAGGACTCCTGTCCTAGATTGGAAGAGTCACTTTAAGTTCCTGATGTTAGGAGGACTTGGAACGAGTCAGAACACTTGTTATTTTGAAACTGGCATCATGGAGACCTCAGGGGACAGTTCAGTTTCTACCTGGGCAGCACTCATTGTCCTGTAGGGTCCAGTGCCAACACTATCAATTTTGAACTCCAATTTGAGAAGGTGATGGGGCTTGCCTCTTGCCCAGGGCTTTGTGGCCTCCTCTACTGGCCTTTGTCATCTCATAGGCTGAATCTATTCCAGAGATGACACAGTCTCTCTTGGGGTGCTGCTGCTGTTGAAAACATGGCAGGGAGTTTGGCGGAGGGTGAACTGGGCCCTGGCTACTGTGGAGGGGGAGGGGACCTTTCCCTCAATGCTACCTTTCAAAAAAAGTTATGATTATTTTTGTATAAATGTCATTTTTCCTTTCTGTCATTTCTTTCAGGCATATGCCAAGTAGAAATCAGGGTCAAAGGCACTGCACAGTTTAATGATTGCTGGGTAAATTTCCAAATTATGCTTCAAAAACAGATAGACCAATTCACAGCTTGACAAATGCTCTAGTGAGATCGTGTTCCTACAGTATTTCCAACATTTTATTTATTTTTTGTGATCTTTCTCAAAGTGATTGGCAAAATGGGATATGAAATGAAACTGTAGAGTATAATTAGCATAACTTTTTTATCATAAAAGAATTGAAATATTTTTTCATGTGTTTGTTGATAAATAGGATTTTGTACTTCGAAAAGTTCCTGTGACTATATTTTCTCTGCTATGGAATAGCTATTAAATAGATACATATATGTATTATGCAATTTAAATACACATATATGTATATATAAGAATATGTATACACACATATGTCTTATTTCTGTTTGGATGTTAGACACTGACTAGAGAGCATTTTCCCTATGTTATAATATTTTGCATTCTAATTTTAACTGCATTCAATTTGCATGCACAGAAGCTTTTACATTCTATATAATTTAAAAATTATCCTGTCTTCTTTGATTCTCTCTCTCTCTCTCCATTACTAAACAAGAAATCTTCCTTAATGCAACATTTTAAAAGAATGTTCCTTTCTTTTCCAATTTATTTATCATATGACATTATGATCATGTTTGTTTAAGAGAATGAATTTTGTAGGTTCCCTTGTTTTTTTTAATTTTTTCAATATTTATGTCTAATACTGAAATCAGTTGAATTGTGAAGGTCTGATGAAATATAACTGTAAATATATATGGTCCTTCTTTTCCCTTTAAAAATTCATTCATGAGTTTGAACATCCAGAAGCCAAGATGGTAGAGTAAAGTCTAAGTACTCTCACCCTCCTCTTGTTGACCTCAAAAACCTCAGAGGATAATTCCCCAGGAAAAATCCTGTAAGAGTGGGATCACCAGAAATGGCACTACAGTCGATCAGCTCAGGAGCCTGGGGAGATTGAGTAGAAGAATTTCTCTTGCTGTGGCTGAAGGGGACCAGTGCAGGAACAGAGGTGCCCCAGACAGCACCACCTCAGTGAACCAGGGGGAGATCCTAAGGCCCAGGGTTTTGGACCACAAAAGGTCAAACACCAGCTCAGAGGAGAGCTCCAATGGCCAGAGCACCCCTCCCCCACACCTCACACCAGGTGCTTCAATGTAACCCCAGGGAAATTCAGAAAGATTTCACCTGACCTTAGCCTTGGCACACACCAGCCAGCTTAGCACCAGGTAAGCTGCAGCATTCTAGCTTCTAGCTGAAAGAACTAGAGGCCACAATACACAAACCCTCCAATTTTCAACACAAAAAATATGGGACAGAGGTCCCTGTTCCCCAGAAGCAAAGTTCCACTTTAAAAGCAAGGAAAAAGGCAATCACCAAAAGCAAGAAGCAAAACAGAAATGTAAAGACTATATCTTACTATGCAGACAGAGAAGACCAAAATATGAATGTAGAAGGGGATAACATTGACACTGTATTCACATCTGAAAGCTCAAAAGAGAATATAAACTGGTCTGAAGCCCAAAGAACATTCTTGGAACAGCTCAAGAAGGATATTAAAAGCCAAATTAGAGAAGTAAAAAAAAAAAAAAATTGGCCAATGATTTTAAAATATGAAAAAAGAATTTACTGAAGAGAACAACTCCTTAAAAAGGAAAATTGGACAAATGGATAAGGAGATACAAAATCTAAATGGAAAAAAAAACTGTTAAGAACAATTGGACAAATGGAAAAGGACGTGCAAAAGGTAACCGAAGAAAACAATTTATTGACAATTAAAATCAGCAAGTAAAAGTTAATGTAGAAGAAGAAAATGTAAAAATATCTCATTGGAAAAACAACTGACCTGGAAAATAGATCCAGGTGATAAAATATAAGAATTACTGGTCTAGCAGAAAGTCATGATGAAAAACACATCCTGGATAATATCTTCCAAGAAATCATCAAAGAAACCTGCCCTAAGATACTAGATCCAGAGGACAAAATAGTCATCAAAAGAATCCAGCCATCACCTCCTAAAAGAGATACCAAATTGAAAACACCAACAAATATTGTTGAAAAATTCCAGAATTATCAAGTTAAGGAGAAAATACTGCAAGCAGCCAAAAAGAAACAATTCAAATATTGAAGAAGTACAGTCAGGATCACACAACACCTTGCATCTTCTACATTAAAAGATCTGAATATGATATTCTGTAAGGCAAAGGAGTTTGATTACAACCACGGATCAATTATCCAGCAAAATTAAGCATAATATTTCAGGCAACATTTCAATGAAATAATGGAGTTCCAGACATTCCTGATGAAAAGGCCAGAGCTCAATAGAAAATTTGATCTTCAAATACAAGGCACAAGAGAGGCATAAAAAGTTAAACAGGAAAACAAAACTTGTTATTCAACATGGGCAAATTGTTTATATCCCTGTATGTGAAGATGATACTTGTTAATTTTGAGAACGTTATATTTATTATGACATTTAAAGGGATGTACACAGATAAAAGGAGTGGGTATAAATTAGATGATGTGATGATAAAAAATGTGATTTAAGAGTGGGAAGGGATTATAACAGGAGATGTAAAAAAGGAGGAATCAGAAATAGACACATTATGTCACCTGAAGAGGCGCAAAAACATATTTCATTAGAAGGAAAGAGGGGGAGAAGATGAGCATTGTTTGAGTTTTACTCTCATTTGATCTGATTCAAAGAGGGAACAACATAATAAGTCAAGTTTAGAAATCTAGCTTGCCCTACTGGCAATAGGAGGGAAGGGGGAAAAGAAAAGGGAGGGGGCTTAAAAGGGAGGGAAGAAGTGGTAAGGATCAGGGGAGAAGTTAGTCAAAAGTAAATCTCTATTGAGGAGGAGAAGGGAAAAATAAGAGCATAAAAAGGTGGGGTGCTAAACAGGATGGAGGGAAAAGCACAGGTAGTAATCAGAACTGTGAATGTAAATGGGATGAACTCTCCCCCAAAAATAAAAACCATAGTCCTAAGATATGTTGTTTACAACTGATACATTTGAAACAGGGAGGTACGCACAAGGTAAAGGTAAAAGGTTGAGACAGAATATATTATGCTTTAGCTGATGTAAAAAAAAAAAAAAGTATTGGTAGCCATCCTAATCTCAGATAAAGCAAAAGGAAGGAAACTATAGTCTGCTAAAATTCCACCATAGACAATGAAGTAATATCATTACTAAATATATATGCACCAAATGGTATAGTATCCCACTTCTTAGAGGAAGAGTTAAGGGAGTTACAGGAAGACACAGACAGCAAAACTATACTAGTGGGGGACTTCAACCTCTCCCTGTCTGAACTTAATGAATCTAATCTCAAAATAAACAAGAAAGAACTTAAGGAGGTGAACACAATTCTGGATAAGGTAATATGGTAGACCTCTGGAGAAAATTGAATGAGTATGGAAAGGAATACAGCAACTTATCACAAGAATGATACATTATGATCAGGTAGAATTTATCCCAAGAATGCAGTGCTAGTTCAATATTAGGAAAACTATCAGCGTTATTGATCAGAGCAAAAAACAAAACTAACAGAAAGCACATGGTTCTCTATAGCTGCAGAAAAAGCTTTTGACAACTACAACACCCTTTTCTATTGAAAACCCTGAAGAACAGAGGAATAAATGGAACATTCCTTACAATAATAAGTCGTATTTACTGAAAATCATCAGTAAGCATTACATGCAATGGGGACAAGCTAGATGCATTTCCAATAAGATCAGAGTTGAAACAAGAATGTCTATTATCACCACTGTTATTCCATATGGTACTAGAAATATTAGCATTAGCAATAAGAGAAGAAAGAGAACTAAGTTATCATGCTTTGCAGAAGATATCATGATATACTTAGAGAATCCTAGAGAATAAATTAAAAATACTACATGAAATGATGAATAATAATAAATAACAATGTTGCAGGTTACAAAATAAATAAAATCATCTGCATTTCTATATATTACTAACAAAGTTCAACAGCAAGAGATAGAAAGAGAAATCCTATTTAAAGTCATAGTAGACACCATAAATTAATTGGTAGTCTACTTGCCAAAACAAATCCAGGTTCTATATGAAAACAATTACAAAACACTTTTTACACATGTGAAGTCAAATGTAATTGGGAAAAGGTCAATTTCTTGTGAATAGGCCAAGCTAATATAATAAAAATGACAGTTCTACCTAAATTAATTTTCTTGTTCAGTTCCATACCAATGAAACTACCAGAAAATTGTTTTCTAGAGCTAGAAAAAAATATCTAAAATAATATCTAAATTCATCTGGAATAACAAAAGGTGCAGAATTTCAAAGGAATGAATGAAAAGAAATTCTAGGGAAGGTAGCCTATTCATACCAGATCTCAAATTGTATTATAAAGCAGCAATCATCAAAACCACTTGGTACTGGCTAAGAAATAGAGAGGTAGATCAAAAGAGTAGGTTAGTTGCACAAGACACAGTAGTCAATGATGATAAAAGTCTACTGTTTGATAAACCCCAGGACTTGAGATTCTGGGATAAGAACTCACTGTTTGACAAAAACTGCTGAAAAAATTGAATAATAATGTGGTGATAACAGAGCTTAGCCAATGCCTGACACAGTACACAAGAATAAAGTCCAAATGGGTACACAATCTATGTGTAAAGGCAGATGCTAAAACAAATTAGGGGAGCGAGGGATAGTTTGTCAGATTTGTGGAGGATGGAGAAATTTATGACCAAACAAGATGTAGAGAACATTATGAAATGCAAAATGAATATTTTTCATTACATTAAATTGAAATGATTTGCACAAACAAACACAATACAACTAAGATTAGGAGGGAAGCAGAAAACTGGAGAAGAATTTTTTACTAGTGTCTGTGATAAAAGGCTTATTTCTAAAATATATGGAGAACTGAGCTAATTTTACAAGAATACATATCATTCCCCAATTAATAAATGGGAAAAAGATATGAACAGGCAGTCTCCAGAGGAAGAAATTAAAGCTATCTATAGTCATGTAAAAAAATGCTCTAAATCACTACTGATTAGAAAGATGCAAACCAAAACAACTCTGAGGTACCACATCACACTTACCAGATTGGCTAACATGACAAAACGGAAGCTGATAAATGTTGGAGAAGATGTGGGAGAGTTGGAACACTGATTCATTGTTGGTGGAGTCAACTGATCCAGCCATTCTGGAGAGCAATTTGGAATTATTAAAAGATATGAATAAAGAGATATATAATGAATAAAAGATATATCATAAAGATATGAATACCTTTTGACCCAACAATATCACTTCTAGGGCTGTATCCCAAAGAGATCCTAAAAGTGAAAAAAAGGTCCCACATGTATAAAAAATATTTATAGCAGCTCTTTTTGTGGTGGCCAAGAACTGAAAATCAAGGGAATTCCCATCAAGCAGGGAATGGCTGAACAAGTTGTGTTATATAAATATAATGGAACTCTATTGTACTATAAGAAATGACAAACAGCCACACCAGAAAAACCTGGAAAGACTTATATGAACTGATGCTGAATGAAATAAGCAGTACTAGAGAACATCATACATAGTAACAATCATGGGACGTGAGGATTGTTTCTGATAGACAAGCCCTTCACACCAATGGAAGGACCTAAAACATTCTCAAAGGACTCTTCATGCAAAATGCCATCCAAATCTAGAGAAAAAATTGTGGAATCAGAAGACAGAATGAAGCAGACTGTTTTCTCTTGTGTTATGTTTTGGTTTGGTTTGATTTATCTCATGGTTTCTCCCATTCATTTTAACTCTTCTATGCAACACGACTAATGTGAAAATGTGTTTACTAAGAATGTATGCATAGAATACATATAAAGTTGCATGACATCTTAAGAAAGTTATGGGGGAAGGAGGGAGACAAAATTTAACTGAAAACAAAATAAATTAAAAAAAAGAAAATTCATCTTGAGCAGTTTATGGTTTTTGATGAAATTGTATTACTTGAGTAATATATTTTGCTTGGTTTGTTAATGTATACTTTATTTTGTAATTAGTAATTTATGAATTGGACTTCATTAGGCAAAATAATTCCCTTTAATTCCTTTTTATTTTTTGATGTAATTTAATTTTCTCCTTTAAAAAGCAGATTAACAAGTTATTCAATGTAAATTTTTAAACCAACATGTTTTTTGATTGAACAATTTTACTTTCAGTTTTGGTAACATTCTTTTATTAACAGGACTTGCATTTTCTTCTTAGTTTTATTTTTCTTCTTTTTAAAAAAAAATTATTGGTTCTTAAGTTTTGGTTTTTAGTTGTATATATATTTCGTTATTCTGCTCTGTTTAATTTTTGCTGAAGTATTTAAATATGAGAAGTCTGACATTTTCTTTTATGGGGTGTTGACAGCACTTTAGAGTAAAATTTGGGTTAATGTTGTACAATACTATAACATGTTTTATGTATGTCTAAACTTTTTTCTGTGTCATCTTCTGACTTTGGCATATTTTTGTGACTTCCACAAAACTCTGCAAAAATTCCTATTTAATCTCTTATACTGACCTGCAATATAGTGAAACTGTGTTGGGGAAAGTCTTGATGTGGAAAGAATACTTTACAATGTTCTCCTATGTTCCTATGGGTAACTTCTGTTTATTTGGTAAATATTAAACCATTTCCTTTATATTGCCAGATTTACTGGTATATAATTGGGCAAAATCATTCCTAGTAATTCTTTTAACTTCTTCCTCATTGCAGGTAAATTTATACTTTTCATTTTTAATACTTATAGTTTTTCCTTTTTTTTTTAGTCAAATTAACCAATGGTTACCTATTTTATTGCCCTACCATAAAAGAAGCTCCTAATCTAGTATTTCTATGGTTTTCTTACTTTCAATTTTACTAAACTCCTTTGACTTTCAGAATTTTCAATTTGGTGTTGAATTAGGGAATTTAAATTTGTTCTTTTATTAATTTTTAGTTGCACTCCAATTCATTAAACTATTCTTTCTATTTTATTGATACAAAATTTTTATAGATATAATTTTTCCCCTAAGTACTCCTTTGGCTGCATCTCATAATTTTGGTACGTTGTTTCATTGCTCTCATTCTCTTTCATGAAATTCTTGATTGCTTCTACATTTTTTCTTTGATTCAATCATTCCTGAGGATTACATTAATTTCCAATTATTTGAACGTTTCCATGGTCTTTTATTGAACATAATTTTATTTCATTACAATCCAAAAAATATGCATTTAATACTTTTGCTTTTCTGAATTAGGTTGTGAGGCTTTTATACTCTAATATATGGTCAGTTTTGGGGAAGGTGCCATGTAAAAAGAAGGTATACTCTTTTCAATTCCCATTCAATATTCTCCTGAAAACTATTATATCTAACTTATCTAAAACTCTGATCAACTTCTTAACTCCTTTCTTTTTTTATAATCAGATTTATCTAGCTCTGAGAGGGGAAAATTGAGGTCCTATACTAGTATACTTTTACTATTTCCTCCTATAACTCATTTGAATGCTATGGCATTTATTGCAGATATATTTAGGACTGATATAACTTTGTTGTCTGTGGTGCCTTTCAGCAAAATATAAGTTCCCTGCTTCTCTCTTTAGGTCTATTTTTTTTCCTTTTGCTTTGTGTGACATCACAATTATTATCCCCTGCTTTTTTTTTTTTTACCTTAGCAGAGACAAGAGATTCTGCTTTAGACCTTTATTTTTATTCTGTGTGCCTCTCTTTCAAGTGTTTCTTGTAAAAAAAAAATCAATTGTGCATTCTGTTTTTTTAATGCATTCTGCTATCCACTTCCATTTTATGAGTGAATTCATCCCATTCATATTTACAGTTATGATTACTGTGCATCTTCCTCCATCTTATTTCTCCTGCTTATCCTTCTTTCCCTTTTTACCTTGTCCCTCCTCAAAACTACATTTTCCTTCTGACCATTGCCTCTTTTTTAAGTCTGCACCCCCTTCTACCAGTCACCCACTCCTTATTTCCTTCCCTTACTGCTTTCCGGTAAGCTAAGACAGATCTCTATATCCATCTCTGTGTGTATGTTATCTCCTCTTTGTGTCAATATAAATATGATTAAGGTTTGTGTTTTCTGCCACCCCTCCCAGTCCCATTTTGAGAACTTAGAGAGATAAGTGACAATTGCTAAGACGCTGTGTGGCTCACCATCAAGAATAGATAATACCAGATTAACTTCATTACATTTTTGGAGAAGACAAATAGACTGGCAAATAAAGGGAATACTTGAGATACAGAAGAAGTAGACTTTAATGAATCAGTGAAGTATAATTATCATTCTGTTCTTATGAATAAGACCAAGGAACATAGGCAATAGTAGAATTAGGTGAACGTTGAGCTGATTTGATTACTATAATGAAAAAATAGTCATTAATGAATCAATGTCAACTGTTATCTATCCTCAACCCTATGGTACTCAACCTTTTTTATTAACCAAAGACTAGTTTAAAAGCATAGAGAATTGTTTCTAAAATGTGTGAATTACACAAAGTTTGGAGGAATTACTGAAAGGTAATATGTGAGAGTCCAAATCCATAAAAAAAAAAATACTGGACTGGTTAGGAACAATGGGCTCAATAGAATCAAATAAAGTTTAGTAGAGATGAATATTAAGTTCTACACTTGAATGATAAAAATCAATGTCACAAACACAATTTGGAGGAAAAATGACACAAAAGTTATTGTGAAGACCTAAAGTTTTAAATAGATATACTGCTCAGTATTATTTAACAAATATAGTGACATGGCACCTAAAAAAGCTACTATTGTCCCAGATTGTCATAAGCAAAAAAACAGTGACCAAAATGCATGGTAATGGTTTATCTAAACTCTGTTCTGTTCAAGTAATATCTGGTGCTTTATTTTGTGTTTTTCTCCTCATACTTTGAGGAATACAGACAACTTGGAGCACATCCCCCACCCCTAAAATTATAGCAATCAGGATTATCAAAGTGAACCAGAGAACAATTTCAAAAAGGATCTCTTGAAGAATGGAATATGTTTAACGTGGAGAAAAGAAGACTTAGGAGGAAATTTTAGTTGCCTTCAGGCAGCTGGAAGACTGTCATATGAGAGATGGATTAGATCTATTCTACCTCCCTCCACAGGAAAGAAGTAGGAGCAATATGCAGAAAATGGCAAAAGGTACATTTAGGCTTGATATGCAGAAAAAAAAAAAACAAGCTTCAAAGTCAGAGTTTTACAAAAATTGAATTTCTTATCTTAGAATTCAATTTAGTAAAAAAATTATATTAAGTACCTACTATGTGTAAAGTGCTGTGTGTTAGGTAATATAAAAATAAGCAAATAAAATAAGCCTCTGTTCTCATGGAGTAGTCATGCTAATTGATGGGGCTAAATTTTCTGAAGTTAGTTGATTTTTCTGAAATGGGATTCTTCGAACTCTGGACTATATGTCCTGTGTTTTGTAGAAGGAAATCTTAATCAGATATACAAGGACAACTTGGGCTCTCAGTTCTCTACCAACTCTGCAATCTTGTAATTTTTTTTACAGTGGAAATCAAACAAGAAAACACATGCAATCTATTAGGCTAGACATGTGCAAGAGTTTTCATAATAAATAATGTTTTTTAATATTGAAATTGACAAATATTAATGAATTGTTTTATTTTTTTTAAGTATTGCTGATCTCATTTACCATTCTACAATGGTCATTCCCTGATATGTACCCCTCAACCCCCATTCAACCATTTCTGGAAAATAAGGAAATCCAGGAAGCAAAATAAATTGATATTTATTTGACATAACATGTCCTCGATTGATGATTGTGATACCCCTACCTCCTTATTAAGAGAAATAATTTGTGACTGTTAATTCTCTTGAAATAACATTGCTAATTAATTATTTTGAGTTCAATATCTTTTTAATGTTTATCTTATTGAATCATAGATCTAGAGCAAAAAGGACATTAAAAGTTATGTCAAATTCCCTCAATATGCAAGTGAAACTGAGGCACAAGGAGATTAAGATATTTGTCTAAGGCTGGGAATTGAATTTAGGTCCTGTGATTCTACATTCAATGTTCTTTTGATCAATGATACCTTAAATTTATGTTATTCCAGTCACTGTGGATATTATTATCTTGGTACAATTTACTTCACTTTTCATTAGTTCATACATGTTTTTATATGTCACCAAATTCTTCCCATTCATTTCTTACTGTGCAATACTCAATAACATTAAAATACTTTAAATCATTTATCCATTTCCCAATTAATGAGCAACTGTTTCTGTTTTCAGTTTTTAGAAACCACAAATAATATTGTCATTCAGACTATGTAGGATCTCTACCTATCTCTTTAGGTTCTATGCCCTGTGGTGGGGATCATAAATAAGGTTGCAAGAATAGTTTTGTGCTGGTTCTTGTTAATTATTGGAAAATGTGCAAGATGTGGAGCTGTGATTTAGTCCAATCATTACAAAAGACAATTTTAGTCATACCCAAATGGCTATAAAGTTGTACATGCTTTTTGACCCATCAAGACCACTACTAAGTCTATATCCCAAAGAGATTATAAAAAAAAAAAGAACATATATACACAAAAGTATTTAAAGCAGTTATTTTTGTGGTGGCAAATTGGAAATTGGGGAATGCCCATCACATGGGGAATGGCTAAACAATTTATAGTATATGATTGTGATAGAAAAATATTGTGCTGTAAGAAATTATGAGGGCAATGGTTTAAAAAAATAAACCTGGTAAAACCTTATTGAACTGATGCAAAGGGAAGTGAGGAGAACCAGGAGATCATCATACACAGTAACATCAATATTGAGATAATGATCTACTATGGAACACTTAGCTAGTCTGAGCCAATTATCCAAAACAATTCTCATGGATTCAGGATGTAAAATAATTTCCATCTCCTGAGAGAGAATCAATGAATTCTAAATTGAAGTATAATTTTTTCACTTTATTTTTCTTACTTTTTTTAGTAAAATCATGTTAAAATTGAATGATAGAAATTTTAAAAAAAATTAAAAACAAAACTAAAGGGTAGTACATCTCTCCCAAATTTTCAACAAGGTAGAGCAGTTGCATCTATATTACTCATAATGGGATTGCATGATTAAAAAGTCATGTGTAGTTACTGCCTACTCAGGAAATTCTAATGGCTCCCCATTACCACAATAAGTAAATAAAAACTGTTTAACTTGTAAAGTTCTTCACAACCTGGGACCCTCTCATAATGCCTGGTACATAATAGGTATAAAATAAATACTAATTGACTATCATTCTACTCTTCATTCATCTCCATGAACTCTACAGTCTTCCAAACCAGCCTATTTGTTGGTCCTCATAAAGCTCCATTTTCTACTTTGTTTCTTTGCATTGATACTTAATTCCTCATGCCTGGAATGAGCTCCCTCCTCATTTATACCTTTTAAAATACCAGGATTTCTTCAAGACTCAACTCAAGCATTGCTTTGTGCAGAAGACCCATTTCATCCACCCTGCCTCCTCCAAGTCTACAACACCCACAGTGTCTTCCCCTCGAATGTTGTTTTTGTTCAGTTGTTTCAGTCAAGTCTGACTCTTTGCGTCCCCATTTGCAGTTTTCTTAGAAAAGACACCATAGTGGCTTGCCATTTTCATCTCCAACTCATTTTACAGATGAGGAAATGGAAGCAAACAGGATTAGTGACTTGCCCAGGGTCCCACAACTAGTGAATGTAAGGGCAAATTTGATTTCAGCTCTTCATGATGCCTGGCCTGGCAACTTCTTCACTGCACTACATTTCAACCATTCTATATGCTTAATGTACTATTTTTTTAAGTACATGGTACATATATTCTATATTAGAATATAAAATCTTTGAAGGCAGGGATTTTTCTTTCTCTTTCTTAAAATGGTAGCTGGCAACAGAGTCATATGCACTTTAGTAAATACTTGATGATTCATTAATTGATGATGGAGGACTGAATAGATTAATGCCATAACTAATCACCTTGAGGTTCTTTTAAAATTACTAATTGATACAAACCTGATGGCAGTAAATTCTATGAATATATGGAAGCCAGAGAGTTAGGTCTTACTGAACTACCAGCTCACAGGAACATTGTATTTGTAGTCAAAGGATCTGCATTCAAATTTTGACTTTGCCACTAACTGCCTGTATGATTCAAGATAAGACACTTTATCACTTTGGATCGAAGTTTCCTTATGTGTAAAAACAAGGTAGAGATGAAATGGTTTCTGAGGTCCCTTTCTGCTCTGAGTCTATGATCTGGAATATTAAGAAAAATATTTATTTAAATGCTAAGAATTTCAATAGGGCTAAATTTCTGTTTCAGCCTTTGTAGTACACAATTAGCCTTTTCTCTCCCTTTTTCATTCCTTAATTGCAACCAATCCAATAAACATTTATTAAACACCTACTATGTGCCAGCATTGGGGATACAATCAATAAAAAAGACAGTCTTTAACCTCTAGTTTACTATGTAAAGGGGAAAGATGGGGCACAAAAGGAGGAAGTAAAAGGGGAAGTGAGGAGTATCTTATTCAAAGGAGAGCAGCAGACGCTAAGCAGATTGAACTGAGACCCCAGCTTCTATCCTCATAAAGGAAGGCATTAGGCAGTTTAGCAGTCCATCCTCCAGTCCTCCAATCAGAGGGGAGAGGAGGCTGAGAGTGATGGTGTCAGTTAAGGATGAGTTTCAAAGGGATGAGCTTGTCCCCATTCCTTCTTGCAGCAGAAATTGAAACCTGGCAAAGCAGCAGACACCAAATGGAGTTAGGAGCTGACTAACCACAAGTTGACAACTACTTACACAATAACAACAACCTACAACCAACACCAACACAAAATACAACTGAATTACTTCATCTCTCCCCCTATTATTCAGAACAACTAATCCTTTGGGGAAACAAGTTAAAGATATTGCAAATTCCTAAGCACGTTTTTTTCTAGTATTAATCATCTTAGGTAATCTTACTTTTAATAACTTCTTCCCTCTCAAAGACTAAAAATTTAAACAAAATTGGCATTTAAACATGAAGTGAGGGACTCTGATTGTGCCTGTGTATAAGTGCTAATGGCACATGTCTGTTTAGTGGAGATAATAAAACTCTTTATATTAGCAGGGAAATTAGTCTTTAGCTGGCAGGCTATATTAACAGCAGATTTTCCCCCAACAAATGGATCCATTTCTTCCAAAGCTTTTGCAATCCTGTTAGTCTATGGATTGTTAAGCAAATCTCCCTCTGTTATAGACATTATGCAAAAAAAGTTCCACACTAAATGAAATTACTCCATGACTGCAAGAGGTGCCATCAACAAAAAAAGATGTGAAAAATCTAAGCCTATCTGTATAGCATAGCACAATTGCAATTAGGTAATATTTTTTTTTACATTTAAAATGATAATTCTTTGTTAACTTTTCATGAAGTCACCCATTTAATTATAGCATGGTATTATCTTTTCAACACTTTGGCATAATAGTTCACAAGCAAAAGTCTCTCCCAGCAGGATTCATTTTCTTTTATGCATCTGAAGTTACAGTTTTTTCCCCTTCTTTTAAGTCTGAAATTGGAGAAAAAATGTTTGGTTGTGCTGTAAAAACTATGCAAATGGTATTCCTTGGTCTCAGTGAAGCTTCATAGTTGTTGACCAAGTAGAATTCAGGCCTGGGGCATCCTTCATCTCTGAGGGACAATCCAATTAGAATGAGAGGTTCTATGTTTTGCCAGAAGGTGGGGGAGGCCAGAAAGTCCAAAGGAGTTTAGAGCACTGCTTAGGATCTGCAGGCAGAGATAGGAGCTGTTGGATTGCCTGTGGGCAGGGTAAAGGCTTCCAGGTTTTCCTATATACAAACAGAAGTATCCTCAAGCCAGAACCATCATGGTTGACCTTGAATGTCAATATTGTCCTTCTTTTCTATTCCCTTCTTCCTTCAACTGATGGCAGAGAGGCAATGACAAAATAATAACTGAGTCATAAAAATTATGATGAAAAATAACAGGACATTTCTTTCTCTGAAATTTTAGCATTGTTTTTCCTTTTCTAAAAGCAAAGTTTTGATATTTCAGTAATGTAGGGAACCCTCTGGTTATGAAACTTCCTATATCAATAAAAATAGCTAACATTTATAGAGAATTGTAAGGCAGTCATGACAATTTTTGTTTTCTCATATGATTCTCGCCAAAACCCTATAATTTAAGTGCTATTATGCCTATTTTAGAGAAGAGGAAACTGAGGTCAAGTGAAGTTAAATGGTTTCCTCAGGGTCATTGAGGTCCTACCCACCTGAATGAGCCAAGAATTGGCTTCAGGTCTTCCTAACTCCAAATCTTGCAGTGGAAGGAAACTGCTCTTCCACTTGTAGTCTTAGAGAATTGTTTGGGGTACTGAGAGTTTAGCTGACTTGCCCTGGGGAACAGAGTCAAATAAGATGCCAGAAAAGACTTGAACCCCCTTCTTTGTGACTCCTAGGTCAGTTTTGCATCCATGATTCCCTTTCTTATCTTCTTGAAAATACTCAGATTAATTCTGAGAGGGAAAGAAAAGCAACATTCTGTATACTGTCCTACCAGCATAGGATTGTTGATTATACTTTCCTTTCAGATACTACTATTTCAGCATCTTCTCTGTGAAGGCAGTTTGAGTGCATAGGGTTCCAAATCCAGCAGCTACCATCTGTTTGAAATTCCAGGGCCTCTTAAGTAGAGCAAGAAGTTGCTATGGGTAAATTCTCAAGAGTGTCCTCACCTAGCTACCACAACATCAAGCCACAGGAAAGATAGGAGAAATGATCTTTTCATTGTAGCACAAAGATTGATCTCACAGATGGATGTGTTGATACCCATACAAACTAAATACAAAGGATCTTTTGTACTTCCTACAATCCTGGATAGAAACCAAGTAGTTTAGCAAAATGAGACAATGCCATCTTTACTTTACATACAGAAGACTAATGAATAGGGCAGATCATAGAAGCAAAAAGAATAAGAAAAAGAAAAAAAAAAGGAAGAGAGCAGACCTCAGGTCTTTTATTTATTCTCATAATCACGTGTGAAAGACTGAGGATATAGACATGTAGTGAAAATATTATAGCAAGGTAGTGGATATGTTTATCAATTTTGTATAACTACTTTAATTTTGTGATTAAGCTGTTTTGAAGTTCTTTTTCAATAACAAGATAAGCACTGGTGTTTGACGTAACAAGCATCATTTGTATATTAGAACAATTGAAAAAACTTGGTGCACCATCTAATAAGCCAGATTACAAATGGGAAAAATATATATTACAAATAATTTTGTCAGTAATGTTGAAGTAAACTATCATTCTAAATATATGGTAAATAACTGAGGAATACCCATAGCTAAACATATAAAAAAATCCACCTGAGGCTCTAGCCAACAGGTGGAACTAGCACTTTCAATTGGGGGTATTGAGCAAAAAAGAATTCTGCCAATTTCTTTGTTTCTTCAAGGAGAACTGGTGTTCACTTTCTATGTAGATATAGCTTATCTATCTTCCATCATGACCTTATCAGTTCCTGTGGTTTTGATGTTCACATCAAGATAGATGACTGCAAGATCTATAGTTTTAAGTACTGAAACTAACTCATGCACCAGGTGTAGGTTCCTGGTTGGGAAGAAATGGGTCACTTGTCACAAATTGATCACCAAACAGTTAACAAAATATTTATCTAGCCCTAATGCAGCAGGTATATGAAAGTTAGCATTTCTGGACAAGCCTTGCACTTGGGTGACCTTCTAGCATCAGATAAAAATTTTTCTATTTGGGAATTAAAGTCCTTTACAGCATGATCATTTCCTTCCTTTCCAGGTTTCTTATACATTATTCCCTTCCATGCCCATTTTGATCTAGCCATATCAGCTTATTTGTTATTCCAAACATACATGCCCTATCTCCCACCTCCATGCCATTTCCATGGCTTTTCCTCATGCCTGAAATATACTCCTTTCTCTCTTCCATTTCTTGGAATTCCTGATTTTCTTGATTCATTCAAGTCAGCCTGCACATCACCTTTAATATGAAACCTTTCCAAATTCTCTAGTTGTTAGTACCTTCTCTCTCTGAAAGTTACATTATGTTCATTTTGTAAGTATCCTGAATGTGTGTGTGTGTATATATGTATGTGTGTATGCATGTATGTATATCTGTAGACCTCTGCTGAAACCATTTTGAAATAGCAAGGCCTGAGAAAGGTCTAAAAACCTAAATTGATGTATCAGTGAGCACCCCAACATACACAGAGGGGCCTGCTATCACTGATTCTTAGATCAGCATTCATGAAATAAAAGGCAACTTTTGAGATGTTAACAATCACTTTAATCAAGCACATGTATCATTTCTTTAACCAACTACATATATCATTCACCTAGTTCAGGAGATTCAGCACCCTGAACTTAAAAAAAAATACAGAGAAATCAAAGATCAACAGACATAGCTTCCTATGCTTGATCGTAATCAATACATACATCACAATTCAACAGAGAGGTCCAAATGTCTGACCATAGTTACCAGAGAGGGAAGCACTGACATCTGGGTTTTCAAAGCCAGGTGCCTGCTTAGCAGCTTCCCAGAGTCCTCCTCTGGCCAAACAAATACTTACAGACAGTAGGACCCAAAGTAAAAGCACACCTCAGAGTCTTTATACACTTTTTAGAGCCAGAGGGCATGACATCCCATGAGAACCAGTGCCTTATCAACAAAAGTGGCAGGCTTTCCTACAAATTTTCCCAGGCCCAGCAATGGGTGGGAAAGATTCTCCTTAATCATATTCAAAGAGAGGTATTATACTTCTTGATTTAACTAAAATAAAAACAGCCAAAGATCCCACTTTGGTTGGCCTCACATTTCACCCTTCCAGGATCTTTAGCCTTACAATCTAAATGGCTATGGATCCTGGAATAAATAGGCACCAACATTTCTTTTTTTTTTTTTAATTAACAAATTTATTTAGCTTTTTACATTCATTTCACAAAATTTTGGGTTCCAAATTTTCTCCCCATTTGTCCCCTCCCCTCACCCCAGTACACCAAGCATTCTAATTTCCCCTATCACCAATCTGCCCTCTCTTCTATCATCCCTCCCTTCTCTTGTTCCCATCTTCTCTTTTGTCCTGTAGGGCAAGATAACTCTCTGTTCCCCATTACCTGTATTTCTTATTTCCTAGTAGCAAGAACAATACTAAACAGTTGTTCCTAAAACTTTGAGTTCCAAATTCTCCCCATCCCTCCCCTCCCCACCCATTCCCTTTGGTAAAGCAGGCAATTCAACATAGGCCATATCTGTGTAGTTTTGCAAATGACTTATAGTCATGTTGTGTAAGACTAACTATATTTCCCTCCATCCTATCCTGCCCCCCATTGCTTCTATTCTCTCTTTTGATCCTGTCCCTCCCCAAGAGTGTTGATTTCAAATCTCTCCCTCCTCCCATTGCCCTCCCTTCCATCATCCCCCCACCCTGCTGATCACCTTCTCCCACACTTTCCTGTATTGTAAGATAGGTTTTCATACCAAAATGAGTGTGCATTTTATTCCTTCCTTTAGTAGAATGTGATGAAAGTAAACTTCATGTTTTTCTCTCAGCTCTCCTCTTTTTCCCTCCACTAAAAAGTCTTCTGTCTGCCTCTTCTATGGGAGATATTTTGCCCCATTCCATTTTTCCCTCTCTCCTCCCAATACATTTCTCTCTCACCGTTTAGCTTCATTTGTTAAAGATATGATCCCATCCTATTCAATTCACTCTGTGCTCTCTGTCTCTGTGTGTGTGCACATGTGTATGTGTGTGTGTGTGTGTGTGTGTGCATGTGTGTGTAATCCTACCAATTACCCAGATACTGAAAAGTTTCAAGAGTTACAAATATTGTCTTTCCATTTAGGAATGTAAACAGTTCAACTTGAGTAAGTCCCTTATGACTTCTCATTGCTGTTTAGCTTTTCATGCTTCTTCTCATTCTTGTGTTTGAAAGTCAAATTTTCCTTTCAGCTCTGGTCTTTTCATCAAGGATGCTTGAAAGTCCTCTATTTCATTGAAAGACCATTTTTCCCCTGAAGTATTATACTCAGTTTTGTTGGGTAGGTGATTCTTGGTTTTAGTCCTAGTTCCTTTGACTTCCAGAATATCATATTCCCCACCCTTCAATCCCTTAATGTAGAAGCTGCTAGATCTTGTGTTATCCTGATTGTATTTCTACAATACTGGAATTGTTTCTTGCTAGCTGCTTGCAATATTTTCTCCTTGACCTGGGAATTCTGGAATTTGGCCACAATGTTCCTAGGTGCTTCTCTTTTGGATCTCTTTCAGGCGATGATCAGTGGATTCCTTGAATATTTATTTTGCCCTCTGGTTCTAGAATATCAGGGCAGTTTTCCTTGATAATTTCATGAAGATGATGTCTAGGCTCTTTTTTTATCATGACTTTCAGGTAGCCCCATAATTTTTTAATTGTCTCTCCTGGATCTATTTTTCAGATCAGTTGTTTTTCCAATGAGATATTTCACATTATGTTCCATTTTTTCCTTCTTTTGGTTTTTGTTTGGTAATTTCTTGGTTTCTCATAAAGTCATTAGCCTCCATCTATTCCATTCTAATTTTGAAAGAACTGTTTTCTTCAGTGAGCTTTTGAACCTCCTTTTCCATTTGACTAATTCTGCTTTTGAAAGCATTCTTCTCCTCATTGGCTTTTTGAACCTCTTTTGCCAACTGAGTTAGCCTATTTTTCAAGGTGTTATTTTCTTCAGCATTTTTTTGAGTCTCCTTTACCAAGGAATTGACCTGTTTTTCATACTTTTCTTGAATCTCTCTCATCTCTCTTCCCAGTTTTTCCTCCACCTGTCTAACTTGCTTTTCAAAATCCTTTTTGAGCTCTTCCATGGCCTGAGCCCATTGAATGTCTGTTTTGGATGTTTGGGATACAGAAGCCTTGACTTCTATATCTTTCCCTGATGGTAAACATTGTTCTTCCTCATCAGAAAGGCATTTTCTGGGCATTTTCTCAGCCAGTTACTTGACTTCTGAGATTCCTTTTCATACCCACCTCACCTCTAGATCTGCCTAACTAGTGCTTGGGGTCTGAGATTCAAATGCTGCTTCCCAGCCTCAGGGCCTTCTGCAGGGGGAGGTCTGTTATACAATGTAAGATTAAGTTCAGCTGCTCAGGTGGGGGCAGGGCCACCACACAGGGCTCATTTCCCTCAGGGGGTTTACTTGGAGATCTTCAACAATGGATCCAAGCCCCTGCTTGCTTTGAGAGCCCTTGTCAGCTGCTGCCTCCAGAGGGGGCCTGAGTTATGGAGATACCCCAGTCACCTCTCGGCCAGTCAAACAGGCTCTCTCACTGACCTTTCTACCTGAGGGTGGAGGGAACTGCCTGGCTGCTGGAGATTCTGTCCCTGAAGCCTGCTCGTATCTGCTCCTCTTGGGCCACTCAGCCAGGGCAGGGCTGGGCTCTGCTCTGGGTCTGGTGCATGATGGACTTTTGGTGTTGGTTTTTCTCATCTCTCTTTACCAGAAATCTCCTCCACTCCGTTGTCGTGTGGCTTCTGCTGCTCCAGGATTTGTTGGGAGTTCTTCTTTACAGGCATTTTATGGGCTGTGGGTTCAGAGTTAGCATATGTGTATCTTTCTACTCTGCCATCTTGGCTCCTCCCCAGGCATCAACATTTCTTGAGTAAATACAACATAATTTACATTTGCAGAATACATAACATAGCAGCTTATCATGGAGGAAGGGGGACAAATGACTTTAAACAAACAATATGCATACTATAACACCGTGTTTGAGGAAAGAGCAACCAGCTACTCCTTCCTCAATCCCAAATAGAAATGTCCAAGAAAAGTCCTCTTAAGGGTATGTGTGTGTCCTCCCCACCTTGCCCTCTCAGGTGCATGCTCTAGTGAGCCAAGTCTGTCTTAACAATGCTGGAGCCCCTGCTTCCAAGGCCAAACAAAGAAGAATATTTGCTGAGATTTTGTTTCTCTTGTTGTTGTTATTGGTTTTGTTTTGTTTTCTAAAAGTGATTCTGACAGAATAATGTGGTTAAGGAGGATCTTTCCCATATATTGTTGGGCCTGGGAAGATTTGTAGGAAGGTCCATACCTTTTGTTAATGAGGCACAGGTTCTCAAGGGATGTCGTGCCCTCTGGCTCTAAAAAGTTTATAAAGACTCTGAGGTGTGGTTTTATTTTGGGGCTTAGTTTTTGGAAGTGATTGTTTGGCCAGAGGAGGACTTTGGGAAGCCACTAAGCAGCCACCTGGCTTTGAAAACCCAGATGTCAGTGCTTCCCTCTCTGGTAACTATGGTCAGAGAGTTGGACCTGTCTGTTGAATTGTGATGCATGTATTAATTATGGTCAAGCATAGGAAGCTATGTCTGTTGATCTTTGATTTCTCTGTATTTTCTTTGAAGTTCAGGGTGCTGACTCCCCTGAACTAAGTGAATGATATATGTGTTCGGTTAAGGGAATGATTTTGTGCTTGATTAAAAGTGCTTAACCTCTCAAAAGTTGCCTTTCCTTTTATGAATGCAGATAGACAAACCTGTGATAGCAAGCCCCACTATGTATGTTGGGGTGATGACTGACACAGTGGGAAAATCAGGAGAGACATTGTGCCTGACTTGAGTTTCATCTACCATAATACTTTGCATTCTCTGGCATAATAGACATGCTTTTCTCTCTGAGTGAGCTCAAAATGCTCCTTCCTGTGTCACCACTCATTCTTCTGTTAATGACTACGAAAGATAAAAGATCAGACACGACCTTGTCATGGGACCTTTCTTATCTTAAGTATTTTATGGATATATACTATGTTATGTAATGTTAATGGTAAAGTAAACTCAGATATCCTGGGATCATAATTTCCTTCTCACACTACTTTGTCAATTGTCTTATCTTGTATTTATAAGTTATCCACTTAAGAAATTCCTTTCTTGTATCATGGTTAACCATATGGAGACAACAATTTTGTCCAATATAGGCATCCTAAGCCAGGAAGAGAAAGAGGGATAACTGGGAGTTGCTATGAAGATGTAACGTCTGCTTTGTCCATCCATCTTTGGGTTTGATGTCTCATGATGAGTCCCCATGCATACCTCTATATGCATGTTTTGCAAACTTTGAGAGGAATAAACCCTCATATTCAGACTAATTTTGTCTTTCTATCAATGATCTTAGTAATGGTATATATACATATATACACACACACACACACACACACATATCATTACTAATATCATTCACAAACATATATGTGTATGTATATGTATGTGTGTATGCATGTTTACATATAGATACACACATATATACAAACACAAACATATGAATGCATGCATGTATGTATGTATATGTTCTCTCCTGCTTGAGAAGGTACTCTTTGAAGAAAGGAACTATTTCACTTCTGTTTTTGAATACTCAGTGTGACACATTTAATGACTGCTTTTAACAGGTTAATTTTCTAGTTCCATCTGCATCTATTTTAAGAAAGTCAGTACTGATTGGCTTCCTCCTGTAGCATATCAACTTATCAGTCATTAACCAAAGCTCTCACATTTCTGCTGCCAATAAAGTAAATCAGTGTTTGTAAAGGATCTAAAACTTTCTAATGCTTATAATTAATGCCCTCTCCCTCTTAATGTCTTTATCCAAACTCCTACTACACATTGAGGTCTCACAAAACTAATGGCCATTTTCAGCCTAACCAAACACTTTATTCCCAGTTTTCCTACCTTCTGAGTATGAATCATGAACCTCTCAGTATTTAGTTAAGCTAGTTGTTGAAGAGTAGAGAGCCTGCAACTTGAACGACATCCAAAACCTTTCTAGCTTGAGAGAGTCTGCTGGAGCTCTTGATCTGCTGGTTGGGATATCTTTGGAGAGCTCAGGTTAACTTCCTTGCTACAAAAAGGCACCAGAGTCATATGTTCATTGTCGCTACCCACTACTGATTGTGTCAATCTTTTATCACATTCTGATTTGGTACTTTTTCTTTCCTTCTGGCACCATCATGCCTGGAAGTCATCATCCACATATTCTTTCCTCTGACTGCCAAAGATCTATTCTTGTTATTGTGGTCTATGACTTGTTTTTCTCTCTAGATCCTAATAATTTGGATTTTTTCTTTTTCCTCTTTTCCTATCAAAGATTGCTTATTTTTTATCTGCTTTTCTCATGTCTTTGCCAGGCAGTTGCAAGTTGTCCTCCACTGAAGTCCAAACAAATCGACCCATCTCTCATTTCTATGCCTATCAACCAGCTGTCCCCCATCCCTCAGACAGATACCCCCCTTCCCTCTACTTCATAGATTCCTTTTTTTTCAAGGTTCTGCAGAAACACTAATTAATTATTAAATCCTTCTAAATGACCTTTCGCTGGTTCCCTTACTTGCTTATGCCTCTTTTTTAAAACACCTCATATTTAATACATTATATACATATATGTATACATATGCATATATATATATACATACACACTTATATACATATGTACATACACATATACATATACTTATGTCCTTATTGCCTCCCCTATTTGAATGTAAACTCCTTGTACTTAGAGATTGTTTCATGAATTGTTTGTATCCCCAGATTTTAGCACAGTAGCGGGCACAAAGGGCTGATTGATAAATGCTCACTAATTAATAATATGGTATCATAATTGCCAATAAAATATTAATGCTTGAATGCTCATAAGTGCATACACATATGCACATGTATACATAAACACATACATTTATGTATGTATCCATAAAAGGGTCTTTGTTTCCTTAACCTGAAGGAAGGTATGATGATGTCATTGCCATTTCCACAGAAGCTGTGTGGGAAAAGCATCCTTGGGCAGGAGACCTTGCAGATGCCTCTAAAATCATACTGCCCAAGAAACTACCTGCCCTGTGCCTGGTAAAGGCTGGGCCTAAAGGCTGATAATGGAAGGAATAGGAAAGGATCTTTTATTTTAGCCTTTTTGAAGCTAAGGACAATTTTACAAACAACTCTCCTTTATTTGATATTATTCCCTAAATTTGAAGGTCTATTGTGATTATTTTCCACTATTTCCTCTCTTTGCACAATGTCACAGTAACCTAACACAGTAGTTTGTACTTCATGAAAGGAAAAAATAATGATACAATTTCTGGAAAGTCAATATATTTTCAGGCCCTGAACATTCAGTGATCTCCTTAACTAAACAGGAAACATACCCAATATGCAGGGGAGAAACGATAATCAAAAATCCATATTTTCACTTCATTCTAACCCTGACAAAATTACTTTGGGGGACAGAAATTTCTGTTTCTTTCTTTATTTATTTTTCTTCCCTGGAAGAAAGGTTCCCTCTGAGAGAGGAAAAAGCTGTAAATCTCTTGTTTACTCATGGAAAACATTTTTGTTCACCAGCTAAGATTCTTTTTAGTCTCACCCTCCAGAGATAGGGTCTTGCAATTTCATTCAAATTTGGCATCTGTGAAGAAATTTGCATGAGAAATAACTAAATTACAGGCCTATCAGCATTTTTAGCCCACTTTAGAAAAGCACACTTAGTATTTCTTTGTGGAAACAGATTTCATAAATTCACTTGGTGGAGGTATCTCCCCTTCCCCCTCCAAGGAACATATTCAAATATTCTAATTCTGTGGAGTAATGAAACCTCATCACAAGTCTTGTTGCGGGGCTATACAGGGAACATCCATATTATAGGCTACTCAGGTGATGGCTAACTATTGCAAAATTTAGCTATACCTTTTCAGGACAAGATTCAAATTACAGGATGCCTAAGTCAGTTTTATCAGAGAGAACACTGAACTGGAAACCTAGGTTCAAATTCAAACTTTCTCATCACTGATCTTTTTGATCTTGGAGAGGTTAAAAACTGAGGGATTCAATTTTTTTATCTATTAAATGAGAAATATGGCCTAAATAGTTTTAAGGGTTCTTTCCATTTCTACAATTCAATTATTCCATGATTTTATTTATATACCAACAATTATATTATAAAAGTTCTATTTTCTATGACAAGGGCAGAGATCATAAAAGTAGAGTTGGAAATGTGTGGGACAATGCACAACCCCCCTACTCAAATTGACTACTCAGAGATGTATCAGAGTAAAAACAGAAAATCTCCTTTATTTGGGTCTTGCGAGAAGCAGGTAAAAGCTGTAAAAGCTGGAGTTGGAAGGCGCCTTACAGAAGCAGAATGGTAACTTATATAGACCCTGACACAGAAGTCCCCCTCCCTCCACTGACCATTATTCTCATTGGCCGAGAAGCAAGGTCTTACATTCTAGGTGCAAAATGTAACCAATCCCTTTTGGAACCCAGTTCAAATTTCCTGCTCCCATATATGACCTGCACTTTATAGATGAGGGCACTGAGGCAGAGAGCAGTTAAATAATCTGTCAGTGTCACCCAATTAGTAAGAGTCTGAGACTGGATTTGAAATCAGTCTTCCCTACCCAGAAGGCAGAGGAAAGAGCACAGGATCTGGAGTCAATGGACCTAGGTTCAAATTTTGGCTCTGTTCTCTACCACTGGTATAACCTAGTGCAAATCATTTTACCTGTAGGTTTTTCTTGGTTGTGAAATGAGTCACTTGGAGTTGATGTTGTCTGTTACTTGCATAACTGTTGGGATACTAGCCAGACAAATCATGCAACCATAATAACAGGTTTGAATGTTATTCTGGCAATAGTCAAAGGAGAACCAAAGTTTCAATGTGACAGAACATTTTTTTTAAATTGCAGAAGTTACTCATGAGCAAAATACCATCTTCTAATCAAGCTGTGGCCTTTGATGATACAAATCATAAATCACCAATAGACTAAATAGAAATCAAGGAGATGAAAGACCCTCACCATGCCCCCAACAAAATGCATGATTTCCTCTTTAGTAGACTTGAGCTTCTCACCAGCAAGTGGGCTTTGTCGGACCTATGTCTCCCATTATACTAGGGGGTGAAGAAATAACAAGTGATGTCATGCTGAGCATAAAGAAATCACAGCTTCCTTCAATTTTTGGCCTCTCCAAAACTTCAGAAGCTAAAGATGAAAGATCTGTCTCAGCTCACCCAGGGGAAAATATCTCTATTGCCCCTATTGCCAGTGAGACACCCAGGAAGTCTTACTGAGCAAGAGACAATGTGATAAGACAAATACCAATGAAACTCCTACTGTCAGCAGTGTATGATACCAACCTCCTCCAGCAATCTAATTTGGGTCAGCCTAGGTTGTTTTTCTACTATTTCAGTTGATCAAAAAGGATCTATCAAATATGTACTACATATTAGGCACTCTTTCAGGCATTGGAGTACAGAGACAAAAATGAAACATCCCTTGCCCACAAGGTACTTGCCTCCTTTAAGCCTGGCAATGTGCTTAAGAATATGATGATGATGTGCTCAATTAAATTTCCTATTTACAAATTACCAAAATTCAATGCAGGTAAACCTAGTATCTCTGGGTGATCTGTTAAGTGAACACAAAGGAACAAATTTAAACTCAAAACAAAGAATAAAACTCACTCCCACTGACCATAGCATGCCTTAGCATACATATGTTAACTCTGAAATCACTTTACAAGTTAGCTCTAATGATAGGAAGAGACCTGGATTTCCATTCTTTTGCCTTGATAGGATTTCTGAAAGTGTATAGATGGAATGGGTCTTCTATCCGCTGCAGTGCAGTGGAGGAAACATTAACTTTGAACTCAGAGGTCACTTCCTGACTGCTTCTTAATACTTCTATGTTTAGAGGTAAATTGATTAAGCCTTCAGGGCTTCAGATTCCCAATCTATGAAATGGCGATTGGGAATTCAAGTTGACTGAATTCAAGACATATTTAGTAGGTTTGTTCTTTGTGCTATAGTGTTGTAAAGGTCAAATTTGCAAAGACAAAAACGAATCACTCTCTGCCCTTTAAAGAGTTTATATTTTACTTGGGAAGCTGGAATGGATACATCAGAAAGAGAGATTGTTGTGACACGTATAAAAAAAAAAATTGTTGTGGCCAGAAGGAGGGGTAGAAAAACCTAACAACTGGGAGAGGATGTGTATTAGAAAAGGCATCAGGTAGGAGATGTTACATGATCTGAGTTGGAAGGAATCTAGAGATTCTAAAAGGGAAGGGTGAGGAGGGATTACAATCCTCAGATGGGGTCCCATTTGTCTCTACATCTAAGATCCATGAATCTAGATCCTTTATTTTACCAATCGAAAGGTACACCTCAGGACCACTTTCAAGATTTTGCTGAACATGAACAGCCAGAACTATGCTAGGTAGATTAAAAAAAAAACTGATCCCCTTGTCCCATAACCATACTTTTATCTCTATGCCTTTTCTCAGTCCATTTGCCTGCATGGGAGAAGAGAAGAAGCTTAAGGTCAAAACACTGGGGAACCCCAAGCCATAGCGATATTTTGTAGTTGTTGGAAAAATTAATCCTCACATAACTTATATGGTTGAGTCTTGAAAGATTAAATTGGCAAGTATATGGAATGCTGATTATAGGATCACTTGAAACCCCAAGCACAGCAAAAAGAAAGTGAATCAAAAGGAAGGACAGACTTGAATCAAGAAACACTAATTACTAATCCAGGGGTATCTGTTCTTAAACTAAAGAGCATAGTGTCTGAGCCACTGAGACACCTCAAAGACAAGATTATAATGAGAACAATGCAATTCATTTCATAAGGGAAAGCAAGCTGGGCTGTTCTTATTAATTATATATTTTTTTCCAATAGAGAAGACTGTTGCTGCTCAAAGGCAAGGTTTTCTGTCTGTTCTTTATGTATATAAACACACAAAAACATGTATACATATTTGTTTCAACTGTTTCATTTGTGTATGGATGGGTGGATGGGTGGATGGATAGGGCTACTAGGTGGAAGACTGGAAAGATTACTGTCCCTGTAGTCAGGTATACCATCTTCCTTAGTTCAAATCTGGCCTCAGATACTTACTAGTTGCATGACCCTGGACAAGTCACTTAACCCTGTTTCCCTCAGTTTCCTCATCAGTAAAATGAGCTGGAAGTGGAAATGGCAAACCATGTCATCATCTTTGCCAAGAAAACCCCAAATGGGATCACAGAGAGTCAAACATAACTGAAATGACTAAGCAACAATAAATGTATACATATACCCTTTGAGCTTTAAGCAGAAAGATCATGCCATAACCCACATTTACTTTGAAAAAGATTTAGCCAAGTATTTCAGCTGAATCTGAATTGGAAACATTAAAGGACAAACTAGTGAGTGCCTGTGCAAAGTACTGTTCAAGGGTCAAAGTACTGGTTTCAGCATCCTGCAGAAGTTCCTAATACAGCTACTTTGGACAGAGACTCTAGCATCAGTGGTGAGCAGGCCCAGAAATAGCAGCATGATGAAATAAAGCTACAAGCCATTAAGGACTGTATAGCATTAAAGACACAGGTTGCCCCTTCATGTCTATGCCCTGGCCACATGTGCTTCCAGTATATGTGCCTCTCCATGCATGTTCTCTAGTCATCTATGCCCCCAATACACCCACAAACTGATAACATACTGTAATACTAATGAGATTAAAGATCTTCCCCACCCATTAATGGGCCTGTCTATTAAGGGGAGTTTGATTAGGGGAGATTTGTAGGAAGGCCTACCTTTCATTAATGATGCTTACCTTCTCAAGGGTTGCGATGCCCTCAGGCTGTGAAAAGTGTATAAATATTGAGGTGAAGTTTTACTTTGGACCCTAGTTTTTGGAAGAAGGTTTGTGTTCCAGATGAGACCCTGGCTTTGAAAACCCAGACATTGGTGCTTCTCTCTCTGGTAACTACGTATGTGTGGTCAGACAGTTGAATCTGTCTGTTAATCTGTGATGCATGTATTGCTTATGGCCAGGCAGCTGGAAGCACCATCTATTGATCTTTATTTCTCTATATTTTCTCTGAAGTTCAGGGTGCTGACTTTTTCCCCTGAACTAAGTGAATGATATACGTGCTTGATTAAAGTGATTGTTGACCCCTCAAAAATTGCCTTTCCTTTTAGAAAAGCAGATCTAAGAACCTGTGATAGGAGGCCCTCCTGTATATGTTGGGGTGATTGCTTTAACATGCATGTTTCTTGTGTGTGTACCTCATGTTTCCTACATCTGTCCACTCTTTCTACCAATCATGGGTTTATTTGTTGGTTTATTTTTGTTTTTGCTGGAATTTTTCATAGAAAAGATAATTGCTATAAAGCACTTAGCAGCTCCTGATATATATAGCCTGGATAGCAGCTCTAGAAATGGGCAATAGTTTAGTATTCTGACCCAAGTGAAAACAGAGTTCCTTACCTCATTAACAAAATGGAGAGATACATACTATTGACTTCAGTGACTAAAATAAAAGAGATTCATGCAAAACTACTACATATAACCTACCATCTGTGGCACAGAATTTAAGATGTGATAATGAAATAACTAGAACAGACTCATTTGAATAATAAGATTGCAGGCTATATGTAGTGTGAGAAAATCCCATACTGTGTATAGTTTATCTTATTTTTTCCCCCATATAGGCTTCATATAAATCCTTTGAACTCATAAAAGTGAGATCAATACCAGAAGTATTTCCAATTTATCTTCTCCAACTCCAAATTAAAATAAAAAGAAACCAACAGAGGTTGCCTTATTTTTTGCTTTCACTTTGAACACAAGATCTAACACATAATATGATAAACTTTCTTTTGTTAATAGATAAAGATGCTTCATTTCAATGTAGGGACTAGGCCCTGAATGGAAAAATAAATTCATAACCTATAATAATAATAACTGTCCCTTATACAGTGCTTCAAAGTATGCAAAGATTGCAAAGGCATTAACCCATTTGAATCTCTCAACAACAGAAATCATTTTCCCCATGTTATAGATGAAGAACTGAGGCTCAAAGAGGTCAAGAGATGTAAACAAAGTCATACAACTAGTATATGAAAGAGAATTTGAACCCAATTCTTCCTAAGACTGATTCCAGCATCCTAAATGGTATACTACAGTGTTTCTCGTAAGCACCTGAGGCAATCATGATCCATTTCTTGACAAGGGGATATGTGCCACTTTGGTACAAAATGGATATTGGTGGCTTCATTTCCTACCTTAGAAATAAAATCTCTTTAAAGAATTAATATATCCTTCCTTTATTTCTTTTTTCTTTTCTTTCATTTTTTTTAAGTGTATAGTTTTCACTATAACAAACACCAGACAACTGACCTCATCAAGAGGCCACAGTGAGCCTTCTAAGTCCATTTAATGAGATCTAATTTCTGAGCATGGACTGATCTTCTTTCCAGTTGCCACCAAGATGCTGAGTTTTCCTTCTAAATCTGAGTTCATGCAGAGCCCTTTCAAATAAACCTTAACATACTTGATATTCATGTAGCATCCCACTTTGCAGCACTTCACAGTCTTTCTTCAGCGAAAGCCCATTCTAGCTCTAGGATTTGTAGATTTTGTGACTATTTCTTCAATGCAGGTCAGAGATAGGTTATTATCACAGATTTTCCACAAAAGGGAATAGAGAGTCACAGGAATACAGGGTGACTTGCCTAGACTCACACTGAATAGTTGTTTGGAGCCAACTCTAGGATCTAAAACTCCTTCAGTTTCAGCATGCTATCTATCAGATGGATATTAAATTCTTTTCTTTATCTTACAATTGAAAAGGCTTTCTATTGAGAGATGTGTAATTATAGTTAACAAAATACCCTAGAATTTGCACAATGACCTACACAAATTCATATGTACTTTGTCTGACAAGAAACACTGAGATCCCTATCACCACAAATTATGATTAAAATGGAAAAGTGGGACATTGCTGATTAGAACTAATAGCAGTATAGCAATATTTAAGAAGTCAGTTTTGAAATAGAAAAATCCAACATGATAGAAGAATTTGGAAGAAGATTAAGTACTAAATTATAATTAAATTATTTGGTGGAATTGATGACTTCTGTAATGCTTTTGACCCCAAGAATAATTCAATACTCAAAACATGGCCAACAATTCAAAGTGAATTGTGGAATTATAAATTGGTCCTCCAAGGAAAATGAAAGATTCCTTTCCTTTGGCAGATTAGAAAACTGAGCCCTAGAGCTATTTAATGCCTTCTTCAAGTCATTCTACTGAATGGTAAAGTTGGTATTTAAACCTAGATTCTCTAAAATTCTTTCCATTGCACAAGGCAGATTATATGGCAGCCATCTTTAAGTATCAGAAGGAATGTATATAGGAGAAGTATCAGACAATTTCCTTGGCCCAGAAGAACCAGGGAAAGGTGAAGAAGAGAATTAAGATTGTTTTAAGTGAAAATTTTCTAACACTTAGAGTTATCAAAACTGCAATGGACTGCCTTGTTAATAATAAATTATAAGTGGAGAACTTATGGTCATTTGTTTAGGAGAATAGAAAAAGGACGATTGTACAGGTATGGCGGCCTAAAAGATCTATGATATCCTTTCTAACTCTAAGATCATGTGATTCATTCAACAAACACTTATATTCTACCAGGCCCTGGGAATAAAAGGAAAGTAAAGCATTTCCTCCTTTCACAGAATTTAAAAATAGGATAGCTAAAATACATATTCACTTTATGTATTTATGTATCTCTCTATCTCTAATATCCTCCCCTAAAAGAATCAAAGTTCCTAGAGATAAGGGACTGGTTTCATTTCTGTATTCATACAAATGAGGCTTAATTTTTTGGGAAGGAAGGGTGATGACAATTGATAGGATTTTCATTGGCTTTAAGCTTACCCTTAAAAGAAACCAGGAATTGAAGAGGTAGATGTAAGGAGGAATGCATTCTATGCAATGAGGGACAGTCAGTGCAAAGGCATGAAGATAGAAAATGGAGTGTCACATATGAGGAAAAACAAGGACTGTTTGGCTGTGCCACAGATTGTATAAAGAGGGATGATAAATAATAAGGCTTGAAAAGAAAAGAAAAAAAAAACATTGAAACTACATTGTAAAGGGCCATAATGCCAAATAAGGGAGTTTGCATCTGATGCTAGATTTTATTGTTCAGAACATTTCAGTTGTCTGACTCTTATAACCCTTTTGGGAGTTTTGGTGGCAAAGATACTGGAGTGGTTTGACATTTCTATCTCTAGCTCATTTTATGGATTAAGAAACTGAGGCAAACAGGATTAAGTAACTTGCCTAGGGTCACTCAGCTAGTAACTGTCCGAATTGGAATTTGAACTTGCTTCTTCCTGACTCAAGGCCCAGCACTTTATTCACTGAACCACTCAGCTGCCCTCTGATGTTAGATGTAATAGGCACATTACTGGAGTCTAGTAAGTAGAGCAGTAGCATGAACAGACCTGAGCTTCAGGAAAACTATTTTGGCAACTATGATGATATTGGATGGGAAATTGCAAAGATTTGTGGAAGGGAAACAAATGAAGAGGTTATTGCAATAGTCTAGGCAAAAGATACTGAGGGTAAAAACTAAGGTTGTGCTTTTATGAGTGGAGAGGAGGGGATAAAAACCAAAAGTGATGTGGAGGTAGAATTGACAGGGCTCTGTAACCAACTGGATATAGGAAATGAGAGAAAATGAAGAGGTGAAGACCATTCCAAGGTCAAGAACCTAGATAATTGGAATAATGGCAATGCCTTCACTAGAAAAAAAAGATTTTGAGGCAAGGAAGAGGTAAGGAGATCTACTGAGTATGAGTTGCCTATGGGGAATCCAGGCTAAAATGACCAATAAATAATTAGCATTATGGGACTATAGCTCAAGAGGACAAGCACTAAGATATATAGCTCTTTAAATTATGTGAATATAAAAGAAAATGTACATGTGGCAATTGAAGTCACCAAAAGAGAAATTAGACAGAGAAGAGACTAGAGTACAGGACAAAACTTGAGAACACAACTAGATCTAGCAGTAATAAAATGGATGATGATCCAAAAGAAGAGACTGAGAAGAAATGGATGGATGGTGAGGAAGAGAATAAAGAATCAAAAATAATGAAAATCCAAATGGAGAATATCCAAGTGGAGTAGGTGATCAACAATGTCAAATGATGGAGGGAGGTCAAGATGGTTGTGGATTTAGAGAAGACCATTAGATCATGCAATTAAGTGATATTTTCATCACATTGAAGAGTTCAGTTTTAGCTAAGTTGATGATACTAGAAGTCAGACTGTGACAAAAGAGAAAGTAGAGTCAATGAGAGGAAGTAGAGAAATAAAATAAAGAGCTTTTATATTAAAAACTGAACTGAGTCAGTTATAAGTGTCTACTATGTGCCAATCACTTGGTGATTCAAAGAAAGACAAAAGATAGTCCCTGCTCTGGAAGAGTTCACATTCTAATGGGAGTGACAGTATGAAAATAACAATAGGCAGACTAATTGTATACAGAATAAATTGGAGATATTTTCAAAAGGAAGCACTAAAATTAATGTGAACTGGGAAAGGCTTTTCAAAGAATATGAAATTTTAGTTGGAACCTGAAGGAAACCTGGAATGCCAGGAAACAGTAATAATGAAGGAAGACAGTATTCCAGGCACGGTGGACAGACAGAAGAAAAAAATAAAACAGTGTCTGGAGACATTACTGTGAAAAAGAAGAGATAAGCTATAAGATATCTAGAAGAGATGGTAGAGTCACCCTCATATTTTATCATCCTTTTAAGGTCAGAAGGATAGTGAGACATATCTAGAAGCAGCAGGGGAGATCCGAATAGATTGGGAACATTAAGCTGTGTGTGGCTAAATTAAAATGGAGGAATAGATCATGGGAGTGGAAAGGATTAAGAAATTAAAAAGCTAGGGATTTTTTATGACATGTTAATTTGTATATAAATATCCCCTAATATGCAGACAGAAGTATGAATGTAGAGGAATTCACTAAGGTATTTTATTCTGTGATTTTGGAAATGAATGGTCCTGTGATAATATAAATTTGAGTCAGCACACAAGTTTTTTATTTGGAGGTCTCATCTTCGAGACTTGAATATACATATGTGCCATAGTCGTCGTTATATTATCTATACAGTATTTTTCTTGAGTTGTATCTTACAGTACACCAGTAAAATTGTCCAATGGTTAATTTTAACTCAATACCTATTAGAGGAAATAATACACTGGAAATAAGAGGTCTTGGGTTTGAATTGAAGTTAACTACCTGCTGGACCAGGCTCAAGTCATTTAACCTCTTTATGCTTCTGCTTCTTCATCTCTAAAATGGGAGTAAGCAAATTAGTTGAGATCTACTGTCTCTTTGAATTCTAAATATTTTGGAACATGGGTCTGTACTTATAGATGTTTTTGAGTATTGGAAGGACATGTTGGACAATGGAGCCCAACTATTAAGGAACAGAAACATTGCTATCTGAATCAGTGGAGGAAGATAACACTGCAAAGAAATAACAGATTTATTCTAAAGGAATAAACCATGAATTTATGAACATTGGAAGTAATCTAGACTTTAGAAGAGCTTAAGCTTTCTGGCTTTTTGGGAAATGTGTGTATTAAATCTGATATGCAGTACTAATACACACATAATTAAGGTCTTTGAAGCCAGGAACTAGGTGATATGCTTAAAAAAAAAATCCCTAGCCAATGTTAAGCACCAAGTCATTGCTCAATGAATGCTTGTGGAAGTGAACAGGATAATTATTTAAGAAAAGTCTTCTGTGGAAAATAAAAATGCCGATGACTAAGTTCAATAAAGATCCTAACATGAATTTTTGAGCAATATAATTTGCAATTTTTAAGATTATTTGAAAATCTCTTCTTACTATTGAATATTGAATAAAACCATTGGCACTTTTATATAGAATACATTCAGTGAAACAAAATATGCTGTATTCTCCACTGTCATACTTGCTACCTAGCAATAAACATGTCCAAAATGGAAAAATAGCAACCTCAATAAAAATATAGCGTAACATAATCTATAAAGAAAAAGAATGATTTCAGAAGGAGAAAACATCAGCAAGGGAGAGGGATGGAGAAACTCTTGTTTAGCTAGTAATCTTAGGTATTTATTAATGTTTTGAAGGGACCACGATGTAAAGTCTAGTTCTAATCATATTATAGCATATATAGTTATAGTTAAATTGGAGTATTTAGCAGAGTATATGAATATCCTGAAAGGGGCTCTGATTTTGTCATTGGTGGCAACTCAAATCATTGTATAGATTACAATTTGTCTAGGACTCTATGGAAAAATTTTAGTGAGTTGCTTGAAGTACATAAAAGATAGAATTGTCCAGGGTCACAAAAATGCCAAGTGCCAGAGGTAGGATCTGAACCCATCTTCTAGACTGCAAGTCTAGTACTATATCCAATATTATTTGATGCCTCTGTAACAAAGAATCAGATTGGAAAAACAAAATAAATGCTTTAGATTTCTTTCCTTCCATTTAATAGGCAATAACCAATTTATGAGTAGATTGTATTCCAAAAATTCACTTCAGAGTGGGCTGTTTGGAATTTAGTATACTCTTCCCCTCCCATTAAAAACAATAAATGAAACTTTCTGGAATTATATTTTACCCTATCAGATCTTACTTTTCTTTAAACAATTTCCTACTACAACTTTTTCTACCACAGCCAAGAATTGGGCCATAAGTGAGATAATTTAAATAACAGGCATTTAAAATATGCCTGGCACTATGCTAAGTACTAGAATACAAAAACAAAAATGTCACTGCCTTTAAAGAACTTACCTTCCAAGAGAAAAAGGTAACATGCATGTATGAATAGAGATGGTACCAATTAATGAGAAAAAAGGAATCCTATTAATTGGTCATTTATATTTTTTTCAAATTCCCATTGCATGTTTCCATTGGGTGAGAACCAATGAACTTATCTATATATAATTATAACTCTGAATAGGGTCAATTTGAATATATGTGATCCTTTCAAGAGATTCACTGTTTGTACTAATTGAGATTCAGTTGAATATACAGAATATTTACAAAATTAATTCTAAATAATTATTGAGGAGGAGTTACTAGCAACTGAGGGAGCAGAAGTATAAATGAATAAGGAAAAGGCTAGAATTCAGAGGAAAGGATTGGTTCCAGAGAGCAACAGGTAGTGGTGAAAGAGAAAAGAAGGGAAAGGAGAATGGGGAATCCCAGTATCTGAAAACTGAAAATATACTTATTCTAGAAGGATAATATTCCAAGCAGCTATGTGCCTATAAGAAACATAATCATAAAGTCTATATGTTAAAGAATCACTAACAAAAAATGTACAAAGAAGTACTGAAGTGGTCTACTTATAACAACAAAAAATGATGAAAAGTAAGGTAAAGATGCAAGCTATCTGAATTTCTAAAGATGGAAAAAATTGAAATATTCAAAGTTAATGTTCAAAAGAGGATGGCAAGTTATTCCTCTACTACCCATTTTTGATTCACAGTCATGAAATTTCATAGGTGGAAGAAAGTTTTAGGGCCATATAATGCAACCTATACCTGACTAGAAATCTACTCTACTTCGATGCCAATAAACATTCGCCCGGCCTCTACTTAAAAACTTCCAATGAGGAGCAACTCGGTAGTCTCTGAAGTACCTCTTTCTGCTAGTGGATAGATCTAAACATTAGGAAGTTATTTCTTATGTGTGTGTCTCTACTTTTTATAACTTTTGAATGAGGATATTGCAAGCCTGAATATAAAGGGCTAAAACTGAGACATGAGGGAAGGGAAAGGAAGTAGAGTTAATGAGTATAAATGAAGTCAATAAAAATAGACTGGGGGGTTTGTTCTGTTTTGTTTAAGATTTGGCTGTGAAAGGGAAGAAAGATTCTATATTCTATATCTATATCTACCTATCTATTTACCTATCTACATATTACATATATATATATATATATATTCTATATCCATATCTTTTGTTCCCAGGTCTGAGCTTTGGACCAAGATAAAACAAGTCTAGCCCTTCTTCAACACAACAGCTTCCAATACTTGAAGATTACTACTGTTCCCTTCTCCCCCTTCCCTTTGGTAAGAGAAAAATTCCTACTTTCTTTAACTGATCATACCATGTGGACTCTGTTCTCTTCACCATCCTCACTACCCTTCTCTGAACATTCTCCAGTTTATCGATGCCTTAAATATGATGCATCTAAACCTGAGCACAGCATAGCACATGTGACCTAATCAGTTCAAAGTGAAACCATCACCTCCCAACTTCTGAACATTGTGCCTGTCTTAATATTGGCTAGGATAACATGAGGGGGATTTTTCGTGACTATATTGACCACGTTAAGCCATACTGAGCAAGATGTATTCTAAAATGGCCAGTTATCAAAAAAAAAAAAAAACAAACCCAAAACTTTAACTGCTACCTAGTCATTGATCTCCCTTCACAGTATCAAACTTCATCCTATTAGAAATGTCCCATTGTGCTAGTCTGTTGCTATCTTTTTTAGATCATGGTAGAGTTATCCAATATTTCTGCTGTCCCTCCTAGCTTTGTGGCAAATGCAATTTGTACATTTGATAAAATCACCATCTATGCATTCATTTTAGTTGATGATAATAATACTAACCAGTGTGGAGGAAAAGATCACTGAGACACTCCATTAAAGACATTCTTGGACGTAAATAACAGTTAGACACTACTCTTTTACAGTCAGTCATTCAGCTAGCTTTGAATCTCTACAGATTCTTTTCAAGACTATAAACGGCACTGAGTAGTCAACAGTGAAGGAAAATGGACAATGGGAGATGAACGAAAGAAGAGTATCCTGGGTGGTTAAAAGAAGTAGAGAGACAGACAGACAAAGACAGAGACAGAGATAGGCAGAGAGAGACAGCAAGGTTTAAATATATATATATATATGTACATGCATATATAGTTATGAATATATAGATGTGAATATTAAAGCCAATCATATTCATTATGATACTATATGAACAGTACTATGTGTCCTAATTTATTACCTACAATGATACCAAAAGAAAATACAAAAAATCAGGGCATAATGAGAAGACTAGAATAAGAGCTGACATTTTTGTGGTGTTTTATACTTTTACAAACACTCAATTCATTGTCTTTTAAGCCTCACAACAATCCTGTCAGGTATTGTTATTTGATTTTTACAGATGAAGAAATTAAAGCTTAGAAAAGTTAAGTGATTTTTCTCATGGTAATACAGCAAATAACTGTCATTATCAGAATCTGAACCCAGATTTTCAGATTTCAATTCTACCATTCTATCAACTACCGCATGCTGACAAGGCTGAGAATTCCTGCAACTCCATCTCCATAAATGATACTAAATACATAAATGATACCTAGAGATATAGGAGTCAGATTCCTAATTATAAACTTAAAAAATCCAATTATCTGTATTATTTTTATTTTAATTAAGGTCTAAATGAAATATGCTTTTTGAAGGATTAAAGTTCACCAGATTTTTAGATTTGCTCAGACCTACAGATAAAGACAAAAAAAAAATCATCAAATCCAGCTAGATAGGAAATAGCAGCAACAAAGAGCAGTCTCAAGTGACAGACATACATCAGTATGTCAATTTGAATTATATGTAAAAGCAGGTATATTTTCAAGAAGAACAGGCCATGTAAAACTCAGATAAAAATCATTAAGGAAAGATGATAACACACATGGTATCATCAGTAGTGAAAGAAGAGTAGGTTATGGATTGCACTTTTAATTCACACAGAATGTAATGGCAAACAGCTGCAGCACGATAGAAGACAAAGGCAAATGATAAATGGGGGAGTGTAGAAGAGAACAAATATGGTAGTTATTTAAGGAGCACCGGGTGGAAACAAAGAAAAATATAATATGTGAACCTGTAAACTCGATTTTAGTAATAGAAAAACTGCTGCAAACATTCATCATGGGATTTAAGAGGGAAACTGAAAAAGAAGCCCTTTGATTAAAGATAATCCTCCCTGTATCTCTCAGCCTCATCCAGCTTCCATCTGTTTGAAAATTTCATCTGAAAACAAAACTCTTCTCCCTTGCCTTTTCACTCCATTCTGCCCTTGCTTTGATTTTCTTACCTTAAATTCACAAGGCAAATGTTTAATTCTTCAAGTGTGTTGGGATACTTTCTATACACAAAATAAAGATTTGGGGGGTGGGAGGTGGGGCAGTGAATAATTAGCAGGATTTCACATATAGATCACAATAGATCCATTCTGTAACTCAGAGCAGAGAAGACTACTGAGAAAATCATAAAGATTTCAAGAAAATTATTAGTTATGTCATTTCATAAATCCAAAGTTTAAGGCATCTGAAATACCACCAAGGGATGGTTAAAAGAATCAGAAAGATGGCAATTTGGCAATGTCACCTTCTTCGTTATTTCTTCTTTAATGTTAATGATAATAAATTACACAAATAGGGCTTTACAAACAATTCCATGATGTAATGGAAAGAGTGTTACTTTTGGCATCAGACCTGAGTTTCAATTCTGGCTCTGTCAGTTGCCCTTCCAGGTCAGTGTCATCATCTGCAGAATAAGGGAATTGGATTTGATGGCTTCTGAGGTCCTTTACAGCTCTAAATAAAAAGAAATCTTGAGGATTGTTGTGACTATTTTCCCCCCTTCTTGCCTCTTAGACACTGCCTAAAGAAGATGAAGGTTGATGAAGAAACTGAGGACTTTTTAAAATATTTTTTCTTTGTTTCATGATTTGCTGTCACCTAAGAATTCACAGCATTTGGCCAACCTACTGAGGTGGAGCCTATCTACACATACATAGACTTATCATCAGAAAAGTGACAATATGATGCTAGGCAAGTAATTCAAACATTCTGTGCCTCACTTTCTCCATCTATAAAATGAGAGGATTGGATTTGATGACCTTTAAATTTCCTTCTGGTTCTAAATCTATAATGCTATAACTGTTCTTGAAGTCATTCTGAACATAACTGAAGTTATTCAAGCTGACATTTACTGGTACAGTCTTTGAGACGCAGAGGCCCCTCCACTCCATAAGAGACAGGAGTAGTACTTGAATGGAAGAAAAATTCTATAATGGGGGTTTTATTTCTTCCCCTAGTCACCAGCTCTTACTCTACTACCAAATGGGGAAGGAGAGAGAATAGCTATCTAAAGTTCAGCAATAAATCACTACAGGTGTGGACAAAAAGTGAAATGAAAGTAGGAATTTTTATGCTATCAAAAGTTTAGAGCCTTTACTGTACATTAGCAAGTATGGATGGGGGTGTGAATCTGAAAATGTTGCTCTTATGAGGACATTCACTACGTTATCAGACAAGCAGATTTTCACTGTCCAGTAATGGTTGCTATTTCAGAGTCTGTTAGGCCATCATTTGCGAAAAATGTAGGTTGTAAGAGCAGTGATAAGCTGTTTGTAAAATATAAGGGGGATCCTAAATAGGAGTAATTTAGCAAATGCCACTGAATAGCAAAGTATAAGATAACCAAATTATTATCGAGGTTTATTTTGGAAAGCATTAGTTAGCTGTGGGTCACTTGATAGCAATGGGATGTTAAACAAATTGTATAATGTTTTGGAGTCTCATTTCCTTTATCTTCAAAATGGAGATAATAATATTTATCTTGCCAACTTTCAGGGTCATTATGGGGGTTAAATACGATAATTTCTGTAAAAGAATTTTTAATCTGAAAAGCAATTTAAAATATGAAACAATATCATCATCATAGTTTGTAGCACCTCTGTACTCTTCATTTTAAAAAGATTAATCTTCAGCTATTTTTGTATAATGATATATGTTATGTAATTCATATTCTCTCAAAATAATATTAAAGTTCAAACCATACAATTGGTGCTCATGTATTGAGTTATGGATAATTTGTCCCTTTCTCTTTCTTTACCATTTGAGTATCCTGGGTCATCTCCAATCATCCTGATGAATATCTGGTCACTGGATTCAGATGACTCTGGAGGAGAAGTGAGACTGGTGACTATGCACAGCCCTCCCTCACTCAAAACAAAGTCAAGTGCAAGTCATGTCATCACTTCTCTTCCCTTCCCTGAACCTTAAACCTACTGCACTCTGAAGCGTAGACAACACTGGGCCACTATCTAAAGGCTCTCTTCTGGACCCTCTTGGTTTCAGAGTGATTTTCAATAGTAGCCAAGGAGCCAAGATGATCCAGTGCATCTTGGGCCATCTTCTCATCCTGATGAATATCTGGTCACTGGATTCAAATGACTCTGGAGGATAAGTAAGGGTAACTCACTTCCTCCTCTCCTGTCTCTCTCTCCCTCTCCTTCTTCTCTCCAAAGGAAGGTAAATTTGGATGGCCAAAAGATGCCCAGCTGACTTGGATTTTACTGGCTAGGTGCCTCTACCCTCCCCTTCCTTCCCGTCTCCTCACAGCGATTATCAATAGTAATTGTTGCTGTCTCAGTCCCAGCCTTATGTCTTCATTTTTTGTTGCCTCATCAAAGGGGCCAACCCTGGCTACTTCCCAAACAGACCTATTCAAGGAATGGGTGTTGCCTCACCCTAAGTGAATACTTGAATAGAGCTTGGCCTTAAGGGGCCAAAATCTCCCAGTGCACCCTGACTCATACTCAGTCATCCAATGACTATCTGGTCACTGGATACAGATGACTCTGGAGGATAAATGAGGCTGGCGATCTGCACTGCCCTCCCTCACTCAAAACAAAGTCAAGTGCAAGTCATGTCATCATTTCTGTGATGGCATGGTGTTCTTCGGCAATGAGGGAAGAACACAACAACCATATGAGTAAATGTGAAAAATATAGTTGTCTTAGAGGCAGGCATTACAGTTATTGTTACCATCAGTGGATAAAAGGAAAATGAGGATTAGAGAGAAGAGTGATTTATCTAAAGTATCTTCATTAGAAATTTGACAGAACTGGATTGGAAAACCAAAGAGCCATGAAAAATCCTAACATTTATTTTTAACTTCATCCACCAAAAATAACTGTATATATTACACAAAAGGTTGGGACCTCTCATCTCATTAAAATAGACTATGTACATCTAGGTAAATTTGTACTCCCCCTGCCATTTGCTCAACAGCAGAATGAATGATTTGAACTAGAAAGGAAGTCTAGTGTGTGAATTTCCTCTATCAATATAGATCCACAACAAGTGTGTAGCTTATAGTGTTGATGTGTTGTCTGGAGGAAATCAGAGGTTAATTGTTTTGCGCAACAACACTGGTTTGCTATATGCCATAGGGAAGATTTGAACAAAGATTATACTGATTCCATGGCCAGGTTGCTATCCATCACAGCATACTAACTCTCAAAAAAAGAGCTCTACTAATAGATTTTGAAAATATAAATGTATATTTAAAATCGTAGTTAACTCCCAAAATTACAGAATGGTGCAATATGTATTTTTAAGTTTGAATTAGAATAGGTAATATTTGATCCTTTTGTCAAATAGATGTCCGGAAATTTCACACACACACACACATACATATGGAGAGAGAGAGAGAGAGAGAGAGAAAGAGAGAGAGAGAGAGAGAGAGAGAGAGAGAGAGAGAGAGAGAGAGAGAGAGAGAGAGAGAGAGAGAGAAGAGCACGAGCACTAACTTCACTTTAGAGTAGAAAATTCAGGTCCACCACTTTTTTTTTTAATTAATTAATTTATTTAACTTTTTACATTCATTTTCACAAAGTTTTGGGTTCCAAATTTTCTCCCCATTTATCCCCTCCCCCACCCCAATGCACCAAGCATTCTAAATTTTCCTATCACCAATCTGCCCTCTCTTCTATCATCCCTCCCTTCTCTTGTCTCCATCTTCTCTTTTGTCCTGTAGGGCCAGATGACTTTCTATTCCCCATTAACTGTATTTCTTATTTCCTAGTAGCAAGTACAATACTCAACAGTTGTTCCTAAAACTTTGAGTTCCAACTTCTCCCCATCCCTCCCTCCCCACCCATTCCCTTTGGGAAGGCAGGCAATTCAATATAGGCCATATCTGTGTAGTTTTGCAAATGACTTCCATAACAGTCGTGTTGTATAAGACTAACTGTATTTCCCTCCATCCTATTCTGCCCCCCCAGTGTTTCTATTCTGTCTTTTGATCCTGTCCCTCCCGAAGAGTGTTGACCTCAAATTGCTCCCTTCTTCCATTGCCCTCACTTCCGTCATCCCTCCTTCCCTGCTTATCTCCTTCTTCCCCATTTTTCTGTATTGTTAGATAGGTTTTCATACCAAAATGAGTGTGCATCTTACTCCTTCCTTTAGTCGAATGTGATGAGGGTAAACTTCATGTTTTTTTCTCAGCTCTCCTCTTTTTCCCTCTACTAAAAAGTCTCCTGCTTGCGTCTTGAATGAGATATAATTAACCCCATTCCATTTCACTCTCTCTCCTCCCACTACATTTCTCTCTCACCATTTACCTCAATTTCTTTTAAGATATGGTCCCATCCTATTCAATTCACTCCGTGCTGTTTCTGTGTGTGCATGCATGTGTGGATGTGTGTGTGCGTGCATGCATGTACATGTGTGTGCATGTGTGTGTGTGTACATCTGTGGGTGGTCCCACCAACTACCCAGATGCTGAAACGTTTTAAGAGTTACAAATATTGTCTTTCCATGTAGGAATGTAAACAGTTCACCTTTGGTAAGTCCCTTATGACTTCTCTTTGCTGTTTACTTTTTCATGCTTCTTCTCATTCTTGCATTTGAAAGTCAATTTTTCTTTTCAGCTCTGGTCTTTTCATCAAGAATGCTTGAAAGTCCTCTGTTTCATTGAAAGACCATATTTTCCCCTGAAGTATTATACTCAGTTTTTCTGGGTAGGTTATTCTTGGTTTGAGTCCTAGTTCCTTTGATTTCTGGAATATCCTATTCCACGCCCTTTGATCCCTTAATGTAGAAGCTGCTAGATCTCGAGTTATCCTGATTGTATTTCCACAATACTGGAATTGTTTCTTTCTAGCTGCTTGCAATATTTTCTCCTTGACCTGGGAATTCTGGAATTTGGCCACAATGTTCCTAGGAGTTTCTCTTTTTGGATCTCTTTCAGGTGGTGATCGATGGATTCCTTCAATACTTATTTTGCCCTCTGGTTCTAGAATATCAGGGCAGTTTTCCTTGATAATTTCATGAAAGATGATGTCTAGTCTCTTTTTTTGATCATGGCCTTCAGGTAGTCCCATAGTTTTTAAATGATCTCTCCTGGATCTATTTTCCAGGTCAGTTGTTTTTCCCATGAGATATTTCACATTCTCTTCCATTTTTTCATTCTTTTGGTTTTGTTTTATGATTTCTTGGTTTCTCAGAAAGTCATTAGACTCCATCTGTTCCATTCTAATCTTGAGAGAACTATTTTCTTCAGTGAGCTTTTTAACCTCTTTTTCCATTTGGCTAATTTTGCTTTTGAAAGTATTCTTCATTGCTTTTTGAACCTCTTTTGCCAATTGAGTTAGCCTATTTTTCAAGGTGTTATTTTCTTCAGCATTTTTTGGGGTCTCCTTTACCAAGGTATTGACCCATTTTTCATGCTTTTCTTGCATCTCTCTCATTTCTCTTCCCAGTTTCTCCTCCACCTATCTAACTTGATTTTCCAAGTCCTTTTTGAGCTCTTACATGGCCTGAGCCCACCAGACATCCACCTCGGATGTCTGGGATAGAGAGGCCCCGACCTCCATGTCTTTCTCTGATGGCAAGCATTGTACTTCGTCATCAGAAATGAAAGGAGGAAGGAACATCTCTTCCCCAATAAAGTAGCTCTCTATGGTCTTATTTTGCTTCCCTTTTCTGGGCATTTTCTCAGCCAGTTACTTGACTTCTGAGATTCCTGTCCACCCCTGCCTAGATTCTCCCAGCTAGTGCTTGGGGTCTGAGATTGAAATGCTGCTTCCCAGCCTCAGGGCTGTGCACAGCGGGAGTGGCTGCAATTCAATGTGAGCTTAAGTTCTGGTGCTCAGGTGGGGGCAGGGCCGCCTCCCAGACTCAGTTCCCTCAGGGGCTTTATGCAGAGACCTTCAGTAATGGAGCAGGTGGGGGCAGGGCCGCCTCCCAGGCTCAACTCTCTCAGGGGGTTTATGCAGAGACCTTCTGTAATGGAGTTTCTGCCTGCTCAGGGAGTCCTGGGCCGCCGCTGCTGCTTCTGCTGCTGCCTCTGCGGCTGCCGCTGCTTCCTGAGGGGGCCTAAGTCACGGAGACACCCGCTCCCCTCTTGGCCAGCCCAGATGTCTCTCTCCCTGACCTGTAGTGCCTGTGGGTGGAGGGACCTTCCAGGCCGATGGAGATTCTGTCCCTGAAGACTGCTCGGATCTGTTCCTCTGGGGCTGAGGCCAGGGCAGCACAGGGGATGGGCTCCGCTTTCCGGCGCACGATGGACCCCTGGGGACAGCTCTCCAGGGCTCTCTGGAATGGAAATCTCTTCCACTGTGTTTCTGTGCTCCTTGATCCATAATTTGTGGGAAGTTCTTCTTACATGAAATTTATGGGCTGTGGATTCGGAGCTAGCATACGTGAGTCTTTCTACTCTGCCATCTTGGCTCCTCCCCCCAGGTCCACCACTTTCTGGAGATAGAGGAGGAGTGCTAAATGAATCACTGAGAGTTCTTTCATCCTTTTCATTCCATGATTATAAAATCATATAGGTAGATCACAGACCCTAGCTTGATACAATCAAATAGGATTCATTGTTTGTTCTCTCTATATACTGTCCAGATCTGTGAGTTCCTTTGTGAGAAAATTCCTTCTACCAATGCAGAACAGGCATTTATACTTCTAAGAGAATTGCCTGAAACTAAGTTACTTGATCAATTTTCACACCGTTACCATAGTCAAAGGTTGAATACAATGAATCCTTGAGCATATGTTAAACATCAGCTATGCCACAGACACTGTTGCTAAGTGTTGGAGATATAAAGAAAAAAATGAGCATCTCTGTCCTCATGAGTATAATTGCTATTTCTTAACTAGAAACATAGAGAAAGAACACAAATAAGTTTCCATGGTTAATCAATAAGCATAAATTAAGTGTTTACTATGTGCCAGGCACTATGCTAGAAAAATAAAGCAGGGAGGAGGAATGAGTCCCCACTGTCACAAAGTTCATGATGCCATAACATGTAAACAACCATATACAAACAAAACATATACAAACTAACTTGGGATTGGTCTTAACAGTGACAGCATTAAGATTTGGGAGGGATGGATAAGGTTTCTTGCTAAGGTAGAATTTGGACAGAAAATTAAAGGAATCAAGGGAAGCTAGAGTTAGAGATAAGGAAGGTGACAGTTCTAAGCATGAGAGACAGAGTCTAGATAACTAGTATTGTGCAGGGAGTACATAGAAGAAAATAAAATATAAGAAGACTGGGAAAGTAGGAAGGAACTAGTTATGAAGGGCTTTAAACACCAAAGTGGGAAGTTATATTTGTTCCTGGAGGTGATAGGGAACCACTGGGCCTTATTGAACAGGGAAGTGACATAATCAGATAACTGCTATCTGTCAAATCAACTGAAGGAAGATGTACTGGACTGGGGACAATCTTGAGCTAGGGAGAACAATTGGTAGACTATTTTCAGAAAGAAAGAAACAGGGAGATCTGAAGGAAGGGAAAGCAGCCTCTGCTCAATACCCTCTGAAAGTATTAAACCCAGTACTCTTCACTTAGCTGTGTAATGAACTTGATTCTTTCTTTTCTACAGATTGTGTTGTTCATATATATCCCCACAGCAGGGACATCTCTCAACAACAACAACAGAAAAATCACACAGAGCAAAATTATATCAGGATAGGAAGGTCAATTAAGAAAAAGGACAAAACAGAGTCCAGTTCATGAAAAAACTGAAAATTACAAAAATTGTAAAATGATAAAAGAGAGAAATTTTCCATTTAAAATAACACAGCTTTGCTATGAAATAACAGATCTTAATTGTCATTAAAAGGAATGAAGTATAAGGTCTCTCTTTGCTCTAAAAAAAATTGCTTTTTGATTTCCTGGCTTACTAGGAAACTAGCTACTGTGCTTAATTTAGACTGGAAGTCCTCCAGAAGAAAAGACTGCATAAAATTCTGGATTTAATATAGCATCTTATATATATTTTTTTGTTCCCAATATATCTTTTCATAATAATAGGAAAAAAAAGCTGATAATCAACACTAAAAATAATTGTTTATCCCCTTTCTAAATCACAATTCAAACAGTCTATAAAATATTTGTGCAGTTATAGAATTATTTTAAATTACTTTTTAAGAGTATGAATTCATGACAGGTGACATATTTTATCACTTGATATTTCATTATTTGATTATGCTTTATTTCATTATTTTATTATAACCTTGAACCATTGCTGTGAGATAATTAGTGTTATTGATATCAGATGGGTCAACTATGGCTCAGGGAAATTAAGTCTTTTCCAAAGTCATATATGTTTGTGTATGTATGTGTATGTATTTCATAAGTGTCAGAGGCAGGATTTGAACTTCGGTCTCTCCCGTTTCATATCTAGTATTTTCTCTATCACAACATGCTATGTTGGATATAAGGTACATTTGTTTTTCTTTTTTAGATAATAGTTCCCAGCCTCCTGGCCTGTAACAAAGTCCACCATGCTTACACATCATTATATAAACTTACACGACATAAGCATTTGTGGTTAAGTTGTGAACAGCCCTCTGTGCTTGCTCTAGGCTAAGTCACCCTGATATAGCTAAAGTTAATATAAACTCCAGAGGCTATTGCTGGCAAATTACCTTTTTTGGATGCTCATCTATAAATCAAATGAGCACTAGTTAGTAAGTGGGGATTTGTGGAATGTGTGGGCTTGTCTCCACTGGCCCCCATCTAGACTTAGGAGGTGCTGTAGGTGCTCCTACATAGGTGTTGGCACTCCCATTCTCACTGGCCTCTACTGATCAAGAGGGAGGCTGGAGCCCAAAAGCTCCCATGTTACACATGTAAATATATCTTATGCAGACATTGTGGCTGATAAAAAAGAACGTTATGATGAGCTACTTGCTGGAGATTTAATTACCACTAGAAAACTCTCAGAGAATGATAAAGAGCATGAAAATGTGCAATTTATCTTTCTTACTATAGCTAAATGTTATGGTGTCAAATAGAACAGATAACTAAGGTCTAATGAAAATAAAGATATGACCAGTATGGAGTGGTTTGAGATTGGGAAGAGTACCAGAAGTCAATAAAATATTTATTAAGTGCCTAGTACATGGCAGGCATTTTTCTAAGTGCTGGGGTTACAAATAAGAAAAATGAAACACTGGCCTGGTCTCAGGGAGCTTACAATGTAATGGAGAAGGACAACACAAAAAAGAAGCTGAAAAATTGAGATGGGGAGAAATGGCAACAAAAATACTGAATTTAATAGTAAGCATGGCTAAATCCCAAGTTCTGAGTCTAATATTTATGATCATTTCTAGAAAACCATTTATCCTCTATGAGCTTCAATTTCTTAATTTAGAAAAAAATGCTATCTGAACGGCTGCATCACAGGAGTTCTGCTCCTCAAATGAGTTAATGTAAACTATCTAAGTGCCTATGAAAATTATAGATATTAATATTCCTGGGACCTTTCATGAAAATTGTTTCATGCCAGAATGGGGAGTTTGAACCTGATCAGAGAAATAACAGATATCTATTTTAGATTCATTTTTAGAATCTTTTAAAAATTCTGTTTTTGTTTCTAGTAAGAAAATTCAATGTTACTAGTAGCACTTCAGGAAAATGAGTTGACATGCTTCGCAAGATTAATTGAATTAAGAATTGCTTGAAGGAGGGAGGAAGGTGACCAGATGAAGATTCTAATGATGGTAAATGGAATAGAGAAGGGGCAAATATGAAAAATAATTCAAAGGAAGTAGTATGATGAAAATAGATATGTAGAATGAAGGAGACATTTCAGATGAATACATATTCTCATAATTTGTACCTGGGAAAATAATTGTATTCCTTCAGTGGCAAGAATTAGGGAAATCAAGATGTACATCCTAATATCATGATGGAAAAGTTCAGTTACAGACAAATGAGTTGAGTATAATAGAACGCCTTAGGACAGCCAGGTGGCACAGTGGATAGAGCACTATGCTTGAAAATAGGAGACCCATTTTCACAAGTTCAAATCTGGCTTCCAATATTTACTAGCTGTGTGATCCTTGGCAAGTCACTTAGCCCTTTATGCCTCAGTTCCTCATCAGTAACATGAGTTGACAAAGGAAATGGCAAGCCACTCCAACATATTTGCCAAGAAAACCCCAAATGGGGTCATGAGGAGTTGAACAAGATGGAAATAACTGCAGAACAACAACAAAAAGAGCATCTTAAACTGAAATGTGTGGTCATTAATAACATATCAGATTGAATGAGATATCAAAGCTAGCAATCTAGATTTGAATATTGTTTGCATTTTGGTAATAATGTAAGCCTTTAAAGTGACAGAGTTCCTTAACAGGGTAATACAGAGAACAACAAAAGATAGATGTCAAACACACAGAAGGCAGAAAAGGGTACAAAAATGGAGCATTTGGGCTCAGAAGGAAAGCAGAGAGAATGGATAGAATTGACACACCAGGGATGAGACCAGCATCTGGTTACTGAAGGCATTGTTCATGATGGAGTGGTCCATGTCAGAGGTCGGATTGACCAGTCAGCTGACACATTGCCTATTCATCAGCCTATAGAAAGTCTATGGGATTCATTTTCTCTGTATCATCATTGTTAGGTCACTTCATGCCTATTTCCAGATCAAAGAATCTGATTGAACATTATGACATCACCCTTCATCTCCTCTAAGTACTTACCCAAGCTAATATCTCTGCAGCCTGTGGAATGGTGAAGATGTCTTTCTCTTTGGAAGTCTCATCCCTGGTGTGTCAATTCTACATATAAACTTGACATGCCCTGATGGAGTCAAATTTTGTGATGATGACTTGAACCCTAAAGCACCAGAGGATTTCAACATTTTTTTTCCACCTTACATTTGCTTTTGGTAACACACTCACTATTTTTTATGGATGAAGCCTTCAGCACTCCTCTTCTGCATTCCTCTGAGATGTCCTTCAGAAGTTGGGAACACCTAGTGCAAATAAGGTTGTCAAGGTCTCTGTCATCATTCAGGATCATGCTGAGTGGTTCCCTTCACTTAAAGTAAAGGGTCTTCTTCATGTACCACACACTTTTTCCTCAGCTACCCCTTTCCAACTATACATAGACATGCCATGTTTGTAAAAGTAGCTGCAAAATGGTGCTAAATTGAATGATGTAGATAAAAAATAACACTTCGATGTACAGGGTCAGTAATCTTTCAATAAAAATATTTGTCTCCATTATCATATCATAAGATCAATAATAGAGACATACAAGAAATCTAGGACAAATCCCTCAAAGAAGTTGAGACCCAGAGAGAGGGATTTATCCAAGGTCATAGAAGTAATAAAATCAAAGCCAGCATCTCAGTTCAAGTTCTGTGAGAAGCTCTTTCCATCATGCCACTCAGCTAACTATACAGACACTTTTATAGAAATTTGAAGTTCTTCAACTTAAGGGTTCCCAACTCCTTTAAAAGTTCAGCTGAAGTACTTTCTTCCTGCAAGGTGCCTTTCATGATACCCCCACATCCACTGGCTCCTATGGATTTTTTAAAAATTTACTCTATATCCACTTTATATTTAATTACATGGGTATTTTGTTTTTCCTAACACACCTGGAGTACTAAAGTTGTCTTCTTGTTTTCAGTCACCTCCTCCTCCTCCCTTCCTCCTTTTTTTCTATTCCCTTTGACTAGGACATCTCAAAAATAGGCACTTAATAAATGTTTATATATATATATATATATATATATATATATATATATATAAATTTCATCAAGCTAGGAATTTAATATTCTTGAATAATTTCCTCCTTCTCCTTCTTCCCGTGAGAGAAGTCAACATTAGTGACATTTTGTAAGTTATTCTGGGATTCCCTTACTACAGTCCAATAGCACATAGCACTGGGATGGGAAGGGGATTGGTCAAACCTAGTATGGAAGCTAGTCTTTGATGTGGGCAAAAGTATGTGCAAAGTATAGGCTAAGAGAATGAAGATACAATATGGTTCTACTGATTACTACTTTCAATGGGATATAATTTCTAACAAAGTATTAGCAGAGGTCATGGGTTCAGCTGAAGTATGACCATTAGGTTGCATCAGTAAATATAATTTATTTTTAAAATTTACTGTAATATATTATGTTGTTTAGAGATAACAGGAATTCATTGAGTCATCCTTAGTATATAGAGTGGTTGTAAATATCATATTAGACTCATGTTGATATTACCTGATGTTCCTTGCACTATTTTAAAGTGTAACTGGAAACAGGAAATTTTCCTCACTACTCTAGATCTCTGAGCCATCCAGGGAAATTCTGATTTTCTTTCAAACTCAGAACTAACTATTTGAGTTACCTTAGTACTCAAACCCATGAATAGGGGCTGGTGACCTCTGTTCTTCCTTGGGAAACTAAAAATGAGACAGTAGAAACGTTTTAAAAATGCATCCCTTCAACAGTTAGAAGGTAATACCTCACTCTCCGTAAATTATTCAAAATTACTTCTTGTATTAAGTACTTACTTTAAATGACAAAGATAATTGAGAGGATTTTTGGAACTCTTTCCTTGAGTATTATACAGTTTGTCAGAGATGTGGGTGTATATATACATATGTGTGTGTGTGTATACATATTCACATATGTATACACACATATGTTTCTTCTATACAGGCTGCCTCCTCTTCAAGCTACTTGCCTCATGAAGTTTTGGGTTTTTTTTTTGTTTTTTTTAAACATATTTATGCCCTGGAGAACAAAGTTTCTAGTTCTGCATTTGAGAGTGGCAGGGATCTTTGGCTCAGGTTACCCTATAGTGTTATTATGAATTTGACCTTGTGAAACTTTTTTAACAAGCTCATTCATATGCATATCAGAAAACATTGATATATCTTGTCTTTTTAAAAAAGTGGTTCTCAAAGTAGGCGTATATATACTGGTTTCAAACAAGAATCCTCTAGTTTGAAAAAAGGTTGTTTGAAAGTACAAGTGTTGGCTTGGAATATGTCTGGATAAGGTTATACATCATAGAAAGCAGTAAAATTTTATTGAAAGTAGTAGTGTGGCATCTCCCAAATCAATTTGGCCATCCAACATTCATGCATTTCAAATGTATTGACAAAACCCATATGTACTCTTCTCAACCACTGGAGGTTGTAGAATAATTGCTGGAGGAGCGTGGGAGTATCAGGGGAATTTTGGAATAAATTAGGAAATTATACCTAGCTTCATAGCAAGAAGTTGTCACACATAATGTGTTTACACATATGCAATTTAATGTTCAGTATTTGAGGAGAAAAATTGGCTAGAATCTAAATGTGTCATGGAATCTTTATTCATCAGCTGATATTCCATAGTTCTGGAGAACCAGTTTGTAAACTCTGTTTAGCTACTGTCATGGAGCAGATACTGGAGTTCCCTAATGTATCCATTTGTGATGCAGGAATTTAAAGGAAAGAGGTACACAGAATAGTCTGAATGTTTTTTAAGGGGATGAATATATCTGTCTATCCACATGAGCACACACACACACAAGTATAAGTACACACACATACACAGACATACAGGCAAATGTACATCCAAAATTACATGTATATACACATGTCAATATGTGTATGTGTATGGATCTCCTATAAAAAATACATATTAACTCTATACATATACATATATCCTCTTAACTTCTTTTGAGTCCCAGTATTAAATTCTTCCCTAGAATAGAGAACTTTAATGATCAGGAATTCTAGCTTTCATTAGTGCTTCCTCTGGAAGGGGAAAAAAAAATGAAAAATTCATCAGTTCAACAGGACAAGATGTCTATAAAGCCAGCCTACATCTGTCAAGACAATTATGAAAAAGCCTCAATAGAAGACAGGTTGCATAAAATGGGAGAAAGAATGCTGGATTTGAAGCAAAAGGACCCACGTTCAAATACCAGCTCTCCACCTTAATTCCTGTGTAACCTTGAAAAAGTCTTTGGATTAGAATTCCTTGTCCCTGAGATCCCTTGCAGCTCAGAGTCTATAATCCCAGAATGCTTTGAAGTAGCCTGAAGTGTATAAAAAGTGTGGGGTGTGTGTGTGTGTGTGTGTGTGTGTGTGTGTGTGTGTAAAATAAGTATATTTATGTATTACATTCAATGGTAAGGTCTATGGTCTGAACCCTAAGGACAGCTCTCTAAGGGAGGTACTAAATGCTATTATGGAAAGCAGTTAAATATTATTATTTAAAACTCTCAAAAATACCAAATCACTAACTTTTTGCTGATTGATTTTCTAGGATGAAGGTCGTTTGTTTCTCATATACGTCTATACCACTTATGGAAAATTCCTCATACATCTTAACAGGGAATAGGAGAGGTGATAAAAATTTCAAGTCATTTCTCTAATACTACCTGGATAATGAAAGCTCATTTCAAGGAGTTGAATAGATAAGATATTGATCCTAGTCTGGTAATAGGATAAATGGAATTAGAGAGGCTGACTAACACTGCAAATAACAAGTATTTGTTTTTTTCATGAAACTAGAGTGGGTCACAAGTACATCTAAATTCTTAAAACTTGGAACACAGAAAATACAGCATTATCAAATTTAATTTAATATAATTAGAGTCAAATTATTGGCTTTATCCCTTCCATAATTAGGATCAGCCACTCCATAGCTCTTGCTAGACCCCAAGACCCTTATTTTTCTCTTTGTGACAAAATATATTGCTCCTGAAATAAATTCCTCTTTAAACCACTTTGAACCAGTCATCATAACAAGCTCAAGGGTCACCGTGAGAACATTCTAGGCTCTTTAAGTCCACTGTCATGGTCTTTTAATTCAAGTCTTTATCTCCGAATGATTTCCAGTTACATCTCCTGAAATGGCCCTGAGAATTTTGTCCTACATTTTGTGTAGTATCCACTCATAATCCCTCTGACTTCCTTAATTTCTCTCCTCTTTACATGATAACAAAAGCAACTATTGTGTGCCCACCTTCCTTTTTTCATTAAAAAAAGTGACCTTTCCAAACATTAATAACTGTAAACACTTCCATATATGAAGACCAGAAAAGGAGGACTTTACATGCTGATTTTTGTGTGTTTTCGAATATTTCATTCACAATATTCTCTTTATCTTCTAACTCCTTCACATTCCCTCACTACCGCCACACAAACTCCATACCAAAACAATAAGGACCTCCCTGGTACCAAAAGAAGAAATGCAAAGCAATCCTCATGTTGTTTGTTTGAAAATTTATGTCTCATTCCCCATAGTCTTGTTCCTAATTTGGACTTTGGCAAATTGTATGCTGCCATACCTCTGGTCAACTACATCTTTCTTTCCAGCACACACACACACACACACACACACACACACACACACACACACGTGGGGGGGGCATTTCTTGTGCATTTCAAAGTTAATGGGACAGGATATTATGTCCAGAACATGACCAAATAAACTCACAAAATGAGTAGTCCAGGTAATTGGAAGAACAGAAAAACAACAACAAAAAAATTGTGTGTGCATGTGTGTACATGTGTGTGCGTGTGCTGGGGAGGAAGATGTAGTTGAGCAGAGGAGTGGCAATATGCAGTAAGATATCCTTTTAGTTTTAGACAAGCAAAGAACAGATGTCAAGGAGGATGAACAACAGAGATAGCCTAAGAGACTAAGATTTGGGGCCAAAGTCTACTCCCTGGAAGGACTGATGAGAGGATAGCAATATATCAGTCTTAGAAGAAATGGGCTATTGGACAAAGACAAATGTAGGAATTCATCTTCCGGGTATAAATGAGAGAGCTAGTTTTCAGAGCCAGATTATAAGACTTGATCACAAAGGAACTTAGCTTCTTTGGCAAAATGAACCAGAGATTGGAAATGATTTCAAGGGCATGCTAGTTCTCAGAATCACATGATGATAAGAGAATAGTAAAATGCAATTCAGCATTTTTTTAAAGCTTCTTTATCTAGAAAACTGTGCTAGTAAATGAGAGAGACACAGAGTTTATATTACACATAGTCCCTGATCTAATGGCACTACATTTAGCAGAAGGGTGATATTTATAAACAACAATGGGTAAGTAAAATACTATATTACATAATGAATATATTTTAAATGTGTTATAGTAATGCAAAAGGCAAAAGTCATTATTGTTTGAGGCATTAGGAACAGCAATGAGGGAAGATTTCTTGAAGATGGCATTTGAGTTGGGCATTAAGGTATAGGTGGAGTTTCAATTGATGACAGAGAAAGTAGGGAACTTCAGCCATAATGTCCAATCACTATGTATCACTAGTCACTAGATTCTAGCTTTTGGGAGGAGATAGAGCATCATTAAAGAATCATAAATGTGGAGTTAGAATGGACCTTTCAAAAGACCTAGTCCAAGCTCTTCACTTGACAGATAAGGAAATAGAGACCCATAGAGATGAAATGCCTTGTCCAAGACCACAAACATAATAAGTGTAAGAAGTAGTATTTGAATCCATGTCCTCTGATTCCAAAACTTGTGATACTTCTTCTCTACTAATTATCTCTATTTACTGAAACAAACCACTGAATGTCAAAGCAATATTAGATAGAATTTATGTCAGAGAATTATAGGCAATAAGACTGGAAAGGCAAACTGGTTCCAGATGGTGAGGAATTTGAATGCCAGCCAAAGCAATACAAACTTGACTTTAGGGTCCAGAGGGAACCACCAGAGATTCCTCAGCATATGAGTGGCATGACCAGTTTTGATGCCAAACCACATACATATTTGGACATAGTACCTTATTTTTTTTCTCTAAATAGGGACAGGATTAAACTCTTACAAACTAGTAAATGAATCAAATGACAGTTAAGTAGGTACTACTATATATGGGTTTCTGATAGGTTTAAAGCACAGACAACCAAATAGAATACTACAGGAGAGAAGTGTAGTCTTAAGCTTGTCATAATGACTAACTCTTGGAAAAATTCTAGACTATACCAATAAAGAAATGATTAGTGAATATTTAGGGTAAAAAAAGAGACAGTGGGGGACAGAGAAAAGATGGTGGAGTAGAAAGATGCACATACTCCAGCTCTTCCCCCACAGCCCATAAAATACTTGTAAAGAAAGACTCTCAACAAATTCTAGTGAAGCAGAAGCCACAGAAGGACAGAGTGGAGGAGATTTCTAGCCCAGGGTGACCTAGAAGGCTGACAGGAAAGGTCTGTCACACTGGACACAGAGAGGATCACAGCTCAGACCTGGTCACACAGCACTGGGAGGAGAAGGGCCAGAGAAGGCCTCAGGGACAGAATCCCCAGTGGTAGCTGAGGTTCACAGATCCCACAATCCACAGGTGACAAAGTCAATTCAATGGTCAGTGAGAGAGCTTTTTCACCTCATTGTTGAAGCCTCAATTTCAAGCCCCCAGGGAAATTGAGAAATTTATCTGAACCTCAGCCCTGACTAGTGGCCCTACTCCATCTAAAGTCCTTGGGGGAATTAAACAGCTGATCTGAATCTCAGCCATGAACCAGGCCAGGGAGTAAAGTCCTTTCCCTTGAAGGAACTGAGATCCTATGGGTTCCCAGAGTGTACTCTACTCTTGACAAAGGACCCAAAAGTCAAGTAACTCATTGGGAAAATGCCCAAAAAAGGGGAAAAAAATAAGCCTGTAGGTTACTTTCTTGGTGAAGAGGTATTCTCTCCCATCCTTTCAGATGAAGAAGAATAATACTTACCATCAGGGGAAGACATAAAGGTCAGGGCTTCTGCATCCAAAGCTACCAAAATAAATATGAAATGGTCCCAGGTCATGGAAGAGCTCAAAAAGGATTTTGAAAATCAAGTAAAAGAGGTGGAGTAAAAAAATTTGGAAGGGAAAGGAGAGAAATGCAAGAAAATCACAAAAAGTAAGTCAACAGCTTGCTAAAGGAGACTCAAAAAAATGCTGAAGAAAATAACACCTTTAAAAATAGGCTAACTCAATTGGCAAAAGAGGTCCAAAAAGCCAATGAGGAGAAGAATGCTTTAAAAAGTAGAATTAGCCAAATAGAAAAGAAGCTTCAAATGCTCACTGAAGAAAATAATTCTTTGCAAATTAAAATAGAACAGATGATGAAGCTAATAACTTCATGAGAAATCAAGAAATTACAAAACAAAACTAAAAGAATGAAAAAATGGATGACAAAGTGAAATATCTCATTGGAAAAACAACTGACCTGGAAAAATAGATCCAGAAGAGACAATTTAAAAATTATGGGACTACCTGAAAGCTATGATCGGAAAAAGAGCCTAGAAATCATGAAAACTGTCCTGATATTCTAGAATCAATGGGTAAAATAGATATTGAAAGAATCTACAAATCACCTTCTGAAAAAGATCTGAAAAGAAAAACTCCTAGGAATATTGTAGCCAAATTCCAGAGTTCCCAGTTCAAGGAGAAAGTATTGCAAGCAGCCAGAAAGAAACAATTCGAGTATTGTGGAAATACAATCAGAAGTTCTAGAAGCTTCTACATTAAGGAATTAAAAGGCTTGGAATATGATATTACAGAATTCAAAGGAGCTAGGATTAGAACCAAGAGTCACCTACCCAGAAAAAATGAGAATAATACTTCAGGGGAAATAACGGGAATTTCAATGAAATAAAGGATTTCTAAGCATTCTTGTTGAAAAGATGAGAGCTGAATAGAAAATTTGGCGTTGAAACGTAAGAATCAAGAGAGGCATGAAAAGGTAAACAGGAAAGAAAAATCACAAGGGGTTTACTAAAGTTGAATTGTTTACATTCCTACATGGAAAGGACCCAGGCATGCCTCAGTGCTTCAGGTGAAACAGGGAAGACAATAGAACAGGCGGGATCATCAAGCCCTGAGAGCTTGCCTTTGCTCTAGCTCAGCTGAGGAGATCTCCTGTTACCAGACCACTCCTCCACCATACCTACCAACCTATCTCCAGGGTCAATCCGAGGAAACACAAACAGAATTCACCTTTGCTTTCTCATACCAGCCAACTCGGCACCAGGTCCTTTAGCGTCTAACTGAAAGAACCAGAGGCCACAACATACAAAGCCTCACCATCATGAGCAAGAAACAAAGGAGGAAGGAAAAGACCATAGATACTTTCTTTGGGGACAAGGACCAAAATACAAATACCAAAGAGGCCAGTATTGAGACTGTATTCCCATCTGAAACTTCAGAAGGAACTATGAACTGCTCCCATGCACAAAGCACACTCCTGGAACAGCTGAAGAAGAAAATAGAAGAAAAAATGAGATTAAAACCAAGAATCACCTACCCAGCAACACTAAGTATAATACTTCAGGGGAAAAAAATGGTCAGTAAATGAAATGGAGGACTTTCAAGCATTCTTGATGAAATGACCAGAGCTGAAAAGAAAATTTGACTTTCAAACACAAGAATCAAGAGAAACATGAAAAGGCAAACAGGAAAGAAAAATCACAAGGGGCTTACTAAAGTTGAACTGTTTATATTACTACATGGAAAGATAATATTTGTGACTCTTGAAATTTTTTTCAGTATCTGGGTAGTTGGAGGGATTATACAAACACACACACACAAACACACACACACACACACACAGAGAGAGAACAGGATGAGTTGAATAGGAAGGAATCATATCTAAAAAAATAAAATTAAGGGGTGAGAGAGAAATATATTCAGAGATGAAAGGGAGAAGTGGAATGGGGCAAATTATCTCTCATAGAAGAGGGAAGAAAAAGTTTTTCCAGTGGAGAGGAAAAGGGGGGAGGTGAAAGGGAAAAGGTGAAGCTTACTCTTATCACATTTGGCTCAAAGACGGAATAACATGCACACTTAGTGACTCCAATTAAAGTAGTATGCTTATCAGATCTACAGATGACACAAAACTGGGAGGGATTCTAAACTCAATTAACAAAGTCAATATTTTTAAAGTTTCCAAGAGGCTAGATTGATGAGCCAGATTAAATAAGAGTAAACTGAATACAACTAAACAAAACTCTTTCATTAGTTTACAGAAAACTACCTTCACAACTGCAAAGTAAAGTAGGTCTGACTAAACAGTAGTTTATCTAAAATTTTAAAAAAAGTACAACTAGGATTTTTAGTGAACTTTAAATTCAACTATAATTTGTAGGATGATATTACCAAAAGGTAAGAAAAATAAAGAAAAAGATGTGCTTTAATTTGCGATCAGAGTTCATCATTGTTCTCTCTGAAGGTGAATGGTGGTTTTTTTTTTTTTATCTTGAGTCCTTTGGTATTGTCTTGGATCATTGTATCAACCAGAGTAGCTAAGTCTTTCATAGTTTGATCATGATTACAATATTGCTATTACTATGTACAATGTTCTCCTGACTCTGCTTACTTCACTTTGCATCAATTCATTATGTCTTTACAGGTTTTTCTGAAACTGTCCTCCTCATCATTTCTTAGAATACAATAGTATTCCTTCACAATTACATCACATGGAACACTTTTGGGGAAAGAAGGAAGGAAGGAAGGAAGGAAGGAAGGAAGGAAGGAAGGAAGGAAGGAAGGAAGGAAGGAAGGAAGGAAGGAAGGAAGGAAGGAAGGAAGGAAGGAAGGAAGGAAGGGAGGGAGGGAGGGAGGGAGAGAGAGAAAGACAGAGAGAGAGAGAGAGAAAGAAAGAAAGAAAGAAAGGGGGAAGAAAGAGAGAAAGAAAGAAAGAAAGAAAGAAAGAAAGAGAGAAACGGAAAGAAAGAAGAAAGAAAGAAAGAAAGAAAGAAAGAAAGAAAGAAAGAAAGAAAGAAAGAAAGAAAGAAAGAAAGAAAGAAAGAAAGAAAGAAAGAAAGAAAGAAAGAAAGAAAGAACAATTATTTCACAACTATTTCAGCCATTATCCCACTGAGGGACATCTCAGTTTTCAATTCTTTACCATCAGAAAAAGACCTGTGATAAATATTTTTGTATAAATAGGTCCCTTTTCTTTCGTGACCTTAATGCGTCTCCACCAAAGTACTTCTCTAAGGCTCCTTAAAAAAAATCCTTTAAGTAGTTACTTCTTAGTTTCAAGTTTTGTTTTATTTTCTATTTGACTGGACCCTAATCAGTTAAAGACCTTCTTATCTACTGTTCTAGTATTCTTACAATCTACATCAACTATATTGCTGCTTTCTATTCTATCTGTATTTCCTCTTCTCAATCCCTTTACTTGAGTAAAACTAATAATTCATGTATTCATTATAAGTAAGATAATTTCATAGAAAACGTTCTGGATTTGGAGTTGGTTCTAATTCTCACACTATACAATCTGCATTAAATTACCTGTTCTCAACATTGTACACAGTAATAGCAATATTGTATGATGATCTACAATGAATAACAGCTATTCTCAGCAATACAATGATCCAAGATAATTCTGTAGGACTTCTGATGAAGGCACTCTCTGCCTCCAGAAAAAGAACTGATAGAGATTGAATGCAGATCAAAGGTACTTTTTCTTTTTTTCTTAGTTATTTTTTTTAGTCTGCTTTCTCTCACAGAATGATTTACGTGGAAACATGTTTTATATGACTACACATGTATAACTATGTCAAATTGCTTGCTTTCTCAAAAAGGGGGAAAAGGAGGGAGAGAATTTGGAACTCAATTTGAAAAAAATGGTAGTTATTTTTACATGTAATTGCAAAAATATAATATTGAGTTATATTTTTAAAAGAATAAAAAGATTGTGAGGTTCTCTAGATGCTCCTATTTGTGGGAATTTTCTCGATGGCATCAAGTCCTAGAACATAACACAACTAAAACAAGGAGAATAAAGAATGCCTTTTATCCAGACTATGATATTTAGGCAACAATACAAACTGTAGAACTCATATATCAGTAAAAATATAAAGACATTGCAAATGAGAAATGTGTTGGACCAAAATAGAACCGGAGGAAGATGAGATGATTTACTTTTAAGAAATTGCGAAGTTCTTTTAATGACCTCAAGCTTCTCCACAAAATAAAGGCCTATCTTTTAAATACAAAAATAAAATAAAATAAATGTTTCCTCTCAAAGACTCATGCTCCTTATAGGTAAAATAAGAATTGAATAGATGACCTGTAAAGTTTTTTTTTCCCCAGTTGCAAACCTATGAATATTTATCAAATATTTAAAAATGCAATCACTGGATAAAATCATGAAAAGACCTGTTGAGACTCCTTTTTAACCATATTGCAAAGTGAAGTATTCTTCTTAACCAAAAGATTAAACAGACTAAAAATGAACTAAATAAAAGGACAATCTGGTATATGTAAACCTATGCACATCTTGATTACAACATGTGGTTTTGAATGAAAGAACAATAGTTTAACATACTCACAAAACGCAACGTGATAAATAAAAATCTGGAATTCTGACTACAAAAATAATTGTGTAGGTCTTCCATTTATGGCTAGATACCAGAAAGGCATTTTAAGGAAAAGGTTAAAAATCTTCCTTGAGATCTTTTAAATTAGTGAAAAAGGCACAGGAAACTCAGCTGAAAAACTATCTGAGGAAAAGCAAATAAACACTCTACCTTTCATATTTCCATTCCGTTCAGTAATTACGCATCAAGTACTTATTTTTCCCAACCATATGCTAGGTCCTCCAAGGAATAAAAAAGGACAAGACACAACACTGCTCTTAGAGACAAAAGGGTACAATGCAACTGAAGAACAGTTTTAAAGTAGGCGTGAAACTGTGAGAAGCTGTACATGCTATGACAAAAGAATGAAATAATATGTATGTAAAGGGAAAATATTTCTATTTTGAGAAATACATATATATACATATATATGTATATTTATATATACATATATATATATATGTGTGTGTGTGTGTATATACTGTTGCACCTACTGATTCAAAAAATTACTGAATAAAGCTCACCATTAGCACATTCTTCTTAATGACACTAGTTATAGCCATTTTGGTGAGGAATACAATTGTGTCACCCAAAGGGTATAATGTTTATCCACTCCATTGCTGTTTGTTGGGTAAATAATCTACAGCTAGGGGGAGTTTTTTCTTTAAATTAAAAATACATCCCATTCAAGATGTTTGGCCTAATGGGTGAGTGAAAGAACATTTCAATTAATTTAATTGAATACCTTGCTTTTGCAGACATGAAAACCAAGAACTTGACTAGACAAATTTAGTGGCCTTTTCTCAGTCCCGAGCCTCCCCTCAAGCCTCTGACACCATCCATCTGATACTGTCTATTCTCTAGCTGTCTGCTGTTTCTTCTCCTACCTATCTAACTGCCCCTTCTCAGTTTCCTTAACCACAAGTTCTTCCTCTGAGCTTTTTTTTACTGGCTGTCTCCTGTAACTGGCAGGCTCCTGCTCTTTCTCTACCTCCTGGCTTCCTTCAAGTCTCACTAATGCCCCATTTTCCACCTGAACCCTTTTCTGGTTCTCCTTATTCTTAGTGCTTTCCTTTGAGAAGACCCCCAATTTATCCTGTGTAAATCTTGAATATTGCTGTATAAGTTGTCAATTGTTGTATAAATCGATATAATACTGTTTATACATTTTCTCCCTCTTAGACTGAGTACCTTGATAGGAAGGATTTTTGGTTCTGTTTTTGCCTTTCTTTGCATATCCTAATGCTTAGCACAGTACCTAATACATAGTGGTTATAACAGGTTTATTGATCAACTGACTTAAGTTGCTTGCCTACGGTCGCACAGTTTCTCACACACATCTATAAGGAAGTAGAAGAGCTTCAGAATAATTTATTAGGATGTCAACCTTCAACTGAATTTGGAGTATATGTTGATCAGGTGTAGTGCTATCAGATAGCAGTACTCTAGGTTCTAGTTCTTGAACCCAGCAAAGGCACAGTTGAAAGAGATGCAAAAGAGTGCAATACACACAGTCAGAGCCCTAATTGCCTTCCTGGGTCTTGGAATACTAGCAAAGGACAAATATGACCAATGAGGGGAAGGCTTCCCCTAGAGGATTTGGGCCCCAGGAAAATACTGTTGAGGGGCAGGAGGAGGTGGGGAGAGGCGGGGGGAAGACTGTGGAAACTCTCTGCATAAAGAATTAAACAGTTTGAAAAATGCATTACAAAATTCGTAAGATGATTTATACATTGTTTTCAATGAAGATTCAGAATAATAGATAGAGAAAAGGGACTTACATATTTTATTGCCCATCAGTGCAAGTGAAGATTATTCATGGTGCCACAGGTAGAGTGGGGTAAATGGGTCTTCAGGCTTCTCAAAGGGAGAGCAGGTATCAACATAAGAGGTGTTGTAATTGGTTGCTGCTTGGCTTCAGGTGTGCCTGCTCTGGTGGGCTGGGGGTGGGGCTGGTCCCAGCTACAGTGATGAGATCCTATGGTTGGTGTCCTCAGGTGAGCAGATCTAGGAAAATTTCAGGCAGAATGAGAGCTAGGACTGCTCCCCCTTCCTTTGCCATCCCTGTTGTGGGCCCAGGTGCAGCTGGAGAGCTCCTTCCCCAGTCAGGGTGCAGCAGAGGTACTGGAAATCAGGCTCTGGAGGCAGCTACTATAGTCACCTTCTGGGGTCCAAGCCAAAAATCCCAGGGCTGCAAGGGTTTTTCTCTCTTAACTATCCAAAAGCCACCCACTTGGAGGCACCTGGTTGCAGGCTTAGATAAGGGCACAACCAATTCTAAAACTGGTGTTGGTGTTGATGCCCTTGCCTCAGGTGACTGCCGGTCTGCCACTAGTGAAACAGCTGGTAGTGCTGTCCTCTAAAGCACCTGGCCACCTGAGGACTGTATTAAGTGGGGGAATACACTCAGACACACTTCTCTGCAGCCCACTAGACTTACTTTTCCTGAGTCTGCTTTTTTTAGTACATAAATGCAAAATAACAACAGAGTTCAATGGTCAGTCTGAATGTATCAATAAATGGAAGTTCTCTTTGTCTTTAAGTACCATACTGGATATCCTGGAAATGTCAATTACCTATGAAACAACCCTCACTACATCTCTTTGCCTCCTCCTCTCACTTGGCTGACCTGCATAGCTGTGCTAACAAGCTCTTCCAACTCCCAGCCCAGTGGTCTTTTCCCAGAAAAGTGACACCAGTGTAAATATAACATTGTTCAATGAGTCTGCTAAAATTAGTTTTCTGTTTATGGTCATTGTTAAACCTTGACATAGATAAGTGCTCAGGTAATCCAAAGTAAGAGAAATACTGGACTGAATGAAAAAAATTTCAAGATCTCAGCATTTGTCACAGCCTTGCACTTAGTAACCTACCTTTACCTTCATATTTCAGACCAAGGAAATCTTACTATCTTATTAAGTCTTCTGTGGTTCAGCAATGCAAGAATTAGAGGACAAGTCTTGATGGCATTGATTCCAAATTTCCTCTGCGGTTATAGCTGTAACAGGGTTTTCATGTACTTGCATGTTGCTACTGATATTTCCATGCTTTTTTTAAACTTTCTTCAGTTTGCACCTGATGGCCTTAATCATCAATCATTACATTTCAAAGGAATCTTATTCCATTCAAAACTCCAGCAATTTTAAACAGAAGAAAAATATAGTGACCCCAGTTCATTTGCAAGCTACTGTCAGATCACAAACCTTTTTTTTTTCTTTCCTAGAGTAAAGCTTTTCATAAAGTGTTATTATTTCACTTTGCGGATCACCTCTTTTATGACGATTTCCTTGACTTCCTTTAGTCTCTCTTGGAAAATGCCCTTTTCTATTTCCTGAAACTTGACTTCTCCATTTACTTAATACATACATACAGCCTGCTTCCAATCATTTATCTCTTCACCTACATTTGATATAAATTACTTAATGTTGTTTGAGGGCCTTGAGCAAGCTGTTGGTAAATGGGTTTCAAATCTTGACGCAAACTTTTTCTTTTAATTTCAGGCAGTAATTTGATATTTTTTTCTACCTTTACTTTCTGCTATTAACAGTGGAGTTCGGTTTACTCTTACTTTGTCCTCAGTTACTTCTGTTCTTGAAATTCTGAAATTACAAATGGAAAGTAATTGATTTGAGGTAGAAGTAGGAGTTATATAAGCATGATGGCTTAAGCTTAGAAGTGTTTTGAGATGGAATGGAGAAGCTCCAGGTAAAATGATGACAAAGATACAAAATCAGCTGGAAACAAAGCTAGAGGAAATAACTCACTGGGGCATAAGGTGACCTTCTAAGAGACTATGTTCTAAAGCACGCATATGATACTATTTAAGCAAAACTAAAGCTTTGTCCAGTCCCCACATAATAACATTTCTGTAGCATTTCAGGTTGGCTAGGTGGTACAGTGGTTATCACTCTGGGCCTAGAGTCAGTTGTCAAATCTGACCTTGGGCAAGTCATTTAACCCAGTTTGCTTCAGTTTCCTTATCTATAAAACAAGCTTCAGAAGAAAATGGCAAGCTATCCCAGTATCCTTGTCAAGAAAACCCCAAATAGGTCACGAAATGTGAGATATGACTGAAAATACCTAAACAGCAATCTAGCACTTCAAGGCTTGAAACATATTTTACAAATATTATCTCATATAATTCTCATAACAACTTTGTAAGGAAGGTGCTGTTATTATCCTAATATTACAGATGAAGAAACAAAGGTTGATTAAGTGATTTGCCTAGGGCTACACAATTAATATTTGTCTGAGGCAGAATTTGAATTCAAGCCTTCCTCACTCTGAGGACAGCACTGTATCTACTATACCACTTAGCTGCATCAGAAATATCATTCCTTGTATTAATTGCCACCACTAGAGATTTGTTTTCTTGATACTTGATGGCTTTTCGATCTTCCAAAACCCCCCATAATAGTTCAAATGCCCCTAGAAGAGGAAACAATTTGATATTATAAGCTCATACATTGTTTGAGCAGTATAGGCCCTTAGAGACCATCTCGTCCAGAGGTGTCCATGAAGAGAACCACATAAAATTAAGTTAATCTGCAACACACAGGGATCCTTAAGTATAGTTTAATGGCTCCCATTTCTATTTGAATTTACTACCCGTGTTTTTTTTTTCTATCTTCCTCATTTGGCAAATGATGAAAATGAGCTCTTAGCAGCTAACATCTCCTTGGGATTATTTGAAAGGCAATCCCAGTGATAATGTAACACAAAGTAAGGAATAATGCATGCAAACTCTTCTGGTAAAAGGAATGTGAACTAAAAGAGGAAATGGCATGAAACAAAAGACAAATTCCATCTATTTTGCAATGGTTCAACCCTGAAAACCACAGAAGCCACCCAAAAATTCATCATTAAAAAATTAAAGAAAAAAAATTTGAAATATTTAAGTAAGACAACTTGTTTGTTTATAATCCAAAAATGGGTATGCAATACCAATCCGAAAGTTTTTCCTCTTCACCTATCTTCTTCTTGCCACAAAAATGCAAAGTCTCAAAAGAATAACACAGTTTTTCTACCAATCAAAATATTCTTAAAATAAAATTTTATTTCTTAATAAATTCAAATGATTATTTTTTTACCCTCCAACCTGGTTTTCCTCACCCCACCACTGAGAAAAAAAATATATCTTCTATTACATTCAAGCAAAACAAATTTCTACATTGGTCATGTCCCAATCAGTATGTATCAGTCTGTAATGTAAGTCCATTCCCACTCTGTCAGGAGGTAGGTAGGCTGTCTAATCATATATATTCTGAAACTGGGGTTGGTCATTGTATTGACCAGAGTTCCTAAATCTTTCAAAGTTTTTTGTCTTTGCACCATTGTTGAGGCTTATAAATTGTTCTCCTTGTTCTGCTCACATCATTCTGCAACATTCATACAAGCCTTCTCCAGTTTCACTGAAACTATCCCCTCAATAATTTCTTATAGCACAATAATATTCCATAACATTCAAATACTATATTTCATAAGGTGTGAGATTAAATCTCAGTCATTTGAAAAAATAGATTCAAATACCATAACTTGTTTAGCCAATCCTCAATTCCTGAACACTCCCTTCACTTTCCATTTCTTTGCTAACACACACACACACGCATGTGCACATGTTAACACAACAGAAACACACAAGAGAGTTGCTAAAATATTTTTTAACATGTGGGTATTTACCCTTTTGCTTTGATGCCTTTGGGGGTTTAGACCTAGTAAGTATCACTGAGTCAGAGTGTATGTACAATTTGTATGTGTATGTACAACAGCACAGTACCCAACTGGTTTCCTGAATGGTTGGACCAGTTCATAATTCTACCAGCAGGGGCATGGAATAATTCCTCTGAAAAGTGCCCATTTATATACCATGACCATTTCCCAATTAACAAATGGACACTTCTTTTAATTTAAATGAGTTCTTTATATATACTAGAAATTAGACATTTGTCAGAGAAATTTGATTTAAAAAAAAAGGATTTCCCCCATTTACCTGCTTCTTTTCTAATTTTGGCTGCAATAATTGAGTTTATGTGAAAACCTTTAATAACATGAAAACCAAATTATCCATTTTAAATTCTGTCATTCTGTCTCGTTTGATCATGAATCTTTCTCGATGCTTATACCTGTCATATAATTTCTTTCTTACTCCTTCAATTTATTTCTGATGTCTTCCATTATGTAGAAGTCACATATCTATTTGGATATTGTCTTGATATATCATGGGAGATGTTGGTGTATGATTTGTTTCTGCCAGACTATTTTCCTATTTTCCCAAGAGCATATTGTAAGGAAAAAAGTGAGTTCTTGTCCCAATAGACTTGGGATTATGAAGCATTAGGCTACTTGGCTTGATTTCTTCTGTATATTATGTACAACTATGTTACAAGATAAATTTCTTAACAAGTACCAAATGATTTTGATGATTCCTAATTTATGGGATAGTTTAAGACATGGTGGTGCCAGCTCCTTCTCCTCCTTCATTCTTCTTCTTCTCCTCCTTCTTCTCCTTCTTCTTCTTCATCTTCTTCATCTTCTTCTTCTTCTTCTCCTTCTCCTTCTTCTTCTTCTCCTTCTTCTCCTTCTCCTTCTCCTTCTTCTTCTTCTTCTTCTTCTTCTTCTTCTTCTTCTTCTTCTTCTTCTTCTTCTCTTCCTTCTCCTTCTCCTTCTTCTTCTTCTTCTTCTTCTTCTTCTTCTTCTTCTTCTTCTTCTCCTTCTCCTCCTCCTTCTCCTTCTTCTTCTTCTTCTTCTTCTTCTTCTTCTTCTTCTTCTTCTTCTCCTTCTCCTCCTCCTTCTCCTTCTTCTTCTTCTCCTTCTCCTCCTCCTTCTCCTTCTCCTTCTTCTCCTTCTTCTCCTTCTTCTTCATCTTCATCTTCTTCTTCTTCTCCTTCTTCTCCTCCTCCTCCTCCTCCTCCTTCTTCTTCTTCTTCTTCTTCTTCTTCTTCTTCTTCTTCTTCTTCTTCTTCTTTTCCTTCTTCTTCTTCACTTCTTGTTCCTCTCAGTGAACTGTGTTATATTTTTTCTAGGTCGTTAATTTAATCCCTTGGAAATTTGATTAGTATGATACTGAATAACTAATTTAGATAGTATTACTGTTTTTATTGTATTGACTTGGCCTTTCCATAAGAAATTCCTATTTTCTCAATGATTCAGATATACTTTTATTTTTGTAAACAGAATGTTGTCACCATACTCACTTGGTTCTGTGTTTGCTTTGTCAGATAGAAACCCAAGCATTTTATACTCTCTCCAGTAATTTTAAATGAAATTTCTTCTTCCATCTATTCCTATGGCATTTTGTTACTAATAAACAGGAATGATAATACTTTTATGAGGTTAGTATATATTTTATAGTTTGTTGAAATTGTTAATTATTTCAATTATTTTGTAGTTGAGTTTCCTAGGGTTCTCTAAGAAAAATAAGATATAATCTTCAAAAAGTAATCATTTGCTTCTTCTTCGCCTATGCTTATTCATGCATTTTTTTGTTATCTCATAGTGATAGGTAGCATTTTTTGGAGTATATTGATGATAAAATGGTAATAGTAGAGACTTTTGTTTTTCCTCTGATTTATTGGAAAAACCTTCAGTTTATCTTCATGGCACAAGTAATGCTAGCTCTTGGTTTTACATTGATACAACCTATCATTTCAATGAAATTAAAGAAATCTTATAAAATTGAAAAATTGATTTTTAATTCTATTTTGTTAAGATTTAATCGAGATAGATTTAATATTCCCTCTTCCTGTTTCTTCCCCTTGTGAATTTACTCTGGTAACTTCAAGTCACCTGAGTTGCAATTCTATTCTTTTGTTTTAGGCAATCTCAGGTCATTTGGGTCTGATTGTGGTATTGGGACTTGTAGGTTTACTCTTGCTTTTTGACTTGTACCTCAACCCTTACAACTCCATCCTTCATCCATATTCTAGAAAAACGTCCACAACCTAAAGATCAATTTCCTCAATCTAAAGTGCTATACCAACTCCCATTGGCTGTAGACTAATCCCATCACCAGAAGACTACTCCAGTCACCTGAGAATTGATCTCATCTCCCAACGATGTAAAAGGGAGGAGTTGAGATGCCATTTGCCCCAGCTCCTCCTTGAAACATCTAGTTAATCAGAATAAAACACACCTATAATCCTTGAGATTTTACTCAGTTATCTTGTTAATGAGTACAAAAAGACCCTGTCAGCCCTTAATTCTAGGTCTTATGGTCACTGAAAGATCTTTAGACACATTTATTGGCAATTGTTAGACCTGTTAATAAATTGATCATGCTCACAACTTTATCTCTCAGAGTTTCCTTTGCAAAAATCTCCATTTATCCCTATGTTGCTAGTGTTTGTTTTTAAACAGAAATAGGTCTTTTATTTTGTCATTTCTGTTTCTAATGATAAAATAATATGATTTTGGTTGTTCTTCATATTTATATGGTTAGTTGTATTTATAATTTACCCAATACTAAACCAGCTCTGAATTTCTGATTTAAATTCAATCTGGTCATAATGTACAATTTTTCTGATCTACTGCTATAGTTTTCTTGCTAATAATTTGTTTAAAATTTTTGTATAGCTATGTTTTAGGGATATTGGTCAGATCTCTGTAAGCCACTATCAGTCAGCTAGAAAAGTCCGAGTTCAGTATCAGAAAAACATGATCCATTTTGGTTTTATATTCCTGACCCAGTTATTCTGCTGCAGGATTCAAAGGGGGACTAGGGACTGGATCTGAGAGGCCTGAACCATTCCAGATGTCAGAATCCTACAACTTCTGCTTGCTTCTGAACTTGTTTCTTACACAGTACCCAGCATTGGGCTCACAATTTCTCCTCACCTTTGACTGCTACCTTGAGTCATAGATCTACTCTTTAGTCTGCCCTGAATGTGTGACTGATAACTAAGTAGTGAGAAACAGAGCTACCATTTAGTATCTATTCCTGCATCCTGTGCGAAGTTGGATACTTTAAGATGGGTCTAGGAACTCTTCTTCTATGCCTTTTTCCAATCTTTGTGCTATAATGTTCCATTTAAGTCTTTATGGCTAGATCCAGTCCCATGTCCAAAAACTTCTGTCAATCTCATTCCAATACAGGTTGGAAAAAAAAATTCACTGAATTTTATTTTTCTTGGACTTACAAACTAAGATTTTGTCTAGTGTGTTTTCTAGATCTTTGAGGAGAAGTTGTAAAAGAGAGCTTGGCTTTACTTCTTCCTGATACACCAATATCTTAGCTCCCTCTGCCCCCAAGGAAATTATTTTGCAACTAACAAAAGATTGGTATCATTTTTTGATATTTCTTGATAGAGTCAGGAAATAAATATAAACAAAACTACCAAAATGTAAAGGGAAAAATAACCACAAAACAATAAAAATTGAATGCTCCAAAATTATAAAGATTAAGCTTGGTACCAGAGAAGATATATGAAAATAAAATCCTTCCATTCCTTTATAAAAGTGTTTGTTCACAGTGTAATGTAAGATTCTCCTCTACTTTTCCTCTCTCTCTCTCTCTCTCTCTCTCTCTCTCTCTCTCTCTCTTTCTCTGCATATATATGTATACATATATTTATATGTGTATATGTATACACAAATATATACATATGTATGTGTGTGTGTATGTATCACACACACTTCTCTTGGAGAGAAAAGGTATGAGGTAGAGTACAGGAAATGTAAAAACCAAAGATGTCAATAAAATCTATTTTTAAAAGGAAACAATTTCTTAGATTTTCAGCATTTAAATTATGCCATCTATTCAGGGTCTCAGAGCATTAGAGATGTACTAAGACAGCTCTTGGCTCCTTCCAGCAATAAGGATATGTATCTATTTGTTGTCACCATCCTTGACAGAATAATACATGAATAAATAGTAGTTCCTTGTCCATACAAATAAGCTAGATTATTCTGAAAGAACAATCCCCAAAGCCTTGAAACTATTTAGCTTACCATTATTTGTCATGCCCAAGAGATAATGAATGTTTCCTCCCATCATTCTAGCATTTCTCTGAACTGTTTGGATGTTGCAATGTTAATCACATCTATTTTATCCCAGACCTGTTTTTGGAAGAAGACTAAATGTGAACTTTCCTAGAATATCCTTTTAATGTTTTTCTGTAATCTAGATAAAATGCCATAAGATTTAAATACTATGAATTGTGAACTGTCAAGAGCACTTTTCAATACTTTCAAGATTACCATACTAAAGAGTGGAAAAGATTTACTTCAGACCTGCCATAGTATGTCAAAGTTAAAAATAAAAATAAAGCATTATTTGGTTCCATCTATACCAGGAACAACTTTAAAAAAGCTATTAGAATATTACACTGACATCTCTATCTACTACTGGAATTTCATATTACACACACACACACACACACATACTGGTGTTAAGTTTGAAAGCAGAAAATCATTGTAATAGGAGTTCTATTTAAAGAAATGCTTATACCTTAAAGTAAGGGTATTTTTCTTACTTTTATGAAGGATAAAAGAACACAGCAAATTGCCTATATTTCATGAAATCTTAAATCTTTGAACATTTAGAATAAAAGAGAATATATTCATGTTTGAATTATATAAATGATGACATTTACAGTATGCATAAACTGTATTTGTGTTGCATTCAAGAAATACCCTGGACAACTTTATTTTTTTTCCCCTCACTCTGCCTCACTACTATGGAAAACACTTCTCTGGTCTGGTTAGCTCAATTGGGTCGATAATAGTGCAAAAGGGCTGGGTCAAAGTTTGATCTCTGTACAGACCAGTTAGCTTCACACTGAAGAAAAACAATTCCGTTCTGCGCCTACAGACAGACTCTCCTGTTAGCCTTGTCTATCCATTTTGTAAGTGCATGTTGTTGATCCCAAGGTGAGAGAATGTGAATACAATAGCATGAATCTATCCCCAATCTATTGAGGGAGAGAAGGGTCCTCATAGAATATATTTTGATGATAGTGAATCAGAGATTCATCAAAAAATATCATATGGTATTTTCACTTATGCATATGCCTTTTCAATGAATAGGATGCAATAGATAACATCTGAATTATATTTTCTAATTGTCCTATCACTTTTAGTTCACTATACATATCAAAGCCCTTTTTTTTTTCTATACACAGCCTCAGGTACACATTCAAAGGTAGAAGAGATTTCAGTGTGCAAGTTAAAAACCATGCGTATTCCCATGGGATAATGCAATAGATTTCTTTTTTTAATTTTTTCACATGAGTACCACAGCATTATTTTTAGTTAAACAATTTCTCTTTTCCTCTTCTATCAGATGCTTCAATATAGCTGCCTTCTTCTAAATTATATTTCTATTAGACCTAGCTGTGGTGAAAACATACTGTCATCTTCTCAGGCATTCATAGTACAGTATTTGTTAATCCACAGGAAACCTCCTGACCCATTTAGTTCTTGTACCAGTGACTGTAAACATGCATTGATCCTGTGACCTAATTTTATGGACTGTACATCCCTTGTTTATAGGATGGAATTAGACCATTTTTTCCTTGCCTTAGGAAATTCTTGGCGAAGAAACTCTCTCTACCAATGTAGATTAGCATCACTTCTACAAGTCCAGAAGAGTTGCCTGGATCACTGAAAAATCAAGTGACTTAACTAGGATCACACAGCCAATACATAACAGAGAAGGGCTTTGAACTCAGATCTTTTTGACTCTGAGGCCAATGCTCTATCCACTGCATATTACTACACCTCTTAGTAGGCAGTTAATAAGTGTTTAGGGCACCTAGGAGCCATAGTGGATAAAGTGGATATGATGGACATATCCACTGATATGTGCTGAAGGATATGGGCATATAGCTAATAATAATTTGAGGATCCTTGTGGTAGCAAGGTGAAATGGTGGATAGAATGCTGGGCCTAGAATCAGGCAGACTAGTTCAAGTCTGGTTTTAGCTGTGCGATCCCATGCAAGTAACTCCATTTGTCTCATTTCCTCATTTATAAAATGAGCTGGAGAAGGAAATGGTAAACCAAGCTAGTATCTCTGCCAAGAAAATCTCAACTGAGCTCACAAAGACTCAGACACAACTGAAAATGAGTGAACGAAAACAAAATAAGTATTCGCTGAATTGAGTCATCACATAATAGCATTAATAAGAATAGAAATGAAAAAGAAAATAACTGTATTTTACATGCTATGAACATTTAGAAGCAGTCAATAAAGAAAAAGAAAAAAGAGAGAAGGAAAGAAAATAGTGGGCTCAATTATGATTTGGAAGCTTGAGATGTACTTTTGTTACCTAATGTGTGATTAGCAAGTTTAGAACTGGTTTCTTCCTAATAATAAGTTCTTACTGTATTGGTGGGAGTCCTTGTTCTCCTAACCATTCATGAAAGAAGAGATAGAAAGAATAGGGGAGATGCTAGCCTAGAAAGGAGTTAAGTGGGTAGATAGAGCCCTTGACCAAATCCAGCAGGATGAAGAAACTTCTTGGCCTGAGGGATCAGGAAAAAGAAGGACTGCTGGCAAAGCTCCAGGATTTTAAGACTTCTCCTTTGTGATATTTCCCTATCACATTCCCTTTGACGTAGTCAGATAAGGCTATGGTAAAGGACATCCTGAGGAGGTATCTGTATCATCCTAGCAGAGGACAAGACTAAAAGCTAAGTACTCCACTTATTTTTCTTTTCTGATTTGGAGCCAAACAAAAACCTTTGATTTCTATTCCAGAAATTATTTCATGCAGCTTTTTTGGCTTAGTGGAGCACTGAGTGGGATGCACTTAATTCCCCCCAATTCCCTGGCACAAAGGGCAACAATCGAATATTTGATATGGTTTTCTGGCCGCTGTATCATGTTTCTTTCAAACATGCTTTTTTCTGTTCCCCATCCTACTTCTAAATCCCTGAGGAGGAAAGGCTCTTAATATTCTCACTTTAGTCCTTGTGAATTTGTCATATTTTGCCTCATTCATTGTCACAGAAAGTTTATTCTGTATGCTAGATCCAAACTCTGAAATGATGTACAAACTGGTTTTTAAAATCCTAAATGACCCTGTTGGGCCAGTAGTATTATCTTCATTTTATATAAATGAGAAAACTGAGGCTCATGGAACCTAAGTGGCTTATCTAAGACCATATGGAAATTAGCAAAGCAAGAATATTAATGCAGATTTTAAGTCCAAGTACCCCATGAGTTGATCCCTCTTTCTTCAATATTACAATCTATTCAGGAGTTCATTATTATACAATTTTGTCTCTGATTGTGCATTTCACTAGTACTGCACAAAAGGACAACTCTAATTCCTCATAATGACTTTGAGGTGATCTGGAGTTATTTTTTGTTTTTTCTTGTTTGCAAGGGGGGGGTGGGTTGTGTGTTTTTTCAGCTTTTATTAAGTATTTTATTTTCCCCCAGCTACATGTAAAAAACATTTTCGCATTATTTTTGAAAACTTGGATTCAAATTCTCTGCCTTCCTCCCTCCCAGCCCTCCTCATAAAAAAAAGCAAGCAATTTGATATAGGTTATACATGTATGGTCATGCAAAACATATTTACTTGAGATTTTTCTTTTCCTTGTCTGTTTTTTTTTCACAACATGACTATTATGATCTGGAGTTGTTAAAAGTAATACCAGATTATAAGCTTCAATAGATTCTAGAAAGATTTTTAAAAATATACTCTTGGACATACCTGATATCTACCAGCTAAGGACCAGCTTAGTTAAATTCAGTGATTATCCACTAACTGATAATTCTTTGGCCATGATAACTGGTTTTTCCTTACCTTAAAAAAAACATAGCTTCAATCAATATTCCAACACAAATGAATACTTGACTGATTTGAATTAGGTGCCAAGTCTCAGACTGGGGTAAGGTGCATGTATACTTAGTAATCAGGTAAAGTTTTATTATTTTTATTATTTTCTATTCATCAGTACTGATTGTACAATAATGGGCTTCCCTAGTATAATTCAGCTGGGTTGTGATTTCAGCTATAAAGCGTAATTGCACCTATTCATCTGAACCACCTGTTAGATGAGACAGATAGCAGTATGGAGTGGAAACAGAAATTGAATTTGAATAAAAAAATCTGATGTCAAGAACTACTCCCATCCACCAGCTCCAACAGTCACTTGCCCATCCACTTGCTCTTGGGTAATGCATAGCATCCTAGACTATCAGAATTGGAAGGAACATTGTTGAACAGATGCCTAATCTAGTTGATACTAAGTGGCAGAGAATTGGCACAGGAGATAGAATATGAGACCTAGAGACTATGTAGCTTTAGCTACATCACAGCTGTGTGACCTTGAGTTTGTTTCTTCAACTGTAAAATGGGACTAATAATGACCTACCACCCACCTACCTCACCATGGTGAGGATCAAATGAAATATTTGCAAAGATCTTAGTTTACTGATTGGTTCATTTATCGATCTGTTGTCATTCGAGTTTTTGTTTTGTTTTGAGTAGAGTTCAACTTTTCCTGACCCCATTTTGGGTTTTATTGAAAGAGATACTGGAGTGATCTGCCATTGCCTTCTCCAGCTTATTTAATAGATGAGGAACCAAGGTAAACAGCATTAAATGACTTGCCTGGGGCCACACAGCTAGTAAGTGCCTGAAGCTAGATTTGAACTCACATAAAGGAATCTTCTACTCCAAGCCCAGTACTCTATACACTCTGACATCTACCTGCCCTGCCTGATGTATAGTAGATGCTATATAAAGGCTACTTGTTGTTTTGTCTATAATACCTCCAGTAAGGGTGCTTCCATTCTTCACCCAATGACCTTAAATAACCTGAAACTCTATCTCCAATAGCACCTCTTTCCACTGGTGGTAATTTCACCATATCTACTATTCCATTTACAATGTATTTTCTCAGACTTATTTCAGTCTTGCTAGATGCTATGAAGTAGCAAGTCCTATCTTTGTGGGACTCTGGGCAAATCATTGAGCATTTAGTGTTCTGGGCAATTTTCTAAGATTATAAAATGAATGACAGTTCCGAATCTGCACTAGTAGAAGGAGTTTCTTCTCTAGGAGTTCCTTAAATTACTAAAATCAGGTTCAGGGAGAAAAATAGCCTTTCCCCCAACATTGTGTAGATTGTAATGTGTAAATCCCTTCACAACCTCTGTGAGGATCCTTTTATTTGTTTGCCCTATAAATGGCATGATGTGTCACAGAATTTTGATATTCTCTCAGAATATAACCTACATCATTTCTTTTTTATTTCCCCAGGATGATTTTCTCCTTTGAGTCTTATTAATTATGTCTTGGAGAGAAGAAATATGGTATTCCTCCATTAATGGATACATATGTCCTTTCCAAGAGGAAGTGATAGGAAGAATATAATTTTATCCAAACATTTGATTCTGCCCCTGTGAAATGTATAGACCAACACTTTGATAGATCTGAAACATGTGCCAGTCTCAGTTTCCTCATATGTAAAACTGGTAATATAATACCTTCCTATTTTATCTCAAAGAACATCATAAGGACCAAATGAAACTACATGTAAAGTTCCTTGCAAAGAAAAACCATTATCCAGATATCATTTTTATAGAAAAATATATGACAAAAGGAACTTAATTCAATTATTAGTATAACACTGTTTTGTGACTGCAGAAAACAGTCTGCTAGCTGTCTAGGGACCCTTTCCTTCAAATGAATTGTCTGATTAACTTTCTGAAAAATTAATTGGATCCAACCTAGGTTGTCAGTTTCCATAGTAACCAGATCATGTAACAAAGGAAAACAGGCACTGTCTTTTCTAGTAATTTTTTGGCAGCACATTTTGAAGAAATGTTTGTGTGTTGCTGATGCTGTCACCTATGAGATGGACACAGCCTGAAAATGAATGAAGCAATAGACTTGTGGATATTTTATTCAGATCACTGACATATCCCAGTCTTACATGTGACATTGAATTGGCTTGGGTCAGTTACCATTTCAATGATTAGGTTGCCTCATGGTTTAGCCAATGAGCTGTTTAGATTATATCAAATGAGATAACATACATAGAGTACTCTGCAAGATTTAAAGGGCTATGATAAATACTATCAATTACGATAAAAGTTACTATAATAGCCAAGATTAGCTGATATAATAACTGAGAAAACTGTAATGGTTTTCAGTGAGTTAGAAACAACTTTAGGTGGCAATTATAGCCTGTCCCATAACCAATAACTCCTCAAGAACATCACCAGTAAATATTCATAAAATCTTTACTTGAGACTGTTCAGTGAGTATATATGTATTCCCCTCTGGCTTAGTTATAATTATCTAGAAAAATATTCCTTACATAAAACCTTAATTTTCTTCCCTATAAAGTTCTACTTTTCCTAGTTTTCATTTATTCAGAGAAGTAGAAAATGCTTAATCCCTTTTCTATATGACTGTTTTTTTCACATACTTGAAGACAAAATACTTTTTTTCAGTTCAAGGCTTGACCAAACCCATTGACAAGTGAAGTACAGGAAAGCCTGTAAGATGTGGCATTTTCATCAAATGACACAGTATCTATACCCTCAAAATTTGGGGAGATTTATTTTTTTAATTTATTATGAGCCTAGAAATATTGTCTCCTTATGATATCTTCATTTGTGGGTCTAGTTTAAAACAAATGAATAACATCAGGTTTTGTTTTTCTGAAATACTCGAGACAAATGTGGAAGAAAAATATTTTACCAAGAAGGAAGGGAAGGGCTACTTTGAGAGTCAAAGTTGCTACATAAATCTATATATGCCAGTTTATTTCCTACCAAAGTGTTTGTTTGCCATTACATATTCCTGTGTGTCCTAAGAAAGATCATTATTCAGTCATTTCAGTCGAGTCTGACTCTTTGTGACCCCATTTGGGGTTTTCTTGGCAGGGATACTGGAGTGATTTGCCATTTCCTTCTCCAGCTTATTTTACACATGAGGAACTGTGGCAAACACAGTTAAATGACTTGCCCAAGGTCACACAGTTAGTAGGTGTCTGAGGCTAGATTTGAACTCAGAAAGATGAGTCCTAACAACTCTAGGCGCAGCACTTACCTACCCACTCTGCCACCCAGCTGGCCTCAAGAATGCGGGTACTTACATGGAATGGACAAATAATGATTCCTAATAAGAAATCACATCTATGTAGCACTTTAAAGTATACAAGGTACTTTCTTCATAAAAGGTTTCTGAGACAGTCAGTATAAGTATTATCACAGTTTCACAGATAATAAAACTGAGGGTCACAAAGGTTAACTAACTGGACCGCAGTTTATACAGCGAATATTGGTAAGAGCTAGGATATGAATCTGGATCAAAAGAATGGTAGTTCAATATTCTTTCTACTTCTTCATGCTTCCAAATCATAAGTGTACCTACTGTCTAAATTGCTCTAATATTATGGATAAAAGTCCAACAAAATTGAGGAGCTAATTCAGGGTGTGAGGTAAGATAACAGACTTAAGAGGATCCCCTTTAAAAACATTTATTTGGTGAATTTTTAAATTTAAATTTTATTTATCTGCCAATGACTTTCAGTTCAATATGGTCAAATATATTATTATATTTTGAAAATAGTGGTTCTTAAGGTTATTTTATGTCATGGACCTCTGCCAGTCCAGTGAACCCAAAAAACCCCTTTTCAGATTTTTTTAAAAATGCATGTGTATATTTTTTTTTAAAAGAGGATTACAAAGGAGGTCAATCATTTGAAATAAAGTCATGGTATTAAAAAATAAAAGTTCATGGACTTCAAATTAGAAGTATTTGTTCTAAAGTAATATATGCTGCAGCTATAGCTGATCTCTCATTTTCTACCTGAAGAGGCAAGTCAGTTGAATGAGTTAAGTAAGATAGCTTTAAAAAGAAGTTAACATTTTTAAATCCTCCTTGTAGTATAGCAACGTGCCTTCAGGGGGTACCAAGTAGCAAAACTCTGGCATGCATGTGCATTCCTCACTGCTAATCTGACAGCATCTCTCACTTGGTCTACCTGAGCAGGCACATTTGCAAAGTGGAGCAGATAACTGACTGTATCTAAGCAGGGGAGTTCTAATTCCATCTGTATCACTGACTGACTCGACGATGTTTCCGAAGGTATTCATCTCCTTGGGGGGTCTTTGATTCCTCATTTATAAAATTACCCATCAGGTACCTCAAGGGAAACATGAAGAATCACTGAATAGAATGACTGTGAAGTATTTAGAAGGTAATGTGCTATAGCAATGCTCAGCAACAATGAGGGTTTTATGAGGCTTATGAAATGTTTTTGATTGTATATCACCTTGCCTTCTACCTGCTGTAATCTGTAGACACATGTGCACACCCACAGCGAGAAACTGATTCTCCCAGAGTCTGCAGATGGCAATTTATCTGCTCGGGTCTCTTTGTCTGAATGGGAAATAGCTGAGAGTCACACTTCACTACATCCCATCAATTTGGAAGAGTTGTAAGGCGCTTCTGTGGGAGGAAAGAAAGGAAGAAATCCGAGCAAATGAATAAGCAAATTACATAGGAACATGTAATATTTATTTTAGTGGCTGCTCAACCTTTACAAGCTACCATCAGATTTGTTAGTGATTTTTAGGTTTTTATTTTCTGTTTCTCCCTCCAAGCTGTGACTTATACTATAGCTATTTTCATCTAATCTGAATCTGTTCAATCATGTCCATTCTATGACTGGAGCCATTGGTGTAGCTACACAAATTGGTGGAGATACTAACATTTTACTAATACTGTGATTTTGAAAGAAACTTCCTGTCTAATTGATATCCTTATCATTTCTTGCCAGAAGATTCTGGAGAGAAGGCAAATGGAGGCGGATCCAAGAAGGGGAAAAAGGAAGGAAAAAAAATGAAGTATTTGGGGTCTGAACAAAGTAGCTGATCCCTTCAGTCTCTGGGCAAAGGATGGAAAATTGATCCTGCCAATTAAAAATTTAAAGGGTTGCAAATGTATTATCAGATTTAAACCAAACAAATGGAAAAACACTGAGAATTGCAGATTAAAAACACTTTGTCATGTTCAGCCATGTAATGTCTACAAGAGTGGTTTGTTTCACTTTTCAATTTTGTTCTTCCTCTGGAAAGATTTTTACACTATGACCTTTGCATTGTCCAAGGATTATGCTAAAAAAAAAAAAAAAACAAAACACAATTGTCAAACAAGTTCTAGAAGCAGCATTTTCTCTTTCATAAAAATCACATCAATCATTGACAAACCAATGTGTTTTTCTATCCATCCTTTCTACAACAGTTAATAATGATATAGTTTCAAAGCTATAGTAAAGGATCATAGATAAAGAGTAAAAAGGGACCTAGAAAAGCTATCAAGTCAAAGTCCTTCATTTTACTGATGATCTTGATTGAGGAACAGAGAGGCTAAGTCAATTGTCTTCAGTCACACAGGTAGTTAATGTCTAAGGCAGGATTTGAACCCTGGTCTTTTGTCCTCTAAGTCAAGGTCTCTCTCCTTATAATATACCGATTATGCACATACAAAGTAAAAAGGGTCAAGAGTTGTGGAGAATATAAAGGAAGCCCTATATTTTACATATTAAGAGGGTTTATTTATGTATTTGAAGGGTGTAAATATCTCATTCAAGGTCACAAACCTAGTTTAAGCAAAATTCAGGACTCAAAATTCTTCTCTCCTCTGCCCTAGTTTTCACTATATGCTGTCTCCCTTGAAGTTCTTTTGAAAAAAAGAAAAAAATAATCAAGTAACATGAGAAAAATTACCATAAAATCCTTTTAAAGAGAGACTTACAATAACTAAGGTCAGAAAAAGAGGCCTTTAGAGTTGTTTCTATCCTTAGAATATTAAAAATCACCTGCTGTAATTCATTTTACAAAGGGGGAAATTAAGATTATAATGATGATGATGATAATTACTGACACAGAGAACATTTCAAAGTTGTTATTGTTTAATATTCCATTCTAGTTCATTGGATAGTCACAGCAATCCTGTGAATTAGATCTTTATGTTTATGATCATCTTAAAGGTAAGGAAACTGAGGTAAAATGAGTTTAAAGGACTTGTCCAGTGTCACTTACTAATAAGTATCTGATGCCCTATTCAATCCCATGACTTTTATTACCTGTCCAGGCCTCTTTCTATTCTACTCTTTGAGAGGGGGAAGAGAGGGAATAAGTATTTACTTAATGCCTACCATGTGCCAGGCACTGTATGGGTATTTTTGGTTGTTATTGCTGCCTTTATTAATATTTCATTTGAGGGGATATGGTGTGGTATGGTATGGTAGAAAGAGCAAGAAATAATGTGAAATATACATGTGAAATATATGTTGTGAATATATATATATATATATATATATATATATATATATATATATATATATATATATATATATATATATATATTTAAATCCCACTATCATTGACTACCCCTGTGATCCTGAAGGGGTCACTTAAATTCTCTAGACTTCAGCTTCCTCATCAGTAAAATAACTGCATTGGATTAGATGACTTCAGAGGTCACTTCTAGCCATGATCTACAATACTCTGATTAAGTCTTATGCTCATTGACACCAAACTAGTTTATTCATCTGTAAAATGGAGATAATGATGTTTATGCCACCTCCTCACATAAGGTTGTTGAGAAGAAATAATTTTGTAAATCTTTAAGTATAATATAAACATGACTTATTTGTGGTTGAGCTACCACTTAATTTTACTTTGGCATTGTTTCCACAGGATCATTTTTCTTCTCATTTGCTTCGGTGGTAGCAAATGAAATACTAGCATTCAGATAAACTAGAAAATATTTCCACAAGAAGAGCCATTTTAAGCTGTATTTGTGCCTGTTTTTGTATATATGTATATGCACATATATGCATATACATATATAACATATGTATGGGGGTAAGATGTTATTAATTTTCTATGTAAGTCTTAATGACACATTTGAAATAAAGAATAAATCTTCAGACCTTCATTCACTGCCAAAAAGATTAAATCACTAAAATGAAATAAATAGATCTGCATTCATCTCCTCCTTACTTTATGTTTTCAAATGTGGTGGTTGGTGAAACATTAGTGACTATGATGGGCTCCAAACAGGGAGCCTCCATAGCCAATAATGGATATCTTAGCTTAGGATTTCATTTCCACCACAAACCTAAGAAGGCTAAATGCAATCAAGAAAAGTTCAGAGGCACTATAATAGAATAAATTGCTGGTTGGACACAATGTCATGAAGACAGGTTCAGATCATGCCTGAGATACTAATTAAGTATGTGACTTTAGACAATTCACTTAACCTGTAGGGACCTCAATTTCCTCATTTGTAGAAGTGACAAGATTGAACTCTGTTACTTCTAAGGTCCCTTCCAGCACTACAACCCACTCCAGCTCAATGTAACTGGAACTACTTTTTATTTAAATTATTTTATTTGTTTTCAATGTTCTACCATTACTTCCATATATCTTAGATTTTTTTCCCCTTCCTCCCCTTCCTTCTCCACTCCCACCCTGAGATGACATATAATTTCATATAGGTTCTACACATGAATTCCTATTAAATACATTTTCACCTTAGTCATGTTGCATAGAAGAATTAAAATGCATGGGAGAAACAAACAAAAACAAAACAAAAAATAATACAAAAGAAAATGGTCTGCTTCATTCTACGATAAAATTCCATAGTTATTTCTTGGAATGTGGAAGGCATTTTGCCTCAAGAGTCCATTGGAAATTTTTTAAGTCTATGCATTGCAATGTAGTACTAAGTCTGCCAGAAAAATTCCTTGCACACTGTAGTTATTGCTGTGTATAAAGTTCTCCTGGTTCTGTTCCTTTCACTCAGCATCAGTTCATGACTAGAACTACTTATTATGATTTAATGTATTTATGTTACCTATTTTAATATTGTAAGAAATTATGTAATCATCATTCATTTATTTAACAAGGATTTACAAATGCCTACTGTTTTCCAGGAAGTAGTCTAGGCTTATTTTTGTGTTTTTTCTTTCATCAGGGAAATGATGGCATGACTTGCAGTTGACTGTGATTTGAGTGAGAGAGGATTGCGCAAGGTCACCATCCTCACTTTCTCCTCCAGAGCCATCTGGGTCCAGTGGCCAGATATTCACCAGAATGACTGGAGTTGACCCGGTTTGCAATGGGAGACATTGGCCCTTTTAGGCTAAGGTCTAAGTTCAAAGGCAAAAAAATAAACCATCCCTGACATCAGAAGAATTTACTTCCTATAGGAATGAACAAAATATTCCTAGATAAGGAAAGTAAAATATATGCAAAGTCATATGGGTGATAGGCAGACGCATGACACTAAGAACTGTAATGGTCAGAAAAGGCCTTCTAAGGAATGATGAAGGTGAAGTTGATGAGGATGATACTCTAAGTCAGAATGAGTAATGAAGGATTTGAGAACATGTCAAAGGGACATAGATAACACCTCTCTTTTAATAATTATGCTTCATTTATTTTAACATTCATTTAAAAAATTTTGGGGTTCCAGACATCCTCCCTCTAGTCCATTCCCCACCCATTGAGAAGGCAAGCACAATAATATCAATTCTACATGTGAAGTCACACAAAATATGATAAATAGCTTGTGAACAAGACCAGATCTAGTTAATAGAAAGAGGGAATAATCAGAAAGATGGAGAAACATTTGTTGGATACTGACCTTGTACCTGAAAAGCTTCAGGGGATATTATGTGATCATGGTGAAACCATGTGGGGTTTTCTTGGAAAAGATACTAGAATGACTTGCCATTTCCTTCTCCAGATCATTTTACAGATGAGGAAACTGAGATTAAGTGATTTACCCAGGGTCACACAGCTAATAGGTATTTTAGGTCAGATTTGAACTCAGGAGGATGAGTCTTCCTGACTACAGGTCTAGTATTCTATTCACTGTATCACCTAGCTACCTGGGTTCCCTAACACTTTTCTTTCTTCTAGTTCTCTTTTTCCCACTGTCTGTTTGGTTCAATAGTTCTTGTAGATGACAGAGAAATGTAGCTTTTAAATAAGAGATAGATTGTTCCAACTTCTAGTTACTCTACATTTTCAAATATAATCCAGATCAACTCATGGTTTGTAGCTGCTCACAACATGGTTTGTACCTTTTAAAATACACCAACTTTGAACCAAAGGCTTAAGGATTTCTTTTCATCTCCTCTTTGTGTTAATGTTTTGGGGACTATATAGTTTTGTAACTGAATTTTCTCTTTCCCCACAGTTACTAGATATCTAACCAACAATTATGACCAAATAGCCTGTATTCAAAAGCTCATCCTGTGAAGGACTCAAAGATTGCCCTGGTGAAGAGGCCAACTTGGCTGTCAGTACTCACTAAATATTTGATTGGTTAAATTCCTTCTTCTTTAGATACTATCAATAGGACAATATAACAAATTAACTGTACAAACATGGGTCTCAGTTTCCCCATTTGCAAGAGGAGAGGCCTGAGTTGGATGCTCACTGGAATCCATTATATCTCTAAAAGTCTATTATTCCATTGGTTCTGTCTCTACCACATAAAACAAATGCTGTATTTGGGCAGGTACCACATTATTGCCATTTTACCCATACCTAGATATACCCACTGAGACCAGTTTGACAGGATACTGCTCAGACTCCACCATCTGGGAAGCATGGACATGGGAAGGCACTTACAACATTAAAGCAAATAAAAATAACCATGGCTCAGTCTAGACAAATTTAAAACCTCTTAGGGAGATAGCTCAACCCACAGCATCAATTTCCTCTGAGTTGAAATTTGTGAGTTTTGCCATTGTCAAATCATAGTTATGCTCAAACTCCCAAAACTCTATTGGAAAAACATGATGTGTGGCCTTCTTCCATCTGTAAGGTTCAGCTTAGGACTCAGGACAACTTAAATATATGCTTTAAAACACAAACAAAAAAATTCTCCCCTCCTGCCCTAGAAGGTATTGTCTTTCAAAGCCATTTTTTGGATGAATTTTGAACTGGATTTCCTGGGCATAAGATCCAAGGTTGACTATGTCTATGCTAGATCAGTACAGGAAGATAGTATACAATTATGCAGAAAGTGTCTGGTTATTCTGAAATGTGCTAGTAAAACTTAGAAAATATATATCCAAAAAATGGAAATCCCCAGAAGACAAATGTAAGTGGTGTTTTTCTCTGAGTGAAAATATTTTCTGAAATTTCTCAGGTCCCATCTCTCAGATGATGTTCAGTTCCAAACACATACACTCAGTTAAGAACTGCTGATATATGCAGATTTGGAGTTGTGATTCAAAGTTGGAAAGTCACAGTCAGCAGGTCTGACCTTTCTATTGAGCCCACTTCTACTGACTGAAATGGAAATCTCTACTGGCTCTCATCTATCAGACACCCCAAACTTTCTCATCTTAGACTCCTTCAAAGGAAATGGTTACTAGGCTGATAATTCCTTTTCTTTGCAGAAAAGTTGATCAGTCTCTTAATATGCTTTCTGGTCTTTGTGCTGAGTTGACATTTCTGGAAGCATTGGGAATTCACTAGAAATCCTCTCAGTCTATATGCCACTTGTCCATTAGTAGTTCCACAAGTATTGATTTGGAACAGTGACAGATAAATGACTTGGAAAGATTGATCAAAATTTTACCTATGGGGATGGCAAGATTCAGTAGATAAAATCAGATTTCCTGTAGTCATTCAGGGGTCTTAGATCGGAAGAGATTCAGATTGGAATAAGTACCTTCCATCTCCATAAATGCGCATATGTACATATATATGTGTATACAGTATACACATATATGTACATTGTATAATGTTTAAACATGTGTATCCATGAACATACACATACAAATGCATGGTGGAACTCTGGCTGTGTCAACATAGAAAATTCTAGGTGTGGGAACTCCCTCTACTAATGAAACTCACAGTCTGAATTATTATAGAAGCTCTAGTGAGCTGAGTGAGGGACTTAGAAGTTAAATGACTTGCCTAAAGTCAGACAATTAATATTAAAGGCAGGATCTAAACTTAGGTTCTCCTGAATGTAAACCCTGCCTCACTTCAGCCTAAGGCACATACAACTTTTATGAGTTCTTAGTCATCAGATCTGTATGTGCCTCATGAAATAGATGTGATCATGTTGGAAAGAGGAAAATAAATTTCTTAGACTTGGATCCACCTTTCTTTAAGACATGCCCATTCCTTCCTCTATCAGTTCACTGTCATTCATTTCACCACAATGCCTTACTGTCAACAAGGCCTGCAATAACTCCTAGCTATCCTCCAAACCCTTCAAAACACATATTCCCCACTTCTCACTTAATGAGGCTTCTTAATTTGGATTCACATGAACTGTTCTAAAATGAGCTCTAGACATGAAAACAATCATTAACCATAGGATCATAGTTGAAAGGGATCTCACAGGTTATCTATTTCAATTCCCTCATTTCAGCATGTGAAAATTTAGGTCAAGTTTACCTGTCCCTAAAATCGGGCAGTTAAAAACTGAACAGTGCCAAGAATTTGAAACCAGAAAATCAGACTCCAATTTTATCACCTTTTCCCATAATTAATCTTTTAAAAGACACTGAAAATTCACTCTGATGACTGGGGTCCAAGTGGAAAGCAGAGTATGAAAAGAATTATATAATTAAGACTCCCTATAATCTTATGAAATCCTTCTTTGCCCTTCCCCCTCTGGATGTGACTCGGTCTATAGCCCCTCCTATTTTTTTTTGTTGCTTTTTCTGTTGTTCCTTCACTTTCTATATCTCTCTGCCTATCTTTCCCTCACTTTTCCAACAATTGTCCAACATTTTTTTCTGTTGACCAACAGCAGAAAATTTCCATTTGTTGGACTTGATTTAGTTTATGTTTTATATGGATCATTATAAATGAAAAGCTAACTGAATACTTCAGGGTAATTTAGGAAAAAAATTCTTTTTAATTATTTGTTCAAGTGACTTCCTGCTATAATGGATTCATAGGTGGCCTCTTTATCAGGAAGATTTTCAATCTAGTATATAGAAATGGAGCTCCTAGTATGCCAGAATGGATTCTAGAAATTTATTATATCTGATTATATCTTGATTTGATGGACTGCTGAATTACATGCCATTTGTAAAAATCATTCAATTTCATGACTTCTGTTTGAGAAAATTAATAGGTAAATCAAAGGCCTCTTTTCCTCTGTAAAATTATTAGAAAAACGGCAGGATGTTGGCACATGTTGTGACTTCATAACCAATCCTGTTATATATAAGAAGTAGTGCAATTTCAATGTAGATTATGATAGCAAAAACTGTATTTTCTACCTTTGGAAATAAAAGATTGTAATTAAAACCAAATTATGAGTAATTGAACCATGATGGTTTCTTAATTATCTAATTTTCTGCCAGTAATCATTCCTTATGTTTAAAGTACTTTTTTTTTGAACCACAAAGCCATGTATGGAGGACTTACCTTTGATACTTAAGGTTATTTTACTGGAGTCCTTTTAAATAATGGTTTAATTTTTTTTTTAATTGAATATACCCCAACTTGAGTCTTTTTGTCATTATACAATTAGGTAAAATATCTTAAATTTGTGCTTTTAGAGGCAATTAGTGATGAATGGCCCAAACAAACATAGTATGTTAAATGGCCATAACCTTCAAATAGTTGAATTTCCTTATCTGTGTAGACTGGTAATAATAGCAACCACCTCTCAGGGCTGTTGTGCAAATAAAATAAGAAAACATTTGTAATGGGCTTTATCAAACTTAAAGTGTTATAAAAATATTAGAGAGTATTATTATTGTCTATGAATGTGTTTGGGGGGAAGGAGTGGAACCAAGATGGTGGAGTAGGACACACCTCTAGAAGCTCTCCCCGCAAAATCCATAAAATATCTGTAAAAAATGACTTTAAACAAATTCTAGATCAGCAGAAGCTACAAGACAACAGAGTAAAAGATTTCCAGTCCAAGGCAGGTCTAATATATCTGAAAGCCATGATCAAAAAAAGAACTGATCACCTCCTGAAAAAGATAGAAAATAAAAACTCCTAGGAATATTGTAGCCAAATTCCAGAGTTCCCAGATCAAGGAGAAAATATTGCAAGCAGCCAGAAAGAAACAGTTCAAGTATTATAGAAACACAATCAGGATAACACAAGATCTAGCAGCTTCTATATTAAGGGATTGAAGGGCATGGAATATGATATTCCAGAAGTCAAAGGAACTAGGACTAAAACCAAGAACCACCTACCCAACAAAACTGAGTATAACACTTCAGGGGAAAAAATGGTCATTCAATGAAATAGAGGACTTTTCTCAGTATTTGGGTAGTTGAAGGGATTACACACACACACACACACACACACACACACACACACACACGCTCACACCACACACACACACACACACACATATATATATATATATATATATATATATATATATATATATATATATAGACAGAGGGCACAGGGTGAGTTGAATAGGAAGGGATGATATCTAAATAAATAAAAAGTGAAGCTTACTCTCATCACATTTGGTTTAAGGAGGGAATAACATGGTATGAAAATCTGTTACACTACAGAAAAGGGATGAGTGGGGTGTCAGGAGGATGACAGAAGGGAGGGCAAATGAGAGGAGGAGAGTAATTAGAAGTAAACACTTTTGGGGAGGGATAAGGTCAAAAGAGAGAATAGAATAAATGGGGGGGACAGGATAGGATGGAGGGAAATATAGTCTTTCACAACATGACTATTATGGAAGTCTTTAGCAAAGCTACACATATATAGTCAATATTGAATTCCTTGCCTTCTCAGTGGGGTTGGGTAGGGAGTGAGGAAGGGAGAGAAGTTAGAGCTCAAATTTTAAGGAATGAATGTTAAGAACTGTTTTTGCATGTAACTGGGAAATAAGAAATACAGGTAATGGGATATAGAAATCTATCTTGCCCTACAAGAAAAGAAAGAAGGTGGGGACAAGGGAAGAGAGGGGTGTGATGGAAGGGAAGGTAGATTGGGGGAAGGGGTAATCAGAATGCAAGGTGTTTTGAGGTGGGGGGAGTGGAGAGATGGGGAGAAAATTTGAAACTCAAAATCTTGTGGAAATGAATGTTGAAAAAGAAAAATAAATAAATTTGGGGGAAAATGAATGAGTTTAAGTTAGGTTTGTTTTCTGTACTGGGAGAGATAACAGTTTATGAAGATGATTTTTGGGGAAGGTATAGGACTAGGAGGACAGAGTTGGGACAGTAGAGGAGGTGATGTTCTCCCTAAAAGTTTAACTGAAAATATTATATTTGAATTCCAGTTGAACTATAATTGAAGCTGGAAGTAATTGTGGATACTTTCAATTGGGTCTCACTCAAATGTTATATAGCATATTGATAATATTCTATTATATATTTATTTATATGCCTATGTGTCCTCTTCTAGGTTATAATCTCCTAGAAGGCAGAAACTATTTCATTTTTCTCTTTGTATACCCATCACCTAGTATGTTGCCTTGGCATTTGTTTAATAAGTGCATGCTGAATTGAACTGGATTAAATTGAATTGTTCTTTAAGGTGTATTTCATATTTGAAGAGGTATAGATTATAACCTTCATATGTCTTATTAGGTTCATTAGACTTATTAGACTCATCCACAAGTGGCCATGCCAAATAATACCTAGGCTTACAGTCAACTTCCTACATTGATAGGAAAAAAAGTAAGTTTGTGGCATAGGGTAGGCCAAATATATTGTTGTTATGTCTAAAATCTAAAAAAAAAGGGTTATTTACTCTGTTTTTGGACTCCACCATTCACCCAATAGTGATCAAAAACTGGTCTCTATGTCATAGATAGTTGAGACCAAAATAAGAATTATCTGATCACCAGCATTTTGTTGAGAAGTCTGTGCAAACAGTACTAGATGATTACTCAAAACAAGAAAATACAATTGCTCATCAAGAAATTTTTTTGATGATAGCAGAGTAGAAAGACACACGCATGCAGGGTCTCCCCACACAGACCCCAAAATACCTGTAGAGAGGGACTCTCAACAAATTTTGGAGCAGAAGAAGTGGAGAACAACGGTGTGGAGGAGATTTCCAACCCAGGGTGACTTGAAAGGCCCACAGGAGACATCAGTTGCACCAGACGCAGAGTAGAGCTCAGAGCCCAGCCCAGCCTTGGCCTCGAGGCACATAGCCCATGAACAGCCCTTGGGGGTGGAATCTACAGTCTTGAAATCCCCAGTCGCAGCAGCAGGGCTGCAGATCCCTCAACCCACAGATGCCAAAGGTCAGAGATGGGGTTTTTTCAGCTAGCCAGGAAGAAAGCAGGGCCATCCATAGCCCCAGCCTCTGGCAGTGGCCACAGAGGCCACATTGGGCAGGAGGCAGCCCCTACCTCAGCCTGTGTACATTGTTGGATCGTAACACCGCTGGGGCCACTGAGGAGCTGAGTCTTACCTCAGCCCTTTTTAAAGGCCCTGAGGGAGCTGGTCTTTGTATCACATTGAATGGCAGCCCTGCCCATCCAGCTTATTTGAAAATCAGCCCCCAATGCTGACTTGGAGGAACTGGAGGCCAGGTGGCTATGGAGAGGTAACTGCTGAGATTCTGGACACAAAAATCTCTTCCTGCTTCCAGATCAGGGTACACACTGGATTGTGTCACCTTGGAGGAACTGAGATATTACAAATTCCCAGAGTATTCCCTACTCTTGACAAAGGACCCAAAAGTCAAGTAACTGGTTGGGAAAATGCCCAGAAAAGGGGAAAAAAATAAGACTATAGAAGGTTACTTTCTTGGTGAACAGATATCTTCTCCCATCCTTTTGGATGAGGAAGAACAATGTTTAGAATCATGGAAAGGCATAAAAGTCAAGGCTTCTGTATCCCAAACATCCAAAATAAATATTTAATGGTCTTAGGCCATTGAAGAGCTCAAAAAGGATTTTGAAAATCAAATAAGAGAGGTGGAAGAAAAACTGGGAAAAGAAATGAGAGAGATGCAAGAAAAGCATGAAAAGTGCTTCCTAAAGGAGACTGCAAAAAATGCTGAAGAAAATAACACCTTGAAAACTAGGCTAACTCAATTGGCAAAAGAGATTCAAAAAGCCAATGAGGAGATGAATGCTTTGAAAAGTAGAATTAGCCAATTGGAAAAGGAGATTCAAAAGCTCACTGAAGAAAATTGTTCTTTAAAAATTAGAATGGAATAGATGGGGGCTAATGACTTTATGAGAAACCAAGAAATCACAAAACAAAACCAAAAGAATGAAAAAATGGAAGAGAATGTGAAATATCTCATTGGAAAAACAATTGACCTGGAAAATAGATCCAGGAGAGACAATTTTAAAACTATGGGATTACCTGAAAGCCATGATCCAAAAAAGAACCTAGACATCATCTTTCATGAAATTATCAAGGAAAACTGCCCTGATATTCTAAAACTAGGGGGCAAAATAAATATTGAAAGAAGCCACCGATCTCCTCCTTAAAGAAATCCAAAAAGAGAAACTCCTAGGAACTCTGTGACAAAATTCCAGAGTTTCCAGGTCAAGGAGAAAATATTGCAAACAGCTAGAAAGAAACAATTCAAGTATTGTGGAAATACAATCAGGATAACACAAGATCTAGCAGCTTCTATATTAAGGGATTGAAGGGCATGGAATATGATATTCCAGAAGTCAAAGGAACTAGGACTAAAATCAAGAATCACCTACCCAACAAAACTGAGTATAATACTTCAAGGGAAAAAAATGGTCCTTCAATGAAATAATGGACTTTTAAGCATTCTTGATGAAAAGACCAGAGCTGAAAAGAAAATTTGACATTCAAACACAAGATCAAGAGAAGCATGAAAAGGTAAGCAGCAAAGAGAAATCATAAGGGACTTACTAAAGTTGAAATGTTTATATTCCTATATGGAAAGACAATATATGTAATTCTTGAAAATTTTTTTCAGTATCTGGGTAGTTGGTGGGATTACACACACACTCACAAACATACACACACACACACAGACAGAGAGCACAGCGTGAATAGGATGGGATCATATCTTTAAAAAAATGAAATTAAGAATTTTTTTCTAGATATAATAAAGCTTGCCTTCTGTAGGTGTAGCTTTTGAAACCAGATATTACCATCATGGCATAGAGACCAGGCAGGGAAGGGCTTTAATAGAGGTCTGAAGACTAGTCAAGATAACGTTTGGGTGGCTGGTCAATAGAAGTTTGGACATTAAGTAATTAAATATTTTTGGCCATGATGATATGTGTATCTATGACTGGCTCAAGTCATCCTTTCCAGACTCATTTCATATTACTCTTCTTCCTCCCCTAATTCTAATCAAAACAGCCTGCTTGCTGCTCCCCAAACTTGGCATTACTTTACATGTCTCTGCTTTTGCACAGGCTCTCCCATATACTGAGAAAACACTCCAATCTCTACTCTAAATCATAGAATCCCTAAACTTACTTACCTTGAAATTCAATTCAGGTGTTACTCATTCTGAAGTGGACATCATTCTTCCCTGGGCCCCTAGGTTGAGAGATATCTGTTAGGTTACTGGGTAGGGTTGGATAACCTGCCTAGTAACAGGTTTTTGTTGGGCCCCTGTTAAAACCTTATTCCCCTTTGGGTTGTGAAATATCCGATGAATTGTTAACAGCCATTTTCCCCTAATGTTAGACCCCCTCTTGCCAGGCAACTAGCACCGCCCCCCCTTCCTGACAACTACTTTTTGTTGAATGGCAACCAGTCTTTGATTGGTTCCCTCTCCTGGCACCTCTTCTGTTGGGGTCCTCTGCCTAGCAGTACCCTGACCAGCACTTTCTGTTTGGGGGTTCTTGCCTAGCAGCAAGCCCCCCGCTCTGTCATAACTCTGTTTGCTGTGGAAACCGCAAGGCTGTATACCAAGGAGCACCAAAATGCTTATAATGCACTCACCCACCTAAGTTCAAGTCTGTCTCCTCTGGGTCTCTACATGAGGCAGCCACCAGCCTGGCTAATAAGTGATGCTATCGAAATTCCTAATTGATTTTGCCTGTGAATTATTCTTGGTTTGTCCATTTCAGTTCAAGGAAATTTTACTGATCCCCCCTAGTTGTTAGGACTTTCCCTCCTCAAATACTTTTGCATTTGTTTATCCCTGTGAATGGAACTCAAGCAGAATGGTAAGTTTCCTGAGGTCAGGTGTTTTATTTTTAATGTTATTTTTAAAAATTTTTTCTTTGTATCCCTAGAACCTACAACAATGTTATGTTCACAGTAAGTCTATAGTAAGTAGAAAGAATATGATCTGTAGTGGTGGAAGGTTTAACTTGATTTAAAAAATCATAAATCTTTCGCAATACCAAATCAATGGTAATATGTAGTCACAACGAATCTTACATTCATCATCCTTTTCAATTCTTATTAAAGAAAAGAAAACCCTTAACAAGAATGTAGCATAACTCTTATCCCCTAGGGGTCAGAAAACATTATTATTATCAAGAAACAGGTGAAAGCACAGAGGAAGTAACTAATAATCTAATGTTCAGAAGAAAGGAAATGAAGGCACCAAGGGCAGATGACCTCGAAACCACAAAGGAGAGATATCATATATAAGATAAAATCTAGGACAATTGGCCAGATCAAGTAAGGAATTTTAAGGGTAGGGGAGAAGGGGCAATCAGTGGAAAAGAGTCAAAATTAGCTAGAGAATGAGAGTAGAGAGTGGGGCAGAATGTGACAAGATCAGGGGGCATGTATAGAGGAGTTTGACTTGACAAAGATGAAGGAAACCTCTTCATGGGAAAGAGAAGTAAATGACATAGTAAGCCAAAACCTCTGAGGGATGTGAAATGAAGAGAGGAGAAGAAAAACTGTGGAAGCCTGGCCTCAATTTTTACAGTGAGAGATGAGGCAAGTTCAACTGTCAAAGGTAAGGGGAGTGAGTGCTATTGGAAATGGTGGAAATAAATCAATTATTTAGGTGTAAAAGAATTGCCTTGCTATAGTGAACGCCTAGTTGAGATTATGTAATCTAAATCTGTAGTGGGTTCAGTCAAGCATGGTTTTCTACACAGTCATAGTTTCATACCTTCGTCTAGCTCTGTACATGTAGTCAGAGGTTGAGCATTTCAAGCATGGAAAAGGGGCTTTGAAAAGACACAGAAATAGGAATTACAATGTTGCACTTAAAGAATAAATAAACTAATATGGCTGGGTTGTGGATTCTGTAGAGGAGGATAAAATGTTAAGACTGTCAAGTTAAAAAATGGCCAGTTTGTGAAGAGCATTACATACCAAACAGAAGATTTTATATTGGCATCAGAGTTTGTGTGTTTGGGAGGCGGGGTGCAGAGGCGAGTGTCAGAATCAGACCTACACTTTAGGAATATCACTCTGGAAGCTTTATAAAGGACAGAATAGAATGGAAAGGAAAATCATGACCAATTAAAAGGCTCTTGAAGAAAGTTTGATCATAAAAGTCAAGGAAGGAAAGAGCTCCAAGAAAGAGTAAGAGTTAATGATGTCAAAGACTGCAGAAGCATCAAGAAAAATGCAGGCTAAGAAGTGATTGGAATTAGAGTGACCTTACAGACAATAATTTCAGAAGAATGGTGGAGAAATACGATAGATCAAAACGTGTTGAGAACTAAATGAGTAGTTAATGGAGGTAAGGCATGTAGAATACAATTTCTCAAAGTCCACTAGTAAAGGGAGAAAGATAAGGGATTACATTAATCAAGAGCTGGAGGGAATGGCAGGGATAAGAGAAGTGGTATTCATTGATTTATGTTTGTTTTAGACTAGATGAGTCCTAAGCAGATAGTAAGGTACAATGCAAAGAATGGAAAAGATCCCACCCTTACTTTCAAACCACTTTGCCTTCACTTCATCAAATTCAATTCCATATAGACATAATAGAGATATTAAGTACCTGTTATGAGTAAACTATTGTTCCAGGTGATCTAAGAGTAACAAGAAGAATTAGAACTAGTGTCTACTTCCAAGGACCTTGGAACATGATGAAAGCCATGTGATGCTTCTATAAATAACTTCAACACTAGGGTGAAAATGCATATGAGAGTACAACTAAACTTGATGGCAACAGTGGATAGAGCCCTGAAGAGTCTGAAATCAGGAAGACCTGAGAATCTGCTCTCAGACACTTAATAGCTATATGACTGTGGGAAAGTCACTTAACCTCTGTTAGCCTCAGTTTGCTCCCTTGAGAAGTAAGGATAATAAAAACAAGTTTCTTGTTTGCTCCTTTGTGAGCAAACAGGAATAATAATAATACCTTTCTTGTAGGGTTGTTAAGATCAAATAAGATATTATTTGCAAAAAGTACTTAGCACAGTTCCTGGCACATGTTGTTTTTGATTGAGTTTTGTCTGACTCTTCGTGATCCCATTTGGAGTTATCTTGGCAAAGATACTGGAGTGGTTTGCCATTTTCTTCTCCAGTCCATTTTACAGATAACGAACTAAGGCAAACAGGATTAAATGACTTGCCCAGGGTTACATAGCTGGTATGTGTCTGAGGTCAGATTTGAACTCACAAAAATAAATTTTCCTGAGTCCAGGCACATTACTCCATTGGAATGGCAAGTGAAAAAGGATCATTTGCTGTTTTTGTTTTAGTATAATCAAGAAGCATAATGCTTCTATTTGAATGTGACTGAGGAGGGTCTTTCCCACCCTTTCTCTGACCTAGGAAGATTTGTAAGAAGGTTCACACCTTTTGTTAATGAGGCATTGATTCTCAAAGGAGCATATGGCTCTAAAAAGCATATAACGACACTGAGGGTGAGGTTTTATTTTGGGGCTTAGTTTTGGAAAAAAAGGTTTGAGTGCCAGAGGAGGACTCTGGGAAGTCACTAAGGACCACCCCTCCTCAGGCTTTGAGAATCCAGATGTTATACTTTCCTCTCTGGTAATTATGGTCAGACAGCTGTCTGTCTGTTGAATTATGGTCAGACAGAGGAAGTCAGGCCTGTTGATTACTTTGGTGTTCAGGTTGTTGACTCCCCTGAACTAAATGAATGATATATGTGCTTGATTAAAGGATTGATACATGTACTTGATAAAAGTGATTCTTAACCCCTCAAAAGTTCCCTTTCCTTTTATGAATGCAGATCTAAGAACCTGTGATAGCAGGTCCCCTCTGTGCATATTGGGGTGCTTACTGATAGATCTAACCACTGCATCATCTAGCTGCCCAATATCCTGGCACATAGAAAGCACTACATAAATGCTTATTCCCTTCCCTTTCTGTTCAGAGGGAGGTTTATAAGATGGAGAAATCAGGGAGTTCTTCGTTAAGAACATACCATATGAGTTGAGCCTTAAAGGATGAAGAATGCCCTACAATGTTAGTTGTAACTAATTATTTGATGAAAATGGCATCACTTATTATATGCTAGAATGCCAAGTTATAATGAACTTATTGGCAATCACATACTGTGATATACTCAAAGAATTATCTTTGAATGAGGCCCCTATTTTGAAGTTCTTAATAAGACCTGAGCTCACTTACCTGCAGTAAGGAGCTAACTGGATTTGTTTAATTGCCTGAGCTTCTCCACACTGTGGAGCATAGATGAGGTAATTTCTACAGAGAGGAGTTGTGAGATTTTGGCTCCAGTTATCTTTTCGTTATCTGCATCAAGCAACAGTTGTCTGACTGTACTATAGCAGTCTGATTCACTCAGAGCTGAAATGGGGAATTGACCCTGTCACAGGTAGGTCATTTTAGTTTTATAAATGATTCCTTAGACTCTGTCTACACAATTCAAAGTGAAGTGGGTATGTCAGTTTTCTGGCTGATTTTAGTCACTGTAGACAGATAAGCCAAATGATTTGGGGCTCAGGATCATGGAGGTATCACCACAAAATTATTTTGATTGGCAAGGGAGGGGGAGTTTCTTTTCTCATTTAGCTATACACATTGGTCAAATTTATCGCCATATCTGCACTTTGAAATGTGCTAACCAAATATTCCAGGACTACAAATGCACCATCTTACTTTTGTTTACATGTTTCTAAAGAAACATAAAATCAATTCCTATTCCTTCCTTGTAGTGACTTGATTATAACAAAATGATCCACTTTTGGTTTTCAGAAATGAGGTATCAGCAGATCATTTGGTCAAAAGCTGTGAAGTCTTGGACAAAACAAAGTATTTGTACAAAGTACAAATTGTACAAAGTGCGACTTAGTGCCTAAAAGAATCTTTCTGATTAGCTATTTCAGTCTCTCCAATTTTGCTGATAAGAAAACTGAGATTCAGCATGGAGAATACAATTGATCAATACCACATAAGCAGTAAGTAGTAGAGCCAGGATCAGAATATAGTCCAGTTTACTTCAAATTCTGGGTTCATTCCAGTATATTCATACTACTATTAGTAAAAAATGGGTTTCAGTTAGTGTTAGAGGCTAAAAGGACAATAAAAGAGATCCAGCTTGGTACAAAAGATGATGAGTTGGGCTTGAAATCAGGAGTCTTGCATGTGAATCCTGGTTCCAATAGGTATGAGCATGGTCAACCCATGTACAACTCTCTGAGGTCAGTTTCCTTATCTGTAAAATGGGGCTGGATGATAACAACTAGACAGCTTACCTTACAGGGTCGTTTGAGTATCAAATAAGATAGCATATGTTAAAATACCTTTATACAACATGAAACAAATATAATATATAATTAATGTATAATTTATATATTTTTTTGGGTTAAAAATGTTTGTGAGATCATGGAGCTTATGAAGGGTAGTAATATATGATACAAAACTGGAAAGCTAAACAAAATAAGATTTTTTTTTAAACAAGACTGCAAAAAACAAACTTGTATATTTTCTAATTGAGTTTTTTTTCTCTTTTTCTCACATATACTTCCCCTCCATTTAGATGAAAGAATATGAGAAAAAGAAAACATATAATCAGTATGTGTTGCTCATATAAAATGTTATTGTATCCTAGATTTACTTTGTCCACCATGCATCAGATCACAGAAGTCTTCCTAGGTTTCTCTGGAAACCATCAATTTTGCCACTTTCTTAGGGTCCAATAGTATTCCATCGGACCATATTTTTTTTTACTCATTTCCCAATTGATTAACATCCCCTTAGTTTAAAGTTCTTTGCCACTACTAAAGCTGCTATGAATAATGCTGTTCATATAGATTCATTTCCTCTTTCTTCAAACTCTTTGGATTATAAACCTGGAGTATATAACCTTTGGGTCAACGAATATGTACACTCTAGTAATATTTTTGAATTCATTTCAAATTTCTTCCTAGAATGATGAGATCATTCACAGATGCTCCAAAAGGACAGCCTTTCTGATAATTTTCATTTTTCTTGTTCATCAGCCTCCTCAGTCTGATGGGTATAATCCTCCACTGAGGTTGCTAGGTCACAGTGGTAGACTGATTGAAGTCCTGAGTTCAAATGCAGACATTTGCTAGCTGTGTGTTCCTGGGCATGTCTCCTTTCATCTCTCAGGATCATATTTCTCAACTGTGAAATAGGGATTAAAAATAGCACCTGCCTCACATTGTGAAGAGGATAGAATAAGATATATTTTCAAAATGATTTGTAACATTCAAAGTGCTATATAAAAACCAGGTACTATTATCATTATTTACTTACTTTTCATTCTTGTTTTAGAATCATCAGAACATGACAAAGCTACCCCAACCATCCTCCCATACCCCCTCATCTAACTTTTCCTATGATATTCGGATTCTAATAAGATACAGGTTCACTTTCTGCCCCACCCCCATTAGGATGTGAAAAAGTCGTCCCTGAACAGTTCTTTTTGATTACTTGCATGTGTTAATGTTTTATTTTTCTCTTTACTCCTGGAAGCTCTGCATTTTGTCTATGTTGTTTCTAGGAGTTTTTATTTGGGTTTTTCAGGTAACTGATATATTCTTCATACTAAGTTTACTGCTCTGATTTTAATTAAGTCTGAGAAACATTTATTTATGATTTCTTGAAATATAAATATAATATTCCAACTAGATTGTTTCATTTGTTTGTTTATTTTGGAGTCATGATTTTTTTTCAGGTAGTCCAATGTTTCTTAATTTTTTTCTTCTTTACTTGATGCCGAAGTAATTTTAAAAATTGTTATATTTTCTTCTGTGGCTCATGGCTGGAAAAAATACTTACTATCTCATATTCTCATAATTTCTGTTTGGTCCATGCTAATTTTCAGGAAGTATATTATTTGCATAAGCTTTTGTACCTCATAAAAAGCTTTTAATTTCTCCACGTCTTGCTCTCGATCTCTCAGTTAACTTGTAATGTATTTTTAAATTCAAATTCAATGTTTTCAGGAATTTTAGTTGACCTTATGGCCAAGCTATAGATGATCATGACAACAACGATGATGACAACGATGATGATGAGGATGAAGATAATGATAGTAGTGGTGGTGGTGGTGGTGATAAAACTTTGTTTGTAGTTCTTTGGAGTTATTCTCTTCTTCTTTGGAATGATTCTCTTATGCTTGAGTTTTGAGTATCCCTGACTACTTTATCATATTTGTCCCTTGTGTTTACTTAATCTTCAGCCTTTTCCCCCGAATTGGGACTTTGTGGTTAGGTTTCTGTATGTTGGGGTCTTTTATTGTCCTAATCCATATTATGTGGTATCCTTCTAATACTTTCTCAGTGTTTTGAAAGGTTTGATCTTCAAGAATCTCAGAGGTGGCTTTTATCAGGGAGTCACAAACTTTCAGCAAGTCCTGAAAAGTCTGAGCTAAACCATGATCTAATATAACTGCCCTCCTGGTCTGGCTTCCAGTGCTTATTTACCTGCAGGTTCCAGTTTGTCTTTAGTCTGAGTTTTCAATCCTGTTTCAGAGTCAGAGTTATAGAACTCTCACTTACTGGAGACATATACGTGCTCCTTTGGTTATTCAACTGGAGGCTCTGGCAAAGGTAAGTAAGGATAAATTCAGCATCCTGCTGCTGGTTTGTTCCTTCTGCTGTTCACTGCATGTCCACAGACACGTACCCAATGGGACATAAACCCTTGAAGTTTGGATCGTTACCCAGTGGCCATAGGACTCTGGCTTTCTTCCTGGGCTTCCCTGGACTGAGGTGGACAGGGGTGGGGAAGACTCTCTGTAGTTACTCTGTGGATTTCCCAGTCACCATGAAATCTGATTCTTTTCCCTGATTGCTGTTACAATAGTTTTGATAGATAGATGCATTTTACTTCTACCTCTATTCCACCATTTTTACCACATCTTCAAATTTTGTAGGGCCTTGAACTTAACAAAAGAGTTTTAATATTTTTCAAGAGGAGTAGTCCTGAGGTCTATTCATAAGGAAGATTATTCAGATAGCCATGAGAGGGATTAATTGAGAAGTCATGCATCTATATGACCAACAGTTGTAAATATACATTCACAATATTAAAGGAAAGAAAAATCTAGGACCAAATGTCTCCACAAAGTGAGAGACTTGCAGTTATTACTCATTACTGAGAAGTACCCACTTCCTTTAAAAAAAAATAGACAGTAGCAATGAGAAGACAGACAAGATTACAAGTATTGCCAAATGATGATGCTCAGGCATTTTCTATATAATTGTACCTTGTTCACTGGTTAGTAATACTTTATTGCAATTTTGTGAAAAAATACATTTTCTGAAAAATTACTAAGAGGATTAAAAGCATTCCATTTTTTTTCTTGAAGGGGAGATTTTTTTTCTCCTATTGTTTCAACCAGATTATGTGGCATGCATGTGTTCTCTCTTCTTTAATTTCCCCTCATGGCCTTTTGGAAGATTTTCAAATTAAATACAGTTAGATAATCAAATATGGCATGTCTAAGAAGTTAGAAAATTTAATTTATGTCACCCAGGAGTAAGGAGCAAATAGAAAGTTAAATAGAGAGCAATATTTTGAAACTAAACTCATTAAATTTGATGAAGGAACCCTTAACCCCAACTTATATTTGAGAAGGGAAAAGGAAAACACACTTGTCCTTTAAACAGGCAGCTTCTGTAACCTCAGTTGTCTGTGGTTATGACATAAATTAAACCCTGAAGTCATCTCTGCAAACATAGTGAGTCCTACAGGAATTTAACTGAGGTTTTTTTTTTCTTTTTAGTTTTGTTTAAAATAACAGAAATAAAGAGAAACAAAAGTTAGTTTGGGCTTTGTTTTCTATTCATCATTTATGGGGTCAATAACTCCCCAGACTGTAGGAGAGCCTATCCACAGAAATCTTTCAAATAGCTCAATTATTTCTGAAGTGACTGAAAATGTCCATCTCAAGACCACAAGAAATATATACCTATAAGAGCCTGGGACTTCTCTACGTCTTTCTATACCTGGCTCTTCTGTCCTAATATGTCCTATATCATAGGACATTCCATGACTTAGGACATCATTGGACCAATATGTCATCCATATATCATAGGATTTGTGTGTGTGCATAAACACACACATGCCCTATAAGGTTGTTTAATTGGGGGTTGTTAGGGGAATAGAATAATTGACTCAATCAGCCAATATCTACAAAAGTGGACTTGAGAAAAGAAGTAGAAAGTGTTCCAATCATAATAGTTACGTATCAGTCTCATGAGAGACAATGTGGTTTAGTGGATAGAAGCTGTTGCTATTGTATTTGTCCTTCGTTGTTGAAGAAGACCATGTCATCAGAGAAATGATGACATGACTTGCACTTGACTTTGTTTTGAGTGAGATCTGTGCAGGTCACCAGTCTCACTTCTCCTCCGGAGCCATGTGAATCCAATGACCAGATATTCATCAGGATGGATTCCAGACCAGATCCAGATAAAGTAAGTTAATTTCTCATTTTTCCAGTTGACTCTCTAAGACCATAAATTGCAGAGAAGATTTATGATTTTCAATGGTAGAGAAAGTTTATCTGCCTTAAAATGAAAGCAAAGTTCTAATCATTATCTATATTGAACTCAAAGGAACAGTGTCAGTAAACAACAGGGTATGCTCTCTACCTGCACATTTTGTAACATAGGAATTGCTACTTACCAGGAGCTAGATAACTAATCTAAATGTTCTCTAAGCCCTATCTCCTTCTTGGGTAACACTCCAGGGACAAAGCAGAGGTATGATGGCAACTGTCTATAGTGTCATGAAGACCAGACTAGGGAAAATTCTCTTCTCTGCACTAACTTAATCTTAGATGTTTATATGAATTTAGGATCTCATGCACATAGGAATTCCTGTCTACATTTCCACAGGTATATATTGAAACCTCTCCATAATTTCTTAAACCTATAACTATTGCTCACATATAAATTTATCTCTGTTGTTTCTTCGGTTTTGTGTTTTTGCTTGTTTTAACATATCTCAGAGTTACCAATGTCCCATAGAGCTAGTCTAACATCTGTCTCTCACTCTCATCAATTCACCAGAAGATTTAAATTTATGTTGGTAATAACACAAATTATATTGAGAATAATCATTTTATCTTTTCCTCTTGCATTTGAGATGGACAATTCTACGAGGAAGACAACTCTGAAACTTCATTAAGCCTTTCTGGTCAAATTAGAGGCTCATTAAAAGGCCCAGAAGTCTACAGACAAGCTGTTGGAAGTCTGTGATTCAGTGGAAAGTATGTATGACTTGGAGTCACAGGGTTGAAATCCTGACTATGGGTTGTTATTTCTACGAATTCAGTTAAGTCATTGTACTTCTTAGAATCTCCGTTCCCCATCTGTCACAAGTTAGAGTTGGCCATCATAGGTTCCTTCCAACTCTAAAACTTTGATAACTATGATATTTACCATATGGTATTCCTACTCTCTTGAAGCTGGATAGTGTGATGGATAAAGCACCAAGTGTGGAGTCAGAAAGAACTGAGTTCAAATTGCAACTCAGCTGCTTACTATCTGTGTGACCCTGGAAAAGTCACTTAACCTTATTTACCTCAGTTACCTCTTATTAAACATAAGCTGGAGAAGGAAATGACAAACCACATCAGTATATTTGCCAAGAAAATCCCAAATGGGGTAACAAAGAGTTGGACACAACTGAAATCCCTGAACAGCAACAACCAAGTCACTTGAAAAAATACAACAAATCACCACAAAAATGTTCACTTTACTTTTGCCTCACTGATGAGGTCTGAAGGATTATCCATCTTCTGAATTGACCTGTCCTCTCTTCTGGAATAGATTATTTTGTAATGAGATATGTGTACTTCCCTTGCAAAAAAAGTCTCCATTTATCTAGCTCTATTTTTGATCAGTCTAGACTGAGACCTTGGTTTGTTTTATTCCGGAGACTAAAAAATATTCTGTCCACTAAATAAGTCCAGTATTAGTTAGAGAACATCAATTTAGGCAATGAAAGATTTGCTTCTCCAACTGGCACCTTTTGTGAACATTAAGTAAAATTTATAGCTAAACAGTCTCATTACTCAGTTAAGAATTCTTCTTTCTCCCCTTTTCACCTTGATTCATGAATCATTAAAATTTATCTATAGCTTTTGGAATTGGAGATGAAGAAATTCTAGGCTATAGATTTCTGATGATCTTCTCCATGTTTCTTTAACATCTCACTAACATATGGTAAAATGTAAATTATCATTGAGGAAGGTGATATTATATGTATATACATGTGTGTGCTGAAATTTTTACCAATTTTTCAAAGAATTGGATTATAATAACATGTATAATACTAAAACTATATTGAATATAAAAGAATCTTTAATGATTCAGAAGATACTTAAGAATCTAACTACGTCTCTGGGTCACTGTTTTAAAAATCTCTAATCATTATACAGCACTCTCTATATTTAGAAGTATATATTGGGTGGAATCTGTAAAGAACTTTGGGCAAGTCTTGAGACATATTCCTGATATTTGCAACCCTTTCCCTTGCTGCAAGAAATGTCTGGAATTTGTGCCAAAGGTTTTAGGAGAAATGTGAGAGAACATAGCTATAAAAACAGAGATATTCCATGTTCAGAGCAATGCTGGGAAGCTAAAAAGCAGATAGCGTACTGGGCTTGGAGTCAGGAAAACATGAGGCCAAATCCAGCCTCAGATACTTACTAGCTGAGTGGTCTTGGGCAATTCATTTAGCCCACATCTACCTCAACATGTAAAATTGGGAATATATATATATATATATATATATATATATATATATATATATATATATATATATATATATATATATATATATATATATATATATAAAATAACACCTCCCTCCCAGGGCTGTTGGGAAGATTAAGTGTGATAATAATTATAAAACTCTTAACACAGTGCCTGGCACCTAATAAGCACTATATAAAGGTATTGCTATTGTTGTTATTATCAATGCCTTTGAGTTGACCAATGGGTTAATCTTCCCTACTAAGAGAATGATGTACTATCTATGGGTGGAAAGACACAGCAGATCACCCCAAAGGTAACAGAGAAGTTATATATTCCAAATGGGGAATTACAAGTCAGAAGCATAAAGGATGTTATCAAGGCAAATTTATAGCCAGAAAAAAACAAGATGCTCTTGTCATGAAAGAAGAATTTAGTACCATTGGTGGGGAGCCCATGTGTTCCACTAGTATATTGCAATGTCAAAGGAATGTAAAGAATGCATCCAGTGTATTGGACGTGCTTCCCATGATCAATTTAGGTAAGAACATGAACAATGGTAGAATAAGATGGACAAGAATAGGTGAATTGTAATCTGTATCGCTGCTGGTAACTATCCACATTATTGAGTGGGCAGATCTATTGGATAATTGGACAATTTGCCAAAAAAAATAAATATACCAAGAAAATGCTGAATCAAGACCTTTTTCAGGATGTGACTTATTGTCATCTTCAAGAGAATATCACAGTAACATTAGGAAGTGTGAGAAGGGGGCACAGATATTTTGTGGCCCTATAGACCAGTAAAACTCTTTAAAAGTTAGACTAAAGTCATGAATGCTAGATACTCTAAGCACCTAAGGGTAGGAAGAAAACTTATTTTATTTACCTAAATCTGTATCAATAAGGCTATCTTCTACCTCCCTGTCCCCCATTAATATCAGTGACAAAAAATAGATTTCTATCTACTATATGTCTCTTTAATAGGACTAATGTAGAAATTTAGTAACAAAGGAATGTCTGCATTGGGATGAATGTCTAAAACTAATCTCTAAAAAGCTTTATCAAGCCATGATCACAGGATTTGGAACCACCAGGAAATTCAGAGATCATCTTCAGGGGTAGGGAACCTTGTGGCCTTGAGTCCTCATGGACTCATGTGATCTTTTAGGTCCTAGGGTCTGACCAGTTGACTAAGTTCAAATTTTACAGAAAAAAACTCTTTTATTTTAGGGGATTTGTTCTGTGAACAAGGGCTACACTTGAGAACCTAGAAGGACACATGTGGCCTCAAGGCCACAGGTTCCCTACCCCTCTAGGTCAACACTCAATATACAAATGAAGAAACTGAGGTTCAGAGGTGTTAAGTGATTTTCTCAAAGTCACACAGGCAGTAAATGAAACCCAGGTTTAGAAACAAGGTCTTGGAACTCCAAGTATACCACCATTTCTATCATACTAACCATTTAAACTTGACAATACTTGACTGGTTTGCACCATGTCAGAAGAGTCTTAACTCAGGCAAAATTTTGAGGTGGGCAAAGTTTTATCTTTGATCCCCTAACTTCCTCTTCTAACATTTTTCCCTTGGTTATTACTCATGCCCACATATTTAATAAACAAATGCAGTTGTCACAGACATTCTAGAGGGCCTACGGCTTTCCAGAATACCTGAAGTTAGGAACCAAAATCTACCTCTGCTCTAAAGGTCCTGACTCTAAATTAGAAGTTTAGCATTTAGTAAAATGTGAACTAATGTTGAGTTGTACCTACCATAACTACTTGATTAAAGGACTCAGGAAACGAAGGTAAAAGAAAGAAATAAAATCTTTGGATTTTTTTTTAAGGAGGAAGAGAAAACGAAATGAAACCTTGCAGAATAAAATGATGTCTAACTTACTGTATAAATTAGTGTGACCATTCCTGGATAAAGTCATCCTCTAGACCCAGGAGTAATTTTTGGAGCACTAGACCTCTGATTTTTTGGCCGCTCTTTTTAACTGGCTGTATTCCACTGGTGCTTAGAATAAACAAGCTCTCTTTGTAATTTCAGAGTCAGGTTGGTCCAATGTTCTAGTTGAAATAATGAGTTTTCCACCTTCATTCGTCTTTACAAGTGATACTTTGTAAAAATTAAATTGCATTATTTCTGCCTCTTGCCTCATTACTTCCAGGGTGTTCCTTATGGAATCCAGTTGTTTTATTTTTTTTTCTAGTTAGCTATCTGTGCCTGTTGACAATGATAAATACAGAAAATGAGAACAACTGAAGATTTATCAATAGCTTTGAACCTGGGGTTTTGAAAGTTGTAAAAACATGTTTTGATTTATAAACTGAGCAGAACATGTTAGGAGAAAGAAAACTAGAATATATATATATCATTTTCACAAAATGCTTCTTTGAAAACCTCTTTCTTTTTAAAAGTGAATTAGATAGGGTAAAAATGCAATGAGCAAAGCTTTTTAAAGAAATACTCCCAGAATTTCTCTTTGGGTGATTTCATGCTACAGAATCTAAAAGGTCATTATTGCTCATCTCCAAGACTGGTGCAGTCATTTGTAAAACAGAAAGATGCAAAGTAAAGCAGTAGAATACGTGTTATCAAATATTATCACCATTTGCATTGTATATATCAAAGTCCATGTGTATGGACTTGCCCATTTACAGATAGATAGTATCATTATCTGAGAATAGCCAGAAAAAAAAAAATCACAAAATCTTTGATTTAGAAGGGAAATCATCTAGCCTGCCCCTATATGAGGCATGGATTACTTGTACAACATCCCTGAAATTCTCACTTGGACACTTTTAGCAATGGGGAACTCAGTATCTTTGAAGCAGCCTCTTTTACTTTTGAGTATCTTGAATTGTTAATAGAATTATCTTTAAATTGTGCTGAATTTTGCTATCTAATAACTGCTAGCATCCTAGTACTTCCCTCTCAGGGTCAACAAAATTCATTTAAACCTCCATATTTTGAGATCGTCTAATCCTTTCAATATCTTACATATCAATCCTCACAATTGCAATGGCTTCAGAACATATTTCTTCTTTATACACTTGGTCCAATCTATTTCTTTTACTTATCTTTGCTCCCTTTAAAATCATTATTTCCCCCTCTCTAAGCATATCTGGGATTGTGAAGTTAGGAAAATGAAAAAAAAAATTAGAATTAGTTTTGCAAGTGTTTTCTATTTTTCTTTCGTTCATAGCCATCCTTGCCTTAATGCTTGAATATCTTATGATTTTGTTAGATGCGTATGTTGCTTTTTCTTTAAATTTTCTATCATCCTTATCAATCAAATTTCATAGAATTTTTATATTCTATTCTGAAGCTAGCTCTCTTCATTTTTTTCAAATAACTCAGATGTTTGCTGACCAAAGATCTTTCTGTGCTATTTTTGGTTCCCTTGATTTGGCAATTAATTTATATTTTTTAAATTACTCTTGAAGTCATTCCCCTTATAATTTCCAGTTTTCAAAAATATTTAATTACTTGTTCAAATGTTACAGATAAATAATTCTATTTATACTTCATATCTTTTTCTTATTCTTTTTGTAAAATTAATGCCATTAATTTTTGCCATTAAATTAGCTTGCGTAAGTCAGTGGTCTGACTGTATGTATATAACAGACTTGGGAATAATTCTTATATAAATACCTTTTCCTGTCTGTTGAAATATATCCTCCTTCATTCTTTGTGGTGTTATTTGGTCTTCGCCATTTCTTGTACCTGATATTTTTCATCTTAAGAATTATTGCTCATGGGGGTAGAGTCAAGATGGTGGAGTAACAGCATGCATTTTCTAGAGCCCTGTCCCCAAGACTAGACAAATACCTGTAAAAAATGGCTCTAAACAAATTCTTGAGCTGAAGAACCCAAAGAATGAAAGATTGAATCAAATCTCCAACCAAGACAGTCTGGAAGGTTGCCGGGAAGTGTCTATCATGACTTCCTGGAGCAAAGCTCAGTCCAGTGTGAGCTCTGAGCACAGAGAGGGAACCTGAATGGGCCTTGGGGAGACTGAATCTCTCACAGCTGTGGCAGACCTCAAGACCCCAAAACAATGAGGACAAATTGGAAGGTCAGTAGAAATAAACTGTGGAACCAGTGTAGGAAAGTGGAATAGTTTGGCCCCAGCCCCAGGGTGGCAGGGGAGCGGGGGGGCAGAAGAAACTGAAGCAGCCACAGCAGCAGCAGGGGTAGGTGAAGCCACTGTTTCTAGAGCTCTAGGCCCACAGATTGTGGGGGGAATTAAGCAGCTGATGGTATATCCCCACCACCAATGGAAGTAGAGAACTACCTTGAGAAAGAGCTCAAAAATCAAGTAAGTGGCTGGGAAATGAGCAAAAAGTGGAAAAAGAATCAGACTATAGAATCTTAATTTGGTGAAAAGAAAGACCAAAGCATGCAAACAGAAGAAAACAAAATCAAAGCTCCTCCATCCAAAATCTCCAAAAAAATATGAATTGGTCTCAGGTCATGGAAGAGCTCAAAAAGTATTTTGAAAATCAAGCAAGACAAGTAGAGCAAAAATTGGGAAGAGAAATAATCATGAAAAATAATTCAATTGCTTGCTAAAGGAGATTCAAAAAATGCTCAAGAATATAACCCTTTAAAAAAGAGATCCAAAAAGTCAATGAGGAGAAGAATGCGCTAAAAAGCAGAATTGGCCAGATGGAAAAGAGAATCCAAAAGATCACTGAAGGAAATAATTAGATAAGAATGGAGCAGGTGGAAACTAATGACTTTATGAAAAATCAAGAAATTTTAAAACAAAACCAAAGGAATTGAAAAAATAGCAGACAATGTGAAATATTTCATTTGAAAAACAACTGACCTGGAAAATAGATCCAGGAGAAACAATTTAAAAATTATGGGACTACTTAAAAGCCATGATCAAAAAAAGAGCCTAGACACCATCTTTCATGAAATTATCAAGGAAAACTGCCCTAACATTCTAGAACCAGGGAGTAAAATAAATATTGATAGAATCTACCAATAACCTCCTGGAAGAGATCCAAAAAGAGAAACTCCTAGGAATATTGTAGCCAAATTCCAGAGTTCCCAGGTCAAAGAGAAAATATTGCAAGCAGCCAGAAATAAAAAATTCAAATATTGTGGAAATACAATCAGCATAACAGAAGATCTAGCAGCTTCTACATTAAGGGATCAAAGGGCTTGGAATATGATATTCCAGAAGTCAAATGAACTAAGACTAAAACCAAGAATCACCTCCCCAGTAAAAACTGAGAATAATACTTCAGAGGAAAAAATGGTCATTCAATGAAATAGAGGACTTTCAAGCATTCTTGATAAAAAGACCAGAACTGAATAGAAAATCTGACTTTCAAACACAAGAATCAAGAAAAGCATGAAAAGGTAAATAGGAAAGAGAAATCATAAGGTACTTACTAAAATTGAACTGTTTACATTCCTACATGGAAAGATAATATCTGTAATTCTTGAGACTTTTCTCAGTATTAGGGTAGTTGGAGGGATTATATACATATAGCCAGAGGGCACAGGGTGAGTTGAATAGGAAATGATGATATCTAAAAAAATAATAATTAAGGGGTGAGAAAGGAATATATTGGGAGGAGAAAGGGGAAAATGGAATGGGACAAATTGTCATAAAAAAGGCAAGAAAAAGCTTTTTAATGGGGGGAACCAGGGGAAAATTGAATCTTTCTCTCATCACATTTTTCTTAAGGAGGAAATAATATGCATACTCAGTTTGGTGTGAAAATCTATCTTATACTACAGGAAAGTAGGGGAGAAAGGGATAAGGGGAGAGTGTGAGGGGGAAAGCAGAAGGAAGGGCAAATGGGAGGAAGAGGTAATTAGAAATAAAAATTTTGCAGAGGAACAAGGACAATAGAGAGAATAAAATAAATGGGGGCAGGAAAGGATGGAGGGAAATAAAGTTAGTCTTTCACAACATGACTTTTATGGAAGTCTTGTGCATAACTACACATGTATAAGATACATCAAATCCCTTGCCTTCTCAGTGGGGATGGGTGGGGAGGGAGGAAGGGAGAGAAGTTGAAACTCAAAGTTTTAGAAACAAATGATTTTGCATGCAACTGGGAAATAAAAAATTCAGGTAATGGGGTATAGAAATCTATCTCGCCCTACAAGAACATAAAGGAGATTGGGATAAGGGAAGGGAGAGATATAATAGAAAGGTGGGCAGATTGGGGGAAGAGGTAATCAGAATGCACGGTGTCTTGGGGTAGGGGCAGCAGAGATGGCGAGAAAATTTAGAACTCAAAATCTTGTGGAAATGAGTGTTGAAAACTAAAAATAAATTAATAAATTTTTAACAAAGAATAAAAAGAATTATTGTTCATTCCATACAGGTATAAGCCTTTGATGGCACATATGAGCCTCTTTCTTCTCTTATAACTTCTAATTAAACCATAATTACCTAAATATTTCTCCCCATTTTCACCTTTTCTAATTTTTGCATTGAAGTCACCAAGTATCCAAATATAATATTGATTTAATTTGAAGGTGTAAAAGCAAGGACCCCAACATACCCTAGAGGACCTGCTATCATAGGTTCTTTGATGTGCTTTTGTAAAAGGAAAGGCAAATTTTGAGGGTTCAACAATCACTTTAACCAAACACATGTATTAGTTCAGGGGAAAAAGTCAACACCATGAACTTCAGAGAAAATACAGAGAAATCAAGATCAACATTTAATATACAGGGATCAGTGTGATTCAAATTGAGTTAGTCATTAGCATTTAAAGACTAAAATCACAAACTATTAGAAATAGAACGTATACTGAAAATTTTAATGTTCACTAGTCACGGAGTAATACAAGCTCTGACTTCAATAAGAATGGTTCCATGTAAATTACAGTCATCTTAAATCAAGTTACAACCACTGGTGAAGGGGAAAAATCCACTTAGCTCAATGTTATGCAAATAATAATAATTGATCACGTGTGTGAGAAGGTTTACAGTTTATGAAGTACTTTCCTCACAAGCACATTGTCCAGTGGGTATCATTATTCTAATTTTAGAAGTGAATAACAGAAAAATGCATGCAGTTATGAAATTAAGCAGCTTTTTCATGATCACAAACTGCTTCTTATCACAAAAGCTTGCTAACTTTTCAAAAGCAAGATCCATTCAGGAACACCATATGACCGTGGTTCATTGAAAACAAATGTGTGTATGTGTATCCCAAGAAAATTCAAATTATGAGTGATCCAAAGGTTAATAGAAAGAACATGGTTGGTATAAGTATAGCACGGAATGCTATCAACATCAACTCAGGTGCAAGGAATAGGATAAAAGATATTATTAAGACTGTATGTAAGTGCCAGGTGTGAAGTCAGGAAAACCTATTTGCATAAGTTCAAAAGTGGCGTCAGATACTAGCTGTATGACCCTAGTTAGGCAAGTCATTTAACCCTGTTTGCCTCAGTTTCCTCATCTGTAAAATGAGTTGGAGAATGAAATGGCAAACCACTCTATTATCTTTGCCAAAGAAACCCCAAATGGGGTCATGGAGAGTAAGACATGACTGAAAACAACTGAATTTTAGCAGTGACAACAACAAATATGAGACAGTGTAGTAGCTAGAAAGCTGACTCCTAAGTAAGGAACATCTTCGTCCATGTACCACCTCAGACACAGGCTACCTGTACCATCCTGAACAAGTTTTTCAAACTCAGTGTTCTAGGGAATTCCCTAGGAATCTAAGTTGTAGAAAAGGTGTCAGTCTGCATTGGAGAAGGGAGTTTCCTTACCTGGAAATTCTTTACATCAATTAAATCTCACGTCCAGTTGCTTAATCCCAAACCATGATATAAGGTTGAAAAAACTTTATCTTGGACAGTTCAGGTCAGTCTTGTGTTGGCTTACTCAAAGGAAAGCACAGGATCTAAGGGGTAGGTCACTAACAGAAGCATTTTTCCATTTCTTTGTTTTGTTTCCTTACTTTATTTTCCACCATCTACACTGTTTTGAGACTTCTTTGAAATTCCCTGTCATGCCTTCTTTATCCAGGAAATTCACCTTTAGGAAATCTCATTATGTTGCAAGATCACATTTGCCTGGTATACATATCATCAATATCTTTTGCCCCTCTGATTTGACACGGCTTTTGGACTTCTTGAAACTCTCCAGTATGACCCCTACCAGGTATTTCCCCAACCTCTTTTGAAGATTCCTTTGAAGTGTTGTTTTCTCCCAATAGATTGTAAACTCTGTGAGGGGATTCTGCTTTCTATTATTTGCATTTGAATTCCTGATACTTAGCACAATGATTGGAGTATAGCAGGTGTTTAATAAAGGCTTATTAACTGCCTGGCTTTGAATAGTGAATCTCCCACTATAGTTGTATTAAGTCACTCAAAGTCCATATAAATTTGTTTTTTTAAAAATAATTCAATGAATGACTCCTATAGTGTGTGGTGCTGTGAGACACACACATAAAAACACATACACGTTCATGTGTGTGAGCATGCATGATCAAGTTATAGTTCTTACCCTCCAGAACCTTAAAGATACATTGAAGTGATGACACAGACTATGAGAATGATTATGCTATAATAGCAGGGAATTCTGGGCTACACCAATGAAAGCATCTCACTGTGGAAGATCTAAGGGAAAACATCCTATCTAGAAAAAACTTCCCAAACTTCTCCTGGATGTCAGTGTGCAAAAAAAGCATGATACTTGATTCAGTAAAGCTTCAATTTCTCCTCTACTATTTTTTTTCCATGCTGAATTCTTTTTATTTTTATGTAAAACATGGGAATACTTTCCATTGAATCAGTCAGATTTCTCTGGGGAAAAAAAGTGAGCCTGTGACCCTGAACAGAAATATTCGTGACTAATATTATTTTCAGTGGATGTGAGCACTGTGGCTGCCTGTCATTCACAGTTCGTGGGGACTTTTTGGCACTTCTCAAGTAAATAAGAATCCTTTTGTCATGTGAATGACTAATATGCATATGCAGGATAAAACAAGGCTTCAATGCTGTCAAAAACACCAAAGATTCACTTGAACTGTTCTGCATTATTATCCATATGGAGCTAAGATATTGTTAGCTGGGGAAGAAGAATACAGTGGAGAAGCAGAGATGTTTGGGCAGCGACTACTCTCACTTTACTCTTAGCTTCTCTTCTCTCTCTATTCTGCCTTGTACTGCTATTCCATATTCTGCCTTAGAATAATAGCATAGCATTTTATACACAGAAGGGATCTTCAAGGTAATTGTATCCAACCCTTGGGTTTTAAAGATGTGTGTGTGTGTGTGTGTGTTCATCCTTTGTTGCCAAAGAAGACCATGCCATCAGAAAAATAATGACGTGACTTGCACTTAACTTTGTTTTGAGGGAGGGCTGTATAGGTCACCAGCCTCCCTTCTCCTCCAGAGCCATCTCAATCCAGTGACCACATATTCATCAGTATGACTGGAGATGACCCAGGATGAGGCAATTAGGGTTAAGTGACTTGTCCAAGGTCACACAGCTAGTGAATGTCAAGTGTCTAAGGAGATATTTGAACTCAGGTCTTCCTGACTCCTGCACTGGTGCTCTATCCATTGCACCACCTAACTGCCCTGGGTTTTAAAGATATGAAAAGGAAGAGAGAAAGGGTTAAGTGACTTGTTCAAAGTCCCCTAATTATTGTGGTACTGTGCTTAGAAACCAAGTCTTCTGATTTCCAATTCAGTGTCATTTTTATTTCTTTGTTTGGTTTTGAGTCTCCAATTACATCATGCATTGGGATCAAGCTTATGACAAATTGGTATCATGCCCAATACTAAAGTCTCATTTCTTGGGTCAAAGAAGAAACAAGGTAGAAAAGCAACAGACATGAAATGAGAGACAGATGTGGACAAATATCGTGAAGTATGGTCCAGGGAGGAGAAACAGTTAGCTTTTTCGAAAAGAAAACAATTTGTGGACTTAAAGGAGAGCTTTAAAATGTTTTTCCCATCTGATTATCACAAGGTACCACTGAGGATAAGAACATGAGTTAAATCCCCTTTAAGAACTGATTAACTTTGCTCTATTCCAAATTCAAATTGAACATATCACTAAACAAACCACTGAATAGCAAATGTACCAGTAAATTTGAACAGTGATCACAAGTACATAATGTCACTGATCACATGGTAAATCATACGAGTGTTTAGGTAACTCAGTAATATTCATCTGCCTTAATTTTAAAATAACTGTGAATATAAGTCAGACTGAGCAAGTTAAGAATTGTCTTCTTTACAGACAAAAGGGCTTCAAAGTATTACATGAAAATGAGTTTAAAGTTAGCATGATGTGTGATTAGCTTAAGATTTCTGATCACTCAAAAGCTTGAAATGCCTCAGTTCAGCTCGTCATTTAAATATGGCTCTTCCCCCATAAGTTTAGTCACTCCAGTCTACTTTGCTTGAAGAATAGGATTATAGCTCTTTAAAAAACACTTTCTTTGTGTGCCTCATTTGTCTGCGCATCTACCTGGGTCCTACGGCGCACCTACAACAGTTCTCAGATCCTTTCATGCTGAAGTTCCTGGGAGACTCACATCCCAAACTTTACATTTTTCTTTCATCAGAGAATTTTGTAATGGTATTCATGTTCTAAAATCATTTCAGACTCTATTTCTCTGAGATAAATGTATGATAATGAGTAACCTCCTTCTCCTTCCCCTTCCACACATGCATACTCACAAAAATTTTAAAAAAATCAAACTACATAGAGACACATTACATTGCCTATGTTCTAGTATCTCCCTGTTTGACTTAATAGTTCTCAATTATATTTTAACTTGGTTCCAATGTGTGTTTGATACTTCTCACTCTTCATGTTCTATTCCCCAAATCTCTATTTCCTTAATATCAATTTCTTATTTCTATAATTGCAAATGATCATTCTTATCTAATTACACAACCTACTATATTCTATTTACCCTCATCTGACCATTAATTTCAAATTTTGAGAAGGAAAGGAAAATACGTGGTACTTATTTTGCTCTGAATAATTAACTCCTTTTTGGCAGTCTATAGTTTCTTTAATAATTAGCTGAAGATACTGTGAAAATCTCATAAAGACACTGGAAATGAAATGAATGACCTAGTGAGCTGAAAAGCAGAAGCAAAATATCTAATCATAGTGTTCACCTTTCTAATTCTTTTTACAAAGTTGTTAAGAGCTTTGGATTGCTCTGAGGCCCTGCATCACCTCTTTCTATCCTGTTAGTTGCAAGAAATTAACGCAAATTATCTTTTTTCTCCTTCACTAGTTGAGCGATAACACATCATATAAAATGTGGCAAGAAATAAAGAGGTGTTAGGAATTACTGAGAAGGGACTTTTTAGAATTTGTATAATTAGCTTTTCTTTCTATGTAACACTAAGTTATAATGAATAAAAACGTGGACTTGGAGATATTAAGACCTGGGTTCCTATCTGAGATCTGTATCTTCCTACCTGCGAAGTTTATATACACATATATGTATGCATGAGTGTGTATACATATATATGTCAGAGAATAAATGAAATAATCAAAGAACAAGCATTTATGAATGCTGACATTATAGGCACTATGGACAAAAATGCTAAGAATGAAACAATTCTTAATTTCGTGGAACCCAATGAGATAATATTTGAAATGCACTTGAATTTATGACCGAACAAGAGATAGAAAATATTTTGAAATGCAAAATGGATAATTTTGATTATATTAAACTGAAAAGTTTTTATTCAACAAAAAGCCAATACTACCAAGATTAGGAGGGAAATAATAAACTGGGAAAATTTTTTACAAGTGTCTCTGGTAAAGGTCTCATTTCAAAAATATGTACAGAACTGAGTCAAATGTACAAGAATACAAGTCATTCCCCCACCAATAAATGGTCAAAAGATATGAACAAGCAATTTTCTGAGGAAGAAATAAAACTGTATATAATCATATGAAAAAAATTCTAAATCACTATTGAGTAGAGAGATGCAAATCAAAACAACTCTGAGACACCACATCATACCTATCAAATTGGCTAACATGACAAAACAGGAAAATAATAAATGTTGGAGAAGATGTGGGAAAGTTGGAACACTAATTCATTGTTGCTGGAGCTGTGAGCTGATCCAACCATTCTGAAGAGTAATTTGGCACTATGTCCAAGGGGCTATAAAACAAGCTATCCTTTGTCCCAACAATACCACTTGTAGGACTGTATCTCAAAGAGTGCATAAAGATGGGAAAAGGTCCAACATGTACAACAATATTTATAGCAGCTCTCTTTGTGGTGGCCAAGAACTGGAAATTGAGGGGATGCCCATCAATTGGGTAATGGCTGAACAAGTTGTGATATATGAATGTAATGGAATACTATTTTAGGGGAGAGCTAGGTCATGCAGTGGATAGAGCACCAGTGCAGGAGTCAGGGGGATCTGAGTTCCAATCTCACCTCAGACACTTGACACTCACTAGCTGTGTGACCTTGGGAAAGTCACTTAACCCCAATTGCCTCATCCTGGGTCATCTCCAGTCATTCTAATGAATATCTGGTCACTGGATTCAGATGGCTCTAAAGGAGAAGTGAGGCTGTGACCTACACAGCCTTCCTTCACTCAAAGCAAAGTCAAGTGCAAGTCATGTCATTATTTCTCTGATGGCATGGTCTTCTTCATCAACGAAGGATGGACACACAATACTATTGTACTATAAGAAATGATGAACACCTGGACTTCAGAAAAATCTGGAAATATTTACATGAACTGATGCTGAGTGAAGGGAGCAGAACCAGGAGAACACTGTGTACAGTAACAGCCACTATGTAGGATAACTGATTTTGATAGATTTAGGCTTTCTCTGCAATGCAAGGACCTAAAACAGTTCCAAAGGACTCAGGATAGAAAATGCCATCCACATCCAAAGGAAAAAACTATGGAGTCTGAATATAGAGCTAAGCAGACTATTTTCTTTTTTGTTTTGTTTTGTTTTCTTCTTTCTCATGATTCCCCCATTTGTTATAGTTCTTCTGCATAGTATGACTAATGTGAAAATGTGTTTAATAGGAGTTCATATATAGAGCCTATATCGAATTGCTTAGGGAGGAGGGGAGAAAGTTTAAAACTTAAGGAAATGAATGTTCAAAACGAAAAATAAACTAAAAAAAATGCTTTGAAAACTTTAAAGTGTAAAAAAAAAATGTAAGACTACAAGTTGCTGATTTTCACTGGAAAAGAGAATTTCCATACCAGGAGTTACCCATACTAGTTCATAGGTCCAGGCCAAATAAATAAGCAGATTTAAAAATTATTACTTCATGTTGTCTCTTTAGGTCTAATTGTACTTCACTGAGTTGTATGGCATAATTTGGATTTCATTATTTCCTGGAATAGGAGTATTCCAAATCTCTTTTATTTCAAGTTACTAGTAGCTCATTCTGATCCTTCATCTATCCCCATAGACTGAAAGAAAGAGAAATATCTACTACCCTGTTTGAATTCCAGCCAAGCCATTTAGTGCATTTCTGTTTTGACATCCTCCACAAATACAGTAAATAAAGTAAATGTCTTTTAAGCATTTTATCAACAAAAAAAATGTCCTTTTCTAACGCATTAGCAACAATAATAAAAGCAAAACATACTGAGATCAAAGGCCCAGAGTCTAACCATGAGCTTCTAGGTGTTCTTTTCATAAATCAATTCATAATCTACGGAACATACAATTAACTGTAAATAAAATTCAGGAAATGACTTAGAAATCGCCCCTTTCCTCAAGAAATAGTAGAAAGAAATAACCTCTGCTAGTAACAGTCAGACATGACCTGAGAAAAGGTTTAATTTTTACGTTTTGCTGGCCACCAAGCCCCAAACATTCCCTTATTTATAGTGGCAAAGGTAACTATAAATTCCATTACCAGTGACAGCAATCTGCCTTCCCACACCTGAGGAAAAATCCAGTTTTATTACTACTTCTGGTCCAGACTGCCAGGCAATTCGTACTCTGTAGTCACTGTGAGTTAAACTCCCATATCTCTGATAGCAGTCATTTAAGATGGGCACATAATTTTAGGAAAGAGTGGTTGTGTGTGGATGATGTTGGCCACTTGCACTAGTTCGGGGCCATGACTGCTTCCATCTTCTGCTGATGATGCAGATAATCAATATGTCTGGTCTGTCAGTCTAAAATTGACAAGAGACATGCTATGGCAAGTTTGGTCCAGCACTCATATTATCTTCATATTCTGTTTTCATATCTGTATAATGGGGAGGATGTCAATATTAAAATGTAGACAGAGGAGATCATTTGCTTACACGGGGTTGTTTCTGCAATTAGAGTCTCCTCATTAAAGTCCTGCATATAATTGCTGGGAACAAAATCAGGATCATAGATTCAAAGCAAGAGAAAGGACATCTGTGGTTATCAAGTCAAAATCTGCCATTTCACATTTGATGATGAAAGGTCTAGAGGGATTTCAATGGTTTGCTCAGGCTCATATACCTAGTTAAGGTGTGAGGCAAAATTTGAACCCAGGCCTTCCTGACTGAGAGATACACACACACACACATACATGCATATGCACATATGTATGAATGCACTACATGTACATATACATATGTACATACACATATACATTTATAATATATGTATACATACATATGCTATGCATGTATATGTATAAATGTATGTGTGTCTATATGTATGTGTATATATGTATCTATAAATGTATATATAAATGTGCATGTGCATATATACATGTGTACATATATGTGTATGCACGTATATATGTATATAATATACTACACATTTTCTCCCTATATCACACTATCTCTCATCATTTCCTCTACAAATAATTCCCATTTTGTCTTTTCAGACAATTATGATTTTCAAGAATTGGAATAACACAAAAATCATCACCATCATCATTGTCTGTTTAGGACTTTAAAGTTTTCATAGTATTATTCCTACATTATTTCATCTAACCCTTATAACAACCCTTTGAAGAAAAGGCTGCAAGTATTCTTATCCCCATAATAAATAAGACACTGTAAGGAAAGAAGGCCACAGACAAGTTGTAAGACAAACCCAGTACCATATGGCTTACATGTCAGAGGTAGCCTAAGAGCTCAGTTTTCTTCACTCTATATCCCCCATGGTATCTGTCACACTTTCCTGTTTCTGACTAGATATCTGAAACTTATCAAAAGAGGCAAACTGTCATTGCATAATAGATACCCTTACAGGGATCAATAATTTACAATTTTCTTGTTTGAAATCTGTTTAAAATTCCATAAACTAATTCTATAGTAGAATTACAATTCTATGATCTAATCCATGCATGCATTTTCACTGTCTGTCCCTATCAAAGTAATTATCTCCTTCTTCATCTCTGTCTCCTGGTTTCCCTGGCTTCTTTTCCATTTTGGCTAAAATCTCACCTTCATGATGCTTTCTCTGACTCCTCTTGCTCTTAGCGTCTTCCCCCTGTGAATGACTTCCAATTTATCCCACAAAGAGCTTTTTTGTACATGGTTCACATGTCATCTCTGCCTTTAGACTCTGAGTACTTTGAGAACAGGGATAGTCTTTTGCCATTCTTTGTATCTTTAGCACCTAGCACTTGGGGCAGCTAGGTGGTGCAATGGATAGAGCACCAGCACAGGAGTCAGGAGGACCTGAGTTCAAATCTCCCCTCAGACACTTGACATTCACTAGCTGTGTAACCTTGGGCAAGTCACTATGCCCAATTGCCTCATCCTAGGTCATCTCCAGTCATGCTGATGAATATGTGGTCACTGGACCCAGATAGCTCTGGAGGAAAAGTGAGGCTGGTGACCTGCACAGCCCTCCCTCACTCAAAACAAAGTCAAGTGCAAGTCATATTATAACTTCTCTGATGGCATGGTCTTCTTCGGCTACAAAGGATGAACACACACACAGAACCTAGCTCTTAACCAATGTTTATTGCCTTGTTGTAATAATAATGATAAACCATTGTTAAACTGATGAAAAACATATGCTTTTAATAAAAGAAAAAATATAAGCAAAGACATGTCTAATTAATTTAAAACTTGAAAATGTACAAGATACTTATACAACATATTATCCTCATTCTCAAAGTAATAAATGTACCTTTTATTTACACTATGTATTTTAAAGTATTTTAAAGTTTTCAAAACACATTCAAATACATTAACACTTGAACCTTTAAAGTCTATCTAAACAAACCTAGCTTCAGACATTTATTGACTATTTGACCCCTTGGCAAGTCATTTTGCCTCAGTTTCCTCCGCTGTAAAATGAAGATAATTGTAGCACTTAAGGGTGTTGTGAGGATCAAATGAGCTAAACTTCACAGTGCCTGGCATGTAGTAAGCATTATATAAACATAAACTATTATTATTATTATTGTTGTGAGCAGAGATAGTCATATTATGCCCATTTTTAGATGAAAAAGCAAAGGACTAGAGAGAATAGGTAAGATCATAGAGCTAAGAAAATGGCAGATCCACCATCATAAATAAAATCTTTCTCATCCTTCAATGACAAAAATGATAGTAATGAAGTCAAGCAAATTAGTTTAAACAAATGTTTATAGTTAAAAACAAGCACTTAGATGTGCTTAATGAATTTCCTAATTGTCTATAACTACTGCTACTTTGAAATCAGTCTTATACCTGCTAGAACAATTTCAGATCATAGATCTAGAGAACTTCAAAAGCCATTGCATTCAATCTCCTTATTTTACCACTGAGCCAATCAAGGACCAAGGAGTTTAAGTCACGTGAAGGCCAGAAGTGAAATTTAAACCTAGAACCTCTAATTCTAGTACTAGGATCCTTCTACTGTTCCATGCTGCAAGAAAAGAGAGAGACTAGTTTCCTGAAATAATTGAACTCAAAGATTTTAATGAAAAATGTTTTCCATATGTTTTATTGAACAATTTTATCCCATATATGAATATATGTACATTGCTCCCCAACTAGAAGTAAAAAAAAGTGTGATCAAGCAAATACTCTAAAATCTATTTTCTCTTTTTCCATCTTGTTCATTTCCTCTGCCATTTTGATACAAACAAGAGTCATCAGTGTGTAATTTTTTGATGTTCCTTTGTTTAAAAAGTCAATATTTATACTCTGTGTGAATAAAAACTAGATAATAACCAGATGTACAACAGTATGAAGGCTTATAGAAAATATTAAGAAGAGGAAATACTCATAAAATTGAAGATTAAGAACCACAATTAAAAGTTCAACAGATGTTTTCACTCTTTTTTACACCAGATTTAATTTTTTTTTCCTCTCTTAAAAGCATTCTGAAATATCAACTAGGCTTTTGATTTCAGGGAAAAAAATTTAGTCTTTGGCTGAGGCAGACTCATGGCCAGAAATTAAATTGTCCATATAGCTAATTTGAGGCATTAGACTCCCTGTTTAGTAAAAATCTTTAATAGCCCCCTGCTGCTGCTCATAAGAGATGTCTGAGTTTCTTCGCTGGACCTTTAAGACCATCTGCAATCAAGCCCTCACCGATCTTTCTAGCTTTCGTTTCCATCACAGCACACATCAATTAGAGTAGTTTCACTTTGCTCAAATCCAACTAATCTAGTTATCATCTAAACTAGAAATTTTAAAACTTTTTTGCATCATGGATCCCCCTAAAAATCAGGTAAACCCCATAGATCTGCCCTTATAAAGTTTGAATAGGAATAAAATGCGGTTCATAGCATTACAAAGAAAACCAATTATGTGCCAATGCAGATAACCTTTGTAAACTAATTCTGTAACAGAATCTGTAATTCCTTATACTTATTTTCCCCTATCTTCTTACTTTTACCCATAATACCTATGTCTACTAACACACTCCCATCCCACCATGACTAGAATGACCTTCATTATTTTTGCTCTTCCAAATGTAACTCAGTCAGCCTCCTTCTTTCTCTGACTGTCCTAGTCTAAAGGAATATCTCTGTCCCCTGAATTCCATCCATAAGAATTACTGTTTCTTCCATTCATTTGATAATAAATCACTGCTGTCTTGTGATATTACTTCTCTGGTTTTGAGATTCAATTTGTTATTAGAATATGTTTAATGATATTAACATTTTTATCAAAATTTTATCTCTAAATGGGATAGTAGAGAGAAAAATGATGACTTCTGAGCTAGGAGTCCTGAGTTCAAATATTGGCTCAGACATATCCTACCTGAGTGTCGTTTTTGATAAATGACTTAACCTTTCAATACTATAGGCCAGTGGTGCTGAACTCAAATAGAAATTTCTCCCTGTATCTTGTTTACTCAGTAACAATGTAAAATCCTTGAAGGCAAGAACTATAGCTTAAAGTGTGTTTTTAATTCCATAAAAACATGGTACCCTATGTATATGACAGCTCAAAAAGTATATGTGGACTTTCCCCCCATATTAAGATATAAATAAAATCTAAGTGATTTTTCCCCTGAGCAGTTTTTTTTAAAAGGGAAGTTCAAATGGACAATGTTACATCTGCTCAAGATGTCAAATATGACATCTGTCATTGTTTATATTACTCTAAAAATCCATTCTTATCTGAATAAAATTACTTTACCAATTGAAATTGACTTTTCTCGTATATAAGGCAGATAAAATTTATTATAGCATATATAAGATGGATTTGTTTTCTTTTTAAGATACTAATTCCTAAGATCCATGGACATAAACAATCTACTAGTTCCCAGAATCACAAGTTGTAAACAACTTCACTGCACAAGTACAGTGAGATATGATGGATAATATAAACATTTGTGCTTAAGTTGTAGACAGCCCATTATGCTTACTTTGTACTGAGTCAACATGATATTGCTAAAGTTAAAGTAAACTTGTAAGGCCATTCCTAGCAAATTGTCTTCTTTGTATGCTCTTCTATAAATTAAATGAGCACTGGTCAATAAGTAGGGAATGTGAATGCTGTGCTTGTCTTGACCAGTCCCTATCGAGGTTTAGGGGGATTTGTGGAATATACGTGCTTGTCTCAACTGGCCCCCAATAGAGACTTAGAGGATGCTGTTGGAGTTGGTATTTCTACTTTTACTCTTGCTTGCCCCTGCAAGAAGAGTAGGGGATACTGTAAGAGTTGGTGCTCTCATTATCAGCAACCCCTTCAAGACGAATAAAGCAGTTAATCCCAATCATGTCTGCACTGCTGTCCTTCTAGCTACCCAGATCAAGAATGAACCTGCTAGAGTCTAGAGCCCAAAAGCTCCTGTGTTACATGTGTCAAGACAAGATTTTATTTATGGGGAGGACAGCAACTGAACTTTATGAGAAGAATTGACAGCTTGTGCCCTTACCTCAGCATTTTGTTTTTGCTTTAGTTTGTTTTTAGATTTAGATAAGGCTAAAGGCAATTTGCATGACTAGGCATAATTTCAGAGGAGGGCTATCTAATCTGACATATAACTGGAAAAATAAAAGAAATCTGCAAAATACAAGGAATAACAAATAGTCATTAAGTGAGGGCTTGAAGACCTCCAATGAACAGAAATCCATGACATTCAAAGACAGCTTATTCTAATTCTGATAGTTCTATGGGGAAGTTTTCCTTCATTTATCACTTCACAACTGATCACTTTACAATTTTCACAAGCCTTCCTCTGCTTGAACGCAACTATTTTTTTTAATTTTTTTATATATATAAATTTATTTATTTAACTTTTTACATTCATTTTCACAAAATTTTGGGTTCCAAATTTTCTCCCCATTTATTCTCTTCCCCCACCCCAATACACCGAGCATTCTAATTTCCCTTATCACCAATCTGCCCTCTCTTCTTTCATCCCTCCCTTCTCTTGTCCCCATCTTCTCTTTTGTCCTGTAGGGCCAGATGACTTTCTATTCCTCATTAACTGGATATCTTATTTCCTAGTAGCAACAACAATACTAAACAGTTGTTCCTAAAACTTGAGTTCCAAATTCTCCCCATCCCTCCCTCCCCACCCATTCCCTTTGGGAAGGCAGGCAATTCAATATAGGCCATATCTCTGTAGTTTTGCAAATGACTTCCATAACAGTCCTGTTGTAGAAGACTAACAGTATTTCCCTCCATCCTGTCCTGCCCCCCAATTGTTTCTATTCTGTCTTTTCATCCTGTCCTTCCCTGAGTGTTGACTTCAAATTACTCCCTCCTCCCATTGCCCTCCCTTTCATCATCTCTCCCTCCCTGCTTATCTCCTTCTCCCCCACTTTCCTGTACTGTAAGATAGGTGTTCATACCAAAATGAGTGTGCATTTTATTCCTTCCTTTAGTCGAATGTGATGAGGGTAAACTTCATGTTTTTTTCTCAGCTCTCCTCTTTTTCCCTCCACTAAAATGTCTCCTGCTTGCCTCTTGAATGGGAGATAATTCACCCCATTCCATTTCACCCTCTTTTCTCCCACTACATTTCTCTCTCACTGTTTACCTTAATTTCTCTTAAGATATTGTCCTATCCTATTCAATTCACTCTGTGCTCTCTGTCTCTGTATGTGTGTGCCTGTGTGTGTGTGTGTGTGTGTGTGTGGTCCCACCAACTACCCAGATATTGAAAAGTTTTGAGAGTTACAAATATTGTCTTTCCATGTAGGAATGTAAACAGTTCACTTTTGGTAAATCCCTTATGACTTCTCTTTGCTGTTTACTTTTTCATGCTTCTTCTCATTCTTGTGTTTGAAAGTCAAATTTTCTTTTCAGCTCTGGTCTTCTCATCAAGAATGCTTGAAAGTCCTCTATTTCATTGAAAGACCATATTTTCCCCTGAAGTATTATACTCAGTTTTGCTGGGTAGGTGATTCTTGGTTTGAGTCCTAGTTCCTTTGACTTCTGGAATATCCTATTCCATGCCCTTCAATCCCTTTTTGTAGAAGCTGCCAGATCTTGTGTTATCCTGATTGTATTTCCACAATACTGGAATTGTTTCTTTCTAGCTGCTTGCAATATTTTCTCCTTGACCTGGGAATTCTGGAATTTGGCCACAATGTTCCTAGGAGTTTCTCTTTTTGGATCTCTTTCAGGCAGTGATTGATGGATTCCTTCAATACTTATTTTGCCTTTTTGTTCTAGAAAATCAGGGCAGTTTTCCTTGATAATTTCATGAAAGATGGTGTCTGGGCTCTTTTTTTGATCATGGATTTCAGGTAGTCCCATAATTTTTAAATTGTCTCTCCTGGATCTATTTTCCAAGCCAGTTGTTTTTTTCAACGAGATATTTCACATTATCTTCCATTTTTTCATTCTTTTGGTTTTGTTTTGTGATTTCTTGGTTTCTCAGAAAGTCATTAGCCTCCATCTGTTCCATTATAATTTTGAGAGGACTATTTTCTTCAGTGAGCTTTTGAACCTCTTTTTCCATTTGGCTAATTCTGCTTTTGAAAGCATTCTTCTCATTGGCTTTCTGAACCTCTTTTGCCAATTGAGTTAGCCTATTTTTCAAGGTGTTATTTTCTTCAGCATTTTTTTGAGTCTCCTTTACCAAGGTATTGACCTGTTTTTCATGCTTTTCTTGCATTTCTCTCATTTCTCTTCCCAGTTTTTCCTCCACCTGTCTAACCTGATTTTCAAAATCCTTTTTGAGCTATTCCATGGCCTGAGCCCATTGAATATCTATTTCAGATGTTTGGGATACAAAGGCCTTGACTTCTATGTCTTTCCCTGATGGTAAACATTGTTCCTCCTCATCAGAAATGAAAGGAGGAAACATCTGTTCACCAAGAAAGAAGTCTTCTGTGGTCTTATTTTTCTTCCCTTTTCTGGGCGTTTTCCCAGCCAGTTACTTGACTTCTGAGATTCCTCTCCACCCCTGCCTAGATCCACCCAGCCAGTGCTTGGGGTCTGAGATTGAAATGCTGCTCCTCAGCCTCAGGGCTTTCAGTGGCGGGCATGGCTGCTATTCAATGTGAACTTCAGTTCTGGTGCTTGGGTGGAGGCAGGGCCACCTCTCAGGCTCAGTTCCCTCAGGGAGTTTATGAGGAGATCTTCAGTAATGGAGCAGAGCTCCTGTCTGCTCCGGGAGCCCGGGTCTGCTGCTGTCCCTGTCTCTGCCGCTGCCTCCCAAGGGGGCCTGAGTTATGGAGACACCCCACTTCCCTCTCAGCCAGCCCAGAAGGCTGTTTCACTGACCTGTGTGCCTGTGGGTGGAGGGACCTTTGTGGCCGCTGGAGATTCTCTCCCTGAAGGCTGCTTGGATCTGCTCCTCTTGGGGCCGTGCGGCCAGGGCAGGGCAGGGCTGGGCTCTGCTGTCCAGTACGTGATGGACCTTTGGTGCCAGTTTTTCAGGGCTCTCTGAAACAGAAATCTCCACTCTGTTGCTGCCTGGCTTGCACTGCTTCAGAATTTGTGGGGAGTTCTTTTTACAGGAAATTTATGGGCTGTTGGTTCAGAGCTAGCATACATGAGTGTTTCTACTCCGCCATCTTGGTTCCTCCCCCCTGAACACAACTATTTTTAAGTCACTTTTCCTACTCCATACTCTCTGTCTCTCTGTCTCTGTGTCTCTGTCTCTGTCTCTGTCTCTCTCTCTCTCTCTCTCTTTCTGTCTGTCTGTCTCTTCTCCTCCTCCTCCTTCTCCTCCTTCTTTTCCCTCTGGTTTAACATCCCTTAGTTTCTTAATAGATCTTCACATACCATGCATTTGAGTAGCTTTTACTATTCTTATCACCTCCCTTTACACCTTCTAACTTACCCAAAGCTTTCTAAAATGTGGTGCAGCCTTTTGACTGAGTCCACGTTTTACAGAACAAGTCATTTTATTAAGAGGATTTGTTCTGTGGAGTTTGGATTCAGTCAAAGAACTGCATGTGAGGACCTAAAGGGCCACAGCCTTAAGGCTGCAGGCTCCCCACACCTATGTCTAGAGACAGTTTGAGCAGGGTAGAATGCAGCAGGATTCTCACCTCTTTATTCCTGGATACACTGATTCTATTAATGCTATCTAAGATCAAATTAGCTTTGACCTTAGAAGTCATCAACCCAAACTTCCTGATTTAAGGGAAACAGAAGCCCAGAGATGTTAAGTGACTTGCCCAAGGGTACATAAGTAGGAAGTGGCAAAGCCCAGATTTGAATTCATATCTACTTTTTCATATTCAGCACTTTTCCCACTCTAACACATTGCTCTTCCTTTGCAATATGGCTGGGAAAAGTTCTCCTGCCCTAGTTCTCTCACTACTATCTTCCTGCAACAATTCTGCCAAGACTTCCAATTGTGATAACTTCCTATGCTGGCCACTCCACTTGTACAACTGTCATTTTGCATTCCTCTGTTATGTTTCTGGTGCTATCTGTCAAAATTCCACCTTGCTGCCAATGATTCAAGGAGGTAGTGTAGTTCTTTTAGGGTGAGTACCTTTCTGCATCTTTACTTTGATATCTGACAGTATTTCATTTGATGATAGCCTTTTTTTATGGAATGGCCCTTAGCAAATATGCTAAAGTTTAGCAGCTAAATGTATAAGACTTTGCCAGAGAATAGAGTGCTGGTCTTGGAGCCAGGAAAAACTAGTTTTAAAACCCGAATTAGATGCTATTTTTCTAAACCTGGATAATCCACTTAACTTCCTTAGCCTCAGTTTGCTGGTCTATAAAAAATATGAATAATAATAGGACCTAATCCAAAGAGTTAGGAGTATGAAATGAGAAGTATGTAAAGCTCTCTACAATTTTTAAACACTGTATAAATTGTGAGATACCATTATTATCATCATCATCAGCATCATCGTCCTAATCATCATCATCATCATCATCATCCAGAGATGCATATTACAAATACAAACTCCCAAATCAGATATCAGATACTTAGTTATAGTGGCAGAGATGTTCTAGATCAGATCATTAGCAAAAGTAGTCTTTGCACTTGCTACTTTTGTATTTGCCTTAATTCAATAAATAATAAAGAGTTTCCTTTCATAAAGGTAATACTCTGGAGCCTTTATGGTCCTGGGATGTATTTACCAAATGGATATGCTTTGGCACTGGTGTCAGGCACAAAATCACTTCCTTAAATTGTTGGGATGACCTTTCTTTGCACCATCATGGACAAAGATATGAAGCAGTTTAAAGAGAGCAGAAAATATATCAGCCAACTATGAGGCAGATAGTACAGATGGTCAGAAAGAATGCACCAGAAAAAATAGATACAATAACAAGGATGGACAATTAGAAATGTTGTATCTCACCGTTAGTAATTATTGTATCTATGCTCACATAGTACTACACAATTCTAAAAGATCCATATTCTGAATAATTGAACTGACATATATTTGTGGAGGAATGGAGCACTGGGACAAACAGAAGCCACATATTACCCTTGCTGGGTCATTTAGGGAATGTGTAGCTTGCAGAAATCACTATCTGAAGGCAGGAAAAAGGATTCATGCATTTCAGTATAATTTCATGCTAAAGGAGGCAACAGCATGTTCCCCAAATGAGCAGATCACAAAGGTAGAAGGAACTTACATGCCTTTACTTTACTTTGTTAAAGACTGAGACACTGCTTGCCCATCACCCAGGTGTTTGGGGGATGCATTTCATAAATTAGGATGTTGCCTTGGTATTTGTACCAGACACAGAAACACTTTCTTAAATTGCAGAGTAAAGTGGAGTACATATGCAAGTTGTTATCATGAAACTGAGATCACTTTTAAGTAGAGGTTTAATTTTAAAGCAAGGTTCAATAAAAATATGATTACCTTGGCCCTGTTCTTAATATCTGCATCATGGATTTTCCCTAGAGTTCCAAAATTCTTAAAATTAGAATCTTAGAGCCAGAGGATGTTTTGGAAAACATCCAATTCACTTACTCACTGGACAAGTCATGAGTTTTGTGAATTCAAGGAAGAGATTAGTTCTCAGACTATGACTAGAAAAGTATCCTTTTGTTATTAACTATTAATTCACTACTTTCATTGAATTGTCCTTCATCCACCCTCCATTTATCACCCTAACTTTACTTATAAGTAGATGAGCTAAGGTCAGATAGAATTATGATTGTCTTCTTTGTATGTAGAAAGGTATACTTTGGCCAGTGGCTTATGACTTTTGATCATGAAACATATTCAAAGTATCTCTCCACTAGAACTGAAATTGTCTTCCTCAGTTTTAAAATTAAAGGTGATTTTATTTCTTTCCTATTTATAGCTTTAATAGATGTCTATCTCAACTGCAACTCAGAAGACCTGGACTTAAGTCTCACCTTTCTCACTAACCAGTTGTGGGACTTCAAACAAGTCATTTCCCCTCACTAGTGATCAGTTTCCTTTTCCGGAAAATAAAGAGGTAGGCTTATAGGCAATTAAGGTGACTTTCAACTTGAAGTTTATGATCCCTATGATCCTATGACCCAAGCTCCCTTCTAATTCTGTCATTCTAAGATACTTAATGAAATAAGAACAGTTTTCAGTGATCTCATTCCAGAAGAGTTCAATTTGGGATTTCTGCCATTCTACTGTTGCTTCCTTTGGGAAATGAAAGTGTTTTCAAACCTATTTTGCCTTCTCAAAGCAAACAACATCTGTGGACTCATCACCAGCTGAAATACGGTGTTTAACAATGGTGAGGCCTGCAGTTTATCAGCTCTGCTCACATGAGTGAGTATCACTTCAGTCAATGGGAATTCTTATAAAAGGGATCTGTGGGTGTGGAGATAAATCAAACAGCTAAGGAGGCATAAAAAAACGCAAACGGATGGCAGGAGGGTACAAGCAGCTTAGCATATATTGAGTCAGCACACAAAGGAACAGAGCTCAGAATTGGCAAGATTTTCATGTAAAGAACCTTTTGGGGCTTTCTCTTCAGCTATTCCCTCAATGACAGAGAGGAGAACTGGAAATGTCTGCCTAAAAAATAAAAGCCTTGAATATTCTTTATTTAATTTGCTTTTTCCCCCCTTTCATAATGGAGGTTATGATACACCGAGTTAAACACTAAAAAATAGCAGATGTACTTGCACTTATAAAAGACATTAATTCCTTGAAGAATTTTTCTTGTAAGGAATTATATGGAATAAGTCATGAGGACTTAGCTGAAATCCACAGCTCAGACAAAAATATGTACAATATTGATGATATAAATATAATTCTGGGGCTATATTCTATGTGCTTTCATTCTTACAAAAACTTTCTTTGGACCAGATTGGTGATTTAGTGGTATAGCTAGGTGGCACAGTGAATACTGCAGGTCTCAGAGAAAGGAAGATTTATCCTGAGTTCAAATTTGCCCTCAGATGCTTATTAGTTGTGTGGCTCTAGGTAAGTCACTTAAATCCTATTTGTCTCAGTTTCCTTATCTGTAAAATGAGCTGGAAAAGGAAATAGCAAACCACTCCAATATTTTTGCCAAGAAAACTCTAAATGGGGCTATGAAGAGTGACATATCACTGAAAAAACCTGAACCACAAAAGGGAAGTCTGAATAAGGAAAATCCCTTTACCAGGACACTTTAATACCTGTTTTAATACTTATAGTCTTAGAGCTGTCTGAAAGTAGTTAAGGAATGTACACAAGGTCTCATAGCCAGTATAGATCAGAAGTAGGACTTGAATGCAAGTCTTCTGGCTGTTGTTGTTCTTGTTGCGTTTGTCTTTCCTTCTCTAAGAGCACCATGACATCAAGATGATGACAAGACTTGCAGTTGACTTTGATTTGAGTGAGGGAGGACTGTGCATGGTCACCAGCCTTTCTTCTTTCTTCTCCTGAGCCATCTGGGTCCAGTGGCCGTATATTCATCAGGAGGACTGGAGATGGCCCAGGAAGCAATGGGTGGCCCTTTCAGGTCATTTTCACATTTTCACTTTGAGTGAGATATACCTATTCAATGAATAGTCTTCTTTAAGTTACTCAAGGGATAGCCACTTTAATAATCTTTCTCTCTCATTCTCTCTCTCTCTCTCCCTCTCTCTTTCTCTCTCTCTCTCCATATACATACATACATACATACATACGTATATATATATATATATATATATATATATATATATATATAATATATATATAAAACTGGGAAGGGAAGACCCTCAGGGTTCCTAGGTAAAAGAGAAACAATTACTATTTAGTTATAATAAACAATAATTAATAAACTAATAACTAAGTCTACTGGACTCCTAAGTCAGATCTCTAAACATCTTACCATAGTTTGCTCTCTTTAAAAGACTTTAATATATAGAAGGATACACATTTTTTGGACAAGATCAACAATGGAATTTATTTCACTTGATTATGCAAATAAAAACAGTTTTATTTTCCTTCTTGGTTTCCTTTTTCAACCAAATGGAGGTCATGGTAATAAAATAAGCTAAATGTTTGTTAATTAAAAAAAATATTAATTAAAAAAAATAAAAAGTTAGAAAGCCCATGCTCAGCAGAACAAAGCATTATCTGGAAGCATACCCAACAAAATATTCTCAATCCAATGAAAATTTCTCTCAGATTTAATAGTTCTCCCTCACTATTAAAATGCAAACCTATCTACCCCTCTCATGTAGTATAGCACAATTAAAGAAAATGAATTTTCTCTTTGTGCTTGAGTATTCCTCTCTTGTACTTAGAGTTACCCTGGGAACAGTTCATATAAAAAAAAAGAGCTGGAATCCTCCTTTCTCATCCCTCATTCCCCAGTTAGAGTAAACATACAGTGGTTTGAGAATTAACCTAATGTTTTTGATTCAAAGTGGGAAATGTAAATATAGCCCCAGGGCATTTAATCTGCTTCCTAACCCCTGTAGCTACAGAAATGGCAAAAATGAAAAGAAGGAAGCATTTATTATAGATGTGCTGACTGGTTAGCAAAAGCTAGAGTCCACTGACTCCACTGAGTATGACTTGATGCTTAATTAGAGTAGAGCTAACAGGTCAGCTGTCTGTGACAGCGTTATTTCATTTGTGAATAAACTTAAAATGCTGTTTTCAGGTCCAAACTCTACAACTCTGTCCAAATAGCATAGAACTAATGATTACAAATATATTCACTTAATATTCACCTATTTTCCCTCAGTATATTTTCCTGTTATCTTCAGTTCTGTAGAACAGAAACAAAGAGCAAGGGTGTACTAAAGCGGACTAGCTAAGCATTTTTTCATTTTCAGTTTGAGCATGTGCATTGCAGAAATCTATAAATGCTGCAAATCAGGACTTGATTTACTGTTTTGCTTATTGTCTAGACTTGAAATGATAGGGAAAGTGATCATAATGCAGGTTAAATTTAAAAGTGTATCATAGGAAATTTTAAATATTTGCCAGAATGTCTGTGGTCCAGGGTCACCTTCTAGAATTGATCAATTTCACTTACTTGGATTATTGCTCCCACACAGAAAAACTGACCCCATCCCATCTGACACAGTCCACTTGGCTTCACCAATTCCTCTTCTGAAGCACCTGATTCACAGGGTTCAAATAATTAACAGGTTTATTTATAGGACAAAGAGTCACTATCATAACCCATAAAACAGCAATATTCCTAGAGGAATAGCCCTGCTAGATGGTCTGCATAGTTTCAGCAATTTAAAAGCCTGATTCTCATTAAGGATCTGGGCAGAAGCTCCTAATATCAGTCTCTAAATCAGTGCTCCTACCTGTGGTTTTCTAAGTCCACACTGTGTTGCCCTGCCTATAATTCACACCTCCTTCTTTGTTACTTGATTTGCTATGGTCCTCTTCATCTCCCAGCACACATGACTGGGAACCCACTAGCATCTTCTCCATTATTCTTTGTAGTATGTCACATGACTTTCATGCCTCCTGCAGTTTTCCTTACCACCCAAAAGATGTCATAAGGTGCTCCTTCTCACTGTGTTTTTTGTAAGATGCCACTTTTCCTGTCCATAGCTCCTAGAAGACTGTATACAGTATCTTCAACATGGGCTCCTAGCAGAGAACTCTCCAGAGTGCTTATCTTAGCACAATATTTATAGTTTAAACGCTGTGCCAGATAAAAGTGCCTCCATTTTTCTGGAGTCTTTTCTTGTCCTATTTCCTACAAACTTTAGCCTCACAAAAACACATGTCCAACAATCAGGAATCCCTTGCCCTACATGTATCATATGCAGACTTGATCAGTGACATCATGTTGACTGAATTTTCTTGACAATATGATGTGCCCTCCTCACTAGGACCAAAAGGTTTATCTACAAACATTAAGAGGGTCTACAGACTAAGGAAAGCATTCCTTAAAAAATGAGGATACTAAATGTTTGGTGCTAGTGGTGTTGCTGTTCAGTCATTCAGTTGTATCCAGCTCATACTGACCATGGGGTTTTCTTGGCAAAGATACTAGAGTGGTTTCTCATTTCCTTCTCTGGTGGATTAAGGCAAACAGAGGGTAAATGATTAAATGCTAGCTGTAGATTCATTATGACTATTTTAAAATATGTTCCATGAGTTAATGGTCTCTGTGGTATCTTTTCACTCAGTGAAAACATGCCATTGAGTAAAGGGAAAAATCCAGTGATGATATCTATTTACTCAATCCCTTTGGCATTTTTCATAAGTGTATTGTACTTCTGACTATACTGTTTGGCACTATACTAGTCCCTGATAGGAAATGCTCTTTCTGTGCTCCCTGCACCATCTGAAGGCCTTATTACTCTACTCATTAGACACTGACTTACCAAATGCCATTTACTTTTCCGCCAAGCACTTGGCTCATTCCCTAGCCTGTCAATTTGGTCTACTGTTGTCATTGCTTCCAAACTGTACTATAGAGAAAGCCTCTTAGTCTTTTCATATTCATTAATCTTGTTCTCAACATGGAAGAAAAGTGCTATCTAAGAGCTAGTGGCTCTCAGCAGAAAAGATGCTGACTTTGGAGTCAGAAGATTTGGGTTCAAATCCTATCTCTCTTTTATTTATTTTTTTATTGGTTGGGTGATTTTGGGAAAATCACTTAAAATCCCTAAATTTTTACTTCCTCATCAGTAAAACAGGAGATGGCCAAGGATCCCTTCCAGCTCTAAATCTATAATCTGATGATGTCTAAAGGGGAAAAAAGATAAGCTAACAGATTGTATTCACTTCTCTCTTTAATTCATCCTTAATACCATTATCATACGTATCATTTAGAGGCAGCTTTATTAATATTATTCCTCTGCCCTTCAAGGACTCCATTTAGAGGCAGTTTTATTAACATTATTCTTCTGCCCTTCAAGGACTCCATGTTGTACATTCCTTAGATTGGCACTTAAAGCCTTCCAAAATCAGTTGTATTTCAGATTTTCAGCCAAAATTAGACTATTCTGTATGAGACTCTCCTAAATGGTGGAGAAAATGATGATTTGACCCTGCATACCTCCATGAGGAGTAGAGTTGGCATAAGACTTAGAATGGAGAGACATTCTTTATTCCTTCTTCAAGAGAAACACTTATGTTCCACTATTCTGAACTAACTACAGGTAGGAGAAAGAGAAAGACTTTCTTCTAGACAAGGAAAGGAAACCAGTTCCCCAACACATCCATGATTTTCACTTTACCACCCTGCAAACATTATGTAATTTCTGCCATTGGGTGAGATCTGGGTCTCTCTCTTTATTGACCTGGGATATACAGCTCCAAGAAAGAGAGTTCACTCACTTTTTTGTATTTTCTGGTGTACTCTAATATCTGTAACTTTCCATTTCCTATCTGCTTAGATAAATAGTTTCACTCACATATCACTATTCATGCACACTTTACATCTGGCTCATCCTATGTTGGTCCTTGGCACCTAATACTCTTCCACCTTCCATTACTCTTCCTCTGTTCCTTTCCAGCTCCCTTTATGTGTTGTCTCCCCCATTTGAATGCAAATTAATTGAGGGGAGGGGTTGTTTTCCCTTTACTTTTGTTTATATTCTCTGCACTTAGCATAATCCCTGGTATATATGAAGTATATAGTAAATGATCTCTCTGTCTGTTCATCCATCCATCCATCCATCCATCCATCCATCCATCTATTTCTATCTTAGTATTTGTGATTGGCTTTTGTGTAACTAATGTTTGGCAGGAAAAGGCCAAGTCGAAAGGTGCAATATTGAGTTATATTTACCCACTTAAGATATAATATCCAGGAAAGTGAATTTTTTGGTGTCAATTAATCATGTTCCAACACAAGCAATATTTGGAAAGGCAGATAGATAAAAGTCTGGTCCATTACTCCTTTCTCATAGGAGAGTAGAAAATCTTGCCCTCATTGTAAGAAATTCTCTCAAGGCATAAATTCATCTTCTTTAAAAAGGAATACACAGATTCCAGGTTATCTATGACTATATCTTTGTGTGCCTCCTTTCTAGCCACTTGCCTATACCTTTTAGATATTGCATGTGTACCTAAACATTTTACATGAGCAGTACATGGATTATACTGGCACTATTGTACCCATTCAGCTTTGTCTTCTACTGTTCTTGTTTATGTGAATTAGCTATTAGGCAAAATACTATACTCTATTTGTACACATGCATTTTCTTTACTTGCTTAGCTCTACATCTTGTGCCTAAAATATCAGACCTTATCTCTTGCCCCTACTTTTTTTTGATAAATATATAAATACTATATTTCCTTTATGGTCTAAAGTACATCATCTTCCTCCTAAAATTTCCCCTCTCAACCTCCAGGCAATAATCGTCTTTCATCCTTGGACTTAATCTGTACTTTTTTTTTTAACACTATGTTATCTTGTATTAAAACTTTATGTATATTTGCATGTGGGGCAGCTTGTTGTGCAGTGAATAGAATGCTGTGCTTAGAATCAGGAAGTCTCATCTTTCTGTATTCAGATCTGACCTCACACACTTATTAGCTATATTGATTGGTCAAGTCACTTAGCCCTGTTTCCCTCAGTTTTCTCATCTGTAAAATGAGCTGAAGAAGGAAATGACAAATTACTCTGGTTTGTCAATAAATCCTAAGTGGGGTTACAAAGAGTTGGACATGACCAAAAAAATGATTGAACACAAAAAAGTTTATTAGCATCATGTCCACTTATTATCTTGTTAGTTCAGTAACAACAAGGACCATGTGTTATTTGATCTCCATGTTTCCCCAAGCAAGAGACAGTATAGGGTAGTGGGCAGGGCTTTAGCTTTGGGGACACACAGCAGTGATACGATCACAGACAAGACTTTTAACACCTTACTGACCCAGGTAAACCTCTAAGACTCTGTGTTTTGTATGAGTTTCTGATGTACTTTCTCTACATTAATGAAATTATAGTCCATACCTCCCTTTCCCTCCAATGCCAAAAGAAAATTTTATGGGAACAACAGAATGGGAAATTAATGAATGTTTATTTAATTTTTAATTCTGAGCATAGCCAAGGTGGTGGAGTGAGAGCAACTACTCACCTAAGCTCTTAGACAAACTCCTTCAGGTACCTCTAACAAAGAGACTCTGACCAAATTTTGGAGGTACAGAATTCAATAGGACACAGACTGTGGCAGATACACAGACCAGGACAGACTGAAAGTCAATGTGAAGGATCCGTTCCACAGGGATGAGCTCATAGCACACAGGGTAGCACAGCCGAATAGAGAACCCACTGGGCATCCTGAGGCAGCAGCAGCACTGTGGAATGGCACAGTGGCAGCCCAGGGCAGAAGACCAGCAGAGCTGAGCAAGTGACAGCCGCTGAGCACCAGGTATCAGTTGCAGCAGCTCCTGAGACTATCAGCCCACAGATTAAATGTCTGTAAGTCACCTAGTTGCACTTCCATGAGCCAAAATGGCAGTGATTGGTAAATGCTCTCCCCCCATCCCCTTCTTGACCTCAAAAGAACCATAAAATACTTCCCTAGAAGAATCCTGATGCAGTGGGATCAGCAGAAGGGGAAAACAGCCTAATAGCATCTGAGACCAGGAAAATTGCTAAGGGGGATTCCTCTTACTGTGGTGGAGGCAAACCAGAAGGAGAGGAGCCTCAGTTGGAGTGCCAACTCACACTAGGACCCGGGAGTGCCTAAGTGCTCCAGGGGAAATGGGAAGACAATAGGATGTCCAGGATCACCAACCACTGAGCTTGCCTTTGCTCCAGCTCAGCTGAGAAGATCCCCTGTGACCAGATCACCCCTCCACCACACATAACAAGCTAGCCCAGGGCTGATCCAGGTAAACAGAAAACAAAAAGAGGGGGCAAAAAAGCACCTTCCCTTAGCTTTCTCACATCAATCAGCTCAACACCAGGTTCTCCAACTTCTAATTGAAATAACCAGAGGCCACAACACACAAAACCTCACCATCATGAGGAAGAAGGAATAAAGTAAGCAATAAAATATGAGAGAATCTTTCTATGGGGACAAGGACCAAAACACAAATACCAAAGAGGTCAGTATTGATACTGTACTCCCATCTGAATCTTCAGAAAGGGCTATGAACTACTCACATGGACAAACAGCACTCCTGGAAAAGCTGAAGAAGGAAATAGAAGAAAAACTGGCCAAGGATTTTAAAAGTATGAAAAATGAATTCACTGAAGAGAACAGCTTTTTAAAAAGGAAAATTTAATAAATGGAAAAGGAAGCACAAAATGTATCTGGGAACATTGGACAAATGGAAAAGGAAGCACAAAACCTAACTGGGAACATTGGACAAATGGAAAAGGAAACACAAAAACCTAACTGGGAAAATTGGAGAAACATAAAAGAAAGTACAAAAACTAACTGGAGAAAATAATTCCTTAAAATGGACAGATGGAAAAGGAGATACAAAATTTAACTGGAGAAAACAATTTGATAAAAAATGGCATTGGGCAAATAGAAACTAATGACTGTGTGAGACATCAAGAATCAGTCAAACAAAATCTAAAGAATGAAAAGATAGAAGAAAACATAAAAGAGATAATTGGAAAAACAAGTGACCTGGAAAATAGATCCAGGAGAGAAACTTAAGAATTATTGGCCTACCAGAAAGCCATGATGAAAAAAAGAGTCTGGACAATATTTCCAAAATAATCATCAAGGAAAACTATCCAGAAGTGCTAGATCCAGAGGGCAAAATAGTAATCGAAAGAATCTACTGTTCACTTCCTGAAAGGGATCCCAAACAAAATACACCAAGAAATACTGTAGACAAATTCCAGAACTATCAAGTGAAGGAGAAAATACTGCAGGCAGCCAAAAAGAAACCATTCAAATATCAAGGAGCTACAGTCAGGATCACACAGGACCTTGCATTATATATTAAAAGATCGAAAGAATTGGAATATGATATTCCTAAAGGCAAAGGAGCTGAGACAATAACCAAGGACCAATTACCCAGCAAAGTTCAGCATAACATTTCAGGCAAAGAGATGGATTTTCAATGAAATAAGGAATTTTCAGACCTTCCTGACAAAAAGGCCAGAACTCAAGAGAAAATTCTATTTTCAAATACAGTTCTCAAGAGAAGCATAAAAAGGTAAACAGAGGAAAAGAATAACTTGTTACTCAATTTGGGCAAACTGCTTACCTCCCTATAAGGGAAGATGATACATGTTAATCTTGAGTATTGTACATGTATTATGAAATATAAAAGTGACATGCATAGAGGGAATGGGCATAAAGTAAATGAGGTCATAATAGAAATGTGATTTAAACATGCGAAGGATTTCTAACAGGAGATCTGAAAAGGAGCAAGCAGAAAATGATAAATTACATTACAGGAAGAAGAACAAAATTGTATTATAGTAGAGGGAAAGAGGGGAGGGAAATGAGCATTGTTTGAGAGGTATTCTCATATGATTTGGTTCAAGGAGGGAATAATAAAATTAAGTATATAAATCTAACTAGCTCTATAGGCAGTAAGAGGGGAAGGGGGAGGAAAGGGGAGGGTAAGCTAAAAAGGAGGGAAGAAGTAGGAAGGGTAAAGGGGAGTAAAAGGGAGGGGGGCTAAAAGAAGGAAGGAAAGACTGCGAGAGGTGGTGGTCAAAAGTGAAAACTATTGAAGAGGAAAAGGGAGATGGGAGAATTAAAAGCACAAAAGGTGAGAAAGAGGATGGGGGGAAGACACAGATTACAAGAATGGAATAAACTTTCCCATAAAACAGAGAAGGATAGCAGAATGGATTAAAAGCCATAATGCAACAATATGTTGTTTACAACACATTTGAAATGGGGGAATACACACAGGGTAAAGGTAAAAGATTGGAGAAGAATATATTGTGCTTCAGCTGATGTAAGAAAAGCAGGGGTAGCTATCCTAATCTCAGACAAAGCAAAAGCAGAAATAGATCTAATCAAAAGAGATAAAGAAGGAAACTCTATCTTGCTAAAAGGCAACATAGACAATAAAACAATACCATTATTAAACATATATGCTCCAAGTGGTATAGCATCCAAATTCTTAGAGGAGAGGTTGGAGAAGTTGCAAGGAGAAATAGACAGTAAAACTGTACTACTGGGGAAACTCAACCTACCTCTCTCTGAACTCGATAAATCTAACCTCAAAATAAACAAGAAAGAAGTTAAGGAGGTAAATAAAGCTGTGGATAAGGTAGATATGATAGATCTCAGGAGAAAATTGAATGGGCATACAAAGGAATATACCTTTTTCTCAGTGGTACAGGGCACATATACAAAAACTGACCATGTTCTTGGGCAGAAAAACCTCACAATCCAGTGCAGAAAGGCAGAGATAGTCAATGCACCCTTCTCAGATCATAGTGCAATAAAAATTACTTGTAATAAAAGGCCATGGAAAGACAAACCAAAAATTATTTGGAAACTAAATAATCTAATTGTAAAGAAGGAGTGGGTTGAACAACAAATTATAGAAACAATCAACAATTTCATTCAAGAGAATGACAATAATGAGACAACCTACCAAATCATATGGGATACTGCAAAAGAAGTTTTTAGGGGAAGATTCATATCTTTGAATGCTTAAATGGATAAAACAGAGAAAGAGGTGATCAGTGACTTGGGCATGCAGCTGAAAAAGCTAGAAAAAGTACAAATTAAAAATCCCCAAGTAAATATAAAATTAGAAATACTGAAATCCAATGGAGAGATTAATAAAATTGAAATTAAAGAAACTATTGAACTAATAAATAAAACTAATTGTTGATTTTATGAAAAACCTAATAAAATTGGTCAATTTAATTAAAAAAAAAGAAAGAAGAAAACCAAAATACCAACATGAAAAATGAATGGAGTGAACTCCCCTGCCATGAGCTAGAAATTAAAACAATAATTAGAAATTACTTTGCCCAACTTTATGCCCATAAATTTGAAAATCTGAATGAAAAGAATAAATGTTTCATACAATATAAATTGCCCACATTAACAGAACAGGAAGTTGAATACTTAAACAACGCCATCTCAGAAAAAGAAATTGAACAAGCCATTAATGAACTCCCTAGGAAAAAATCTCCAGAGCCAGATCGAATTACAAGTGAATTCTATCAAACATTTAAAGAACAGTTAATTCCAATACTATATGGACTATTTGGGAAAACTGAGGAAGAAGGAGTCCTCCCAAATTCTTTTTATGATACAAATATGGTTTTGATACCTCAACCAGGAACAGTCAAAATAGAGAAAGAAAGTTACAGACCAATTTCTCTCATGAATATAGATGCAAAAATTTTAAATAAGATTTGGAGATAAAGAATACAGTCACTTATCAGGAGAATAATACATTATGATCAGGGAGGATTCCTACAAATTCAGGGCTGGTTCAATATTGGGAAAACTATTAACATTATCGATCATATCAACAACAAAACTAACAGAAATCACATGATTATGTCAATAGATGCAGAAGAAACTTTTGACAAAATACAACACCCATTCTTAATAAAAACACTGGAGAGCACAGAAATAAAGGGAACTTTCCCTAAAATAATAAGCAGTATCTATCTTACACCTTCAGCAAGCGTTATATGCAATGGAGATAAGCTAGATTCATTTCCAGTAAGATCAGGGGTGAAACAAGGATGTCCATTATCCCCACTGCTATTCAATATGGTACTAGTAAGGTTAGCTGTAGCAATTACTTAAGATAAAGAAATTGAAGGAATTAGAATAGGCAAAGAAGAAACTACATTATCACTCTTTGCAGATGATATGATGATATACTTAGAGAATCCCAGAGATTCAAGTAAAAAACTACTTGAAATAATAAAGAACTTTGTCAAAGTTGCAGGTTACAAAATAAACCTGGAAAAATCTTCTGTATTTCTATATATTGGTAAAAAAAATAAAAAGCCCAACAGAAAGAGATAGAAAGAGAAATCCCATTTAAAGCTAGGGTAGACACTATAAAATATTTGGCAGTTTACTTGCCAAAACAAATCCAGGGACTATATAAACACAATTAGAAGACACTTTTTGCACAAATAAATTCAAATCTAAGTAAGTGGAAAAACATCATTTGCTCATGGATAGGCTGAGCCAATATAATAAAAATTCCAATTCTACCTAAATTAATTTATTTAGTGCCATACTAATTAAACTATTTGATAATTATTTTCTAGAGCTGGAAAAAATAACATCAAAATTCATCTGGAAAAACAAAAGGTCCAGAATATCAAGGGGACTAATGAAAAGAAATGCAACGGAAAGTGACCTAGCACTACCAGATCTAAAATTTTATTATAAAGCTGCAATTATCAAAAGCACTTGGTACTGGCTAAGAAACAGAAGGGTAGACAAGTGGAGTATGCTAGGTACTGAAGACACACAAGGCAATGAATATAGCAATCTATCGTTTGATAACCCCAAGAACCCCAGCTTCTGGGATAAGAACTCACTGTTTGACAAAAATTCCTGGGAAAACCAGTTAACAGTGTGGTAGAAACTAGGCATAGACCAATTCCTGACACCACACACAAGAATAAAGTCCAAATGGGTACATGATCTATGTGTAAAAATTGATACTATGGACAAATTGGTGGAGCAGGCAATAATGTATTTATCATATTTATGGAGAAGGGAAGAATTTTTGACTAGAGATAGCATTTTGAAGTGCAAGATAAATAATTTTATTACATTAAACTGAAAAGTTTTTGCACAAGCAAACCCAATGCAATCAAGATTTGTAGGGATGCAGAAAACTTAGTAAGAATTATTGTAGCTAGTGTCTGTGATAAAGGCCTCATTTCTAGAATATATAGAGAACTGAGTCAAATGTACAAAAATACAAGTCATTCCCCAATTGATAAATGGTCAAAGGATATAAACAGGCAGTTTTCAGAGAAGGAAATTGAAGGTATCTATTGTCATATGAAAAAATGCTCTAACTCACTGTTGATTAGAGAGATGCAAATCAAAACAACATCACACCTATCAGTTTGGCAAATGTGGCAGAACAAGAAGATGATAAATGTTGGAGAGGATGTGGGAGAGTTGGAACACTAATTCATTGCTGGTGGAGCTGTGAGCTGATCCAACCATTCTGGAGAGCAATTTGGAACTGTGCCCAAAGAGCTACAAAAATGTGCATACCCTTTGACTTAGCAATATCGCTTCTAGGACTGTGTCCCCAAGAGATCATAAAAATGGGAAAGGGTCCCACAGGTACAAAAATATTTATATTAACACTCTTTGTGGTGGCCCACAACTGGAAATCAAGGGGATGCCCATCAATTGGGGAATGGCTGAATACATTATAATATACGAATATAATGGGATACTATTGTACTATTAGAAATGATGAACAGGAAGACTTCAGAGAGGCCTGGAAAGACTTATATGATCTGATGTTGAGTGAAAGGAGCAGAACCAGGAGGACTTTGTGCACAGCAACGACTACAGAGTGTGAGAGTTTTTATTTGGTAGACTTGGAATTTCATTGCAATGCAAGGACTCAAAAAAATGCCCAATGGTCTTTTAAGTCAAAATGCCATCCACATCCAGAGAAAGAACTATGGAAGTTAATTGCAGAATGTTAGCAGATGATTTTTTTGTGTGAATGTGTATTATGTTTGGGTTTGTTGCATGATTTCTCCCATTCATTTTAATTCTTCTACACAGCATGACAATAGTGAAAATGTATTTAACAGAAATGTATGTGTGGAACCTATATAAAATTGTATACTATCTCAGGGAGGGAGCAGGAAAGTGGTGGGAGGGAGGGGAAAAATTCTAAGTTATATGGTAGTGATTGTAGAACACTGAAAATAAAAAAAATTAATTTTAAAAAAATGTTTAATTCTGAGAATGTTATTTTTTATTCTTAGCTTGTAGGTGCATACAAGAACTTATATCTTGCTAGATATTCACAGCACTACAGCAGTAAGTATATTCTGATTAATTAGGCTGGGGAGAGGAGAGATAGTGCCATCAGACTGATCATTCATGGATCATTGATTATTTCCCTCCTGAAGATAACCCTTGTCTTTGTTATCTGTCTTGAAAATTCAAATTCTGGATAATGATAGCAAAAAAGCTAACACTTTATTTAATTTAATCTTCCTTAAATAAGGCAAATGACAACATGTGTTCATGTTTAATTCAACTCCACCTAAGATTTATTATGTAGCTATTATATGTAAGGCAACGTGCTAAGTATTGAAGATAAAAAGACAAAAACAGTAACTATCCTTGCCTTCACTTAGCTTACCTTATGCTGTGAAGTTATGACAATCATTCAGGTAAGTAAAAGCAAGGTAATTTGAGGAGGTAGAAAATGCTAGAATAAAAGGATTTGTAGAGAAATGAAAGGATCTGTAGATATCCTCTCATGCAACTCAGCAACATATACTATATATATATATATATATATATATATATATATATATATATATATGTTTGTGTGTGTGTGAGACTGTGTATGCTTTTAGAGAGAGGGAAAGAAAGATAGATATAGATTCCTATATCTATCTATCATATATCTAAGTTATTGAAGTTATTGTCTTACAGAGTTTCCTTAGGCACTGAAGGCTTAAAAGACTTGCCCATTATCACACAGCTAGTAGCTGTTGGGAAAGGGGGGACTTGAACCCCAACTTTTCCAAACACTGAGCCCAGCACTCCAATCATTATGCCGTACTAGGTTACCATATGTTTCCCTCCTTCTCACTCCCTTATCCTCTCCCCTCAAGCAAATGAGCACTAAGTAGAGACAACATTCAGGTTTTCAGAAAAGCTAGATGTGGGGACAAAGTGTTTCCTGTATTCAGAAAAATCAAGCACTATCTAAATAAGCTCAGCAGGAAAATAATTATACTTTGTTTGGATTGGAGCATTGTCAGACCTGGCCTCTGTCAGAACAATATTACCACATATATCATTCTCATCCTTTTTCAAAGAGAGCCATTTAAAAGTCTATGAGAAAGGAGAAAGTTAAGTGGACAAATTTTAAATTTCTCCAAATTCAGAGATAATTAGGGTAATATAAAGTTGAAACTATGAGCATATGAGAAAAATAATCAATGGAAGAATGAAAATATGATGAGATATGTTCTGAGCCATAAGTTATAAACATGCAAATCACTGGCCCAGAGGTCTTCTTTTGGCTTTTGTCTAATCCTGCAACTATTCAGCACAAATGAACAGAAACTATCTGGCCCTGCTTAAAACATTATTTTCTTCATTTTTTCATTTTCTTCAGCAGTTTTGTAAAGCAAAATTTCATCTGTCATAAAAAATAGAAATTATAAATAAAAAAGAACCTGAATCACCTTGAATGTTTTGTTTTTGAGATCATTTAGTTTCTCTATGCATGAATAGCAGTTGAATAATGTCAATTGGAGTGAATACTATGCTGCAGTAAGGCCAGTTAGAAAGGAACAGAAAGCATAAATAAATTATAATTGAATCACAGACCTATTCTAAAAGCATGTTCTTTGCTAATTTAGATTTTTGTGTTGAGTCAGAAAGTTGTTACAAAGAGTCACAGATTCATGTCTGAAGTGATTAGGATATAGGAGTTTCATATTCCAACTAAAGGAACAAATGTAAATTTGGGATCCAGCTCATGAATAATTTGTTCTCTCATCATAAAAAAATAAATCAATGAAATCTATTGCATTGTTAACTTGAAGCATTTCATTCTAGCCTCAAAGATCTTTCTGTAACTAAAAGATAGTGGACAAAAGGATCAATCTCCACTCTGGTTGGTGTTCAAAGCAATAAGTTACTACATCTTATCAGCATTTTTCAGCTTTCACTTAGGGCTGTTGTTTTGATGTTACCACAGGATTGCCACTGTTTTCTGCTGCCCATGAGCAAAATTTGTAGAAAACAAAGACAAGTTATGACTTTAATGTCTAAACATATATTTTCCATTATCAAAAACATTCAAGTGCAGTTACTCATTTCAGAAGGACAATGGTTTTTGACTTTGGCACAGAAAAAATGAAAACTCTACAGTTTTCTTTGCAGTAAATTAGCCATATATCATAGTACTTCAATAAGAGTTTTTGGACACATGTATTCAGTCATTTTGCACCAAGAGCTTAGAGCTTTTCTATCTAAAAATGCATCTTTTTGCATTTGGGTTTATATCCTTAAGATTACATTTTGCCTACTTTATTGTGTATGTGCCTACATATTTGCAAACTGTCTAATTTTAAATATAAGCTACTTGAGGTCAGGGGCTATTTCTACCTATCTTTGTATCTCCAGCACAGTATCTAGCACACAGTATGCACTTAATAGATACCTGTTGCTTGCTTGCATGATTGACTAGCAGGCATTTTCACTCAAGGGGTGAAAGCTAGCTTACTTTATTAACTATATCTTAGTAACCAAAATAGTTTAGATAAGGTTCTATGCTTGTCCCACCCTTATCTCTCCTTGAGGAACTTTGATAGACTATATGTAGCTGCACTGGATCTTACCTTCTGACTGATGACTGCTGACAACCTAGCTTGTTGTCATTCCCTAGTTTGACATGAATAGATCATCAAGGTTAAGCATTATTGGGAATCTCACTCATTTTCTATTTAACAGCAGAGTTGACAGACATGGGCTGGGGGTGCCTTCTTTTGTGTCACTCATCTATTGTGTCATCTATTGAGATATGTCATCCTAACCACTTGTCTCAAGTGGGAAGGGTAATTCTCTGTGCTAGAAAAGAGATAGTGGAAAAGATAGCAATGGCAGTCAGGCCTCACTTTGCACTACAGTATAGGGAGTAAAGTGCTAGATCTGGCCCCAGAGGATCAGACTTCAAATTCTAGCTACGCTACTTATTATATAAGTGGCATTTAAAAAGTTATTTAGCCTGCCTGGTCAAATTTCTCTCACTTTTTCAAATTGTGGATTTCAACCATGTGATATATATCTTTCCTTCTCTAAGTCCTATGATTCTTACCCTCCTAGATTTACGCAGCAATATACCTAGTTTATACAATTTTCTGAGACAAAAGCCTCAAATATTAACCTTATTATCCTAATGCATCATAAAATTCTAGCATCCACTATTAGATCATTTGCACCTAAATTGTTTATCCAACATTGCTCAGCCACAAATAATTATGTAGCTAAAAGTGACCTTTGATATTATCTGTTTCATCTGGAGGCAAGACTTTCTTATATAGCATCCCAAAGCAAGTAGCCATCCAATATAGGACAGCAGAAGGATCTGGTGATGTTAGAGGTGACCATGGACAAATCATCTAGCCTCAGGTTCCTAGTTATAAAACTAGGGTATTGCACTTTTTGACATCTGAGCTCCCTTCCAACTGTAGACTTACTATAATCCATTTGGATACATCTAGTGACAGGGAGATCATTGCCTATTAAGAAAACCCTTTTATATTTAAGTAGCTCTAAATATTAAAAATTCTTCATATCAAGATTTCATCTGTTTCCCTGTAACTTCAAGCCATTGATATTAGTTATCCCCTAGGGAGTCATATTGATTAAGTCTAATAGAATTCTATTGAACAAACATTTAATAATGATCTACTATGTGTGTGACAGTGTCTTAGACATTGGAATTCTTTTTTTGTTTCTTCGTTTAGTTCGAATTGAGTATCAGTATCAGTATGGAGAACATGACAAAGTCTCTCCCGCAACCATGAGCTGAAGGATAGAAAGGTTAAATGATTTTCTCATGATAACAAAGTATAAGAATATAATAACTTTCTGAATAATTCACTATTCATGTAAGCTCCTATGCATAGAAGAGTGACTGACATGCAGTAGATACCTAATGATTTTTTTTTTTTTAGGCAGAGTTACGTGACTCACCCATGGTCACACATCTAGTAAGTGTTTGAGGCCATATTTCAAATCAGGTCCTCTTGACAACAGGGCCAATGGCCTATCCATTGCACTACCTAGCTACCCTCAGTACTTAATAAATTCTTACTGATTAACTAATTCAGAATATGTGCATGCACACATACACACGCACACACACAGACACACACACACACACAAACTGTTTTGACTTAAAACAGACTTTACATGTAGACTCACAACCAAAGTTCCATACAGTTGCAAAATTATCAAGTGACACAGTATTTTCATATGTCACATAGTCTTGGGAATTATTTGGTATTCAATTAGTACAAATTGAGTATACTATAAGTGAAAATAGACAGCATAAAACATGAGAAGAAATTTTCACAATTAAATAAGTTTCTGGTTAAGAGTAGAAGGAAGATTGTAATGGAATTCTCAATCTCAACATTTATATTTAGCAGACTGACTATCCTTTTTTCCCCTACATTCCTTAGAGAATTCTATTTTTATTTAACCTAATAACAAGCTTTTAATATTTTAACTTTAAAGAAAAATATTCAAAATTTTCAGTGGAAACGTGGTTTCCCAAGTACACTCAGTTTTACCAAATATGCCATGGTGTCAGTGACAAGACTGGGCACTAGTCAGATGACCTTTTTGGTCATTTCCAAATTCTCTTGTCAATGTCTTAAGATACAATTTTATTCCCACTGATACTCATTATCTCTGTGTTCACATGGACCAGGTTCAAACCTGGAACTTTATCCCATAGGGTCAATTTCTCTTTTTGACTCATTGCTCCTATGCTAGAGTTTCATTCTGGAAAAGCTACACAATGAAGCTTAGGTACTACTTTATGTCTTACCTCTTCTCCAAATGTAGAAGGATTCCCAATTCCCATATGACTCAATATAGTTACTCCAAGGAAAATTAATAAAATGAAAAGATATTAAAGGAGCCCATATAAAAATAGAAAAAAATATAAATTATCCAAATAGCCCATAAGGTTTGCGGTGAAAGGAATAGAACTTGGGGATGCTATCAGTGCAAGCTTTAATCATTCTGTGAAAGTATTGCTTGTAAGCCAATAATTCATCATTCATTCATTAAGTCCTTGAGATGTGCAAGTCATTTGGAGAGATAAAGAAAGGTAAAAACATATCCCTGCCCTCAAGGAGCTCATGTCCTCTGGAGAGAGACAACGGGGGAACAATTATCTGTCTACAAGACATTCACTTGCTGGAATAGTAATATTATGGCTGGAATAGTAATCTCAGAAGGAAGGCATTAGAATTAGGGAAGGAGGAAAGGAGCAAGAAAAGGCCTGAAAATCTGGTATTTGTCCTGGGAGATACATAAAGCAAAACAGAATATTAGAAATTTTATGATTTGCAAAGCCCTGAAAAGGTATCTTAACTTGAAGTCTAAAGACCTATGGTATAGTGATTTAAAGTCTAGCTTTAGTCAATTACTTCCGGTAAGTGATTGGCAAATTACTATAAACCTCTCTGTTTCTTCATCCACAGACCGAGGGGTTTGGAATTAGTAAGCTCTCTAGTCCTTTCCAGCTCTAAGCCTATGATGCTATGACTTGAATTCTAATCCCAAATCTACATGGGTGATCTTGGGCAAATCACTGAGGCAGCCAGCTAAGATAGAGCACTGAGCCTAGAGTCAAGAAGGACTAAGTTCAAATTCAGCCTCAGATACTAGCTTCCCTTAACTGCTCCATGCCTCAGTTTCCTCAACTGTAAAATGGAGATAATAATAATAATACCTACAATAAGATATTGCTGTGAGGACCAGATGAAATCATGTTCAAAAATCGTGTAGTACAGTGTCTGACACACAGTAGGTAACATATAAATGCATATTCCCCTTAACCTCTCTGGCCTTCAGTTTCCTATTTGATGGATTTGATAAGCTCGAAGGTCCCTTTTAGCTCTTTCTATTTATCATCCAAACCTATAAAAATATTGTCCATAAGGACATACTTAGTAAATAAAGAAATCAATACTAACATCTTTTCTTTTGAACCCCCTTAAAAGAGCGAGACAGAAAAAAAAGACTTCTTACCTGTAAAGACAGTGTTCTCACATAGAAAATAATAACTGCAACAATATAAAAAAGAAATGACAAATGAAAACAAAACAAAAATAAATAACAACTTATTGAGTAAAATTAAGAGCTTTTAGCAGCAAAGTGTTACTAAACTTGGCGTTTACACATTTTAAGAGATTCAGCCACATTTATAGGATTATAGCAGAATTTTTCTAACAAATTCTTTATGTATAGGGCTCAATATAAAATATTAGTTTTTCCTTTGGCTACCTTAATTTGACTCGTACTTTTAAGCACCTGCAAACGACGCCAAGGTATGCCTTCTCCCCTTTCCTTTCCCATTACCTCCATTTTATCTTCCACTCTTTATCCCCCTACTTTTTTCTCTTCTACCTTCCTTTTGTCTCTTCTTGCCTCTCATGAAATGCTCAAGGATGGGAAGAAAGGAGTCGAAGAAGAGGTGGTGGTGGTTCTCCCAAGTCAGACCCTGGAGGTGAGTCAACAATTCTGGGGTCTCTGACATTCAAAAGATTTTATAGTCATTGCATAGGAGATGGGATAACACAGAGTTATGCATTTCTGCCAGCAGTCCACCTATGACTTTTGAGGTACTTTCTGTCTCTAACTATATGAGCCCATGAACAAGCATTTATTAAGCACTGTATGAAGCAGGTACTTTTCTAAGTATGGTACCTCTTAAGCTAAAAGTAGAAAATGGAACCAAAGGAGAAACTTTCTTAAGTTAGTCAAGGACATCGATTGAGTACCTATGTTATTCTAGGGACAATACAGAAGGAAGTGGAAATATAGTGGGTTAAGAAAAGCAATTAAGTAACACATTTACTGCAAAGATTGGTTCATTTGAAATTTATAAAGAGTGACTGCCAGAACTCTATAAATATTCATTAGTGATTACTCACAAGAGTCCATGAAGTACATTGGTATTGTTGTGCCAATTTTAAAGATGAGGAAATTGAAGCATTGATAGATTATTAATTAAGTGGGCCTGTGTCAAACCACTAGCCAGAAGTGTAGTCCAGGCAAAACTTTGAAGCCCTTGAGTATAAAGTTGCTAGATTACCACGTTGAGTATACTCTTGATAGAACTGAGGGCAGATTCTTTTAATGGTAGAAAAATCATGTGTGGCGGCAGAGAGAGAGAGGTGCACTGTATTTTATCTTTCTTGACATAAATAATAAATACCACTTTAGAAAATGGCTCCATTTCTGGTGTAAACAGGAAGGCATATCTGATTCCTGGGTTTGCCTTCCTTCACAACAGCTCTTGCACAAGATCCAATAACAGAACTCCTTACCTTAGACCTCTAAGGCCAGTAACAGGCTTTAGATAAGAAAGTTACATTTTTCACTTGTAAAATGGAATAAACTGCCCCCAACACCAGTGTTTATTAGCTGTGTACCTGGGATGAAGAAGTATTTCTGTAGACTTGGAAAACCAATGAAATAAGATTCGTATTCGGAAGTCCATCTGCCCCAAAGAAACATACTCTTTTTGTGCCAAGTGATGTTTATCCCTGACTAGTCTGATAACAAATGTATAAAATAAAGTCTTTTACTGAATTTTTTTCAAAATGTTTTTTGTGTTTTTTATTTTGTTTTTTGCCATCACTCCTAATCACAATCATATTTGCAATTTTCAATCAAATTGTCAATGGAGCCAAGATCTCATTGATATGTGTTCCCTCTTCAGGGCAGACAGTCATTCATACATTTTCATCATAACTTATTTTTGTCCATATTTTTCCATAGATCATCCACAGGATAATAAAGTGATGAAGCAGGTGAAAATTTCATAACTAGAGGAGGAGGCAATTATTGGAATAGGATTAAGATGAAAAATATAATAATAGTAATAAATAATAAACTGAGAGATAAATTGGTTCTAGAAAAGTAACTAAGAATTTTATAGAACTTCAAGGTTTGTAAAGTGCTTTACATTTGTCATCTCAGGTGTTCCTTATAAAACCCTGCGGAAATAGGTACTATTATTCCTGTTAGACAAATACGGACATAAAAGGGAAAAGACTTAAAGTTACATAGTAAGCATCCAAGGCAGAATTCTAAATCAGTTGCTTGCTACAAGTCTGTAACTCTATTATGATACCAAGTTATAACATACCATTATCACAGGTCATAGATTTGTAGCAGGAATGGACATTAAAATCCATATGTTCCAGTACCCTCATTTTACAAGAGAGGAAACTGAGGAATGAAGAGGTCAAATGGATATCAGAGTCATTAAGCTTAATCCCTTTAATTTTTTGCCAGTGTCATTTTTCAGTCATGTCTAACTCTTTATGGCCCCATTTGAGTTTTTGTTTTTTGTTTTGTTTTGTTTTGCTTTTTTTGGCAAAGAAACTAGAACAGTTTGCCATTTTCTTTTCCAATCATTTTATAGATGAAGAAACTGAAGTAAAAAACATTAAGTGACTTGCATAGGGTCATAGAGCTAGTAAGTGTCTGAATCCAGATTTGAACTCAGGAAGAGGAATCTTCCTGATTCCAGGCTTGGTTCTCTATGCAAGCTGTTCATTTAATTACAGATAAGGAAAGTAAGGTTTAGGAGGTTAAGTGACTCACCCAATGACAGAAATTGTCAGTCAGAATTTGCTCCAGGTCCTCTGACTCTATATAAGGAACTGACTCCAGGGAACTATGCTGCCTTTTAATGCACTAGAAGATGCTCTTTTTTTTTTCTTAATATTTCATGGTTAAGGGTGCAAGACATGTTATCTTTATGACACAAGTTATATGTCTTATAAATTGTAACTCTTGCTTCATAATTGGCTCAACTTTTCTGATTAAACAACGCCATAGTAGTATATTTTGTGCCACCTGAGTTGTATGTATGTGGTTCTTAATTCAAAATAGATGGGGGGCAGAGCCAAGAATGTGGACTAGAAAGACATACATATGCAGGGTCTCCCTACACATCCCATAAAACACCTGTAGCGAAGGATTCTCAAAAAATTCTGGAGCAGCAAAAGTGGAGAACAACAGAGTGGAGAAGATTTCCAGCCCAGGGTGACCTGAAAGACCCACAGGAAACATTGGTTGCACCAGACATGGAGCAGAGCATGGAGCCCAGCCCAGGCTTGGCCGCGTGGTGTGGCATGACGAGACTCTGGAAGGAGGACACCTCGGGGGCAGAATCTCCAGTCGCAGCAGCAGGTCCTCAGATCCCTCAACCCACAGGCGCCAAAGGTCACTGATCGGTTTTTTTCAGCTGGCCAGCAAGGGAGAAGGGCCTTCCCATAGCTCTGGCCTCAGACAGCAGCCTGCAGAGGCCACATCGGGCAGGTGGCAGCAGTTTTCACAGCAGCCCAAGACTATTGTTGGATCATAAAAACCCTGGGGGTACTGAGGAGCTGATTCTTGTCCCTGCCCCTGTGTAGAGGCCCTGAGGGAGATTGGTTGTCCTACCTCCCACAGTTTGACTGAATCCTAGACCCCTAGTGCTTCTGAGATGGTGAAAACTAAGGACAAGCATATGTTAGTGCAAAATATGTGTGGGGAGGAGCCTAAATCTTTGACCGTTTATTAGCAAAATCTCTAGTCTTCAGTGCTCCTCCGACCTTCAAACTCCATGAAGTTGTAACTCACTCCATTACTGGTGGAAAGCATATCAGTTCAAACAAGGATGTGTCTTTCAGTCAGTCAATTGGTCAATAAACATTTGTTGAGCATATACTTTGTTCCAGGAACCATGTATTTGATAGGGAATAAGGACTGACCAGCGATTTTACTCTTAGAAGAACTCTCAGATAAAAAAACTACTTCCCACCACCACCATCAAGGTAGGTCAATACCTTCTATGCAAACAAACATAAGAAATAACAGCATGAGAAGTCAATGCCCAGTTTCACAGCTCTCTATACATTATGAAATATTGCTTTTCAGGTATTGAAGATACAATAAAAAAGAAAAAGATTTTGCTCTTAAGGAGCTTACTCTTTAACCAAGGTAACAACGCACACATACACATACATAAACATACACATATGTACCGAAACGAATATTCTTTGATCTAGCTTCTAAATGGGTTATTTCAGCACTTCAAGGAACCATGATTTCAAGGGCATGAATATGTTTATTTTTTATGTATAATATAATTGGTTTTCCTGAATTTTTGTGGCTGAACAAATGAGTCACTTAGTAGCCAGGCTTATAGTGATGAGCCATTGTAAGTTTAGTGAGGCTGATTCACTAGACCCTTCTCTGCTGCTTATAAAGTTAGTCAGTTCTCCCTTGCTTCAAAAAAAACAAAACAAAACACCCTGAATTTGGTCCTGCTATACCCTCAAAGTAGCATCTTATATCTCTTCTCTCTTTTTTTTTACAGCCAAATGGGGTGAGAGTGGGGAAGGTAAAGGGAATTTCTGTATATATATATATATATATATATATATATATATATGTATGTATATATGTATGTATGTATATACATATATATATACATATATATATTACATCCAATTACTAACATTCTCCTCACTTTTCAAATGCTTTGCAATCTAAATTCAGGTACTATTAATTAACTTTAGATGTTACTGAAACTGCTATCTCTAAAATTACTAGCATTCTCTTCATGGCTAAATCCAATTGTTTTTTCTCAAGTCCTGAATTCTGCAAATTTTAACACCATTGACCATCCCCTTTCTTCTTCTTCCTTTCTTTTCCACTGATTCTCTTTTCTCCATGGCTTTCTTTCTATCTTTATGACTATTCCTTCTCATTCTCGTTTCCTAGATGACCATCCACATCCTTCTTTATAGATTTGGGTATACCCCAGGGCTTTAATCTCAACCTCCTCTTCTCTCTCTACCCCTTCTTCATTTGGACCTATCATTAACTAATATGAGTTCAATTATAAAATCCAAGAAAATAATTTGCAAATCAAAATATCATCATCATCTCTCTTGTCACCTCATCTTGAACATCATTAACTCTCCCCCTATATTTCCAACCGGGGGAAGTCATAATAGACATCTAAATGGATCAATTAAAAACATTTATTAAGCACCAGCTCTGAAGGGAGTAAGGGAATAAGCATTTATTGAGCACCTACTATGTGCCAAACATGTTGCAAAGTGCATTACAATTACTATCTCATGTAATCCCATATGATCCTTACAACAGCACTATGGAGTAGTTAGGCAACTTTATCAGGTGTTAAGGATACATGACAAAGATGAAACAGCTTTTCCCCTGAAGGAAATTGCCTTCTATCAGGCCAACATATATGGACATCTACAAATTGTACATACATACATACATACATATATATTTATATATATATATGTATATATAAAATACTAGGTAATTTTGGGAAAGGAACTAGAAATTGAGGGATCAATAATAGTCTCATGTAGAAATTAACACTTAAGATCAATTTTGAAGGAAACTACAGATTCTAAGAGGCAAAGTGGAAGAAGAGCTTTTCAGAAAGAATGAGAACCTTCCCAAAGGTGCAGAGGCAGGAATATTGGGTGTGAGGAGCAGAAAGAATACAATTTTGGTTAGAACACAGAATATGTACTGAGGAATAATATTTAAGAATATTTGAAAGTTAAATTGGAGCTGGGTTGTGAATGATTTTAAATGTCAAGCCAAGAGAATGTATTTAATTTTAAATATAATAGGGGAATTCATGGAGTTTAATGAATGACATGGCTAAATCAGTGCTACAGGAAAATTATTTTGGCAACTGTGAAAGATAGATTAGAACAAGGAGGAACTTGAGGTAAGGACTTGGGATGTCACTGCAGTAGTCCAGTTAAGAAATAATAAGAGCCTGATTTAGGCTGGTGGCTATAGGAAGGAAAAGAAGCTGCTAAATTAGAAAGGTGGTTTGCATGTCAAATTGACAAGACTCACAACTGATCTGATACTTAGAGTGAGGGAGAATGAAGAGTGTTCCAAGGTGATGAAACTTAGGAACTGAGAAGTTGATGGTATACTATACACAAACATATATTCAGTAAAAAGGATTGGTTTGGGAAAAGACATAATGAGTTCTATTTTGGACATTCTAAATTTCAGATGACTAATTCAGGTTATCTAATTCAGCAGTTAGCTGATTGAAGACTGGAGTTCAGGACAGAGATTTAGACTAGCTGCATAGATTTGGGAATCATCTGCATAGAGGTAATGATCAAACCCAGGAGAACTCATACTCAGCATGACCAACACTGAACTAATTAACATCCACCTCCAACTCCATCTTTTCTTTGAATTTCCCTATTTCTGTCAAGTGCACCACCATCTTTCCAATAATTCATGTTCACAACATCAGAGCTTTTCATGAACCCTGATGCTCTCTTAACATCTGTAGCCGATCAATTATCAATTCTTGCCAATTTCACCTCATAGGATAACACATTTATAATTGCAAGGATCTTAGATGGTCATCTAATCCAACCTCCTTAATTTATAGGTGAAACTGAGGTTCATAGCATTAAAGTGACTTTTCTAGGGTAAAACATAAAGAAAGTGACAGAATCAGAATTTGAAAACTACTTTTGCACCAAAACCAGCTCCATTTCCATTGATCACATTGATTCTCAAACTTTTTTAAATGGATAAATGAGGTGAAAATATTCATTAATCACTCACTATGTGTTCAGAATTATGATAAGTCCCTTTAACCCAGTAATATTGCTTCTAGGACTGTATCCCAAGAAGATTATAAAAATGAGTTAAATGTCTCACATGTACAAAAATATTTAAAGCAGCTCTCTTTGTGGTGGCCCAGAACTGGAAATAAAAGGGATGCCCATCAGTTGGGGAAATGGCTGAAGAAGTTGCTGCATATGAATGTAATGGAATACTATTGTTTTTAAAAGAAATGATGAACAGGAGGACTTCAGAGTGACATGGAAGGACTTATATGAACTGACGCTAAGTGAAATGAGCAGAACCGGGAGAACATAATACACAGTAACAACCATGGTGTGAGAGGGCTGTTTCTGATAGACTTAGCCCTTCACAGCAATGCAAGGACCTAAAATATTTCCAAAGGACTCTTGAGGCAAAATGCCCTCAGCATCTATAGAAAGAATTGTGGAATCAGAACACAGAATGAAGCAGAATATTTTCTCTTGAATAACGTTTTGGTTTCTTTTGTGGTTTCTCCCATGCTTTTTAATTCCCTCTTCACACAGCTAATGTGAAAATGGACTTAATAAGAATGTAGATGTAGAATCCATATAAGGTTGCATGCTGTCTCAGGGAGGGAAGGGGAAGGGAAGGGGAGAAAATTTAAGACTTATGGAAGTGATTGTTGAAAACTGAAAACAAATTAATGTATAAAAAAGTACATGTGTATGTAAAAAAAAATTATGAAAAGCATTGAGGATATAAATTTTAAAGCAAAAATAGTCCCAGCCATTATGGAAATATTCTAATGAGGAAGATGGAAGAAAGAAAGGAGTGCTTGACCTAGGAGGGATATTTTGGTTTGGAAAGTCACTGGAGTTGTGAATGGAGCTTTAGGAGAATAGATTGGCATACTCTTTCCAGGCACAATAATTCAATTATGATTCAAAACTGAAAAGAGAAGGGAGGTGGAGGATAGAGGACAGGAGATACACAGGAGGCATGGTGTTTGATAAAAACTATAGAAGACATGAGTTCAAATCTGGCCTCAGATTCTATCTGTTTGACTTCAGGCAAATTACTTAACCTCTGTTTGCTTCAATTCCCTCATCTGTGAAACTGAGATAGTAATAGCACCTATCTCCCAGGATTTTCTAAAAGATCAAATTAGATAATAATTGTAAAGCACCTAGCATAGAACCTGGCACATAGTAAACTCTATATAAATGCTAGCTATTATATCCATATTGGAGAGTGAAGTAAAGCAAGACTGGAACCTAATTCATTTTCCATTGCTGAACTGACATTCTTAAAGCATAAGTCTGACCATCTCATTGCCCCACTTCAAAAAAAAATAGCTTCAATAGTTCTTTTTCTTTTTCTTCTAGAATAAAATAAATGTTCTTCTGGTTGGCAGTTAGAGCCCATCACAAACTGGCTCCAAGCTATCATTTTGGACTGATTTCACAGTATTCCTTTTCACTCATTTTATGTTCCCATCAACTGGCTTGTTTGTTGGATTCTGTACATAACATTTCATTGCCTGTGTGCTTTTGCACAGGGTGTCCCAGATGCTTGGAGTGCTCTCTCTCTTCACTTCTATACCCAAGGATTACTAGTTCACTCCAAGACCCAGCTAATGAACACAGCCTGTCACATAAAATCTGGGTTCAATACCAACTCTGCCTCATATTGGCTGTATGACCCTGGGCAAGTCTACAAATCTCTTCAGTGCCCCCATGAAATTCTCTTTGACTCTAAGCTACAAAGCAGGGTCTGAACTGTACTTGTAGGCATTTCCTCTTTCAGAATTCTCTATAACAATGAAATCATAGATTCAGTCCTATTCTATCTCATGCTTTATATTGACATCTACATGTATATTGTTTCTCTTCAATGGAAAGCAAGCTTCTTCAGAGTAGGGACAATTCTGTTCCTGTCCTTTCCCCCCAATTATTAGTTCAATAGTTGATACTTAGTAGGTTCTGTTGCCCTGAAGCCAACTTAACCTGTCTTCTTGAGTCTCCAAATTTTCCAGAAACACTGGATTCAGGATATGCAGGAGGCTCTGAATGAATCAAGTATTGAAATCCCCCAAGAGCTAACATAATTTATTATTGATACCTTTAGTTGGACTCTCAGTATATCCATGAGGGTAAAACTAGCTACAAGAAAGGTGCCTGTCAGTCTGTGCCAAACTGAGAAACTGCTTTTGATCTGGGACCTGTGTAAATAAACATACCATCATATCTTCATAGCCTAGTGTTTCCCAAGGGGAAAGAATGCTGCTTTTGCTCTTGTTCCTCCCCTTTCTGCCCTTCCCCCTCCCATACCACTCCCATTTGAAAGAATATTGCCCTCCACTCCCTATGAGACTTTTTGAAACTTTTTTTGTAACTCATAAATATTCAAGTTTCTGTCTGGATCATGAACTCTTTCATACTAGATATAGGTATAGGTACATACTCCTTCATATATAAGTTTAAAAGGCCAAGGTCTCCCACTGCATCCAGGCCATCTCCAGTCATCTTGATCTACACCTTTCCACTGCTACCAGATGGCTTGCAGAGGAGAAAGTGAGGCTGGTGACTTTGCACAGCCCTGCCTCACTTCAATCCCATTCGCTTGTATGTCATGGCATCAGCTCTCTGATGTCATGGTTCTCTTTGAGAACAAAGGACGAATAACAACAAATGCTCCACATGCATGTTCATTTCTCTTGAAATAGACACAGTTTCAACATATGTCTCATGGACGTGATTATTTTTGATCAACAGTTCATAAAAAATAACATGAATTCAACAAAATTGTCAGTTCTTTCTTTTCATATACTTGTACTTTTTGTGCTTTGTAGAAACTTCTGGAGTTTACACTTTTCTGGCCTCGCCATAAAGATTACAAAGTCTTCTCTGTACAACATGAGGAAGTTTGGAGTAGGACTTTAAGGAATATAAAAGATTTATCTGGGAGTTTTTATTTTACAAAAATAATAACGTGTTATTATAACCCCAAAGAAGAGATATCAGGCTCCCTTGTAGCCCTCATCCTTACAAGATAGCAAATATAAAGCAGGTTTTGTTTATACAGTAAAAAATACAAAAAGAATGCACACTTCCCCTTTTAGCTCAGCCCACGTTCTAAGGAGGAGCATAGTAAGGTTCCTCTTCGTTACCCACTCTGACTCCACCTCCAAATTATTCCTTTTTTACTCCTATCTATGTAATCATGGTTTGGTCTTCATTATATCACTCTTCATTTTAGTGCCCCAGTCTCCTGGACACTCACAATTAATAGTATATTTTCCCTTCTTCCTAAGAGTTGATCATAATAATACCAAACAGCTAGACTGTGGATGGAGCAGAGTGGAAGCATGAAATGTTACAACTCTTCTTGGGTTCCAGGGAGCTAGTGCTCTTGGGCTCTTTATTTATTCTGTTTTGTTTTGTGTTTTTCTGCCACTCTAAGAAGTCCAATAATACCTTGCCACACAAAAAGAACCTTTTAGTATTCTGGAAGATTTTGTCTATTCATTGCAATTCATTAACTCACTAATTTTCATACATATCTGAGTTATGGCTCATCTTCCTAAGTGTCCTGATTTCTCTTGGTTCTGGTTGGGATCCTTTGGACTTATTCAACATCTCTCATTGATCCTTCTGGTACAAAGGGGTCACTTGTCATTCTCTTCCTGCTTATCTTCCTGATCTCTGTCCTTCTCCTGAGCCATCAGACTAGGAACATCAAAAAGTGACAGCATTCAGAAAATCCAAAACAGAGGATTTGTGATACACAAGTGGAGAAAGGAGGTTCAAGAGAAGGGAAAGAAAACCTTCATGAAGCAGAAAAATTGTACTAACCATGTGAAACTAAGGAATTGATATTGATAGAAGGAAATGAGGCAAAAAAGAAAAACACTAAATTTGGAGGCAGAAGATCTGGGTTTGAATCCTGATCTTCTCTTTACTACCATGGAGACCTTGATCAACTAGGTAGCACAGTGGACAAAGTACTGGACCTGAACTCAAATCCGACCTTAGAAACCAATTAGCTGTGCCATTCCGGGCATTATTTAATCTCTATCTTTCTCTATTTTGACATCTACAAAATGAGGATGATAATAGCACCTTCCATTCAGGGTCAAGGAGGAAATGTCAATATTTGTAAAGTGTTTCACAAATGTTAAAGTTCTATATAAATACTACTACTGACAGTTTGAGAATTAGACATCACATGTAAAATGAAGACAATAATACTCACCTCTCAAGGCTTTATGAGTAAATAGTTCAACTTAAATTCAACCATTAAAGAAAATACACTAGTTTGACTTTCCCTTCCATTCCCTTTCATTTCCTTCCCTTCCCTTCTCTTCTGGGAAAGACTATATTAGCTTCAGGAGTTCTGGACTTAGAGCAATTACTCTGTGATTCCACTCTTGACTCCTTGTAGTGTCCCACTTAGGTCCTTGGAGAATGACCAAGTCACCAAAACAACCATACTTTTAACTCTGACCCAGAATAGAAAAGGTTCCTGGCTCTCTGCAGACTTTGAAATCCAGAAGAATGTAAGTTCTTTGAAATCAAGAACTCTTTTCCTTTTGCCTCAACACAGTACTTGCAAAAAAGTAAAGCCAATATCCTATGTTCAATGAAGTCAAATCTAGGATAAAAGTGACATGACAGAGAAGGATAAGAAACTGACTGCCTGACCTTATCTGACCTTATTTTTTCCCTTTTCAGAATAGTATCCTCTCTAAATTGTATATAAAAAAATAAATAAGTATTTTTTCATATTCCAAATTATTTTAAAAGTTAATTTTCCCTCATATGTGCTGATTCTAAGTGAGCAGACCAGGAGAACATTGAACAAAGTAACAGCAATATTGTACAATGATCAACTGTGAATGACTTAGCTATTCTCAACAACAAAGTCAATTCCAAAGGACTTATGATGAAAAATGCTATCACCCTCCACAGGTAAAAAAGTGATAGAGTCTGATTGTAGATAGAAGTATACAATTTTTCATTTTACTTTTTTCAATTATTGCTCTGTGTTTTCTTTTACAACATTAATATAGAAATATGTTTTGCATGAGTGCATATGTATAACCTATATCAAACTGCTTGCCATCTCAAGAAGGGTGGAGAGGTAGGAAAGCAGAGGATATATAGAACTCTAAATTTAAAAAAAAAATCAAATGTTAAAATTGCTTTGACTTGTATTTGGGAAAAAGCAAAATATTAAATGCCTTCAAAAAGTTACTTTTTTCTTATTGATTAGGGTTCTTTCTGTGGTTCCAGACTTGTGCCAGATCTTTTCCATCATCAATTAGACATAACAAAATAAACAGGGGTTCAGTTTGTCTGGATTCCTGCCATTATAAAAAGTACATGGAGGGGGCACAGTGGTTTGGACCAGAGTATAAGGTAAGGTGCTGCATCACAAATAAGCAACACAATAGCTGTCAAGAGTTTAGATGAATGAGAGCAGTCAAAGAGAGGAAATCATTGCCCAAACTTCCTTGAATGTAAACTTCTTAAATGTATTTCAGACATTGTAAGAAAGACCTCTAAAAGCATCCTCTTGGGTCATAAGGCAGGGAAGAAGGAAATCCACACTGGCAGTTTTCTACATTAATCTATCAAATAAATGCTGAGCTTTTTCAAAGAAATAGTAGATACCTCAGGATATTTACATGAACACATTGCTTCAAAGGGAAACAACAGCTTCAAGGAGAAAGGATAGTGCCAAAAGTGGCTGAAATCAGTTAGGAATCTAAAATCTAGGGAAACTGAAAAAAAAGGTATAAAGGTAATGAAACATGATAAAATCTACTTGAGAATTTCCTTCATTTCTGAATGCCTTCTTGATTCATTGGCATTTTATCCTTCCATACTCTACAAAATTCACCCCTCCATTTCATTCATTCATATGTGCGTGTATATATACATATATATATATGTATACACACACACACATCTTTGTGTATGTGGATTTATCCATATCAATGTATATACAAATCTCATGTGTTTCTGTGTATGTACATGTGTTTATATATAACTGTATTTGTATGTGCACATTTCCTATATTCATATGTATATTATATGTATATGTGGTTACAGGGAATAGAGGAATGATGGTTCAGTCCTGGGGACATGTTTGTTTGGTGAGGATGATTCTGAAATATAATAGTGACATGTAATAGCTGCTGAGCCAGAAATGAGGCACATAAAAAATATTCCATTATGGACAACTCAAGCTTTCTGTATTTCTTGATTGTGTTTAAGCGAGCAATTTCTGTTGTAAGCTCCCAGATGGTAAGAGAGGCAGTAGCAGTAGTTACAGAAGCCTCTTGTTGTCAACTGCCAATTTTCCGATACTAACCAAAACATGGTTGTGAACATGGTACCCACATTTCTTCATCTTTGTGTTTTTTCTATCCTACTTTTAGGTGAAGGAAGGAGTACTGGAGATAGCTGCAAATTTGTGAATTCTGAAAGCTCAGAAACTCATAACAGAGTTAGTGGCAATCAAGCCTGAGGAACGTCCAGTATCCTGACTGAAATGAGTAAGTTGTGATCAGAGTTCCAGGAATTATGGTAGTCCATGTCAAAGTTGTACAAATGTTACATTTGTAGGAAGCAACTTGATGGGGGAATGTAGTACTTGATCAATAGCAACGAAAAGAGGGTAATTCATCCATTAGTTATGCCACATTTGGAAATTAACTTGGTAGAGTAAATTAATTGAAGCAACTACCTTGTTTGAGCTCACCATACCAAGAACTGTAGGAAGTGAGATACTAGAGAATGTATTCCAAGCTAGGGGAGAAATATGTTTAAGTCTTGTCTTCTTATATCTTGTTAGCATATATCCCTTCATTAAAGAATACTGTGATAATAATCAATTAATCAGTTAGCCAATGATATGGGGGGCAATAACAGTTACTGTTGATTACTGTTAGGGAGAATATATCAGAATGAGGGCTCTAGTCAATGAAATTATAATGATAACTCCACTTTCAAAAAGGGAGTACTCCTAAAACTCTGAAAAGGAGATGTATCTAGACACGTTCTGGACAGAAAGCAGTCTGTGTGAGTTTCTGTAAGTTTACATACTTCTCATCCCTTACCTGAGAGTATACAGGTTATTCCTGTAGAAATATTTTCATTATGTTCTCCCTGAATACCCATGGTATAGGAAATTTGTGGCATTTCAACTTAAAAGTATTCATCCTAAACTGGTTAAAGGGATGGTTGCATGACACAAACAACTAAGATCCTAGACAGAAAATGAATTATGCTGTTTGTTTAATTTTGTGGTCTTTGGGATTAAAATAAAGAATAACAATATTTTAATTGGTAGTTTAAATGTGGATTAGTGGAGAAAAGAGTAAACTTGGAGTCAGGAAGATCTCAAGTTATGCTTTTGGCACATAATGGGTTGGGTTCTAGGTAGTGCAATGGATAGGGAACCAGGTCTTAAGTCAGGAACACTCATCTTAAGGAGTTCAAATCTGCCCTTAGACACCTAATAGCTATGTCATACTGGACGAGTCACTTAACTTTGTATGTCTCAGTTCCCCAATCTGTCTAGTGAGCTGGAAAAGGAAATGGCAAACCACCGCAGTCTCTCTTCTAAGAAAACTGGGGTCATGAAGAGTCAGAACTCTGAACTGAACAACAACAGGTTGTGACCAGAACAAGTCATTTGACCTTTCAATGCTCCATCAGTCCCCTGAGATGACAATTTATAAACTACATGCTATTGCTTTCATGGACAGAGTTTTGATATTAAAAATTCCTTATAATGATGAAATTATATATGAAAACCAAACAAAAGAAATGAAAACAAAATGAACAAATTAAAATTCTACCCTAAGACTCAGGATAGAGGTTATGGTCATGTTATTAAGTGTTGGACAAATCTAACAGAAAAATGGAAGGGAAAAACCTATCTAAATCAAGAAATTGTTGGAAAAATTATTTAAAATTCATATGATCACTTCTGAATGGGACAAATAGAGAACACAAATAGTTCTTGCTCACATATGATATTTATGAAATCAATGCAGTTAGAGCACAGATAAATTGAAATTTAATGTAAAAAGGCAGAAATGTTAAATGCATTCTTTACAAGTCACAATTCACTAAAAATTCAAATAAATGAGAAAAAAACAAAAAATATAAATGAAAACTAATAAATTCTAAGTAACGAGTGGTTCAAAGAACAAATTATATTGTGAAATACAATGAAAATGACTTCCAGGGTAGAGTCAGGATGTCAGAGTAGAGAAAGTCCCCAGCAGAGCTCTCCCAACATTCTCCTCCAAACAACTTTAAAACAAAACCTTAAATTAAATTCTGGTGTCACAGAATCAATGAAGATCCAAGTGAGACATCCAGCCAGCCTAAGAGAACACAGATGATTGAAAAGAGAGATATGTGAAATGGGAATGGAAACTGGTGCTGAGCCATATAGAAGAAACACCTCTGGTGGGACCAGGCAGTTATAACACAATCAGCAACAGCTTCAGATTCTCTCAAGCCAGAGAAGCAAGGGGACGTGGCAACTGGTCAGAAAGAGATTAAAATATACCTCTGTTCTAGAAATAGATATAGGATCAGAGAGTGTTTGGTAACTCCATTGCCAATTTTTGGGTCATAGTTTCAGAGTAGGGAGGATCACTTTCAGTTAAGAGGGATTAGAAGCTCTGAAAAACAGTATTACTTCTGATCCCAAAAGATCATGGACACTGAGAAACGATATTGTTTCTAATCCCAAAAAAGCAGAATCTCAAGGGATCATCATTTGACCAAAATTGCTGGGAAAATTAGAAAACAGTATGGCAGAAATGAGTTACAGACTAGCATCTCACCATATACCAAGACGAGGTTAAAATGAGTACATGACTGAGACATAAAGGAAGATGATACAAGCAAATGGGGGGAGTGTAAAATTGTTTATCTGTCAGATCAATGGAGAAGGGAAGAATTGATGACTGAACAAGAGACTGAGAACATTGTGAATTGTATCATGTACTATTTTTGTTATGTCAAATTAGAAAGGATTAGCACAAACAAAACTAATGCAAACAAGAAAAAGGGAAGCAGAAAGCTGGGAAACAATTTTTATAGAAAATGACTCTAATAAAGAACTCATTTCTCAAATAAATAGAGAACTGAGTCAAATTTATAAGAATACAAGTCATTCCCCAAATAATAAAGTCAAAGGATATGAGTAGGGAATCTTCAGACAAAGAAATCAAAGTGATGTACAGTCATATGAAAAAAATGTTTTATTGATTAGAGAAACGCAAATTAAAACAACTCTGAGGTATCAACTCATACCTATCAGATTGGCTAATGTGACAGAAAAGGAAAATAATAAATGTTGGAAGGGATGTGGGAAAATTGAGACACTAATGCACTATTGGCATAGTTGTGAACTGATGGTTGGTCATTGTCCTTTGTTCTCCAAGAGGAGCAAAATGACATCACTGTGTTGGTGCCAGGGAACAATATATCTGATGATGACTGATCAGTACATGCCCAGAAAGACTGAAGATGGAATACAAGTAGTCCAGATGATAGAATGGAGATGGCACTAACTTTGCACATCTCCTATTTCTTTTGAGCTACTTCAATTCTGCTTTGCTCTTAGAGCACAGCACTTTCTTTGATGTGGCCATACCATACTGGGTGGTCCTGTGCCTGTGTTTCTGTCTCATAATCAATTCCAAAATTCTTCAGAGAGACCTAAAGAATATCTTTTTATTTCTTCTTCTGACCTCCATTTGAGTGCTTGCATTGTGAATTCTCTGTAAAATAGTCTTTTAGGAAGATATGCATTTGACATTCAAATAACATGGTCAGCCCATTGGAGCTGTGCTATGTGCAACAGATTTTGAACACTTGTCAGTTCAACTCAAGAAAGGACCTCAGTATCTAGTACTTTATCTTACCAGGTGATCTTGAGAATCTTCTTAAGACAACTGAAATGAAAGCAAATTCAGCTTCTTGGCATAGCACTGGTATATACTGCCACAGTATATTTCACAGGTATACAACAATTAGGTCAGCACAAATGTTCTGTAGACTTGTTTCATAGACAATTTAATACTTCTCTCTCACACTTTCTTTTGGAGCCTACAAAATACAGAGCTGTAATTTGGAACTTAAATTTTTAAATGAATTTTACAAATAATTTTTATATGTAATTGGAGAAAAATAAAATTGTCGGGGGCGAAAGTCCCCGATCGACCCTCCCTGTGGGTAGTAACCCCTCACTCTGCTTCACGCAGCTTCAGACGTCTCTGGACCCGTTCCCGGGGATCGGAGTTCGGGCGGAAACCAAGCACGAGCCAGGGTGGTAGAGCAAAGCGGGTGTTTATTCAGCAGTTCACATCAGTCCAGTCCCCCGAACCCCTTAGGGCGTTGCCTTATATTCCTTATCCTTTCCGGGTTCTAGTCCTTACTTCTCTGATTGGTGGTTAAGCCTTGGTCAGCCCTCAGCACCTATTCTTAGGGCCACGTTACCGAGTTGGCTGATCGTGTCCTATTATGATAGGTGGGGGCCCCACTAGTACCTCCCCGAGGGCGATGCCGAGCCTTCCACGAGCCTTCCTTGCGCCCAGAATGGGGAAGTCACGAGCTAGGCGCGTGATCACCAGTTAGGGCGGGTATAGACTCCCGGCCGTCACCTATCCACCCAGGAGGTCCGGTGGCGGCCCCTCACATAAAATATTATTAAAAATAAAATAAAAATTATGAGGTTCTATACCAAAATTTCTGGAAGGCAAATGAAGCAGTCCTCTGGATATAAAAGGTTAATAAACTGAGTATACACTGCAAATCAATCCAAGAAATATAGTCACACAAATGGAAGTCTTGAAAATCATGAAACTTAAATAATTGGAAACCAAAAAGGACAAACTCCCAGATATAGGCAAACACTAATTCTTTGAAGAAACTAACAAAACTGATCAAACCTTGGCCAAGAAGATTAAAAAGAGGGAAGAAAATTAAATAAATAAAAATAAGGGAGCTAAGATATAACAAAGCCAGAAGATTACAAAAATAATTTTCGGACTCTACTATGTGCAGTTATATGCCAAAAAATTGAGTACACAAAGAAATTGAAGATGACCTTCAAATAATAAAAACTCCAGACTAATAGAACAACAGAGAATTTTAAATAATTCAATCTCAGAAATATAAACAGAACTAAAGAATATTGTGAGACTTAAGAAAAAAAACTGATCGTGTATTAGGGTACCGAGGTATTGCTTTAAAAAAAAGCAGAAATAGTAAACATATAATTCACTGGCCTCAATGCAATAAAAATGGTAATAAGTACAGGGAGCACAACAAAAGACAGATCTAAATGGAACCTTACATAATGAGTTGGTCAAAGAACAAATCATTAAAAAATATTAATTTTGGAAAGAAAATGGCAGTGACAAAAAATAACATACCAACTCTTCTAGGATGCAGCTAAAGCAGTCCTCAGAAGGGAAATTATATGCCATATATTAACAAAACAGATAAGCAGAGGATTAATGAACTAAATATTCATTTAAAGAAATTAGAAAGTCAACCAATTAATACATGGAAAATAAGCACAAAATAAGAAATATTAAAAATTAGAGAAGAAATATATAAACTGTAAGCAAAAATAGACAGAAATTATAAATAAGACAAAAAGCTGGTTCTTAAACTAATAAAATCATTTCTCTCTTTTTTAATATTGGTATAAGTAACAGCAATGAGGGAAAGGGGAAAGATTTGGGAGGGTGAAGTAGACAATTTTAAAATAAAGGCTATCAAATCTATTTACAAAACAAAACTAAATCAATGGCACCATTCTATAATCTCAACACTGAAATCCACCTAGTGGTATTTATTTGGTGGTAGTTTGTCCCTATGTTCCCATGAATTTCTAAGAAATCTTAGTGAACTTATCTGTTATACAGCATGTAACTGAATAGTTTTAGTGATACTCCCCAAAAGTTTTTCAAGAAACAGCAATAAATGGTCCTAAGAGAGCAATCAATTTTGCAACGGAAAGTAAATGAAACATCATAAGGAAATGGGCAGAAAAGGAAATTTCATCCTGAGTAATTCAGTCATGGTAGAATACAAAATGAGTTAATTCTTTTTCTCCTCTCTTCCTTTAGAGTATACTGACAAAAGTCTTTGTTATCAAACATAAGCTATATTCACATTGCCACTAGGGTGAAGAATCCAATGATCAGATATATTTCAATCTTTTAAAACTGTGAATTCATTGAAAAATTTCAAAGGAAAAAATGTGCAGCATACATTGCCATCAATATGTATTCAGTGGCAATAGTGACATTGAATTCTGTGAGAACAAAACAATCAGGTTGTTGAGCATATAGTATGTTTTTCAAAGGTCAAGCATTTTATTTTTGATAGAAAATATTAGGTTCAGAACACAATCCTATCATGCAATAATGTTTCATTCAAATACATTGAACATTTACTTGCAAAGTTTCAGGAAAGATGACTTCTTTTTTCTCCCTGACCTATAACATGAAGAAACCTGAGATCAAGTGGTCCTCCTTTGCAGAGTCACAACCCATTAAACTGTAGAAACTTTTATCTGACTTCCTCCCTTTATTCCACTTCCTCAGCAAATAGCAAACTTAAAGTGAGATATCTTAAGAATTTAAGGATATTTTTTTACATAGGATAACATGATCGAGATTTGAAAGGAAGCTTGGAAAACGACAATCCAATCATTTCATTTTATTGATGAGGAAATCAAGGCTGAAAGAGAGGTAACCTGTTCAAAATCACACTAGCAGTAAAGAGAACAGTTAGAATTCATACTCAAGTATTCCAATACCAAAATATTTCTACCATATTGCTGTATTGAGCCACAGACACAACAACGCTTTAAACAGAAATATGGTCTCCTCTACCAACCATCTTTCTATTCATTATTTTTCTTTCCCCTAGCTAACAAGTTCCCAATCTGAGGTAATTAGACCACTTGTTGCACCTCTCTTCCCTGGGGGTTATCCAGTACCAAAATGCTAGGCACAAAATCTAGGGCCCAAAAGAAATTATAGATAAAACTTTAAGTGGTACATCCTTTATAAACCACAGGTCAATAAAATCGCAACTAGTACAGGAAAGGCAAGCAAAACACATAGTCATAATGGGGAAAAATAAATAAATAAATAATATATTAGCTATGTAACTAGTAAATAAATCCTAACCTAAGTGAGCTAAAGAAAAAAATGTATATATATAAATTATCTAAAGGAAAATAGTAACAATATGATAATATATAAACATCAGGGGAAATAGTTCTCAAGGGGAAAAGTGTATTGCTGAAAACATATGTAATAGCAAATAGAAAAAAAACAGATTTAATGACCTGAACATGAACATGGAAATCAGCCAGTTCACAAGCTGAAAACTAGCATAAATGAATGAATTCTAAAAATTAGAGGAGAAATATATGAATTTGAAAATAAAACTTTAATAATGATAGAAAGGAACTGAGATCTCATTTTATTTTTAAAAGTGAAAGAGGAAAATCAAATTAGTAAAAATCCAAACTGAATAAGATGAATTCCCTACAAATACAAAAAGAATGTAAGTGATTATCAGAAAATCCTATATTCAATTATATGATTTGAAAGCTAAAAACTTACAAGTAATGGATATTAACTTACAAAAAAGTATAAAATACTTAAAAGAAAAATGAAAATCAAGAAATTGTGACCTTAAAACAAAGTTAGTATAATATGAATTCTACTAATTACTACACTGAGGCAGCTTGGCGGTGCGGTGGATAGAGCAGCAACCTGGAGTCAGAAAGACTCCTCCTCCTGATTTCAAGCCTTGTCTCAGACATTTACTAGCTATGTGACTTTGAGAAAGTCACTTAACTCTATTTACCTTAGTTCCTTCATGTGTAAAATGAACTAAAGAAGGAAATGGCAAATCACTCCAGCGTCTTTGCCAAGAAAACCACAAATAGAGTCACAAAGATTCAGACACAACTGAAAAACAACTGAACGACAACGATTTCTACAGTATTTAAAGAAAGGAAACACCTCAGGAAAACGTCCTTAGGTGAGCAAGCACTAGCTGAACATAAATTTGATTATCATGGTAGGAAATTTTCCAAAGTAATCTCTCTAAAGTAAAGCAAGTTTACAATTCACTACCAGCAACTGCACTAATGGAAGTTTCCTCAGTTTTTATCCTCCTGGAAAATAAATAGACAAGACTGACCTTCGTGCTTCATTTTCATGGGTATAAAACAAAACAAAAAAGATCCTAAGTCACACTTTAGCATGAGGAAAGCATTTTCATTTTTCCCTTAACATTCTTGCAATCACTTTTCCATGCCCCACCCCACCACATATGTACATGGGCGACACTTGTAATAACACAGGATCTCAAGAATAAAGGAACTCTCTCAGACAATCATCAGGGAACACTTTCTTCTACAATGACATCTTTTTGGAAATGACCATTTATCTATTAACTGTCCTAAGTATCTTACATCTGAAATATCACTTCTCCAGAATGTGTTTTTCCATTGATAGGGATATTTTCCCATAGAAACTCACAAATCTCCATCCCTCTATTTTTTCACTGATCTCAGCCACTATATTATACATATATATATATATATATATATATATATATATATATATATATATATATATATATGAATTCCACTAAACTCTTATTCCTTCCCTTAATGGATTCCAAAACTATCAAGCCTAGTTTGCTTCCTTGCAATTACTGACAATCACCAGTTGCTAGAACTCTTGAAAACATGTGCCAGTGTATAAAGGTCAAAATCTAATGCCATGACTAAAGTTTCTTCAGGATTAGTGTGGAAGATGGATGACATGAACCAGATTTTCTTCAGTAATTATGAATATCACTTGGCCAAAAGATATCAATTATCTTGGGTTCATCAATGGTTGGCAATTTTAAAGATTATACATTAATACTTCAATTCTCCACCAAATGCTTTGAATGTGAATCTTTCAGGGATGTTTACACATTGAAATGCTGCCAAGATTTCCTACTAAGCCTCACAGAGAAATTCATCATGCTTCTGTGTATTCTTTAATCCTCAAGACCAACTGTTGATTCTTTTAGATCTTTTTGATGACCTATTTTGAGATATGCACATAAGTAAACAGAACCTGGATAATTCATGTAATGTTATATGCTAATTAAACTGATTTACTTTAGAACATTCTCAGCTTAGGGTTAATTGCCCTTTCCTTTTTGAAGATGTAATCATTTTTAACTTTAAAACATTTTTATTAATATTATCATATACAGACTCATATTATAAAAGCAATCATGAGTTGTTATATGAGAATTACTATATCAAGGAAAACAAAATAAATCTTACAACATTCCTTTGGGGCTATTACATAAAGACAGAAGAATAACTCACTTCACTGAACTAATTCAAATGAAATATCATCACTGGTGTCTCCTGTAGGGAGAAAGTTGGTCATCTATTTTAATTTATAGACAGGTGGTACTGATTTTTTTATCTCTTTTAAGAAATACAATCTAAGGAAGTTTTACTAGAAATTGAAATCCAAATAAGATGATTTTCTAGTGCTGCTTATGTGAAAACTGGACAATAAGAGTGATGATAAAATTTTCATGGAATTCAAAGGAGCAGCAGAAGAAGCATTCATTATACAGATTTGCTCCCCATGTTTCCTTCTTTCAATAGCCTTCACACTGATAATGCTTTCCTGGCACAAATGGTAATTTTTAAAAGTCATTTTCACATATCACCTGTAGGTGTATTTGGAGGAAATCCGAAAAAGAGAACATCTTGATTAAATAGATAGAAGGATTTACTTACATGGAAAATTTAACATCCCAGATAAATAAATTTAATATCCAAGTGGGGATCAAACATCTATAAAATTACTTGAAAACACATTTTGTAAAAAAGGGCGGAGAATAGTAAAGATAATAGAAGCATGTACAATGCAGTTTCATTATAATACAATTCAATGTAGCATGGAGTCTCATAAATACTGGCATAGTTTGGTATGTTATCCAAAGATTTTATTTACTGGAAATGGGAAAGAGATTAAATAGTAAAGAGTCATTTTGCCAGCATCTACTATTCCACTCAGGGTATACGGGTATTTGAGAGGAACCTCTGGTGTAAGGGCTTGCTAAGTCCTTCTTAAGGACACTTATCTACCTTTGGTATCCACCTGATTCACCCAACTCTCACCTGTGACTCCAAGAAGCTAAAGCACATTTAGCAGCCACAACCCAGTGAAAACATCTTAGCACACAAGCTAAACCAGATGGAGGATAACTGATGGGTCCCAAATCAGTAAGTGAGTTTAGGAGGATGTCTAGTCTAACCATGTGAAGACTTTCCTCAGCAGAATTGTGGATGAGAACATTTTGTTTCAACACTCATGAAACAGGTTGAAGCAGATGCACTTGAGCACTTAGAACTTGGTCAGACATTAGACACCAGTCCCAAGACCATCTCAGGCCATTACCAGTTGCCATTGGACTTTGATGACTCTGGAAGAGAGAGTGAGACTGTGTAACTGTGTAACTGTGCAACTGCTTCTCTTAAATCTAATTCATCCACAGGTAAAGACATCACCTGTGATATCATTGGTCTTCTTTAAAAACAAAAGACAAAACAATGGCTGTTCAATTTGTACTGCATTTTCTCAAGCCTATTACATCCTGGAAAAACAGCATGGCATAATGGATAAAGAATGATCCTCAAAGTCAGGCAAGAACTGAGTTCAAATCTCACCACTCATATAAACTGTGTAATTCTGAGCAAATCGATCCTCTTAGAATCATGAAATAACTCTCCAAGATTATATGTATGTGTAAGTGTACTTACACACACACATTAATAAGAGGGAGTTCTCTTACCAAGAATTCCTTATACAATGTCTGGGTCTAAAAACTGGTATTCATATAGTACTTAGTAGCTAGGAAACATTTGAAGTACATTATTTCAATTGATCTTCATAATAGCTACGTGAGGTAGATAGTACAATGAGATCATGTGGTATATTAGAATGAATGAATGAATGAATAAATAAATGAATGAATGAAATACGTGTTAAGTACTGGGAATATAAAGTAAAATGTAAGATAGTTCCTGTTTTCAAGAGGTTCACAGAATAATAGGGGATACCACACATACAGAATGTTCATCCATAAAATAGAAAAGTTCCATGGTCTTTAGAGTGTAACAAGAAAGCAAATGATACCTTTACTTTAATGTTATTTCCATTTATAAAAATCACATCAATTTTGCATGTTGCACCATTTGACCTTACCAAAGATTTTGGGAAAATAACTTTCCTTTCTGAATCTTTAATATATTTGCCTGAAGCACCTGCAGTAGAAACTGCCATACTACGTCTCCATATGCGTTGCCTCCTGGATGATGAATAAGAGTATGTGGCTGGAAGCATTGCCATTACCAATGCTCTTGACTTCAGGGCATTCTGCTATCTCCATGAAGGTCCAAAAAAGGATGATGGTCAGTGTAGTTGTGGTAACTTGACCTATCCAGCCGAACACAAGCTGCTCCCTATCCCTCCCCTGAATTGTCCTGTTCCTTAAAAGAAAAAGGAATAGTAGACCTGGAAGCTGGATAACCTGGGTTCAAATCTCTCTTCTGAATATTACTACTTGTATGACATTTGGCAAATCACAGTCATAAAATTCAGTTTCCTTTTCTATCAAACAAGGAGGTAGGACTAAATGGCCTCTAAGGTACTTTTCAATTTTAGATCTAGAATCAACATGAACCCCCTGATTATTATTGCTCCTATTTCAAGGCTTAGGAAACTGAGGTTGCCTGTTTAAACAGAGTATTTATGGTAATACAGCTGATAACCAAGTATGAAGATTGGAACCCAATTATTCTAATTCTCTATCTTTGGAATATCCAAGGGCCCACCAATTCATACAGCATTCACTCCATCACATCGTCTAGAGAGTTCCATGAATAATGATTCCAAGAAACACTTCAACATGAACATCATAAAAAGGTTTCTTAAGAACTGAGTGATGAATGGCTGAATAAATTACGGTATATGAATGTAATGGAATACTATTGTGCTATAAGAAATGATGAACAGGAAGACTTCAGAGAGTCCTGGAAAGACTTATATGAACTGATGCTGGGTGAAAGTAGCAGAACCAGGAGAATTTTGTATATAGCAACAGCCACTATGTGTAAGGATTTTTTCTGGTAGACTTAGAACTTCATTGCAACGCAAGGACTTAAAACATTCACAATGATCTTTTAAGGCAAAATGCCTTCCACATCCAGAGAAAGAACTATAGAATTCAATTGCAGAATGTAGCAGATCATTTTCTTTTGTGTTATGCTTTGGTTTGTTACATGATTTCTCCCATTTATTTTAATTCTTCTATACAACATGATTATGGTGAAAATGTATTTAATAGGAATGTATGTGTAGAACCTATAAAAAATTGTATGCCATCTTGGGAGGGAGGGGGAAAGAGGAGGAGGGAGGGAAAATATGTCATATGGTAATGATTGTAGAACACTGAAAATAAATAAAATTAATAAAAAAAGAACTGAATGATGGTAGAATTTGTGTGAATATTTTATCGACTTGGGAGAGCAAGGTAGAGGAATTAGATTATAGAAACGTTTGAAACAAGATGTATTAGAGAATTTTGAATGGAAAAGGTCACTGAGATTCAAAGTGGGTATGAAAGATAAAGAGCAGAGGAAGAATGCTGAGAAGAGTAGAATTTTTCTGATGTTTAGGCCTCCCTTTTATTCAGGCCTGTCTTCTTTGGCCTATAGTTATAATTCTGGAGAAACTGTTGGATAACTTGGTATGGAGATGCTAAAGGATAACCATTCAGCAATGCTTTATTTTAGAAAAAGAGAAATTCCCCTTGACCAAGAAGGCAGTGGGGTGAAACTGAATGAGGCCTCACCCTAGAGAAAGAATTCTTAACTTGTACTCCATGGATTTGTTTTTTATTTTGGGTTTAAATAAATGCTTCAATATAATTGTTTTCTTATGTATTATTTCATTCACTTAAAACCACTAATCTAAGAAGGGTTCCATAGGTCTTCTCAGACTACCAAAAGGAACACAGAACATAAAAAAGTTAAAATTACCTGCTCTAGACTCAGAGGTCCTTGGTTCAAATCCTGCCTCTGATGTTTACTATGTCTGTGATCTTTGGCAAATAAATATAAGCCATCAGGGCCTCAAAATGAGGTGGATGGACTGGATGGCAGGTGAGCTTCCTTTCAGGTCTGGATCCATATGATCTTTGAAGATTTATGTTAGTGAGGCACTGATTTTTACTTGAGTTTTAGCTTACTAATTTTCTTTTCCTATGCATGTGTGTGTGTGAGTGTGTGTGTGTGTGTGTGTATGATTCATGGGATGCTGATACAACATTTCAGACATCATTACTTTTCCTTCCTTGTTGTTCTGTCTTTTAATTTTTGATGACAATTAAAACATGTGCCACCAGTTTTTCCTTGTTTTCTCCAAGGCTCATGTCTACTTATGAGGAATGAAGAGCAGTTGCTTGGAGAACACTAAACCAATAGCTGAAAAGCTTAAATTAAAACTATCCTTCAGAAGCTGAGGAAACAGCTCCCAGGAGTAGCTTTTACGGTGCTTTGGAAATGGGCAGGAGGCCCGAGGATGGCCCCTGATGACATGAGTAACATGTGGAGCCACATAATTATATCATGTTTGAACAAAGATCAGATTCATTTAAATAATGAAACCTAACTCTGTGTTAATTGATAGCCTATTAACTTTATGAGATGTGGACCTGCACTGAAGAGGAAAGTCAAAGAATCACTACAATGTGTGCTGCTCTATTACATGGTAACAACTCCCTTGAACAATGCCTGAGTAGGGAGTTGAAATGTTACATTACAACGAAAATTCCAATAATACCCAAATAAAGGGGTGAGATATACAATATGTCAGCATCTCTTCAAAACTTATCTCCTACTTTTTACCAAGTTCTTTGAACTTTTCTTGGAATTGTACACAGATACTCAGGAATATAAACGGTATGATAGAGGGTCTCAGGATGAGGCAGGAAACCCACTGTTAGAGAGATTCTAATAAAATGTTCTTCAGTTCTCCAAACAATTTGTTGAAATGAATGGTACTATATGTAAGTCATCATTTTTTTTTAGCCCGCAGATCTGTTTTACTTTTTTAAGTTGTATTGGCTTCTACGGATCACAGTGGATACAGCACTGGGCATAGAGTCAGGAAGACTTGAGGTCAGACTGAGCCTGTCAGATTTTGTGAATGGCATTTGTGAATGGCAAGTTGTTTGCATCCTCTTTCTCAACTGTGCAATTGAGATAATAATAATGTAATACCTGTAAAAGGTTTAACACAGCTCTGAGCATACACTAAGTTCTGTATAAATGCTGTTGTTACTGTTGTGCCTTATTATTGATTCCTTTGTTTCCATCCCATAATCATTTTCTGATACCCAGTAGTGCCTCCCAGACCAGATTCTTTCGTTGTAACTAAGAAAAATAATTAATAAAACCAACCAATACAGTCAATGCAACTACCAATGTATATAATATTGAACATCCTTATGTTCCCCTTTCTACATAGACAGAGGAGACAGGGGAGGTGCATTACAACAGCAATTCTCTAGATGATTAGAAATTATATTTAATCTGAATTCAGCTGGTTTTAGCACTGTTTTTATTTAGTATAAACATTTATACCATTTAGTATAGTATATGTATATAATATTTAGTATAAATAATATAACTTTTTAAATTTTTAAGTTACTTTTTTCAGTTTTCAACAATCACTTCCATAAGTTTTAAATTTTCTCTCCCTCTCTTCTCCTTCCCCAAGATTATAATTATAACTTTTACAGAGAAATTTGATATACTTATAGAAATATTTCCTTTAGGTTTCTATTGTTCTTAAATGAGCCACCATCAAACATGTTAATTCATTTATTTTTCTAGTAGACATTTTAGATTCTATTCATATTGATCTCCTTGGTTTGTTCCCATGTGTTTGCATAGTACATTGTTCTACACTCTTTCCCATTAAGTCCTCACTTCTGCAGAGGAGGATGATATATCATGTCTGCAAGTCACTAATTAACATCTCCACACCGTAGATCGATGAGACATTGCAGCTTCTCTAAAAGCATGCTAAGACACTGACTCCAAGTTGTTGTTTGCCATAAAAATCCTGACATGTTGATGAAGTTTGATTGGATAATTCTACCCCAATTGAAGTTTTGGAAAGAAATCAAAACTTGGAACATAACCATTTATTTAACTTCAATCATAAATTCAATAAATGTATTCAAACTTATTATGATATTAACACTCCTCATAACTCTTTACCTATTGGTCCATCAACTCATGCCTAATTATTTCTAACATCTATCTATCCATCTATCATCTATTTGTCATCTATTTTTTCATACCCATCTATTTGTCAAATGAATGTTTACCTTTTTACTAAATGGCTCAGAGGACTATGTGGTCAACAGTAAATAATGTTCTCTTTTCATAAGGTCTCGAATTATACAACTGAAAATTAAGAGAACAAGAGAACAAAGGACTGAAATGGGATAAAAAATCAAGGAACAGCAGATAATAATGAAATTAAACTCCAATATATAAGCTAGATGAAGAAAGCAATAACATCTTCTAAGTCAATTCAGAACTAGCTATTTGAAACCAAAAAGCAGTTCATATAAAGGGGTCAATGTTAATATGGTGGGAGGTTTCTAGTGTAACTTCCCAAAGATATGACCTTGACCCTCTTGGACATATTTATAAATGAATCTTGTGCTTGTCTGGAAACTCATTAACAAAACCATGGGAGGTTGTGTGATGTTTTTCAACAGATTGTTAGGATTTTGAGATTTTTCAATTATTATATGCATCACGATACTTTGTAGCACAAGGATTACTGATGAATTCCAAGTATAACAATGTTTGATTCTGCGGCTGTGTTCAGTTAATCCTTGTTGTACACTTAATTCAAAGCTCAATCTAGCTTGTACTTTTCTTTGGTTTTGTATTATGTTTATGCTGATTCTTGCTGCTTGTTATATAAGAAGCTCATACTAGCATTTTAATATTAGGTTAACACAGCCTAGGGCTATTATTTCCAATAAGTGCACCATTTCCCAACTAGTGAAAGTTCTAACAATATACATGCCAATATAACTTCCAGATTTTAAAACTGCACAAACCCAGTGTATAGATGTTTGCACAAAAGTAAAAAATTCAAACAAAAATCTCCTGTTTATGTGCATGCACATTGTGTGAGCATATCTGTAAATATATGTAGGGCTAATACGTGTTGGTATTTCATCTCTATATTCTGAAGAAATAATCAAATAATTTGATATGTTATTTCACTAGTATATGATGAAATCATCAGTTCTGATGAAGAATTTCATCTATTAATAATAACGTTCAGCACCTTCTTTGCTACTTTTAGTATTGGGGAACTTTCAGATACACTGAGACATTGCACAAACTGCCCAGAGACACACAGACTTTGTGTGGCAGAAACAGAATTGTATGCAACTCTGAGGTCAACTCTTTAGTCACAACTATGTATTAATGGATGGATGGATATATGCGATGTGGTATAATATAGTTACATGTATATATGCATCAATATGTCAATTCTCATTTTCTTCCAGGCCAAGGAATGCTTAGCCGAAAAAATAAATAAATAAATGACATTGTAAAAATGCCCAGCTCAATTTCTGGTTAAGGTGACATCTTAATAAACCAGATAAAATTGGAACTTTCCCGCTTAAGCTCCAATAAACAGATGAAAATAGTCCCAAAAGGCTAGTAAAAAAGAAACCTGAAGGAAAAAAAAATACAAGAAGTTGGCTATTCTATGTATTTTATAACTATGCTGAAAGATAAGGGAAAGAGTATAAAGACACATTAATAAAAAATATGTGGAAGAGAACAGAGGAGGGTTTAGAAGGGAATGAAGATAATAGAGCAGTGTGTATACTACCACACTAAATTGTATGTATGTACATATATATATATGAATGATATCCCTATAGAGGATTCATAGCTTCATGCACAATACTAATTTTCTGATATTTTGTGTGTGTAAATACTCAAAGGCTTTTTTGATGATTTACTAGTTCATAAAAAAAGAAAAAAAAATCCTCAACTTAAAAAACTCTATTAGTCACAACCAAAACCATAAATGTTACAGAAATGGTAACAAGAAATTCACATCAAAAATATACAGTCTTCTCCAAGGGGTTTATCTCAGTAAGCACATGATTTGCTAAATATCACAAGAAAAACCAAAGAACATGGAGACCAAAGATACCAACACCATCACCGCTTGGGTAGGAGCCATTCAGACTGTCTGCATCAAGGTCCTCAAGTGTAACTTCCACAGGATCATGGTCTCCATATACAAGACCTGAAGGATGGCTACAAAATCACCACCAAATAAATGTCCACCCTAGGGTCACTAAGCTTAACCTTAAGGCTGTTAGCAACCATCATAACCAAGTAGCTTTCATTAGTCAAGCTTTTTGTTGATAATTTTTACAATTGCATCCTCTTTGTGACCTCATTTGAGGTTCTTTGGCAAAAATACTAGAATGGTTTGTTATTTCCTTCTCCAGTTCACTTTACAGATGAGGAAACTGAAAGAAACAGGTTTAAGTGACTAGTCCAGGGTTGCACACCTAGTATCTGAGGCTTGATTTATATTCATGAAGATAAGTCTTCCTGACTCCAGGCTGGTATTCTATCCACTGTGCTACCTAGCTGCCTAGTTGAGTCTAATCATATAAAAGAAAAAAGTCATGAGGGTTCAGTTTTACTCAACAGTGCTAAAATTTTACCATGGCATAAAGTAAAAAGTCCTGTACTTGAAGAAATGGGTTCTTGTTTTGACTACAAAACTAAATAAGAGCTGTGTGATCACTTGAACTTGCTCAGACTCTATGAGTGTGAGTTTCCTCATTTGAAAAAGATGGGGATAGCAAATTTTACATTTCCTATCTCATAAGATTGTAGTATTAAATACCCTTGATGAAGACTAAAGGGTTCTATAGAACTGTGTTGCAAAAATTATCATTTCTTGTTTTTTATTATATTTTATTTCACTGACTAAGAATTCACAGAACTGATGTTGCTTTACAGGAAAAAGTTTGATTGTCCACGTCTACTCCAGATACAAATGTAGCCATGATGCTGTGGAAAATCTAATTGTAAACACTGAAGTCACATATAAATGTGAATTACTGCAGTTACATATCAGGTTTGTTTTTTTTTGTTGCTGAACTAACATAAAGGATTTGTAGATGGCTCTTTGCAAACAGGTAAATTCTTTTTTCAGTATTCTCATGATTAATGTTTCTTAAACAAATAAGATGACTGGTTCTATACTTGTGTTTTGTCTAATTACACATGGATCCATATTTGAGATAGTTTGGTTCGATAAAGTGAAATAATCCTATCAGGAAAATCAATAGCACTCAGGTCACATAATCCATTTTTGAGATTTTTATTTCTATGTTACAATCGAAAATATTTTTTTTATCCTTCTCTTGTATCTCTTCTTAAATTGGTGCACACAGCTCTGAATACAAGTGGGAACAAAATGCATTTCCATTTAACTCTATTCTATTAAATCCAATGCAGTTCTTGAAGCATTATTAATCTCTTATCATATGCAAGGCTCTGTGAAAACAAAGATAAATATAAAAAAATGTTGCCCTGAAGGAGTTTATAATTTACTAAAATTAAGATATTATCTATGTTTTTGGAATAATGTGGAAAGTTAAACTGCCTCTATTAATTATCTGATGAACATAATAGTGTTTGGGCCTTGTGAGTAACCAAGTGAGCTTCAGAGTCTAAAATAGTAGTTAAAATTTCTCTGATTTTGTGACTTCTCCCTTTACTTTAATCCAAAATGCTCTACAAGATTGGCTCTTCCTCACATGTGGGGTAAATTTTATTCAGTAAGGAAATAGTTAACATTGGACCACTAAGCAAGGGAGTACAAACATGAATATACACACATACGTACAAAATCATACACGCATATTTTTTTCTCTTTCTATGGAACTTTGTGTCATTTTTTTCTTCTCTAACCTTATGCTTTCCAAATGCTACTCCCTAAATCCATATGTAATTATGTTCTATTTTTAAAAAATTCATTGTTTTTGATATTGTGCTCTTCTAAACATCTTCATTTAAATACTTTCATCCATTTCCTACCATAGATAGTTTTCTCCTTTTACTATATTATGTTATAGACCACCACCAGCAGATCATAGTCACATTTTCCACAACAAATGAGATCTCACAAAGGAGTCACTTTATTTTATACTTTCTTTGGAAATTCACATTTCAGTTTTCCAGGATGTCCTTCAAGCTTTGAGTATAATTTCAAAATGCATGCATCAGACCTGAAACTGACAAAATGATTATTTTGAGTAGCATGCATTCGCACCTAACTTGACTTCAATATTAACATATTAAATTTGGACTACATAAAAATTAGATAGCAACATAACTAGATATTTAATCAAAATGAGATTTTATCTGATTTTCTGAGTCTGTGTAGCACATTATACATGGTACACTTAGTAATGAAATTTCACTTGTTTTCAGTTAATGTAGATCAATTAAATTCTACTTTCAAGAAATATTTTAGTTGGTTAAATCTTGATGGCATAAGGAGAAATACAATTTATAAATTCATTTTGTTATCTTTTTACTTCAAAATAAAGATTTCTAAAAGAAGCATTTAGCATCTTACAAGGTACTTTAAAATGGTTGGGGGGACATCAGTGTACAATATTAAATCGCATAGTCCCAAAATATCTTAATTTAAAGGCCATATTGTTTGAAATTTGAACCAGTAAACCAATTTTCTATTTAAATTAAAAAAAAATTAATGTATAGTAAGTCAAAATCTGAATAACTGATAAAACAGAAATGATCAAGTAGAGTAAATAAGGAAATACACCATTCTCAGAATAAAGAAGAGAGATACTATCAGGGCAAATTGTTGTATACATTGTCAAAAATGGTCAAGATTGCAAGTATTTTTCTTGTTATTTCTTTTAAAGGGATAAGATGACCTTGAGAGTATTGGGAAGGTCAGTGGGCATTTCCAGGAATCTTAGTGATGAAAAAACATAACTTATTCATAAAACATATAAAAGGGGTGGCAGGGCCAACATGGTAGATTAGAAGGATGGACCTGTAGAAGCTCTCCCCCACCCCCACAGTCCATAAAATACCTGTAAAAATGACTCTAAGCAAATTCTAAAGTAGCAGAAGCTACAAAACAACAGAGTGAAAGAGATTTCCAGCTCAAGCCAGCCTGGAAGGTTGACAGGAAAGGTCTATTTTGAGGGTTCAGAGCAGAGCACAGTCCAGCCTTGACTGTGTGGCATGGCACAGACAGGACCTCTGCAGGCTTCAGGGTGCAGAATCCCAGGCAGCAGTTGTGATTTCCAGATTTCTCAAACAAATGGCAAAGAGAGCTTCAAAAGTCAGTGAGAAAGCTCTTTCACTGGGGTGAGAAGGGTGCAGGGTCCTGCCCTAGTCCTGGCTGTAGATGGCGGCAGCAGCAGAGTCCATGTTTTTGGAGTGCTCCATCTAAAGACTGAGGGAACTGAGCATCTGATCTGGATTTCAGCCCTGAGTGGTCCTGGGATGAGGAAGAGCATAGGCCTGCTGGACCTGGTGGAGGCTTTGGAGAGGATCCTAGGCAGAAAATTTGCAGTTGCTTCCAGACCAGAGCACAGCACAAGAGAGGAGTAAACTTCTCTCCTGTGATTGTGCCACTTTGGAGGAACTAAGAACTTACAGGCCCCTAAAGTATACCCTCCTCTTGACAAAGAACTCAAAAGTCAAGTAACTGGATGGGAAAATGCCCCAAAAAGGGGAAAAAAATAATACTATAGAAGGTTACTTTCTTGGTGAACAGATATTTTCTTCCATCCTTTCAGAGGAGAAAGAACAAGGCATACTGTCAGAGGAAGACATAAAAGTCAAGGTTTCTGCATCCAAAACCTCCAAAATAAATATGCAATAGTCTCAAACCATGGAAAAAGCTCAAAAAGCATTTTGAAAATCAAGTAAGAGAGATAGAGGAAAAATTGAGAAGAGAAATGAGAGTTAGGCAAAATATCACGCAAAATGAGTCAAGGGCTTGGTAAAAAAAGACTCAAAGAAATGCTGATGAAAATAAAACCTTTAAAAATAGACTAACCTTAGTGGCAAAATAGGTCCAAAAAGCCAATGCGGAGAAGAACGTTTTAAAAAGCAAAATTAGCCAAATGGAAAAGGAGGCTCAAAAGTTCACTGAAGAAAATAGTTCTTTAAAACTTAGAATAGAGCAGATGGAAGAAAATGACTTTACGAGAAACCAAGAAATTACAAAACAAAACCAAAAGAATGAAAAAATAGAAGATAATGTGAAATATGTCATTTGAAAAACAAATGACCTGGAAAATAGATCCAGGAGAGATGATTTAAAAATTTTGAGACTACTTGAAAGCTATGATCAAGAACAGAGCCTAGATATCATCTTTCGTGAAATTATCAATGAAAACTGTCCTGATATTCTAGAACCAGAGGGTAAAATAAATATTAAAAGAATCCACTGATCACCTCCTAAAAGAGATTCAAAAAGAAAAACTTCTAGGAATATTGTAGCCAAATTCCAGAGTTCCTAGTTCAAGAAGAAAATATTTCAAGTAGCCAGAAAGACACAGTTTGAGTATTGTGGGAATACAACCAGGATAACACATGATCTAGCAGCTTCTACATTAAGGGATCGAAGGGCTTAAAATATGATATTCTGGAAGTCAAAGGAATTAGTTTAAAAGGAAGAATCACCTACCCACAAAACTGAGTATATTACTTCAGGGGAAAAAGTGATCTTTAAATAAAATAGAGGACTTTCAAGCATTCTTGATGGAAAGACCAGAGTTGAATAGAAAATTTGACTTTCAAACACAAGAATGAAGAGAAGCATTAAAAGGTAAAGAGAAATCATAAGGAACTTACTAAAGGGGAAATGTTTATATTCCTACATGGAAAGATAATATTTGTAACTCTTGAAACTTTTCTCAGCATTTGGGTAGTTAGAGAGATTATACATAGATACATACATACATATATACACATATACACACATACATACATACATACACACAGAAGGCACAGGATGAGTTGAAAAGGAAATTAAAATTAAAAAATAAAATTAAGGGGTGAGAGAGATATAGATTGGAAGGAGAAAGGGAGGAATGGAATGGGGCAAATTATCTCTCATAAAAGAGGAAAGAAAAAGCTTTTTCAATGGATGGGGAAAAGGAGGCAGGTGAGAGGGAAAAAGTGAAGATTACCCTCATCACATTTAAATTAAGGAGGGAATAACATGCACACTCTATTTGGTAGGAAAATCTATCTTACATTACTGGAAAACAGGGGAGAAGTGGATAAGTGGGGTATGGGGGGATGATAGAAGAGAGGGCAAATGGGAGGAGGGAGTAATTAGAAGTAAACACTTTAGAGGAGGGACAAAATCAAAAGAGAGAATAGAATAAATGAGGGGCAGAATAGGGTGTAGGGAAATATAGTTACTCTTTCACAACATGATTAATATGGAAGTCTTTTGCAAAACTACACATAAATAACATATTGAATTGTTTGACTTCTCAATGGGGATGGATGGGAAGGGAGGATGGGATGGAAATTGAAATTTACAGTTTTAGGAACGAATGTTGAGAATTGTTTTTGCATGAAACTAGGAAATAAAGAAAGATAGGTAATGGGGCATAGAAATCTATCTTTCCCTACAAGAAAAGAGAGAAGATGGGGATAAGGGAAGGCAACTGTGTGCTAGAAGGGAGGGCAGATTGGGGGAAGAGGTAATCAGAATGCATGGGTTTTTGGGGTGGGGAGAAAGGAGAGATGGGGAGAAAATTTGGAACTCGAAATCTTGTGGAAATGAAGGCTGAAAATTAAAAATAAATAAACTTTAAAATAGTAAAACACGTTTAAAAGAAATTATGAATAAAGGAATAAAAATTTAAATTCACTTATTGTTTACCAGGTGTCACATACTGGGGATATAAAAGGTAGGAAAATGTTTTTTAAAAAGTTGAGAAGACTATCTGTGCTCTGAAGGAGTTCACACTCAAGTTAGAGGAGACAACACATAAAAGAGAATTGTTCTGCATGTTAGATGGCAAGGTCTTGAAGACTGAATTTCACGTCCTATGGGACTGCAGTTCAGAGAGGCACAGCAAGTCGTATGGCCAAAGAAATTTAGGGTACAGAAGTAGGATGGTGCTGTGGTCTGATGGTCCACAATCTCACCAGAAGGACAGAGTCTGTGACCCTGTGATCCCAGCTTTCTTCCAGAGCAAATGGGTTTTGTACCCTGAGTTGTTATTGAGTATGTCCTTCATTACCAAAGAAGACCATGCCATCAGAGAAATGATGACGAGTTGCATTTGCCTTTTTTTTGAGTGAAGGAGGGCTGTTCAAGGCCACAAGCCTCACTTCTCCTCCAGAGCCATCTGAATTCAGAGCCCATATATTCATCAGGATAGCTGGAGATGACCCAGAATACACTGGGAGATCTTGGACCCTTTGGGCAAGATCTATGCAGATACTTACTTAGGATGAGGGAATGCCCATTCATAGAATAGGCCTGTTTAAGATGCAGCCAGGGCACAATCCCTTCAATGAGGCAAAGAGAAAGAAAGACGTCAGGCTTGGAGGAAAACAGCAACAGCTACTAATAATAATCACTCTTAAGGCAGGAGAGTCCAGAAGAGAGCCCTTAGTCAGGGGCCCAGTGTTGTCTGAGCTTCAGAGTGCAGCCAGTTTAAGGTTTGGGGGGAGGTAAGGGAAGGGAAAGGAAGAAGGAGGGGAAGGAAAGGAAGAAGGGGAGGGAGGGGAAGAGAAGAGGAGGGAGGAAAGGGGAGGGGAGGAGAGGAAAGGAATCTAGCCAGTAAAAGCCAAGTCAACTAACATTTTCTGGTCATCCATATTTACCTTCCTTTGGAGAGGAGAAGAGAAGGAGACAGACAGGAAAGGAGGAGCTGAGTTACCCAGCTAACTGCATCTCTGTTCAGGCAGCTGCTTCTACTCATAGGACAAGGGAGAAGGCTGCTCCCGGGTGCCTGCAACTGGTGGGCACCTAGGCAATCCTGGGGTCAGGGGAATGAAGTGAAGCAAAAGCAATTACATATACAGGCTGCTTGATGATATGGAAAAAAAAAATGTTAGGGGACCTGGGTTTAACTCCCAAGTTTCACTGTGATTTAACTGTACTATCGGATAAATAATTTTACCTAGCTACTTGTCAGTTCTTTTACCTATAAAGCTAGGTAACTTCTCCATGAAGTCCCTAGACATCAAGCCTTTGAAACCTCTTGCTGTCCCCATAAACTAGTGGCAGTAGATCTAAGGGTGAGTTTGGGTTAGAGACTCAAGCATGCACACTGACCAATATGAGGGACAACCTAGGTACACACACACACACACACACACACACACACACACACACCCAGAAACAGACAGTAATCTTCTTTTGTACTTTTTGCCACCTTTAGGACCCAACTCACGGCATATATACACATATACATATATATGTATGTATATGTGTGTGTGTGTGTGTGTGTGTGTGTGTGTGTGTGTATATATATATATATATATATATATATATATATATATATATATATAAGTGAATATACTTTTCCCTGCGTCTTCACTCGTCCCTGTAAAACAATGATTGTTTTATATTTGCAAACCACCTAGGAGCAATGGTGATTTTATATTTTATAAGTAAAAATTTGGATGGATGAACCAGAAAATCCCTAAACTAACCCCAAATAGATTATCCAGTCTTCTACCTCCCACTCAGAAATAATCTGGTAAATTTTATCTCAGCTATCATATGGGCTGTCAAATTTCCTTTGTTCTAATTATGCATTTGTGATCATTGGATAAGTCTGAAACTAACTGAACTATACTCAACCAATTGAACACTAATCTGTAGCACCTAAGCTTTGCAAGCACATTCTGAAGTGCATGTTTCAAAAGAGTTGATTTTGTTATTTATACACACAAAGAAATCCATCTGACTTGTAATGAGATTTCTTACTCTCTGAAGTTCTGTCTCTAAGAGCATATGGACTTAGGAATTATATAAGGATTTGATATTTATCTTCCAGTGCTCTACTATAAGTCTTCTGTATAGTCTTCCTTATCCATAAAGTTCTAAACTTCTGAGCTTTAAAATGTAACAATCAGCAGCTGATTTTATCTTTAAAAAAGTAAACTTTTCAGAGATAGTCATCTCTTCAGTATATTTAAAAAGGATCCCAGAATCAAAGGATTTTAGGTTTAGAAGGGAACTGAGGAAACGTCTAGTCTATTAGATAACTAAAAGGAATCTTCACAATAATGTAACTCATTTTGCTTCTGCTACATGACCTCTAACCAAGGGAAACCTATGTCCTCTTGAGTCTATTATTTGTAATTTATAATTTCAGGGAAGCTTTCCTAGCATCAAAGCTATTTTTTTTTTCACTTTGCAGCTTGTACCCATTGCTGCAATTCTCCCTTCTAAGGCCAAATGGTCTAAATCTAATACTTCTTAGATATGAAAGCCCCTTAAATATTTGAACACACCTACGTAGTACTCTCAGTGTTTTCAAAGAAGCACATGAAAAGGCTTCCTATGAACCTTCTGTACTTGACTAGTGAGATTAGAGACCAAGTATTTAATGTTATTTCTATTTTTTTACTTGAAGAAGTCCATGCTGAAAGAATTTTAATAATGATCTTCATTTTATCAAATTGTAAGGCACAAATTAAAATAATGTCTCACAAAGTAAAACGTGACAAGTTATTTACATCTGTTCTCCAAAACAAATAATAGAAAGCAGCATATGCATGCACTGGGAACTAAGTTTTGGGTAGTTTTTTTCCTTTAAAAAGATACTATTGGTCTACTATGTTAGAAGAAATAATTTATGGCCCTACTTTAGGCAGGATAAGCTAGTATTTCCTTAAAAGGCATTAAAACCATTCAAATAATTGACAGAGGAACCTGGTGGCCTAAGCATAAAAAGTCAGGGCAAAAGGAGCTATCTCCTCCTTCAGGCTTCTGACCATCAGACCACCATGATCAACACAAAGTTAGGGGAGATATGACTGATTGCTGTTTTTTGCTATAGCTACCTAAACCTTATTTTGTTGATTATTAAATGATCTAAAGGTGTCTCATTTCATTTTAAACTTGAATTTGAGCTAGCAGAATGAACTTGGGTATCCCTGGTTTGCTAAATCCACGGTCAAGAGGAATTCTGTTTTGAGGCTAATTTCCATCACTATCCTTGACCCATCCACATTCAAGTCTGGGTGCTATGTATTAGGAATAACAATGATAAAGAAGCACGCATCCAAAGGTGGTAAACCAGGATGGTTAGGGTAATTAAAGTGAAGCTTTATGAAAAATAGTTGAAATAACTGAATATGTTTAGGATGGAGAAAAATAAATTCAGAGGACATGATAAACTATCATCAAGTATTTTAAATTCTCCCATTGGGAAAAGAATCATACTTAATTTACTTTGACCTATAGAGCAAAACTAGGAGGGAGGAATGAATGAATGAATGAATGAAAAACATTTGTTAATGTCACACAATGAACATGTGAGATATAAGAAAATAACAATAATTATGGTAACAATTCATATCCATGTGATCCTTTAGGTTTACCAATATCTTTCCTTTAAATAACACTATGACATAGCACCCCTCCTGAATCACTGCCATGTCATGGCAAAGGGGCTTGTGTAACTCAATAAAACTACTATGCTATGCTGGCTTACCCAAGACAGACAGGTCATAGTGGAGGGTTCTGATGAAAGATGATCCAGTGGCAAAGAAAATGACAAACAACTCTAGTATCTTTGCTAAGAAAATCCCATGGACATTACTAAAATGATAAAAAAAGAAAAGACATTGGAAGATGAGGCCCTCTCTTTGAAAGGTATCCAATATGCTATTGGAGAAGAGTGAAGGACAACTTCAAGTAGTTCTAGTATTAATGAAGCAGCTGGGCCAAAACTGAAAGGCAGCTGTGGATGAATCTGGTGATGTAAGGAAAGTCTCATACTGTAAAGATTGTATGTTCACCCTTCATTGCCGAAGAAGACCATGCCATCAGAGAAATAATGACATGACTTGCACTTGACTTTGTTTTGAGTGAGGGAGGGTGTGCAGATCACCAGCCTTACTTCTTCTGCAGGGCCATCTGAAATCAGTGACCAGATACTCATCAGGATGACTGGAGATGACCCAGGATGAGGCAATTGGGGTTAAGTCACTTGCCTAAGATCACACAGCTAGTGAGTGTCAAGTGTCTGAGGTAACATTTGAACTCAGGTCCTCCTGACTTCTGCACTGGTGCTCTCTCCACTGCACCACCTAGCTGCCCCTGCTGTAAAGATAAATATTGTACAGGACTCTGGAATGTAAGATCTACAAAGTAAGCTGGATGTGGTCAAACAGGAGAGGGAAAGTTAAAATATTAACATCATGGGTATCAGTGAACTTCAACGGATCAGAAGGGGTGAATTTAAATCATATCATCCATATATATATATATATATTTAGGACTGTGGGCCAAAATCCTTTGGAAAAAGTAGAGTAGCCCTCATAGTCAACAAAAGGGTGAGAAAAGCAGCAATGGGTATAATATCGAATATGACAGAATGATATATGTTCAAATCCAAGGCAAACCATTCAACATCACAGTAATACAGGTCTATGCTCCAACCACTGATGCCACAGAGACCAAAGTTGATCAATTCTATGAAGACTTACAACTTCTAGAAATAATACCAAAAAAAGTCGCATTCATCATAGGGTACTGAAATGCTAAAGCAGGAAACCAAAAGATAATTGGAATAGCAGACAAGGTTTGCTTTGAAGTATAAAATGAAACAGGGCAGAGACTAATAGGGTTTTGTCAAGGAAACTCCCTGGTCATAGCAAATGCTCTTTTTCTACAGCCCAAAAGATAATTCCATGCAGGGACATCCCCAGATTGTCAATACAGAAATAAAATTGATTATACAATTTGCAGCCAAAGGATAGAAGCACCATACATTCAGCTAAGAGAAGATCTGGGGTTACTTGTGGTTTAGATCATAATTTTTTTATTGCAAAATTTAGACAAATTTAAGTAAGTAGGTAAAACTATCAGACCTCAAAGGTATAAACTAAATAATATCTTTTAGAAATATGAATTGAGATGATGAATAGATTTAAGACTAGATCTGGTGGATAGAGTGCACAAAGAACTTAAGGGCAGAGGTTTACAATATTGTACAGGGGGCAGCAATAAAAAACATTCCAATGATAAAAAAGAGCAAGCAAGTAAAATAGCTGTCTAATGAAAGGGAAAGGGAAGAGAGAAAGAAGAGAAAGAATGATATACTCAAATAAATGCAAAATTCCAGAGAGTAGAAAGGAGAGATTAGAAGACTTTTATAATGAGCAATGCAAAAAAAAAAAGAAGAAAACAATAGAATAAGAAAGATAAGAAATCTCTTTAAGTAAATTAGAGATATCAAGAAAATATGCATGCAAATATGTCCCTGAGAAAAGATAAAAATGCTAGGAATTTAACAAAAGCAGAAGAGATTAAGAAGTAGCAAGAATACACAAAAGAATGACACACAAAAAAAATCTTATTATCACTGATAATCATGATGGTATGGCTATTGATCTAGAGCCAGGTATCTTAGAGAATGAAGTCAAGGGAGCCTTAGAAAGCAGTGAGTCTAGTGGAGATTATAGAGTTCCTGCTGAGCCACTGAAAATCCTAAAAAGATGATACTGTTAAAGTCCTGTCCTTAATATGCCAGCAAATTTGGAAAACTCATCAGTGACCACTGGACTGGAAAAGAACAGTTTACATCCCAATCCTAAAGGACAATGGCAAACAATATTCAAATTACCAACCAATTACACTCATTTCCCAGACCAGCAAGGTTATGCTTAAGATTATGAAAACTGGGTTTCAGTAATATGCGACCTGATAACTACTAGAAGAGCAGAGTAGCTTTTGAAAAGGCAGAGGAATTAGAGATCAAATTGCCAAAATCACTGGATCGTGGAGAAAGCAACAGAGTTACAGAAAAGCATCCATTCTGCTTCACTGACTACACTACAGCATTTGTGTGGATCACAATAAAATGTGGCAAGTTCTCAAAGAGATGGGAGTATCAAATTGTCTTATTTGCCTCCTAAAGAACATGTTTGTGGTCTAAGAAACAACAGAATCAAACAAGGAATGTGGACTGGTTTAAGATTAGAAAAGGAGTACAGCAAAGTTGTATATTGTCACCTTGTTTAATTTATATGCAGCAAAGAACTTCCACACTAGATGAATCAAAAATCTCAATTAATTTTTCCAGGAGAAATATCAACAGTCTCAGATATGCAGATGATACCATGCTGATGCTAAAAGTGAAGAATTAAAAAGCCTCTTCATGAGGTGAAAGAAGAAAGTGTAAAAGCTAACTTGTAGCTGAACCTAAAAAAGATCTTGGCAACTGATCCCATCACTTCCTGGCAAACAGAGGGAGAAGAAATGGCAGATTTTACATTCTTTGGATCAACAATCACTGCAGACACCTATGATAGCCATGAAATTTTCTTAGAAGGAAAACTATGATAAATCTGGACAGCATACTAAAAAACAGAGACATCATCTTGCTGACAAAGGTCCATAAATAGTCAAAAGCTATGGCTTTTTGTAGTAGTAATGTATGACTGTGAGGTTTGGATTATAAGACAAACTGAGTACCATAGAATGGACACTTGTGACTTTTTGGTGTTGGAAAAGACTTTTGAGAGTCCTTTGGAAAGCAAGGAGATAAAATCAGTCAATACTTAAAGAAATTAATTCAGGCTGTTTACTGGAAGGTCAAATGTTGAAGTTGAAATACTTTGACCAAATAATGAGAAGACAGGACTTATTGGAAAAGACCTGGATGTTAGGAAATACTGAAGTCAAAAGGAAAACAGGACAGCAGAGGATGCAATAGACAGTGTCATGGAAACAATGAACATGAACTTGGACAGACTTCTAAAGATAGTAGAGAGAAGGACCTGACATGCTATGATTCATTTTGTTATAAAGAGTTGGACATAACTGAACAATATGACATAGCAAATTTAGTTATTACTCATATTTTTCAGATAAAGAAACTGAGGTTCAGACACATGAAGCCTATAGTAAGTGTTGGGACTAAAATTTGAATCCAGGCCTTTGGAATCTAAGGACACCACCCTTTCCACCATGTTATGATGCTAAAGCAATCTTGGGTGGCAACGATTGTACCCAGTTCTCTTATTTAGACCATTTTAGAAGTCACAAGCATTTTCTCTACGATATAATACAAAGCTATTAGCTTGATCCTCTACAATATATATCCCACCTACTTTTCGAACCTTATTTCGTAATATTATCCTTCATTAAATCTCCATTCCAGTTAAACTATACTATTAATTATCACCCAAACTCCAGACTTCATGCACAGATAGTGAGCACTCATAAGGACATATGCTAGCCCTGGGGTAGAGAAACTCTGGCCCTGAGGTCACATGTAGCCACAAGTGAATCTTCAGTCAAAGGGCCATACTTGAAGACCTAAAGGGCCACATATGGCCTCAAGACCATAGGTGCCCCACCCCTGCTCCTATGGCTAGTATATATTGGTTGTAGCCATTCAAGGCTCACCTCAGCTGCAAACTGCTTTTTGAAGTCTTCCCTAATATTTCTGCCTCATTCTCAATTTTTTGTCATTATTGACATATATGTTCTTGTCTATACACCAATGTCACCACCACCACCCCTGAGGATGGCACTGGGGTTTTTTGTTTGTTTCTATATCCACAGATCCCAACATACTGCCTTACACAGAGTAGGCATTTAATACATAATCTTTGAAGGGAAGTTTTCATCCTTGGGTAACAGGCTGATTGCCAAAGTGTGGCACTGTTTTTATTCTACTTTGCACCTACTGTTCTGCCAAATCACATGCTCCATTCCATCACTTGTAAACTCAGGGTTATACTGTTAATTAAAGTCTTATTAACATTACCTCCCTCAGCCTCCACTCCCCTCCTGTTGGAGGGCTGGAGGGCAGAGCACCAAACTTCTCTCAATGCCTTCCTTTATAGAGGGTAGAATATAGACTCTCAGTTCCTCACCCTACCTTGGATCTACTGCCCTGCCTGGTTTCAATGCCATGGAATAAGACGCCACTATAGCATGTCTATCTTGGTGTCCTCTCCACTCCCTTTTCCCACCTTCTTTTGTGTGTTGTCTCCCTCTTCAGATTATAAGCTTTCTGAGGTCAGGGACTATTTTTTTTATTAATTCTATCACCATTGCTTAGCATAATGCGTGGCACACATAAGATGATAAACAAAAGTTTATTTGATAATTAGATTGGAGTCACTACTTATAATGGATAAGGAGGGAAAATTTCCTCTGCAGAGAGGGGAGGGAGATTGCTTCTTGATTGTATCTACTAAGTAATACAGATTGGACAACATGGAATCTAAGATGCAGGGCACTGTGGGATTTACAGAACTATGATCATCTAAAGAAATAAACAAACAAAATGCTTGCATTCAAAGTTTTAGCAAGTTTCCAAGACTCAAGAGAAGAAAAGGTTAGAGCTCATGCTTGACTGAGCTTTTCCCTTGCAAACATGTACACTTTTTGACTGCTGTATGAATCTACTCCAAGCTGATTGGTTTATAATAAATTTGACATGCATAAGTAATTTGAAATCACGGCATACTGTCCAGAGCTCCAATTATTTCCAGGCAGAATCATATTTGAACATTTTAGAGTTTGATAATTAAAATCCCATTACATTTCTTGCATACAAATAACCAGAATAACTTTTAACATGAAAAACAACAAACAAGCTCATGCTTAATTGAGCTTGGTATATAACATTCTGAGCTGAATTTCTGTTTTCTTAGTATTACTAAATAGATGTTTTCAAGCAGAGTCACATAAGAAGGACATAAAATGGGTTACATTTCCTAAGTATATTGTCATGTATCACCTATTTTACTGAATCTTCTCAAATATTTTTCTTTTCCCCCAATTATGAGGAGGAAATTTTCTTCTACTTAATTTCTCGAGGATAAATAAGTTTCCTTTTTTAATATTAATCCTGTTATTTCACTGGAGGAAGTGAACCTTCTCTACAAATCCACATAGGAACTTTCTTTCTAATTCTTCTTTAAAGAGTTGCCTAGGGTATTGGTAAATTAAATAATTTACTGAATAACTGGGGATAGTGTAGTCAAGACCCAAATATAGGCCCCTATTCACTAAACTACAGTTTTTTAATCATTTTGTGTCATGGACCCCTTTTGCAGTCTTATCAAGACTATGCATTTCTTCTGAAAATTATGTTTTAGATACAGAAAATAAAATTTACAATATTAATCAGGAAATGGAGCAACATTGAGTACCTCCTAAGTATCAAGGACTATGCTAGGCACTAACCAAATATTATTTTACCAAATATAGTTGTCAAAAATTACTTAAAAACTAGTTTACAGATACCAGGTTAGGAAACCTTGAACTGTATCAATTTGCCTCTAATATGGCTTCTTAGAATAATAACCCTTATCTAAGTCATCTACGAAGGACTTTTTTTTAAAAAAGCATCACATAGGTAGAAATCAATATCATTATCATGATAACCATAGATGTCAAAAATATTAATTGTAATAATTAAGAAAAAGTATTAATTATTACAATAGCATAAGCTATCCCTTAAATTTGGTTGCCTATTATGTTCCTTTATTTCTGTTCTTTGCTTCTTTTTGTAGTGGCAAGTAACTATAAAAAAAGGGACTTCTCAACAGTTAGGGTCAATGTGAGAATCTGTTTTGCTTGACAATGTATATTCATTACAAAGTTTGTTTGTTTGATTTATCTTTCAGTGGGATATAGGGTGGGAGAGAAAATAAATGTTTGTTAATTAAGAACATAAAGTTAAATGGAAAAAAAAAAGTTGAAAAACACTTGCCCTTTCCTGGTCATAAAGGAACTGGGTTCAGTGTGTAACTTGTACTCTGGAACTGATTTGGGCTGAAAGGGAGTGGTGAATGGTGAGGCATCACCTACAAGAATCAGGAAGGAAAACTATCATTTTATTGTAAATGCGATTATAGTAAATGAATGTGATCTTTGATGCTTTCTGCTCCTAACTTTGGAGTCTTGCTAAAAATTTGGTATACAAGTTTCATTTAAAATGATCTTTAATCTCATAGGGTGCTTGCTCTAAGATCCAACTCATAGATTAAGTTGCCTACACAAATGTTCCATTAATATCTCAAACTACCTTCTGAATTTACTATTTCTGTCCCTCATTTTTGAAACTTTGGTGCTATCTCTGACTTCTTTCTCCCTCATCTCTCATGTCTAATTAATTACCATAAACAGTTAATTCCACCTGTGTCCATCTACTAACCTTTTTCCTCCTATTCTGAAGTTTGGACTGTCTTCAATTTTTTTGTCCTAGTGAATCCCTACACATCCTTTAAACTCAACTCATATCCCAGCTCTGCAATGAAGTGGGCCTCATGCAGGAAAGTTCATCATCACCTTTGTGGTTAAAACCTATTTTCCCCCAAATTTCATCAGCACACTGTCTTATACCTCTTCTGCTACTGAGATTGCATCATCTTGCATTTTAGTTATTTGTATATGTCCCTTAAACCACTACCAGATTATATGATTATAAGGTGAGGGACCTCAACTTATCTAAAGCTCAGATCTCAAACCAGTAACTATCAAATTGGTGTGTAATTAATGTACCCCAAGCTATAATAAATTTAATTGTGTATTATCAACTTTAGGGTTGTAAAGACCAAAGGAAAATGATAGGAATAATGCTGTGTTCTAATGTTCTGTGGAGGAGGAAAATTCAAGCAGGTTTGGGGTAATGGATATCAAATGTTAAATAAATTTCAAAGCTAAACCTGATTCCAATGAAAAATAGAGGAATGTCTAAAGAGAAAAAAATTGCTTCACAGAGATTTCTTCAATGAGTTCAGATATGTTTCTACAAAAGATGAAAGGTATATAAATTAATTCTATTTTGCCATAAAAACAATGAAAAGAACAGTTTCAGAGAAAACTTTGAAGATTTTTAGGTACTTATACAGAATGAAATGAACAGAACCAGGAGAACAACTTATAAAATAACAAGAAAATTATAATGACAAGCAACTTTGAAAGGTTTATGAACTTTTAGGAATACAGGAACTACTTACAATTCCAGAGGACTAATGAAGCCCTCATGCTACTCACATCCTGAAAGAGAGGTGACAGATTCAAGATGGAAAATGAGATATATATTTTAACCTGAATATTATAGGGATTTGTTTTTTTCTTGACAGTTCACATTTGTTATAAGATTTTTCTAATAATTTTCTTTTTTTTTCTTTTTTACTCAGTGGATTGATAAGAAGGAGTGAAAGCAAATGCTTGTTATCAGAAAAAAAATTAGGTATAATTTTTAATATGCATTATATCATTCATTTGAATAAACTGTTCATTTTGTGATTTGGCAATGAATTTTCAATGTTTTAACACATTCTTTAATTGCTCATGTTGAATCCATACTTTCATGGCAATGGGTATTTTTTTCAAGTCTAAACTTCCTTGTAGATTACAGGTTTTCAGTTAAATTTTAATCAAGCTCTTAGACCTCTCAAGTTTTTTGCATACTTTTCTTGGATGTATTTCCTAATTTTAATGGTATGTAGCATAATAGAATGTGATGCTACAATATTTTATATCAATTTAGGAAACTGTAATTATTGATCAATTTCATGTCATTTATATTGATATATTTATCAGAGTTCATTTCTTCACTGGGGAAAAGACTTCAATTTCATTGGAAGTGAAAAAAAATCCAAAACATTTTTTTGCAGGAAATATATTTAGCAGTCTAATGAAGATATACAGATTGCATAGGTTCATCTGCATTTCAAAAAATAGTTCATTATAATCTCAAATGAAAATCTGAATTTTATCAGTAATTTTTCCCCAATATTTACTACTATAAGCTTTGTATTTTATTTCCCATAGTGACGCTTCTTTAAAAAATCCATACCAACAAAGCAGCAGTTATGTTTTCCAACTGGTCTTCTCACAGTTCTTCCAAATTCAAGAAGTCTTTGCCCTTGTAGAGAAATCAATTACAGCTCTTCCAATTCCATTTGAAGATTTTCAATTGTTTTCTAAGGATTAACTAAACTATTCTACAATAGTTTGTCAGAGGTAGTGCTTTTTTTTTAACTTACCTTTCCTTTGAACTTCAGTAAGACCAATAGTGTATCATTTTTATCTTGAATTGTTCTTGAAACACTTAACTTCCCCACACTAATAGCCACTGAAGTGTTTCCAACAGTCCCTAAAGTATGTTCTTTCAGAGCTACAACTTTTGCATATTTTCTTGGAATGATATCCATTCTTAAAAATTGAACAATTAAAAACACAAAAAAAAATCAATGATATATATCTTCAACTCACAACACAAAAATCAACTGACAGAAAAAATAACTAAAGATGAATAAAATAGTAAAATCTGATTTTCTCTAATTGAAGTAAACCTAGTGCCACACAAAACTAAACACATTACAAAATGAAATTATACAAATATTACCACTTGCCTCAAATAATTCATATTGTGCATCAAAGGTGTTAAACTAGACCTGAACCACATTAGAATATAATTGAGAAATATGATCAAAATTTTAAAATACAGTACAACATAGATGTTTCGATTTGTTTTGAACCAATATTTGGCCCACAGAGAACCATTTTTATTTGAGTTTGATATCACTGCTATATAATACCACTCAGTCAATCATGTCCCATGATATTACTTCCCTAATTTGACTCTCCACTATCAGCATATCAGTTTTTGTTTTCTCTTGCTCTATGGATCTCAGTAATAATAACAACAATAATGGTTGCTATTTATGTAGCACTTTACACGCATTATTTCATTTGAAACTCACAAGAACCCTGTGAAGTAGGTACTACAGATGAAATGCCTGAGTTTCAAAGAAATTTTATGTGCTCATGTTCCCCAAACTAGTAAGTTTCAGAGGCAGGATTTGGACCTAGGTCTTTCAGACTGCATATTAAGGATGCTATCTATCATACCAAACTGCAAACACAGGAAACCGTCAAGGCTAATGAATTTAAAAGTAGTGCCATAACCTTTTCCATCCTCCAACTATGTGAAAAATCCTGTGCCCAGGTATAAATCTCATGAGATTTCAGATCTGGGAAATCAAAGCTTGTATCATAAGATAAATAAGATACTCCTCTGTCATCATCTTGCTAATCTGAGGTCATAGGTCTGGAGCAGAAATTCTGGCCTCCTTTTTCCTAGATTATTTGCACTGAGGGGATATTTATAGCCCTAGCTTTAATTTCTGGACCCATATAAGTTTTTACTCATTTCAGTACCTTTTAAAGAAGGAGGAAAACAAAACTAGACTAACTTTCTTAAGGTGCAGTATGTTTTTTAGGATATTGCTCCTCCCACAAAAGACACAAAATCTCTCAAGATATTTTTTTCAGTAGAGAAGTCTGGGCTAAATGACAATATAATTAGTGTACATATCTAAATGAACACCCTCCTTAGTGAGTATTTATGAATATATTAATGTGAACCTGAAGGAAACTCTAGAGCAAGATATTCCAGCACTCCTTCTTCAACCTTATCCTATCTAACATTTCTTAAGTGATTAAAAGATGATATGAACCTAGGACAGAGAGAAAACAATTGTATAACAGAATTGAGATTTAAACTAAATTTGAACATTTATTAAATGCCTACTACATGCAAAGCACTATGGGATGTGTTAGGAATACAAAGACAAAAATTAAAAGTCCTTGCCCCCACCCCAAATTTAACTCCCTCTGGTTCTATTCTTTATGTCGAAGTCATATGTCCATCTGAAACTTATTTTGATATACTGTAGGAACTGTTACTATCTACTTAATATCGGCTGAATTTCTTTCCATTTGTCCCCGGAGTTTTTATTGAATAGTGTGTCCTTAACTCAGCAGTTCTAGCCTAAACAAGATAACTAGACTTCTTTATTTGTATATTATATATATAATATATGATATATATATATATATATGTATACACATACATATATACATACATATGTGTATATGTATATAATTTCTTATATTTCTTATATTTTTTATATGTTTGAATATTGTTGTGGCAGTTGAACTTGTCCTCCCCACATAAATCACCATAAGTAACAAACATTTAAAATCATTGTCTTTTGTGTTAATTATCTTGAGCTCAGGCACAGAATAGGTCCTCTCCTTTCTACACCACCTCCCTACTTCAGGACCTTGGTCAGTGTCTAACTCATAAGAATCAATCAATCAGTATTTTCAGATGAACCAACTGATTTTCATTGACTTTTTACAACATATTGCTGTGTTGAGAGAAAATATCAGTAATGGCCAGAAATAAAAGCCACAAATATCATGAGTATTTCTCAAGAATTATTGAGATATAAAATACTAAGAACATTTTTAATGGCCTTGCTCATCCCTAAAATCATATTATAAAGGGTTCAGCTTTAACTCAGAAAGTATCTGCAAGAATTGAATTTATTGACCCTTGTGTATTAAACAGCTTTCCTTCTTCTATCCCCTTTCAATTATTAGTTGTTCAATCAAATTTGGAAGTTGTTATTCCTGTGATAAAAAGTAAAAATAAATAAATACTGTAATTTCCCTCTCCCATTTTTAAACTGATCTTCCCCCCCCCCCATATCATCAGTTACAGCTGAAATTGATCTGCAATGACATTTTATCTTAAGGTAGATTCCTTTTGACACTGAATTTGCAAAGTCTCACTTGGGAAGTCCTGAAAACTCCCAGAATGCCTTTTTTTGAGGTATCTAACACACAAGTTAGGTACTTCATGGTGACAGTAGTAATGTTTCCAATAGCACTGAGCTACCATATATTGTAAATATAGGCTACAGCAATATTTCAGACAGCAAACTATGATTATTTGTGCTTTGTCCTCTTTGAGAGAATGAAATAGACTCTGTAAGCCTTTTCTATTAGAGTGCATAAGGCTCAGACTTTCATCTTCAATATCTGCAGCACAGAATGGTTACAGATTACATTACTCAGACGAAGAAGAAAAAATATTCTGTAGTTCATCGAAACTAAATTTTTATGACAAGTCACCTAAAAATACCTGTGATTGCTCCTTCTGCCTGCTCCCCAAAGATCAGCCAAGTTAAATGTTTTCTTAATGCTCTGCTGTGAGACATGCAGACCTCAGGATTCTGTGTTTATAATGGTTTTGCCTCAAGTTGCAGACATAATGGAGAATTCCCCTGCAAATGTAGCCCAAGTTATGAAATGGAAAGTATAACATAATTTTAAATAATGTTTTTTTCCTCTCAAATAGTGAAAAAAGACTTTAAACAAAATAGGCACATTTTATGATCTTTCTAATACTTTTCCCATCTTATTTGTAGCAGGCAATTTGAAAATAAAATGTCAACTACTAAAACACATTTTAGAGGGCTTAGTCATGCATTTTATGGTTTTCAGATCACATCAATGGACCATTTTAGAAATCCCAAGTTCCAGCTTTTAATAAAATCATGTATCACTAATGAAACCTTACAAAAACCAGGATTTAACATTTTCCAGTACCTGCGGGGGGTGATAGATAATTAATTCTAGGAATATTCTTTTTTAAGCTTATGAAATTTATCTACATTAGTTTATATCATTCTAATAGTTTGCTATCATTGTTACAAAGGGAAAAAAGAGGTGGGTGAAGAGGAGTTAAGTATGTCTATTTAAATATACTGTTCAAGTCCTACTTTGCAAATTCACCAGAGTACATACAATATTGACTTACAAAGTTATATGTGCTCATTTTCAAGCAATTTAAAATCTCTTCAATTTTAAGTATACATGAACTTCTTCCTCCACCATTTCTTTTCAGTCTGGCCATAATATTTAGAGTCCCTGATCTTATGTAGCATGTGGGGCTAGAACTTAATAGAGATGACTGGGGATTTTTCCCTCCAACAGCTTAGGAATTTTGCAGGGGAGCAAAGGCATTCATGAGTGCAGAGCCCTTAGAAACATTTACAAACAATATTTTCAAGTAATCTGAGTGCAACATGAGTTCACAAGTATCAAGTGAATGAGAGTATAAAAGATATAAATCAGAGGGTTTTAACAGTTTTTGTTGGTTTCTTAGGTCTCTTTGGCAGTCTGGGGAAGTCTATGAACTTTTCAGAATAATGTTGGTGGCTTACATTTTAAATTGAAGGAAATGCTAGATTTGACTTAGAGGTAGTGAAAATAAAGATGTAAACTTTTGTTTCATTTTCCCAACATTCATAGATCTTCTGAAATGTATCCACAGACCACAAAACAAATCCAGGTTAAAAAATGCTCAAAATGGGCACAGTTATCCAGGAAAATCTTTTAAAGGAGGTATGAGGTAGAGCTCATGATCCCAAATGAAAGATAACTTTTCAATTCTTTAATAAAAGTAAATTTAGAATGGTATAATCTATCAATAAGGAGCAACTTTACTCAGTGTTATAAAACCCTAATTACTTCTAGCACCTGGACCATAACTATCTCAAATGTTGGGTCCTTAGATATGCTATTTTTGATTCAGTATGCACTCCAAACCATCACTTGTGAGACCCCAAAGATGCTTCTTTGTTAGTTTTTTTTTTTTTAACTAGTTAAAGGACACAATTGTTTCAAAGACAGGGCAATTTGTTGTCATTGTTCATCCTTTGTTTTTTAAAGAACGATGACATCCCAATGATGACATCTTGACTTTCTCATGAACCGGATTTAAGCAAGGCAGAGGAGCACAAAGTTGTCAGCCTTACTCTCTCTTTCAGAATTATTGAAGTCCACTGGCAAGACAAAGGTCGGGACGACTGACCATGGCTGGGAATTCAGTGAATGGCCTTCACGTCTTTGAGGTTTGATGAAGCTCTGAACATTGCACCGTACCTGCTTTTAGCCTGTTTATGACCATTGGAACAAATTCTTCTTATCTACCCATTCGGCCAGGGAAAGTCTTCACAAGCTTCATATGCCCCTAACTGAGAGGTTTGGGGCCTGTAAGTTACTCTCAACCCTGTTTAGCAAATAATACAGAAAAAAAAGTACCAATGGAACATTTTCTCAATAACCCTTTCACGTACTCTCCACAAAGAGTGAATTCATGAGAAGAATACATACCCAGTCCCATACATATAGTTGAAGTATATACATAGATAGACAGACAGACAGACAGACAGACAGACAGACAGACAGATAGACAGATAGATAGATAGATAGATAGATAGATAGATAGATAGATAGATAGATAGATAGATAGATAGATAGATAGATAGATAGACAGAAGCACAGCACAAATGCAACGTGTGTGGTCTAGGCACACATGTGGAAGAGTTAATTCATGCTTTCCATACTGCGCGGCAACCAGTGATGTCGGGTAATGGCATGACACTGCTCTTGTTGGGTCTTCTCTTTGTGGTTTTCAAAGTCTGCAAGATCAATAATCCCCTCTGGGCATTACTCCTGGTCTTATGTGGCCACATTGGATTCATGCCAAAATTGATTTTTCCCCATTTATAAGGCAAGTCGTAATATTTCTTGGCATGAATTTCTGGAGATTTTCTGTTTTCAGATTTTGGTTCAAACTGAAATATTCACTTGGGGTTCTAACAGTCTCCAAAATGGGGGAGACTGGCCATTGCCATTCTTTCTTTTAGCTTAGAATTAAAAAAAAAAACTTATATCAAATTATTTTATGGAAACTGACTCTCACAAACTCAGTATCCAAAAATGAAAACCCATTAGCTGCTTCCCCCTCCTACTCCCAATCCCTCCAATGAAGAGAGGGTGTTATGTCTTGAATCAGATACATAGCAGTGGTGAGCTTTTATTGTTTTTGTTCTCCCTTTCCATAAAGAGGCTTTTGAGCCCAAGGATGAAACTATTTGGAACAGAGGAATGCAAGCTAGGTTATATGATATGTAACATGTACAGACATTAGAGCTTTAACCTTCCCCTTCCTACTTGTTATGACCAAGGTCTCTATACCACACCTCCAGCTGGTTTAGGGTTAGAAAGTTCTTCTGACAATTATTTGTTTTAATTGCAAGCCTAAAACCCTTCATAACTGTACCAAAAGTTTACCTTTCAGAAAACTGTGAATGGCTACTTGCGGTCTCTCTGGTTTTATCGACCCAAAGATTATTTTTGCTCTTCTATACAATTGGGAAAAGGCAAAGAACTCCCAAAGAAGGCCACAAGTGAAGCCACTTCCAGGTAACACCCCCTACCTCAATCAAGAATTCTAAACACTTGACTTTATTATGTATATATGTCTAGCAACAAATTTTGAGCTGTCCTATATTTTTCTCCCTGCCCTTCCCACTTTCAAAATGAAGCATCTAGTTTCAAACTCATTATCTCCCCAATGACTTACTAAGCTCATTTAAAACTGAAAGTTTTTTGTTTTATGGTGCTGCAAGGTCACAAAGCATTCAACATATATTGTCTCATTTGATCCTTACACCAGTTGTAGCAGGTAGGTGATGTAAAACTACTTCCATTTTACAGCTGAGGAAATTGAATCAGAGAGGATAAGTATATTACCAGAGACCACATAGCTGACAGACTGAAAAAAGTTTGTGTGTGTGTGTGTGTGTGTGTGTGTGTGATTAAGGCAGACATATATCTATCTATCCAATATCTAATCTTATATATTGCACAAATATACATACATATATATGTATGTGTGCATGTATATATAAACATATACACATATATGTATAGAAAGTATATATTATGGTATACGATTCAAGTCTTTTTTTTTTCTGTCAGGATTATAGTTACATTTCTAAGGAATGCCTAGAAAGTATTAACTGTTAAAGGTGCTAACTTTTTGAGGGATATATTAAATCAGGTGACAGATCTAGGAAGGGCTGAGGGTGGGGACTTGGAGTTGAGTCAGAGAATACAGTAATTCAACCTGAAGAATCAACATGAGCCAGAACCTTGTTCTTCAATTCAAACCAGGTATGCACAAGAACCAAGAAATCAAATATAGACAAGAGAGCCACTATGGCAAATAGGATGTGTTTTAGTCTTGTCATTACCTAACTTTGCAAGCCCAGAGATATTATGTGTAAGTGCTAGGTATGCCATGAAAGGTGACACCTGGTGATATTACTAGAAATGAAGGAAAAGTCAGAATTTGAGTACTACATCTCCATTTCCTTAGCCCTGAAAATGGGATCTGGTTATTTTATATCTCATTCATTAGCTTCCTCATCAGCAAAGTGAAGGTGGTTTGAAATGGATGTTCCCTAAGATACCTTGCATCTATCTAGTAGATTGGTTAGGATTAGTTAGACATGTCTGTAGAGGCAGTGCCAAGATGGCAGAATAGAAGGAGGGACCTATTGTAGCTCTCCCACCATAGCCCATAAAATACCTGCAAAAAGTGACTCTAAACAAATTCTAGAGCAACATAAGCCACAAAATGAAGGAATGAAACAGATTTCCAGCCCAAGGCAGCCTGGAAGGAAGTCAGGAAAGTTCTTTAGCACTGAGCTCAGAGCAGGGTGCAGCTCAGTCTTGGCCTCATAGGGCAGCAGGGGCAGGACTGGAGCAGGCCTCAGGGCACAGAATCACAGGCAGCAGCTGTGGTTTCCAGAGTTCTCACCCAACAAATGCCAAAGATGGCTTCAAAGGTCAGTGAGAAAACTCTTTCATCTTGGAGGGAAGGGAGCAGGTTCGGATCTAGCTATTGTCCCAGGGCAGCAGAAGTCAGTGCGGCACAGTCTTCATTTTTGGAGCAGCTGGGCTAAAGATCCTGGGAGAATTAAGCAGGCTTATCTGGGTCTCAGTCCTGAGTGGCAATTCTGGAGTGAGGTAGATCATTGGCCTGCTGAACCTGGTGGAAGCTCTGGAGAGGGAATTTGATGCAGATATCCTGGGCAGAAAAGCTAGTAGTTGCTTCCAGACCAGAGAGCAGGCCAGGAGAGAAGAAAATCCTCTCCCTTGATTGCGCCACCTGAAAATAGATCCAGGAGAGGCAATTTAAAAATTATGGGACTACCTGAAAGCCATGATCAAACAAAGAGCCTAGATATCATCTTTCATGAAATTATCAAGGAAAATTGCCCTGATATTCTAGAACCAGGGGGAAAAATACATGTTGAAAAAATCCACTGATCACCTCCTGAAAGAGATCCAAAAAGAGAAACTCCTAGGAACATTGTGGCCAAATTCCAGAGTTCCCAGTTCAAGGAGAAAATATTGCAAGCAGCTAGAAAGAAACAATTTGAGTGTTGTGGAAATGCAATCAGGATAACACAAGATCTAGCAGCTTCTACATTAAGGGATGAAAGGGCATGGAATATGATATTCCAGAAGACAAAGGAACTAGGACTAAAACCCAAGAATCACCTACGCAGCAAAACTGAGTATAAAACTTCAGGGGAAAAAATGGTCATTCAATGAAATAGAAGAATTTCAAGCATTCTCTATTTATTTATTTATATATTCATTCATTCATTCATTCATTTGTTTGTTTGTTTGTTTAACTTTTTACATTCATTTTCACAAAATTTTGGGTTCCAAATTTTCTCCCCTTTTATCCCCTCCCCCCACCCCAATACACCAAGCAATCTAATTTTTTCCTATCACCAATCTGCCCTCTCTTCTGTCATCCCTCCCTTCTCTTGTCCCCATCTTCTCTTTTCTCCTGTAGGGCCAGATGACTTTCTATTCCTCATTAACTGTATCTCTTATTTCCTAGTAGCAACGACAATACTAAAAAGTTGTTCCTAAAACTTGAGTTCCAAATTCTCCCCATCCCTCCCTCCCCACTCATTCCCTTTAGGAAGGCAGGCAATTCAATATAGGCCCTATCTGTGTAGTTTTGCAAACGACTTCCATAATAGTCGTGTTATGTAAGACTAACGGAATTACCCTCCATCCTATCCTGCCCCTCATTGTTTCTCTTCTGTCTTTTGATCCTGTCGCTCCCCGAGTGTTGACTTCAAATTGCTCCCTCCTCCCATTGCTCTCCCTTCCATTATCCCCTCCCCTTGCTTATCTCCTTCTCCCCCACTTTCCTGTAGTGTAAGATAGGTTTTCATACCAAAATGAGTGTGCATTATATTCCTTCCTTTAGTCAAATGTGATGAGGGTAAATTTCTCGTGTTTTTTTTTCCCTCAGCTCTCCTCTTTTTCCCTCCACTAAAAAGTCTCCTACTTGCCTCTTAAATGACATATAATTTACCCCATTACAATTCACCCTCTTTCCTCCCCCTACCTTTCTCTCTCACCATTTACCTTAATTTCTTTTAAGATATGGTCCCATCCTATTCAATTCATTCTGTGCTCTCTGTCTCTGTATTTGCATGCATGTGTGTATGTGCACATGTACATGTGTGTGTGTATGTGTGTTTGTGATCCCACCAACTACCCAGATACTGAAAAGTTTTAAGAGTTACAAATATTGTTTTTCCATGTAGGAATGTAAACAGTTCACTTATGGTAAGTCGCTTAAGACTTCTCTTTGCTGTTTACTTTTTCATGCTTCTTCTCATTCTTGTGTTTGAAAGTCAAATTTTCTTTTCAGCTCTGGTCTTTACATCAAGAATGCTTGAAAGTCCTCTGTTTCATGAAAAGACCATATTTTCCCCTGAAGTATTATACTCAGTTTTGCTGGGTAGGTGATTCTTGGTTTGAGTCCTAGTTCCTTTGACTTCTGGAATATTCTACTCCATGCCCTTTGATCCCTTAATGTAGAAGCTGCTAGATCTTGAGTTATCCTGATTGTATTTCCACAGTACTGGAATTGTTTCTTTCTAGCTGCTTGCAAGATTTTCTCTTTGACCTGGGAATTCTGGAATTTGGCCACAATGTTCCTGAGTTTCTCTTTTTGGATCTCTTTCAGGTGGTGATCGATGGATTCTTTCAATACTTATTTTGCCCTCTGGTTCTAGAATGTCAGGGCAGTTTTCCTCGATAATTTCATGGAAGATGATGTCTAGGCTCTTTTTTTGATCATGACTTTCAGGTAGTCCCATAATTTTTAAATTGTCTCTCCTGGATCTATTTTCCATGTCAGTTGTTTTTCCAGTGAGACAATTCACATTCTGTTCCATTTTTTCATTCTTTTTCTTTTGTTTGGTGATTTCTTGGTTTCTCAGAAAGTCATTAGCCTCCATCTGTTCCATTCTAATTTTGAGAGAACTATTCTCTTCAGTGAGCTTTTGAACCTCTTTTTCTATGTGGTTAATTCTGCTTTTGAAAGCATTCTTCTCCTCATTGGCTTTTTGAACCTCTTTTGCCAATTGAGTGAGCCTATTTTTCAAGGTGTTATTTTCTTCAGCATTTTTCTGGGTCTCCTTTACCAAGGTATTGACCCATTTTTCATACTTTTCTTGCATCTCTCTCATTTCTCTTCCCAGTTTTTCCTCCACCTGTCTAATTTGCTTTTCAAAATCTTTTTTGAGCTCTTCCAAGGACTGAGCCCACCCGACATCCCCCTGGGATGTCTGTAGTACCGAGGCCCCGCCCTCCACATCTTTCCCTGATGGGAAGAATATTTCCTCGTTGTCAGAACCAAATGGCGGGAACATTTGCACCTGATCCAAAAAGCTCTCTATAGTCTTATTTTTCTTCCCTTTTCTGGGCATTTTCCCAGCCAGTTAATTGACTTCTGAGATTCCTCTCCACCCCTGCCTAGATCTGCCCAGCTAGTGCTTGGGATATGAGATTCAAATGGGCTTTCCGCAGCAGGCACGGCTGCTATTCAATGTAAGCTTTAGTTTTGGTGCTGAGGTGGAGGCAGGGCCACCTCCCAGGCTCAGTTCCCTCAGGGGCTTTATACAGAGATCTTCAGTAATGGAGTGGGTGGGGGCGGGGCCGCCTCCCAGGCTCAGTTCCCTCAGGGGCTTTATACAGAGATCTTCAGTAATGGAGTGGGTGGGGGCAGGGCCACCTCCCAGGCTCAGTTCCCTCAGGGGCTTTATGCAGAGACCTTCAGTAATGAAGTGGGTGGGGCAGGGCCTGCTCCCAGGCTCAGCTCCTTCAGGTGGTTTATGCAGAGACTTTCAGTAATGAAGATCCTGCCTGCTTGGGGAGTCTCGGGCCACCTCTGCAGCTGCCTCTGCCGCTGGCCCCATCTCTGCCTGCACTGCTTCCTGCCTCCGCCTCTGCCTCTGCAGCTTCCTCCCAAGGGGTCCCGAGCCAGGGAGACATCCCGCTCCCCTCTCAGCCAGCCCAGACGTGTCTCTCACTGACCTGTAGCATCTGTGGGCAGAGGGACCTTCCCAGCCACCGGAGGTTCCGTCCCTGAATCCTGCTCGGATCTGCCTGGCCAGGGCAGCGCTGGGGTAGACTCTGCTTTCCGGGGCGCGACGGACCCTGGGGACCGCTCTCCAGGGCTCTCTGGAACGGAAATCTCTTCCACTGTGTTTCTGCACACCCTACAGTGATCCAGAACTTGTGGGGAGCACTTCTTACATTAAATCCATGGGCTGTGGGTTCGGAGCTAGCATACGTGGGTCTTTCTACTCCGCCTTCTTGACTCTGCCCCCCAATTTCAAGCATTCTTGATGAAAAGATCAGAGCTGAAAACAAAATTTGACTTTCAAACACAAGAATCAAGAGAAGCATGAAAATATAAACAGGAAAGAGAAATCATAAGAGACTTATCAAAGTTGAACTGTTTACATTCCTACATGGAAAGACAACATTTGTAACTCTTGAAACTTTTTTTTTTCAGTATCTGGGTAAGTTGATAGGATTACACACACACACACTCACACACACAGAAAGACAAAGAGCACAGGGTGAGTTGAATAGGATGAGACCATATCTAAAAAAGTGAAATTAAGGGATGAGAGGAATATATTGGGAGGAGAAGGGGAGAAATGGAATGGGGCAAATTATCTTTCATAAAAGAGGGAAGTAAAAGACTTTTCAGTGGAGGGAAAAAGGGGGGAGGTGAGAGAGAAAACTTGAAGCTTACGCTCATCACATTTGACTCAAGGAAGAAATAAAATGCATGCTCATTTTGGTATGAAAACCTATCTTACAATACAGAAAAGTGGGGGAGAACGGGATAAGCAGGGTGGGGGAGATGATGGAAGGGAGGGCAATGGGAGGAGGGAGCAATTAGAAGTCAACATTCTTGGGGAGGGACAAGGTCAAAAGAGGGAATAGAAGAAATGGGGGGCAGGATAGGATGGAGGGAAATAAAGTTAGTCTTACAGAACATGACTATTATGGAAGTCATTTGCAAAACTACATAGATATGACCTATATTGAATTGCTTGCCTTCCCAATGGGGATGAGTGGGGAGGGAGGGAGGAAGAGAAGTTGGAACTCAAAGTTTTAGGAAAAACTGTTGAGTCGTGTCCTTACATATAACTAGGAAATAAGAAACACAGGTAATTGGGTATAGAAATTTATCTTTCCCAGAGGACAAAAGAGAAGATAGGGATAAGGGAAGGGAAGGCACATTGGTGATAGGGGTAATTAGAATGCTTGACATTTTGGGGGAGAGGAGAAATGGGGTGAAAATTTGGAACTCAAAATTTTGTGGAAAAATGCTTAAACTTAAATTAATTAATAAAATAAACTAAAATTAAAAAAAAAATAGAAAACACTCCTTGTTTTGTTCTTTTCCTTGTCATTTTAATTGCCCTGAAGTCTAGAATCACCATTATCTATTTAATAACTTCCCATGAGCCACACATAATGAATGTCAAGACTAGTCAAGAATCACACTAACAAATATTTAATTGAATATTTTAACTAATAATGACTTGCTACATATTCCATAGATTGATTAGCAATTTTCAAACACTTGAAAAATGATAAACTTATCAAAATGATACTTAATAATTAAACTGCATTGAAAGGAAAAATAATTATTAAATAAAACCTTAATAACAACTGTTAGTTAAGGATTCAGGTCATTTGAGTTTCCATTTAAAAGACTCTGGATAAGTGACAATATGATTATAACATTTTATGTTAAGTTTGAAAAGCAATATTCTGTTCTTTTTAAGCATGCATTAAAACTTAAGTTCTGGTATGGAACTTAAGCCCACATTTCTTTTTAAAAAGTCATTGTATCTGATACATCAAGTTGCAAAAAAAAAAAAAATCAGAGAATCAGAGTAGCTTCAGTGTTTAGTACATACTAAGTCATTTTAGCATAATCCCATAATGCATTGTTTATTCCTTGGTGAAAAGCACTTAACACATTACATCACAGTTAATTTTTCTGCAGGTCTATATCTTTCCTTTTAGAATATAAGCTTCAGGAGGGCAGAAACTGTTTGATTCATTTTCAGAGTGCAATAAAGTATGTCATACAGAGAAGGTGGTAAATCAATGGTGGCTGAATGAAGAAAGCTATGAACCCCATTACAGATAACGATTGAGATGTACTTGAGTTTTGTGGTGATTTGTTCTATGAAAATACTTTATAAATGATTAAACAAGGTGGAGAAAAAATATAGGGTTAAGATACTATGGATGTAATCATTCCTATTTAGCACACACATCACACTTAAGAAGATGATAAGCGTAAAATGAAATACACACTTTAAAGTGCTATATAAATGTTCAATATTTTTGTTATTTTATGTTTCCAATGACCGATGTTCTGCCTGATATAACATACATGAATTGTCAACTTTTCAATCATGCCATTGATCTAATTTAGAAATAAAAAAAGACTGACAGTAATCTTTAGTGTGGAATCAATTGCAGAATTCACACAGTGTGAAGCATGAAGAAGTAAACCAAAAGTTCAAGCACTCAGCTTCCCTTGCCCTCTGCTCTCCCATGTTTTATTTCTTAGAGCCATGAGCATTAGCCAATGCAGTGCCAAGGGTGAAATCTGACATTTAAAAGCCTATTATAGGGCATTAACCTCCGGGAGAATTATTCTGGTTATAGATCACCAGCAGTCAGCTCATGCAGCTGAGAATGCACGAAAAGTTATACGCTAGGGTACAATTTGAATGTTGAAATGAGTGTGGAATTCAGTCAAAGCCATAATTTTGACTGCTCTTCAAAAGTGGAGTCAGTAATGGGTAACCCAAGTGGCAGATGTGCCTTTTTGAGCAGATTTTACCAGACCTTTCATGAAAAATAATGATCTACCTTCCTTTCGTACCAAGGTGGGCAACCTAGGAGAGAGAAGAGGAACAGAATATGCCAAGCAGATCAGGTCATCACCACCATCTTGACCACCATCTTCCCTCAGACCCTGATGGAGAAAGGCCATCAGTATACCCAAACTACCACTTCTGCTTTTAGCCCAGCTCCCATTCATTGTGGGGAGGAGGCCCATGTTCATCACCACCATCATCACCACCAACTGCTGAATGACTTGCCATAAACAGGCATATGGGCACAGAAGCCCCAGGAATTGCAATATTCCCTTGACCTTTAATCTTCCTTCTATCTATTCCTCATAATTATCATCTACTGAAGCAACTCCTGTAGAGAATGGGATAGCAATCCCCACCAATTGCCACACACAGGGTGGAGAAGTCAGCCTAGGTAAAGCAGCAAAAACTTCAGAGGAAAATACAGGAGGCAGCATTTGCCTATCAAGTTAAACTACCACTACCACTACCTTGACTACTTTCTTCCCTCAGACCCTGATGGAAACATCCCAGGACTCTAAATTCAAGAAGCTTAAGAACAGAAATGACAACAGGTCAATGCCCATAGCCATCATCCTAGGAAGCAATCATTTTGGAGATAGATCCTGACAGCTGCTTCTGCAGGTAATATAATCAAAGCTACTGAAGACTCGGAAAAGAAAATTCTTCTCAATTCAACATTAGAAATCGATATAAATTTTATCAGTGGAAATTGCATTAAAGGAGAAACATTAAAATGAGTTTTACTTGTGCACCTGATGGACTGTGGGGCCCTTACACCTATCTGAATTCTAAATTTTCTCTCAAATGTTGTTCCATCCCTCCTTTTCCCTCCCATCATTAGAACATGAGTGCCTTCAGAGCAATTATTTTTCTATTGATAACCCTAGCAAGTGCAGCACTTTGCACATAGGAAGTGCTTAATAACCTTCCCCCTCTCTCTTTCTCTTCCCCCCATGAATATTAAGGTACAGCTAAGTCTCAATGAAATGAATGAAGTAATCAAGAATTCACTGAGTGCTTTCTGTGCTTAGAATTATAGAGAATACAAAAGAAATATTCAAATATAAAACTTGTCCATATTTTTTGTTTTGTATGAAAGATGCTTACAGTAAATTAGGGCTGAAAAAAGTGAAATAACGAAAATACTCTGAATATGGGTAGGCAGGCAGTACTTTGCGCTGTTTTCAATGCAGCTGATCTATGAAACAGTCATTAAAGCACCTATTTTGCCCCTTTAATTTGGATCTGTTCCTTGTCAGTTTATTTACTACTTTCCTCCAGCTTTCCTGAAAATTCAATAGTTATCCTTACTAATGTAATGACGTCATTGATGTTAGAATATGTCAGAGGCTAAACAGTGCACAGGCAAAAAAAAAATTATCTATTTTCACAGTTCTAAGTTCTGACTTAGTTTCACCTAATCTAACATTAGGGTAGGGTGGCAAGTGACTAATGTCTGATAGCAAAACCTTGTTGAATCTTACTGGTACTGTAAATCCTAATCAATACATACAGATCTATTCCTATTGGTAGCTCAAAGCAATCAGCCCGTGAATTTGTTAGTGTCTATGTGTGTTTGTGTGTGTGTGTGTGATTATCTTCCTCTGGTTACTCTCTAACTTGTCATTGTCATTCCAAAACAGTGGCATTTGGCATATGGTTCCAAATCTGGATGTGGAACGGAATGACTGGATTAGAGCATAAAAGGGTCATCACATACTTTTCTTTGATTCTTGTGTCTATGGCATTGACTTTTTGTAGCTGCTATTTTTAACTACCAATTCATGGAATTTGCAATCTACTGAAACTTCAGATGTCTTTCAAATAATCTACTGCATAGCCATACCTTCTCCACCTATCATTCACCACCATAAATTTATTTTCATTTTTTTCTAATTAAATTTATTTATTTTCAGTTTTCAACATTCACTTCCACAAAATTTTGAATTCTCTGTCTCCTCCTCCCACAGGACAGCATGTATTCTGATTACCATTTCCTCCAATTTGCCCTCTCTTCTATCACCCTTCCCCCTTATCCCCTTCCCTTCTATTTTCATGTAAGGCAAGATAGATTTCTTTACCTCATTGCCTATATATCTTATATCCTAGTTGCATTTAAAAATAAGATTTAACATTCATTTTTAGAGCTTTGAGTTCCACATTCTCTCCCTTCCCCCCTTCCTTTATTGAGAGGGCAAGCAATTTGATGTAGGCTATAACTGCATATAACTGAATAGCCATGCAAAACACTTTCATAACAATCATGTGAAAGACTTAATTTTATTTCCTTTTTCCTCTCCCACCCTCCATTTATTCTATTTTCTCCTTGGACATGTCCTCTAAAAAAGTATTTGCTTCTGATTACCCCTTCCCCCAATCTGCCATCCTTTCCATTGTCCTTCTTCTCTTATTTCCTTACACCTGCTTTCTTTCCTGTAGGGTAAGATGAACTTACATACCCAAATGAATGTGTATATCATTTCCTCTTGAAGCCATATTCAATGAAAGAAGGGCTCCCTTATTCCCTCTCACCGTCACTCTTTTCCCCTCCATTGTAAAAACTCTTTCTTGCCTTTTGTGTGAGATGATTTACTACATTCTACCTTTCCCCTTCTCTTTCTCCCAGTACATTCCTCTAAATACTTAATTTTATATTTAGATATCATCCCCCCATACTCAGCTCACCCTGTGAGCTCTCTCTCAATCTCTCTCTCTCTCTCTCTCTCTCTCTCTATATATATATATATATATATATATATGTATATATATATATACACACATATACACATACATGTGTATATATACATATGTATGTGTATATATGTGTATATATATATACACATATGTATGTATACATATGTACAATTCCTCCAACTACCCTAATACTGAGAAAGATTTCATGAGTTAAAAATATCATCTTTCCATGTAGGAATGCAAACAGTTCAATTTTAATAAGCACTTTATGGTTTCTCTTTCCTATTTACATTTTCATGCTTCTCTTGATTTTTGTATTTAAAAGTCAAATTTTCCTCTGTTCTTTTCAATAAGAATATTTGGAAGTCCCCTATTTCATTGAAATTTCATTTTCCCACTGTAGGTGATTCGTGGTTTTAATCCTACTTCCTTTGACTTCTGTAATAACATACACCAAGTCCCCCAATCAAATCATTTAATGTAGAAGCTGCTAAATCTTGTGTTATCCTGATTATGTGTTTCCACAATACTTCAATTGTTTCTTTCTGGTGGTTTGCAATAGTTTCTGCTTGACCTGGGAACTCTGGAATTTGACTATAATATTCCTAGGAGTTTTAATTTTGGAATCTCTTCCAGGAGGTGATTGGTGGATTCTTTCCATTTCCATTTTACCCTCTGGTTCTAGAATCTCAGGGCAGGTTTCCTTGATAATTTCTTGAAAGATGAAGTCTACGGTCTTTTTGTTAAACCATGGCTTCCAGATAATCCAATGATTTTTAAATTATCTCTCCTAGATCCATTTTCCAGATCATTTGTCTTTAAAATGAGATACTTCACATTGTCTTCTATTTTTTTCATTCTTTTGGTTTTGTTTTATAATTACTTGATTTCCCATAAAGTCATTAGCTGCCATCTGCTCCATTTTAATTTTGAAGGAATTATTTTCTTCAGTGACCTTTTGGACTTCTTTTTCCATTTGACCCATTCTACTTTTTAAGGTATTTTTTCTCCTTATTGTCTTTCTGGACCTCTTTTGCCACTTGGATTAATCTAATTTTAAAAGTGTTATTTTCTTCAGCCTTTTTAGGGGTCACCTTAAGTAAACTGTTGACTTGTTTTTCATGATTCTCTTGCATCACTCATTACTTTTCCAAATTTTTCCTCTACTTATCTTATTTGATTTCCAATATCATTTTTGAGTTATTGCATGACCTGGGGCCAATTCACATTTTTCTTGGAGGCTTTGGATTCAGAAGCTTTGACTTTGTTGTATTCTTCTGATTGTATGTTTTGATCTTCCTTAGCATCAATGATGTAAGAAAATACCTTTTCACCAAAGAAGTAAGAATCTATAGGCTGTTTTCCCCATTTGCTCATTTACCCAGTCAATTACTTGACTTTTGAGCTCTTTGTAAAGTGGAGGGTTTCAGAAGCAGCTGCCAGAGTCAACAGTTGACTCCCACCCCACTAGGGTGGGGCCCAGGGCTGGACCATACTCCCCTCTCAGCCAGGTGAAAGACCCTTCCAACTGACCTTCAAATCTGTCTTTGACATTTTTGGGTTGAGAAGCCTGAAAACTTCTGCAGCTGCCAGCAATGCAGTCCCTTGATGCCTGCTCCAGCTACAACCATACTGGCTTGGCCCACACCAAACTGCACTCTGTTCACACTTTAGTACACTATATCCTTCCTATAAACGTTCCAGATTGTCTTGGGCTGGAAATTTGCTTCAATCTATCATTTTTTGGCTTCTGCTACTCTAGAATTTGTTTAGTCATTTTTACAGGTTTTTTGAGGGGCTAGCGGGGGAGAGCTGATGCAGGTCCCTGTTTCTACTCCACCATCTTGGCTCTGTCCTCCATTCAATTTCATCTAATATTTGTCTCTCATTCTAGCTTAGAGATCTAGTTTTGGATCCCTACTTTTCCAATGAACGTTTGGCTAGCCCTCTCAGTCTTATGCCATCTGCAAATTTGCTCAACATACCATATATGCCTTTATCCAAGCCAATGATAAAAGTATGTTCAATAGCAACGAGTCAAACACATAACCCTGGCAAACACTACTGGACAATTTGATATTGAGTCATTAATGCCAACTTCTATTAGATCTAACAATTGCTTATTTCAGTATCCTTTTTTTCATTGTTCATTCTTCTTTCTCCCTCTGCAGCATTTGATACTACTGACTACACTATTTCACCGTTAGTGTCATTTTTCTGAGTCTTCTTTACTCCTTCTTAGTTTTCTTCTCTTTCTGTCTGTTCCTCAATCCCCCCAGGCACCCTACCCCTCTGACCATTGAGGTTCTGTTCCCAACATTGGAGAGCCACTATACTTCTACCCTGGGCCCTCTTTCTCTATACCTTTTCTCTTGACAATCTCATGAATTTCCATGGGTTCCTTATCCTTATGCAAATGATTCCCATATTTGTAAATCTAATTCAACTCTCTCTCATTCTCTAGTCTCACATCACAATCTGTCTACTACACTACATAATAAATATGTCTATAGGTATGTCAAGTTCAAAAATTACAATCAATATCATTATCCTTATCTTTCCCAACCTGACCTCCCCCAAATCTTTTCTACTCTTATTGAGGAAGCTAATATCTTTCTAATGACCCAGGTTGCAATCTCAGAGTCATTCTTAACACTTTCATTGACCACTCTTAATTGATTAACGTCTTTTGTCAAGTCTACCTGTCTAACATTTATCTCATTTACCCTCTTTTCTCACTCATACAGCCACCACCCAGGTTAGCATCTTTCACTTATATTTCTGCAATAACCTCTTCAATGGTCTCCCTGCATTTATCCTCTCTCATAAACTATCCTCCAGATAGTTTCCAATTTATTATTAAAGCATATTGTCAGCTATGTCACTCCCCTCTGCTTTTCCTTGGTGATTTCATCAGTTCCCTTTGTGATTTCATCAATTCCCATAGAATTATCATTTCTATATAGATTAGGTGAGGTCTACATATCCAGCCCTTGTATCTCTCCTAAGTTCTAGATCTGTCTTAACAGGTTGACTAGATATTTAAAACTGCATGACCCATATTATTATCATACTAATGTGTCCAAAACAGGACTCATTCTCTTTTGGCCCATAGACAGGTCTCTTCTAAAATTTACTGTCACTAATGAGGATATCAACATCCTTCACTCAACTCCTCACTCTAACATGTCACAGTCAATCAATGATCAAACCTTATCATTTCTTTCTCTAAAACCTTTCTTGGACACTTCTCCTTTTTTCCCTTCACAGAGCTATCAGGTCTTCTTCAGCAATGAAGGATGAATACACACACACACACACACACACACACACATCAGGTTCATAAAGTGTAGGATTGACCTATACCTCCATTCAAGAAAGCCTAATGGTTTTCTTTTACCTCGAGGATCAAATATAAACTCCACAATTGGGATATTGAAATCTATTTCTAGTCTGATCCCTTCCTAACTTTGAAGTTTGCTTACAAATTACTTATCTTCTACATATTCTGCAATCCAGCTATACCAAGATACTTGGTCTTTCTGAGATATGACATATCACCTCTTCTGTCTCCTTCTTTGCACTGGCTTAACATTGTGCCTAGTCCATGTTAAGGGCTTACTACATACTTGGTAGTTTGACTGAACTGAATCCCTAGCATTCATGACTCAAATAAAATGTTTTTTTTTTCAGTTAAGGTTTTCCTGATAGCCCTAGTTATTAAAGTCCTCCACAGTTACTAGGTATTACTTTGCATTAGGCTATATATGTGTGTGTGTATGTTTGTGTGTGTACTTTTTCCCTAAAGAATGTAAACTCCTAGAGATAAGGTTTCAATTTTTTGGCTGTATCCTCAGTGTCCAACATCATAAGTCCAACAGTACTTGTCATAACAAAATCTTTGTTGAATAAATGAATTTATCCATCAAATGTACTATTACTTAGTTTATAACTTTTTTATCTCACAGGATACTAAAAACCATAATGATGAAGTTATTCTTGAGAGAGGTAAATGTATAATGTGATCTAATGGACACATGGATCTAAGGGAGAATTCTTAGCTCAGTCATGACCATACAACTTCAGTATAAACTGATCAAGATCATGAGATATCAGATTCAGTTCAAAGATAAACTTTGTTAAAAATTGTTCCCATGTAATGGTATTTTAAAGTGATCCTAAGGGTATGATAAACAATTATGCCTGAAATGAGGACAGCAATGAATAAATGTAAACAACTAAACACAGTGAACTATGATGAAACTGAGAAGGAAAGAAAAATCAAAGCATGTCCTTGCCCTAGAGCAAAAGATGAGGAATAGGACAGAGGAATAACTGCTTGACTAGCTGGCTATCATACAGAGAAGAGCAAGGAAAGAAGAGAAAGAAGCAGCTCCCTTAGTACAAGACCTATATCTTAAAACTCCATTAGTATTTCTAGTCAAATCTGGTCACAAACTCCTGCATATTTTTTTTCTAGAATGCAAGCCTATTAATCACTCTCATTTAAAGATGAGGCGAAATCTCTTATCTTCCAAATCTCAAGTTCTGTCAGCTCTCTAGGTCAATGGGATTGGCTTTCCTTTTATAAGAGGAGTCAGTTTTGAAGGAAATGCATTCTGCCATATTAATAAAGGGAAAAGTACCTCTTCAGTCCAATCTTCATGACTGAACCTTAAGGATTCTGCCTTATTGATTAAAGAATAATCACTCAGTTGATGACATATTAGGCAACACATTATTGTGGTTCAGGATGTTAGTAGAATTTGGGTGGTTTTAATTGAGCCCTCCATTTTCTACATTACTAACCAGAGTAGCTTTGGTAAGTCAGCATGTATGAATCTGACCTGGCACAATTTGAATTAACTTTGAGTCAAGTTGAACTGATCTGTGAGAGATGATGTAGTTGTGGGCATTTTGGTAAAGGAGTATTATAAAGCCACCTCTGACCATTTATCAATTGGGGAATGACTTGAATATTTTTACATTTGATACAGTTCTCTATACATTTTAGAAATGAGGCCTTTATCACAGACACTAGCTGCAAAAGTTTTTTTCCAGTTTTCTGGATCCCTACGAATCTTGGTTGCATTGGGTTTGGTTGTGCGGAAACTTTTCAGTTTAATGTAATCAAAATTATCCATTTTGCACTTCATAATGCTTTCTATCTCTTTTATAGTAAAAAATTCTTCCCTTCTCCATAAATCTGACAAATACACTATTCCTTGCTCCATCAATTTGTCCTTAGTATCAATCTTTATACCTAGATTGTGTACCCATTTGGACTTTATTCTTGAATATGGTGTCAGGCATTGGTCTGTACCTAGTTTATTCTCCAATTCATAAATGGTCAAAGGATATGAACAAGAAGTTTTTAGAGAAAGAAATTAAAGTTACCTATAGTCATATGAAAAAATGCTCTAAATCACTTTTGATTAGAGAGATGCAAATCAAAACAACTCGGAGGTACCACATCACACCTATCATATTGGCTAACATGACAGAACAGGAAGATGATAAATGTTGGAGAGGATGTGAGAGAGTTGGAACACTAATTCATTGTTGGTGGAGCTGTGATCTGATCCAACCATTCTGGAGGGAAGTTTGGAACTATGCCCAACAGGCTACAAAAATACGCATACACTTTGACCCAGATATATCACTTCTGAAACTGTATCTCCAAGAAGTCATAAAAATGGAAAAGGGTCCCACATGTACAAAAATATTTATAGCAGCACCCTTTGTGGCAGCCAAAAACAGGAAATCAAGGGGATTCCCATCAATTGGGGAATGACTGAGTAAGTTATGGTATATGAATGTAATGGAATAGTATTGGGCTATAAGGAATGATGAACAGGAAGACTTCAGAGAGGCCTGGAAAGACTTATATGATCTAATGCTGAGCTAAAGTTGCAGAACCAGAAGAACTTTGTGTAGAGCAACAACCACAGTGTGTGAGAGATTTTTCTGGTAGACTTGGAACTTCATTGCAATGCAAGGACTTAAAAAATTTCCCAATGGTCTTTTAAGGGAAAATGCCTTCCACATCCAGAGAAAGAACTATAGAATTCAATTGCAGAATGTAGCAGATTTTTCTTTTGTATTATGTTTTGTTTTGTTATATGATTTCTCCCATTCATTTTAATTCTTCTATACAGCATGACTATGGTGAATATGTAATCAATAGGAATGTATGTGTAGAATCTATATAAAATTGTATGCTGTCTCAGGGAGGGAGGAGAAAGGCAGCAGGAAGGGAGGGGAAAACAAATCTAAGTTATATGGTAGTGATTGTAGAACACTGAACATAAATAAATTTAATACATATAAAAAAATTAAAAATAAAGACAGCTCTGGAGTCAGGAATACCTGATTTCAAATCTGGTCTCAGATACTTACTAGCTGTGTGATCCTGGATGAGTTATTTAACCTCTCTTTGCCTTAATCCACTAGAGAAGGAAATGGAAAACCATTCTGGTATATTTGCCAAGAAAATTCCATGAATAATCTTGGCCTGATTTGGTCTGGGGGTCAGAAAGAATTGGACAAGACTGAAAGACTGAACAAAACAAAACAAAGGACTTTGACTGGGAGCTTCAGAGACCCCAGAGAATTTTGTTTCGGAGAGAATTTTATCTCCTTTTTGGATTTTTTTTTCATCTCTTTATTGGCTGCTTTGATCTGCTTTTATCCCTTTGTAGTAAACTTTTACAACACTGTGGAATGCTTTTACCTGGGTGTTACTTAATATCCTTATTAAAGAAATGGTTTATCTGACCCTCAGTCTACAAGCAATCTATTGTATCAAAGGTGACCTGTACCCTCTGCTTCAAGAAACCTGTTGAACTGGTTGAAGGCAAATGAAGGAAGAAAAGATGGTCTAATGCCTCCCCTTTGCCAATTCAAATCAGGTAGGGGTAACTTGGTATTAATTATGATTTACAGTATTTCCCAGGATGAGTGATCAGTTAGCCTCATAATATCTTCATTATATTCAAGTATACTGCATCTAGAGTAGTCCCCAAACTTCAGTTCAATACTCCAAAGCTATTTAGTTCTGAAGGTCTTTTCTTCACTTTTTTAAAAAAACTATTTTCAGTCTTCTACAATCATTTCCATATATCTTAGATTTCTTCCCCTCCCTCTCTCTCCTTCCCTGCTCCCTCTGCCCCTTCTCCCTGAGATGGTGTACAATCTTATATAGGTTCTACAGATACATCCTTATTAAATATATTTTCAACTTAGTCCTGTGGCATAGAAGAATTAAAATGAATGGGAGAAACCATAAAAGAAAGCAAAACATAATAAAAAAGAAAATGGTCAGCTCCATTCTGGAATCCAATGCCATAGTTCTTTCTCTGAATGTGGAAGGCATTTTGCCTAGAGTCCCTCGGGAATTTTTTAAGTCCTTGCATTGCAATGAAGTACTAAGTCTACCAGAAAAATTACTCACACATTGTGGTTGTTGCTGTGTACAAAATTCTCCTGTTTCTGCCCCTTTCACTCAGCATCAGTTCATACAAGTATATCCAAGCCTCTCTGAAGTCTTTCTGTTCATCATTTCTTATAGCACAATAGTATTCCATTACATTCATATACCACAATTTGTTCAGCCATTACCCAATTGATAGGCATCCCCTTGATTTCCAGTTTTTAGCCACCACAAAGAGAGCTGCTATAAATATTTTTGTGCATGTGGGACCCATTCCCATTTTTGTGATCGCTTCGGGATACAGTCCCAGAAGCTATGTAGCTGGGTCAAAGGGTATGCACATTTTTGTAGCCCTTTAGGTATAGTTCCAAATTGCTCTCCAACATAGTTATTTCAGCTCACAGCTCCACCAACAATGAATTAGTGTTCTAACTCTCCCACATCTTCTCCAATATTTATCATCTTCCTGTTTTGTCATGTTAGGCAATCTGATAGGTGTGATGTGGTACTTCAGAACTGTTTGATTTGCATCTTTCTAATCAATAGTGATTTAGAGCATTTTTTTCATTTGGGTATAGATAGTTTTAATTTCTTCCTCTGAAAAGTGTTTGTTCATATCCTTTGACCATTTATCATTTGAGCAATGACTTGTATTCTTGGAAATTTGACTCAGTTCTCTATATGTTTTAGAAATGAGGCCTTCATCACAGACACCTGTTGCAAAAATTCTTTCACATTTTTCTGCTTTTTTCCTAATCTCGGTTGCATTGGATATGTTTGTGCAAAAACTTTCAATTTAATGTAATCAAAAGTATCCATTTTATACTTCATAATGTTCTCTGTCTTTTGTCTGGTGGTAAATTATTCCCTTCTCCACAAATCTGACAAATACACTATTCCTTACTCCCCTGATTTGTTTATAGTATCAATCTTTATACAATGATCATGTATCCATTTGGACTTTTTTCTTGTGTATGGTGTCAGGCATTGGTTTATGCCCAGTTTCTGCCACACTGTTATCCAGTTTTCCCAGCAATTTTTGTCAGACAGTGAGTTCTTATCCCAGAAGCTGGGGCCCTTGGGTTTATCAAACAGTAGACTGCTATATGCATTGACTACTGTGTCTTGAGTACCTAAGTTATTCTATTGGTCTACCCCTCTTTTCTTGGCCAGTACCAGGTGGTTTTGATGATTGCTGCTTTACAATACAATTTGAGATCTGGTAGGGCTAGGCTACATTTCCTAGCATTTCTTTTCATTAGTACCCTTGATATTTTGGAACTTCTGTTCTTCCAGATGAATTTTCATATTATTTTTTCTAGCTCTAGAAAATAATTATCTGGTAGTTTGATTGGTATGGCACTGAATAAGTAAATTAATTTAGGTAGAATTGTCATTTTTATTATATTGGTTTGGCCTACCCATGAGCAACTGATGTTTTTCCACTTACTTAGATCTGATTTTATTTGTGCATAAAGTGTTTTGCAATTGTGTTCACTTAGTCCCTGGATTTGTTTTGGCAGGTAGATTCCCAGATATTTTATAGTGTCTACCTTAGCTTTAAATGGGATTTCTCTTTCTATCTCTTGTTCTTGGGCTTTGTTAGCGATATATAGAAATGCAGATGATTTATGTGGGTTTATTTTGTAACCTGCATCTTTGTCAAAGTTGTTTATTATTTCAAGTAGCTTTTTACTTGATTCTCTGGGATTCTGTAAGTATATCATCATATCACCTGCAAATAGTGATAACTTAGTTTCTTCTTTGCCTACTCTAATTCCTTCAATTTATTTTTCTTCTCTACAGGTAATATTTCTAGTACCATATTGAATAACAGTGGTGATAATGGACATCCTTGTTTCACCCCTGATCTTATTGGAAATGCATCTGGCTTATCCCCATTGCACACAAGGCTTGCTGATGGTTTTAGGTAGATACTGCATATTATTTCATGGAAAGTTTCACTTATGTCTATGCTCTCCAGTGTTTTCAATAGGAATGAGTGTTGTATTTTGCCAAAAGCTTCTTCTGCATCTATTGAAATAATTATGTGGTTTCTGTTGGCTTTGTTGTTGATATGATTAATAATGCTAATACTTTTTTTAATATTGAGCCAGTTCTTCATTGCTAGTATAAATCCTACCTGATGATAATGTATTATTCTCATGAGAAGTTACTGTACTCTTTTTGTAATATCTTATTTAAATTTTTGCATCTATATTCATTAGAGAAATTGGTCTACAATTTTCTTTCTCTGTTTTGACTCTTCCTGATTTAGGTAATGTAACTATATTTGTATCATAAAAAGAAATTGCAAGGATTCCTTCTTCCTCAGTTTTCCCAAATGGTCTATATAGTATTCAAATTAATTGTTCTTTAAATGTTTGATGAAATTCACTTGTAAATTCATCTGACCCTGGAGATTTTTTTCCTTAGGAGTTCATTGATGACTTCCTCAATTTCTTTTTCTGAGATGGGGTTATTTAAGTATTCAACTTCCTCTTCTGTCAATCTGGGCAATTAATATTTTTTTTAAATAATCATCCATCTCACCTAGATTTTTGAATTTATGGGCATACAGTTGGACAAAGTAATTTCTTATTATTGTTTTAATTTCCTCCTCATTAGAGGTGATTTCATTCTTTTCATTTTTGATATTGGTAATTTGGTTTCTTCTTTCTTTTTTCAATCAAAGTGACCAAAGATTTATCAATTTTATTGTTTTTTTTCATAAAACCAAGCCTTAGTTTTACTTATTAGTTCAGTAGATTTTTAATTTCAATTTTATTAATCTCTCAGTTGGTTTTCAATATCTCTAACTTGGTATTTTCTTGCGGATTTTCAATTTGTTCTTTTTATAGCTTTTCCAGCTGCATGCTCAATTCATTGATCTCCTCTTTCTCTATTTTATTCATTAAGGCATTCAAAGATATAAAACTTCTCCTAAGAACTGCTTTTCCAGTATCCCATAAAATTTGGTAGGTTGTCTCATTATTGTCATTCTCTTGAATGAAGTTATTGATTGTTTCTATGATTTCTTCTTTAACCCACTCATTCTATAGGATTAGATTATTTAGATTCCAATTAATTTTTGGTTTATCTATCAATGGCCTTGGATTACATATAACTTTTATTGCATTATGATCTGAGAAGTATGCATTGACTATCTCTGCCTTTCTGCACTGGATTGTGAGGTTATTATGCCCTAGTACATGGTCAATTTTTGTATATGTGCCATGTACTGCTGACAAAAAGGTATATTACTTTCTATCCCCATTCAGTTTTCTCCAGAGATCTATCATATCTACTTTATTCAGAGTTTTATTCACCTCTTTAACTTCTTGTTTATTTTGAGGTTAGATTTATCAAGTTCAGAGAGAGGGAGGTTGAGGTCCCCCACTAATATAGTTTTGCTATATCTTCCTGTAATTCCCTCAACTTCTCCTCTAAGAATTTGGATGCTATACCACTTGCAGAATGTAGCAGATCATTTTCTTTTGTATTACATTTTGGTTTGTTATATGATTTCTCCCATTGATTTCAATTCTTCTATACAGCACGACTATGGTGAAAATGTATTTATTAGGATGTATGTATAGAACCTATATAAAAATGTATGTCATCTTGGGGAGGGAGGAGAAATGTAGGGGGGAGGGAGGGAAAAAAATCTAAGTTATATGGTAGTGATTGTAGAACACTGAAATAAATAAAATAAATAAAAAATATGTTTCTTGTAAATAACATATTATTGGATTATTGTTTTTAATCCATTCTGTTATGGATTCTGTTATGTTCTCCACTTCATTGGATAGTTCATCCCATTTACATTCACTGTTATTATCACTATCTGTGTCTTTCCCTCCATCCCCTTTCCCCCCTTTTATGCTTTTAATTCTCCCTTCTCCCTTCCCTTCCACAATAGAGCTTTAATTTTTGACCACTGCCTCCCTCAGTCTTCCCTCCCTTCTTTCAGCCCCTTTTAATATTTTTCCCTTACAACTTCTTCCCTTCCTTTTAGCCTCCCCTTCCTTTTCTTTCCCCCTTCCTCTCCTACTACCTATAGAGCTAGTTAGATTTCTATACTTAACTGAGTTTGTTGTTCCCTCCTTGAACAAAATCAGATGAGAGTAAATCTCAAACAATGTTCATTTCCCTCCCCTCTTTCTCTCTACTGTAATACATTTTTGTGCCTCTTCCTGTGATGTAATTTACCTTTTTCTATCTCCTCCTTTTCTCATCTCCTTTTACAATCCCTTTGCACCCTTAAATCACATTTTTATCCTCACATTATTTACCTTATATCTGCTCCCACTATCTATGTATATCTTTTTATATATCATAATAAATATAAAAGTCTCAAGATTAACAAATATCATCTTCTCTTATAGGGATGTAAACTGTTTACCCATATTGGATAACAAGATTTTCCCCCTTGTTTACATTTTTATGCTTCTCTTGAGACTTGTGTTTGAAAATCCTATCTTCTATTGAGCTATAACCATTTCATCAGGAATATCTGGAAATCCCTTATTTCATTGAATGTTTATCTCCTTGCCTGAAATATTATGCTCAACTTTTCTGGTAATTTATTCTTAGTTGTAGTCCCAGCTCCTTTGCCTTACAGAATAGCATATTCCAATCCCTTCGATCTTTTAATGTAGAAGCTGCCAGGTCCTGTGTTATTCTGACTATAGTTCCTTGATGTTTCAATTGTTTCTTTCTGGCTGCCTGCAGTATTTTCTCCTTCACTTGGTTCTAGAATTTGGCAAAGATATTCCTTGGTGTTTTTAGTTTGAGATCCCTTTCAGGAGGTGAACGGTGGATTCTTTCAATGACTATTTTGCCCTCTGGATCTAGAATTTCTGGGCAGTTTTTCTTGATTGGAAGATATTGTCCAGGCTCTTTTTTTCATCATGGCTTTCTGGAAAATCAATAATTGTTAGATTTTCTCTCCTGGATCTATTCTCTAGGTCAGTTGTTTTTCCAATTAGATATTTCACATTTTCTTCTGTCTTTTCATACTTTAGATTCTGTTTGACTGATTCTTAATGTCTCAGAGTCATTAACTTCTACTTGTCTTATTCTAATTTTTATCACATTGTTTTCTTCAGTTGACTTTTGTATCTCCTTTCCATCTGTCCAATTGTTTCTTTTAAGGAGTTATTTTCTTCAGTTAGTTTTTATACTTCCTTTTCCATTTGTCCAATTTTCCCAGTTAGGTTTTATGCTTCCTTTTCCATTTGTTCAGTTTTTCTTTTTAAGAGCTGTTCTCTTCAGTGAATTCTTTATTCATATTTTAAAAATCATTAGTGAGTTTTTCTTCTGTTTCTCTAATTTGCCCTTTAAAATCCTTTTTGACCTCTTCCAAGAATGCTCTTTGGGTCTGAGACCTATTCATCTTCCTTTCTGAAGTTTTAGGTGGGAGTATAGTATCAATGCTGAACACTTTGGTATTCACATTTTGGTCCTTGTCCCCATAGAAAAATTCTATGGTCTTGTCTTTTCTGCTTTGCTTCTTGCTCATGAAAAAGCCAGCTTTTTCCTGGCTTTTAAAGTAGAACTGCTTCTGGGGTGCAGGGGTCTCTGCCCCACAGTTTTTGTGCCTTGAACTTGAGTCTTTGTGACTTGTGGCCTCTGACCCTTTCAGCTACAAGCTGAAATGCTGCAGTTTACTTGGTGCTGAGCTGGTTGGTGTTTGAAAGCAGAGGCCAGGTGAAGTCTTTCTGGATTTCCCTGGAGTTACCCTGGAGCTAGATGTGTTAAGTGTGAAGGAGGGGTGATCTGACCACAAGAGGTCTCCTCTTCTGAGCTAGAGCATAAGCAAGCTCAGTTGTTTGTGAACTACTGTGGTAGTCTCTTCCTAATTCCCCTGGTATGCTGAAGTAAGCCTGGGGTCCTGGTGTTGGTGGTTGTAGGCTCCACCCCCCTGGGGCTCAGCATCTCCTCCTGATTTGCTGAGGTGGGGATGTCTTGGACAGCTTCTATCCTGCACTGGTCCCTTTCATCCGCAGCATCATGGGCTAAGAGACTGTTTACCCCTTTGCCTCATCCTACTGTTCCAGGATTTTTCCTGGGGAAATATTCTCTGTGCTCTTCATGGTCAACAAGGGGAGGGAGATAGCAATTACTGATCACTCCATCATCTTGGCTCACAGAAGTTTAAGTAGATGACTTACAGACATTTAATCTGTGGGCTGATAGTCTCAGGAGTGGCTGCTGCAATTACCTGGGGTTCTGTGCTTCTCTCTCCCTTGATTCCACTGGAATCCCATCCTGAGCTGATATATTAGAGAATCCTAAGCAAGTCTGCAGTTTCAGATTGCCTGGGGCTTCCTGCTTGGCCCTGCCAAGGTGGGGACTGCCTGGTACATCCTGTGCACTTTCTGTTTCTCCAACCCTGTGCAACAGAACCTTTTTGTCAACTTTCCAGTCAGTCTTGGGCTGGATATATGACACAGTCTGTCTCCTATTGGATTCTACCCCTCCAAAATCCATTCAGAATCTCTTTTTAGAGGTAGCTGAAGGAGTTTGTCTTAGAGCTTAGGTGAGTAGTTGCTCTCACTCCACCATCTTGGCTCTGGCCCAGTCCTGAAAGTCTTTAAGCCAATGGCCTTGGTTAGTAAATTTTGTGCTTTATTTAAATGAGTCAATTGATCCAGAAAGAAAAGAAATAGTCAATTTAATAATGAAAATGTTCTGTTTAGAAAATTTCTGTAGTATATTTGGATTTTAAAATTTTAAAAATGATGAAAAAGGAGTTTTTTACATCTATTATGTGCCTGTGTTTTAGTCTGAGAAAAATTCTGTTTACATGTTTATATACTTTGAGTTTTAAAAATTCTTTCATCTTCAGCATTTTATGCTTTTGTAAATTTTCATAAAATCATGATTTCATCTTTATTTTATTAGCAAAAACATTAATAGAAAGTGATGACACTCAAGAAATTGAGAAAACCATTTTCAATCATTTGTCAAATTATCTGGTGTTCCCGTTATTTTCATTTTGAAGCAGTCAATACAAGATCAATATTTAACATAGCTTACAACATAAAATTGATCATTAACTATGCTTTTGCCACTAGGGAAACATTGAACTTCAGGACTTTTGAATATCACAGTTTCTAACATGGCTGCTTGACTCTGGGAGAACTATTGGATAGGACACAGATTAAGAACAGAAAGAAATTCAATATGTTAGAAAACACCAAATTGATTTTTTGTCCATACTGTGATGAAATAATTTATATTCTTAGAGGTGAGTATAACATCGATGTCAGTTGTTAAGGCTTCTAGACTTTGTGCTTATAATTTACATACATAATGGGACAAAATCTTGTCCTCACATCTTTACATTCAATTCTCATTTACTTCTGTCCAATATAATCACCTAGGTACTTCATTACGAATTATTCTAAAATACTTAAAAACCCACGCAAGCAACCCTTTTTGTTTTTCATGTAAACATGCTATTTTGTTAGATTTATAAAAATTTATTATGATAAATATTATTAAGAATGAAATTATTGGTTTTTCATGTGAAAAGCAGTAGGACTTGGAATGATGAGGGGCCTGGTTTTATATCCTGCCTGAAGGATGCCTATTAGCTTGTTGTTCTTAAAAAAATGATGTTTATTTTATTTCAGCATCAATTTTCACATCTGTAAAATGTGGATAACAATATTTGCAATATCTAAATCAAAAGGTTATTGTGGTATCAATAGTGTATGAAAAACAATGCTTTATATGAAATGCTGGCTATGATGATGATACTATGTTGTGTTCCAAACTAGCCTATGCTTTCCTTGAAAGCAGATTCTATTTCTTAGACTTAGATGCCCATGATTATACTGTAATTCTTTTTAGGACTGCACACAGACTAGTGAATATTTGCTGATTCACTGAATGAAAAAATAAAAATAAAGTCATTTCTATGTCTTATTGGTTTTCCAAAGAAACAGTGTTGTTTTATTTTGTTACAAGAAATTCCTCATAAGGAATAGTCCTTTACAAGTAGTTTGTCTAATCTATGTCTATGTAAAGGTAATTATTCTAAAAAAAATTGCAACAGAAAGGAGGAGTCATATAGAGAGAAGTTTAGCTGAATTGTGATCAAGCTCCTTTCTGATCTTTTATTCATCAAGTAATTACTAGTATAAAATATCTCAGTATTAGATATCTAGATTTTCTAGACGTAGTCCAAAAGTATTCACTAATACTGAATTAATACTTGAGAAGAACCTGAAAATGAGAAGGAAAGTGTTACATTTGGTTGATTTACATAGTACTGCCTTATCTGAAGGTATGTACCTTACTTAAATTTTAAAAATATATATTCAAATTTACCTTAATGCTTTTAGATAATATTTGTTCCTCTCTGATTTACTGAAAAGAAACTTGATTTATAGTCATTCTCATCTCTGCAAACTGGACCAAGAATGTGATTTCTAGCAACTTACTCACTTTAACAAAATTTCCTTACAGTAAAACAACTTAGGAGTCCATGAAATTCTCAATAATGGACTTTTACCTTTGTATTCCTCTCTTTTATCTTACAGAATACTAAAAACCTATCTGTCTTTCAAGGCCCAATTGAAATGACAGCTCCACCATGAAATCTTTCTTAATGACAACAACTGACTTGGTACTTCTCTTATAATAAAAAATGTAAATTTGTTGAAAAATGAAACTGTTTCATTTTTATCATTTTAATTCTAACACTTTGCATAGTGCTTAGAACAAAGTAGACCCCTAGGTAGACACTTGGTGATTTATTGATCTACCAATACTCTTTTTTTATTTCACTTATATCCATATTTTCTTCTCTCCTCTTTGAAGGTATGGACCATATCTTATTGATTTTTTATATCTGCCAGAGCAAGGAGTATGAATGCTTGAAAATGGAGATAATCAATAAATACTTCTTTAATCAATAAATAGTGAATCAATTTTTCAAAACTTTGCCATAGAGTAGCTATTATAAGTATCAAATTTTATCTGTGGCATATGATAGGAACTCTTCCCTTATTAGGAGTAGAGACTTGAAATACACATACACACACATACATACAGACAGACACACAAACACATACACACACACACACACCTCTATTTCAAAAATGAAATGTTTTTCAAAAATTGAAGTGACAAAGAAAACCATTATATTATTCTGGAATTTGTTAAGACAAAAAGAAAGAAATACCCATTGAAATGGAGCAGTGAGGATCTTGGGAGGCAATCTTAATATTCATCTCAACATTTCTGGTAATGAAATGAAAAAAACCAATAATGGTATAGATTGACATGCATTGTAGATTTGAGGAAAGTGAATTTTACTGTGTTCAGAGGGAGAACAAGTATGTCCTGAGTAGGATGTCTCATCTTAAAATACTGTTGGGAAAATCAGCACAAAAGAAATGGAATGTTTTGAAATATGAAATATTTAAGACAACAAAGAAAGTATTTTGGCCAGGAATAAAATAAGTAATTGTCTAACATATTGTTCTTAATCTTTTTTTGTCAGGGAAACTGTTGGAAGCATGAGAAAGCCTATTAACTACAATCTCAGAATAATGTGTTTTTTTAAAGCATAAAATAAAATGCATAAGATTATGAAAAAACCCAGTTATACCAAAATAAAGTTATCCATAAAAACTTTTATTTATGTTCACAGACCCAAGGTATAGAATCCATGGTATAAAGAAACAAATGTGAGTAAATTAGAAAAAGTCATCAAACAACTTTATGATTTCTGTACTTGTGATGTTCCAGTGGGACTTGTAAGATTTTGAATTCCAATGGTATGCTCTTCAAGAATACTAGACCATTTTCATATCACCCAAAGGCACCAGTCTGGTGACTTTGGTAGAGGAGGCAAATATAAGGGGCAAGAAATATTTCTTATTTTGGAAAAAGATTCATTTCAATTGGTCTGACTCCTGAATGTTTATGGGCAGGGTTCCTCCTCACTTTCCTCTAGAATTTTTATGAGAAACTTTGAATTTCTCCTCTTCCTGGGCACTGCCCCCTATACCATTCATATAACAGGGGGGAGGGGCGTGACAGGCGATGGTCCACCTGCCTCCTTCAGAACTGTACATAATCAGAGATGAAAGAAAGAACCTGAACTGGGATTAAAATTTCTATCTTTCTTAGTTATTTTGGTGACATGAAACTTCATACATTTAGAACCTTGCTCACTTTTTTTGTAAAGCTCAAGCTTTTGTAATTTTATTAGTTTTAAAAATTATTTTCTCAATCAAGTTTCTATTATATTATGTCCTTAATTATTATAGAAGGATTAATGCAGCCACCATCATATGAACTATTTCTTTTGTATAAATATGCATTGTTTCATTGAAGACCAGAAGGAAGTATGGTTCTTACTGTAACATTGAGCCATCTGGTTCTACAGTTTTGATTTGAGTGCATTGCAAGAAGTAGATTCAAGTAATATGCACCTTTCCTGTCTCTTCCAAAGTTGAAAATTGCACAGAGAAGGCAAATTTTTAAGTTTCTTCATTTGATCCTTACAATTCTGTGAGGAAAGTTTGAAGGGTAATATCCTCTCAGCATCTGAGGATCTTTTTTTTATTTTTTATTTTTTATTCATTTATTTATTTATTTTATTTTATTTTTTTACATTCATTTTCACAAATTTTGGGGTTCCAAATTTTTCTAGCATCTGAGGATCTTGAGACTAAAGGACCTTAATGACCTTGGCAAGGTCACATAGTTTGTGGATAAAAATAATCTAAAATAAGTTTTTAATCCAATCTCCTGAAAACTAACGTGCTGTTTCTACGGACCAACAAAGAGCTTTACTGGATGAAGTTTTGACTGAACGAACTGGATTTCAAAAATTAAATTGACTGGATTGGCAGTCCTGAGGACAGTCTTTATAAGCTATTCTTCAAGTTTACCACAGTAAGATGAAGGCTTGGACAATTAAATGTTCTCAACTCTGTGAGATGGATTCCTTGACCATGACTATGTTTTATCTGACTCGGGTAATTTAAGTTAATGCTTTGTTTGGGGAACCAAATCACCCTACAAAATGCCGTTGTGAAGAGGGAATGCTCCACAAGGTTTGCTTGAGTGCATTTTGTAAGAGCATTGCCCGGAGTTTATTTTAATTCACCTTTGCAATTATATCTTCCTAACTGAGAATATTTAATTATTATTCAGTCGTCTGGAGAAGAATTCACTTTATTTAAGAGCCATCTTCTTCATTATTCAGTTATCTGGAGAGGAATTTACTTTATTTAAGAGCCATCTTCTTTACTTCCCCATAATCTATGCCCCAAACTATCCATTGGGCTTACTTTCTAGATCAAACATTTCTTTTTTTAAAGTAAAGAAAGAAATAGAAAAATCTGGGAAGATTTAGTCTTCATCAAAAGGGATTATGAAATATCAAGTTAGCTTTCCAATCAGACCAGGCTGACACAGTGACTATAGGTTACCAAGTCATTATGTAAAGCAATCTGTTTGTATCACCCTCCCCTTACTTTACCTTTCTATCATCTACTGCTGTCAAAGTCACTCCCCAACTTCTAAAAATAACTTTCATACATGACATATTTCTCACTCTATTCCCCGTCCTTTTCCTCATAGACATTAATATTCATGCTAATATTCCTTTTAACAACCAAGAAATATAATATCTCAACATCCTTAACTACAATGACTCCTTTCTTCAAGCCCCATCAATAGCAATGATGCTGATGATGATTATAAGTTTTTATATAGAACTTTAAGATTTCCCAAATGCTAGATGACATTTTAATTCATTGGAACTACGCAACAATGTACAGCCACACAGTCATGCTCATACCGCCTTCTGAGTTGCATAAATTTCATCATCATGTATTTTGAAGGTAAAGTCAGATAAGTTTTGTTATTAGAATGCTAGAACTGGAATAAGAAAGAACTGAGTTTAAATATTGCTTCAGATACCAGGTATATGACCTGGACAAAGTCACTTAACTTCTTCAGCCTCTTGTCTCATAAATAAAATGACAGGGTTGGACTTGAAGGCTTCTGCTCTCCTGCCTCCACTAAAATTATTCTCTCCCACAACTTATCCCTAGTTGCCAAAACTAATTATTTTGTTCTTGCTATTTTCTGAATTTGCTTTGTGTTTAGTCCTTATTCTCAATCCTTTGAACTGCTTAACTACACTTTAGCTCCTCATGACTTCAAACCTCCTTATGTGGATATCCTCTATTAGTTCTCTATTATTTTCCTTGTCCCTCTCCTCTCTCTACAATCTGCTTCTTGGTCATATCATTCACTCTATGATTGAAACCACTGCCTTCACATAGATGACTGCCAAATTCATTTGTCTAATAATGACTCCCATTATGAACTCACCACTTCTACTTTCAAGACATCTACTTTTACCTTTTCTATGGTACCACAATTTACATAATAGCCTCTGTTTGTAATCTTGGGTTTCTTTGTTACTCTTCTTTCTGATATAGTCAACTGCTCAAGTTAAATGAATTTCCAGATTTTAATAACTTCATTCCTTCTTCTAAGTCCCTCTGCTGTCACTTTAGTGCCATTTTTTATTTTAACACCTGCCCTAACTACAACATTTTTTTTCTTTCTATTAATTGATGACTATTTGTGCTGGGCATAGGAAATTCAAAGACAAAATAAAAAATCATCCAGGTCTGCTACTAGGGAGAAACCATAGACACTCAAGTAAGTGCAATTATATACAAAGTAAACAGGAAGTAGTATCAAGGTAAAGGGTAGAATTCTAACAAAAGAAGAAAAGACTCATGGAAGAGGTGATATTTAGTCAATTGACTATAAATGAGAAGGAAGCATCACAGGGAAACCCAAAGGTACAAAGAGAATATTATATAAATAGTGGTACCACAGAAAAAGTGAAGTTATAGGTCTTGAAAGTAGTAGGAAATTTGGTTGAACAGTTGATAATAAGATGGACGCACACATATTTTTCTATATATTCACAGATAGAAATTTGATATATGTGTTGTATAGTACAATGCACACATTTTATGTACACATCAGGACTAATCACTCCTATGCTCAAAACTTTTCAGCGGCTCCCTATTGCTTTCCTAGTAAAGATAAAACTTTTCAAGAGAGAATTCTGGGAAGGTGACAGCATAGGTGAGAAAATTCCAAGCGGCTCAGATTTCTCCCACAAACAAGTGAAAATAGCACCTCTGAGCAAATGTAGAGCAGTAAAAACAAGCAAGAGTTGGGGCCAAACAGTGGTTCTCCTGGAACATTTGGAGAAGATCCAAAGAAAATATCCCAGGAATGAGGTTTTGTCCCTGTCAATAGTGAACACCTCCAGGCTTTTTCTTCTGAAACAGCAAGTGGGGAAGCCCTGGGGTTAGGTGGGTTGGGAGGTAGCCTCAGCTTCAGCCACAGGAAAATTAAGGGAACCTCTGCTGATAAGGCATACCACACCCAGCTATGCTGCTGAGACTTGGCCCTGAGTGAGAAGGAACCAGCACACACTTGGTAATTGCAGAAGCAGTGGAACTGGGATGCTACTAACTTTGAGCACTTACAGGGGGAGTCCTTGGTTTTGGTGCCAGATCAGAGAGGACAACTGAAGGAGGAGCTGAAATGAAAGATACTATCCCCATACCCCAGAACTGGAGGTAATTACAAAAAATAAACAAATTTTAAAAAACAAACAAGCAAAGGAGAAAGAATCCAACCACAGAAAGTCACTGTGGGAATAGAGTAGACTGGGTTTTATTTTCAGAGCAGAATACTGAAAGAAAAGAAAAGCCTCTCTTACTCCAAAGAGTAACATCAAATAGTCACCTGGTCAAAAAGGATTCATAGAAGAATTTTAAAAGACTGTAAAAATCAAATACAATTGAGGTGAAAAAATTAAAAATATTAACAATTCAAGAAAAACAAAAAGATTATGAAACAAAGTCAGCCAGGTAGAAAAGGAGATTTAGAATCTTAAGGAAGAAAACAAATCCTTGAAAATTAGAAATGGACAAGGGAAAGTTAACAAAGTTAAAAATGACCAAGAAATAATAAAACAAAATATTAAAAAAATGAAAAAATAGAAGAGAATGTAAAACATCTCATAAAAACAATCTGGAAAGCAGATTAAGAAATACAAGAAATAATTAAACAAAATTGCCCTGAAGCTTTAGGACAAAAGGGAAAGTAGAAATAGAAAAAAAAATTCTACCTATCACCACCTAAAGAGAACTTACAAGGAAAAGTTACAGGAATATTATAATCAAATTCCTGAAACCCCAGCTCAAGAAAAAAATAGTATGAGCCACAAGTTAAAAATAAACAATCTAAATATCACAGGATCACAATTAGAATCACACAATACTTAGTAGCAGTGACTCTAAAAGACTGCAGGCCTTGGAACATTATATATCAAAGAGCAAAATGACTGGAGTGGTGGCCAAAATGCCATAATCAGTAAAGTTAAGCATAATACTGAATGAAAAGAAATGACATTTAATTAATTATCAGACTTTCAGGATATTGCTTTTTAAAAACACTAAGTTTAACCTCAGATTTGACATATAAGATCCAAGAGAAATAGAAGGTACATATCAAAGAGTAAATACAAGGAAGTCAATAAAAACAGAGTGCTTACTTTCTATATGAGGAAATGCAAAATGAATGTCTAAGATTGTTATTTAGCATTGGGTAGTCCGGAAGAAAGCTTAGGTATACCTAAGTGTGATAGGATTCTAAAAAGTAAAACCATTCAGGAAAAGGTAAAAAGAGGAATTATCTCATACAAGTGAGGTGTCATAGGAAGAACTCACACAGAGAAATTAGATGGGGGAGGAGGACGTAGTTCTGGAACTGTATTTTCATAGACAATGGATTTAAGAAGGAGATACATACATACATGCATATATATATATGTATATATATATATATATATATATATATATATATATAGAGAGAGAGAGAGAGAGAGAGAGAGATATGCATTTAAAAGTCTTCTAAATTCAGAAAGAAATAAAAGGCTAAGGGGATAGGAAAGAGGGAGAGGATAAAGGGGCAATTTTTAGAGGGGAGGATGAGGGAATAGCAAAAGGGGGGTATAAAAGTATGTTTAAGTTGATGAGAATGGAGGATAAGGAAGGGATTCTGTGCGGGGGAGAGGGCAAGTCATAGCAGTGCAAGGTAGTGAGTAAAAGTAAAATAGAGGAGTCAAGAGGGATAGGAAGTAAGAGATACACACAAATATAAAATAAAGATCATGAGTAGAATTTATTAGGGATTCTAATGTTGCTTTTCACACTATTCCCAGAAAAGGAACACACACACACACACACACACATACACATACACACCATGAGGCTTTTGTACAATTTTCTGCTGCTTGACTCCAGATCTGGTAGTTGCTAAGCTCTTGCAATTCCCAATGAGCTAAGAGAATCCCTTTTTATGACTGGTTTGGACAAGGAATACATAGAATCATAAATTACTAGAGTCAGAAGACACCTCAAAGCAATTTCTATTTAAACAGTTAATCCTATCTATTATATATCCAAAAAGGGAACCATCCACCCTTCAGTTATAGATCTCTAGTGACAGGAAATTCATATTTTTTCAAGGCAGATTATTTCTTTTTAGGGCAACCTTAATAGCTAGGATGTTTTTCCTTATGTGGAGCTGAAATGTACTTCCCTGTAACTTTCGACCATTGGCCCTAGTTCTATTGTCCAAAACCAAAGAAAAACAATTCAATCTTTTCTTGACAAGAATTCTTTCATGTTGCAGGGAATTTACCTTTAATCTTTGGAGATTAATAAAAAAAGTTAAATTGCATATCTTACAGAACTCATTGAACTAACTATTTGGAAATAATGGGATGTATTTATTGTCAACCAGTATGAGTTTCATTTTATTTATGCTTTAGAAAGTAATTAATGATTTATGAGATCTGACATTTGTTACTTTTGCGAAGTGGGTATGATATCCTGGCAATATTTAACTTATTTGAAAGTCTTCTTCTATGCATCATTTCTATTTCCCACACTAAATTTTTATCGTCCCTTGTGAAGAAGGCATTACAATCCACGTTACTCAAATGTAACTATTACTTGTTCTCAATATTTTATAAAATATTTTTGTGTAGTTTTGTAGATACCTTTACATTTAAGCATCTAAATAGTTGAACATTGCATGGGTGGCAGACATTGTTATGCTGCTTCACAGGGAGATCAACTGAGGCATAGAAAAGTCTCTAAGTAGCCTCAAGTTTTACACAGGATATGTAGTATCCAACTAAAGTCTTAATCGAAACCCTTGGTTCTTGTCTCTCCTTCTCCCCCATACTACTAAATCTAACTTCCTCTTGCCAGATTATTTCCAGGTACATTATTCAATAGAACAATATCACAGTTGCTGCATGCAACTACATAAATACAAAGATAGAATGAAAAATAACTAGAGGGGATATTTGGACAATATCTCTCAGTGTATGTATTTTTTTCCCATATGTCCTCCAACCTGCTGAACCCATCTCTAATCAAAATAAATTTTCATCATGTTTTCAGAATCACTTAAATCAACATATTCAGCCACAACAAAATATTAATCTGATTGGATCTGATTGATTCTGATCTGATGGATCAGAAGCTAGGTATAGAACAACATCTCTCACCATATACCAAAATAAGGTCAAAATGACTGCATAACTTAGACATAAAAGACAAGCAAATTAGGAAAGCAAGGAATAGTTTATCTGACAGATCTATGCATAAGAGAATGATGTAGGATAAATCAAGATATAGACAGCATTACAAAATGTAAAATGGATCATTTTGATTTTATAAAATGAAAAACATTTTGCAAAGACTAAAACAATATAATCAACCTTAGAAGGAAAGCAGAAAACTAGTTTTGTGTGTTAGGGGGTGGAATTTACAGCCAGTATCTGTAATAAAGGCTTCATTTCTCAAATTCATAGGGAAATGAGACAAATTTGTAAGAATAAAAGTCATCCCCTCAATTGATAAACGGGCAAAGGACATGAATAGGCAGAAATAGGAATAGGAAGAAATCAAAGTTATCTGTAGTCATATGAAAAAAATGCTCTAAATCACTATTGATTAGAGAAATGCAAATTAAAACAACTTTGAGGTATAACCTTACACCATTAGACTGATAAATATGACAGATGGGTTATAAGGAAAATTGAGATATTAATGTATTATTGGTGGAGTTGTGAACTGATCCAATCATTCTGGAGAACAACTTGGAACTCTGTCCAAAGGGCTGTAAAACTGTGCATCCCCTCTGATCCAGCAATACCACTAAGTCTGTATCCCAAAGAAGAGAGAAAGAAAGGCAGATAGGGAGAGACAGAGAGACAGAGAGGTGGGGGGGGGGAAGAGAGAGAGAGAGAGAGAGAGAGAGAAGAGAGAGAGACTTATTTGTGTAAAATATTGAAAGCAGCTCTTTTTGTGGTGGCTAAGGAGTGAGACAGAGGAAATATCCATCAATTGAGGAACGACCGAGCGAGGTATAATGACATGAGTGTAATAGAATATCATTGTTCTGCAAGAAATGATGAGCAGGATGATATGCGCTTATACAGGGTGAAATGATTGGAGCCAGATAAATATTGTACCTATTAATAGCAATATTGTATGATTAACAACTGTGGATAACTTACCTATTCTCAATAACACAATGATCCCAAAGGACTCATGATAAAAAATCCAATCCACCTCATAGAAAAGGAACTGATGGCATTGATAGCATCTGAGTATCAAAACATACTATTTTCTCTCTTTCTTTCTCTCTCTTTCTCTAGCATTCCTCTGAAAACTGACTGATATGGAAATGTTTTACATGACTGCACATATACAACCTGTATCACATTGTTTATCATCTTGGGGAGGACAAAAGAGAGGAATATGTTTTGAAAATCAAAATTATGAAAAAGAACAAATGTTTGAAATGTTTTATATGTAATTGGGGAAAATAAAATTTTGGGGTTTTTTGTTTTGTTTTAAAGTGAGAATATCTCAATTGGGGAGACACATTTAAGACCGTTGTTTTGACTCAATTTTTGTCCAACTCTTTAGCTTTAATTTGCCTGTTCTTTTACTTTTTTAGATGCCTCTAAACATGATGCTCCTTATCCGACATCAGTTTGAGGAACACTACATTATACAACTCAATTCCCTCATCTGTGAAAGGGAAATCGCAACAGCCCCTAGTTCCAAGGATGGGTTGTGACGACTGAATGATACAATATTTGTAAAGCAGTTAGTATAGTGCCTGGCACATAGTAGGATCTATGGTAATATTAGCTATTATTATCATTACAAATTTATATCTATTTTCCCAGTATTGTTTTTTAATAAAATTCTAAGGATAGATTTTGTTTTCATATAGTCTAAATTCCCTCTGGTATCCAACTTGCATCCTTCCCTATAGAGCTATACTCCAATAGTATCAATAGGCTGAATAAAACTCTCCAAGTCCACTAAAGAGCCCTGTTCTGTCCTATATCCAAGACAACCTTTCAGATTTTAGTCAATGAAAACATGGCTTCCCAATGACCTAATGGGATAAGAAGAATAACCTGCCCTCACTCTGTGGACTCTTGTCATGAACAGTTCTCACATCCATTCCCACTCATATAGCTACATAAAAGTTCAGACACTCAGTACTTCTCACTTGAACTATTATAATAACCTCCTAATTGCTCTCTCTGCTTCCAGCCTCTTCCTTTTCCAATCCATTCTCTACACAGATTGACAAACTAATGTTCTTGAAACACAAATCCCTGCCATGTCATTCTCTCACTCATAAAACTTCAGTTGTTTCTTATTGCCTCAAGAACAAAGCACATGATCCTGTTTAACATTCAAATTCCTTTTTAAATCTGGCTCTGAATCACCGGTTCCACATTAGTTTCGCAGATCTCTAAAATATTAAATACTGTAGCCAAAATTGCAACCTTCCTATTCCCCTTTTATGAAATTCCATCTTTCACCTATAATCCCCAAGCCTGAAATGTTCTCTCTCTTCACCTCCACCTCTTAGAATTTCTAGTTACATTCAAAACTCAGCCTTGGAAACACAACTTCGCTGATCTCCCTCAGTTGTTAATGAACCACCTCACACTCAATCTTCTGGAAATGACTTTGTATTTACTTATACATGGCTTGCATTCTTCTTTATCCCCTTCTCTTCAATAGAAAATTTTTTAAGAATAGGGTCAATTTTGCTATTGTCTTTGCATCCCAATTGCATATCAAATACTTTGTACATTTTGGTGATGGTGAAAAGGCAAGGTTAAGATCTTTAGTTTCTTCAGTATATGGAACTCCCATTGTAGAAACTTCCTAAACAAGTATGGTTTATCAACTTAACTATAATTCCTAGTCTTAGACAGCTGGTTGGTCTGTTGAGATGTTAAATTAATTGCTGCATATTCACATCACTAGTATTTGTAAAATTCGGGATTTAAATCCAGGTCTTCTTAGCATCTAGAGTGACCTTCTAATAGCTAGCTAGAATTTATATAACATTTAAAAGATCTGCAACTATTATTTCATTTTGGCCTCACAACAACTTTCAGAGATTAATGCTATTATTATCACCATTTTACAGGGGAGGAAACCAAGGCAGACAGAGGTACAGTGAAGGTAAGGATTACATAGCTAGTCAGTGACTGAGGCTGGATTGACCTCAGGACTTCCTGACTCTAAGTCCAATATTCTGTCCACTTGCCTTAGCTGCCTTATGCCTGGATACTTCTTACTATGCATATAAGTAGGTGTGTCATTAATGCTGTTTTAATTGTTGAGTTGAGTCGCTTACTACATTTTATCCATTGGGTCTGCAAAAGACTTAGACCTGGAATTTAGGAGGTAGTCTATCAGAACCCTTTCATTTTTTAGATAAGCAAGTTTGTTAATGTTTGAAAACATGGGAAGAAAATGAATTCTGAGGAAAAGCCAATAGAATTGTGTGTGTGTGTGTGTGTGTGCGTGTGTGATTATCATGGCATATTTAAAAAGAACACTGACCTAGAAATGCTAGAATTGTTTCCAGTCCCATCTTTGCCATTAACAAGATAAAGGAATTTTACCCCATCACTTAAATAATGTTCTTCAATTGCTTATCTATAAAAATATAGTTGAGGCATAGTAGATAGAGAGCTATCCCCAGAACCAAGAAAACATGGGCTCAAGCCCATCTCTGATAGATACTGTCCCTGTGACACTAGATAAGTCACCTCACCCCTTAATACTCTAGGGCAGGGATAGGGAACCTGAAGCTTCAAGGCCACACGTGGCCCTCTAGGTCCTCAAGTGAGGCCCTTTGATTGAATCCAAAGCCAAGGGCAGTATTTGAGGACCTAGAGGGCCACATGTGGCCTTGAGGCCCCAGATTTCCCACCCTTGAACTAGGGCCTAAGTAATTAAGACTATGAGTTACAATGAAGGTGACAACCCGCCTTGGTAAAAGGAGTTCCCAACCAATGAAACCATAGGTCAATTCTTTTTTCCTAAATAAGACATTAGACTAGATTGTCTGTTTCGATCCTAATGCATTGGATTGAATTAACTGATTTGTTTTTTCCTGTAGATTTGCCCGGTTATTTTACTGAAATGGCATGTTTTGAATTTTAACTTGAGCTAAATTGACGATTTTCATGACCTGCAGAGTAGCTAAAGGCTGAATGTTCTTCAAGACTACAACTAACCCAGACAACAAATTGATTCATATTGTTGGTATTCTAAAATCTAAATATTAATTTAATTCATAATTTATTTCTTCCTCATAAGTTATAATATATTTGATACTAAACATTCCGGATAATCCCTGAAGTATGGAAGCTTTTCATTTTAGTCTTTTTTGGCACATTTGGTATAATATATAAAATGTCTCTTTCAATAAAGTGGTTAATTCATACAGAATCAAATTGGAGATTGGGAAAGTAATCTAAAAAACCTGGATGTAAAGCTACATTAATATACTCATAGTGTCCAGAACAAGGGAGATGACTGCGCAGGTGTACTTTGCCACAGTTATACCATATCTGGGTTGCTGGGCTTTATTCTAAGAGCCACAGTTTAGAGCAGACATTAATGAGCTAATGAGTTTTGAAAAGAGAGTGATCTCAAAAGTAAAGGGATCCTAATCAGGCCATAGGGAGGATCAGGGAAGGAGAGTGAGGATATTTAGCTTAGAGCAGATAGATTAATGGAATGAGGAAGGCAGGTAGGGGGAGATGTGAATCCTGTCTCTAAATAATTGAGAACATGTCAAACAGACAGGAGATTAATCTTATTCTACTTGATTCCAAAGGGCAGAACTAGGAACAAGAGGGTAAAAACTGCAGGAAAGATTTCACCTCAATATAAAGAAGGAACTGTTAAACAATTAGAACTGTCTAAAAATGGAATGGGCAGGTGCCTTGAGAGATACTGTGTTCCCCTTTGGAAAAACTTTTTAAAAAAGGTTAGGTAACTATTTGTCAAGTGAATTTTAAAGGAACTTCATGCGTTACATTAGAGCTGTCTCTATAGTCCCTTATAACATTAAGATTTTATGACTCACTGGGCATTTTAAATGGTACTTTAAAAATAATTTAGTTCATTTTAAATCAGTTATTCTAATTTTTTTCTTTATAAGGGAAATTTCTAGAGCTATTGGAATTATAAAAGAATTTCTCAATTAAAAGAAAAATTAAAACAATCATATGCCTTGGTCATTTGGCTCAGTTTACATTCAGGCAGTTTTAAATTAAAAAAATTAAAAATGTATTCCCAATGGCAATTTTAAGGAAATATAACAATTAAAAACATGGCTAAAAATTATCCTTCTCATTTTGGTTGGTATAAGCAGAAACAAAATTTCTGAATACACCTTAAAGTACTTCCATTTCTTTAGCTATTTTGCTTCAAACTATACTTCCCAAATCAAATAGCAAATGGAAAAAAAGCAAAATTCTTCAAGCCCCCAAATACATTTGTTTGATATATTCTGATAATCAAGCAAAGATAGAAAGAAAGAAAGAGAAAGAGAAGGAAGGAAGGAAGGAAGGAAGGAAGGAAGGAAGGAAGGAAGGAAGGAAGGAAGGAAGGAAGGAAGGAAGGAAGGAAGGGAAGGAAGGAAGGAAGGAAGGGGAAGAAGGAAGGAAGGAAGGAAAGAAAGAAAAAAAGAGAGAGAGACAGAGAAAAGAGCTAGGCAAAGACAGACAAAAACAAAGAAAGATGAGAAGGGGGGTAATGAGAAAGTGTTGCTTGAATTGTCTAAATAACTGTGTAACTTCAGTGTGATATATATACCTTGTTTTTGGTCTGTGTAGGGGAGAAAGGATAAGGATGTGAAAGTTGGGATTTTCTGTGCATAATGAAAGCCCAATGTGCAAACTCAATCCACCAAAGCAAATCAGCAACTTGTCTGTGATTTCTATTCTAGAGCTGTCTTGATAACTAAGAGGTTAAGTAACAGTCAAATGGCTGGTACGTGTCAGAATCAGGTTGTGAGCCATGTCTCCAAGGCTGGCCTTCTCTCTATTCTGCCAGGTTGCCTCTCATAGCACAGGCTAAATTTCTGATTATTTATTTGCTTAGAAATGACCAGTTACCAAAAATTGAATGAAAGCTCCTTGAGAAGAGGTATTGTGTGATATTTTGTCCCCTTGTATCTACAGAAGTTACCACACAGTCTTGCATATAGCAGATAATTAATGCTTATTGAGATGGCCTGATTTTTAAAGGTAATTTCTTCATCAATTAACTACATTTAAAAGTTTTGTCTCCCCCTAGAGTTTGGAGACGTATTTTATGTTGTCAATCCATTAAAACTATGTAAAAGGTCCAAGTGGGACTAAGGAGTCTTCTACCCTGCACAAAATTACAGGGCTCTAAAAATCTGACCAAATTTTCCTTTCTTGCCCCAAGGCACCAACAAAGGAAGTAACTTGATAGCAAAGGAGTAACAGAAGCATTTTTTTTTTTTGAGTGAATCCCATTGGTGGTAGGTGACTGAGTAAGTAGATGAGGTTGCCTCAGATGCAGATGGTGGTAATATTGGCAACATTTCCTTTTCTCATTAGTTCTAAATAAATAAGATAAACGTAAAAGAGACAAAAACTGGAGCTGAGGGATGGAAGCATGTCGGAGTAGGAAGAGTCCCAGACCAAGGATCAGGAAAGAAGCATAAATACCAAAGAGGATTAGGAACTAGTTTTATGACCTTGGGAAGACCAAGTCATGTCCAAATCTTCATGACCTCATCTGGGGTTTTCTTGGTGCAGATGCCCAAGTGGTTTGCTACTTCCTTCTCCAGCTCATTTTACAAATAAGGAACTGAAGCAAAAAAGTGCTAAGGGACTTGTCCAAGTCACACAGCTAGTGCATGCCAGAATTTAGGGTTGAACTGAGGAAGATGTCTGTCTGATTCCAAGTCTACTTCTCTATGCAGTGTGCCATCTCTCTGCATCTGAGGTAGTTGGAGTAAGTGACCCCTAAGGTCCCTTCAAATTCTAAATATTTTAGTATAATTAATTCTGTGAAGTTAGACAATCAACTCAGCTGTCATTTCATCTGTAAAATGAAAGGTTTGCCTTATAGAATTTCTAATATCTCTTTCAATTCTCTAATCCTTTGGCTAATAACAATAGAATAAAGACATATTATATTATCTACAGTTCAAACAAATCCTATTAACTTACTAGATTTTATTCTATATAACTGGCCTTCTAATATTATATAATTAATAATTCTTCCTTATTCTCCTTGATACAAAACTGACTAAAGTCCTTAATTTCTTCTTTCCTTCCTGAATCAGTCATTCTTTGTATGTCTTTTCCTCTCACTTTCCATTCCTCTTCTCTTCTTTATTAAATACAAAGGTATAAAGTTAAAGGATTTTGAAGATCTTCCCTGTCCCTTAATAGGCCCATGTGACCTGCTTTCAACTCTGGCCCAGCCCACAGCCTGAGTCACATGAAACCCATGGCGGGAAGGTCGGCCAGAAGAAGGTGCAGCAGGAAAGGAGAGTGAGGTGGAGTTGAGAGAGAGGGAAAAGGAAGAGCAGAGCAGCTAGCCTAGGTGAGAGAGGAGCATTTTGCCTAGGGGAGCTTGTTTGTGGGGAGGCCTGAGGGAAGGAAGTGGGGATGGCTGTGTTGCCTTTATTGGTAAAGTGTACAAACTTCCTTGTTACCATGGTGGAATTAGTTTTCTGGTATCTGAATAAATATTTTGGTTTTGTCTTTGAGGAAGAGAGTTTATATTTTGTGAATTTACCCTGAAAATACACCTGCATATCCACAGCGGATGCTGTCATTATCTCACTGGTGCTACAAAAGGGAGAAAAATTCAGGGTAGCGTTGGGGAGAATGTATTCAGAGGAGCATGAATGTGATGTATGTGGGTGGTTATGTATGGCGGAAGGTGCATATGAGCAGTGGAAATACTGCAAATTTATTTCATTCTGAATCTTTTCAAATTAATAGACCCTTAGCAACCTCCCTTTAGATATGCTGGTTTGCATGAGCTAATCCAATTTTTGGACTAAAACGAAAAATTCCAGTTTAAACTCAGGGAGAATTTCTATAAAGAATCAGATAATGTAGGGGAAAGTAAGATTTCACCATTTTTTTTTTCACCTTCCAGCATTAAGACCCCTTTGATTTAAATGAAGTTTCCACTAAAATGATCTTCCATTAGAAAAGAACTCTCTTAACAAAATTTAGCTCTATACCTTTGTCATCCATGGCCCAATATATCTTCCTTTAAATTGCATGTATGGGAAGAAAGGATTTTTTTTAAAGATAGGATATTCTGATACACTTTTCTCTTGGAATGAAAAATTCCTTTTGGAATTTCTGTACAAAAAAACAGTAGTAATTGAGTGATTCTGCAAGGGTATCATGAAGTTCATGGCTTCAATTTCTTTTTTAATTTTATTTTAGACTCAAACACCAGAACACAAATACAAAATAAAGACAAGAAACAAAATCATATCATAAACTAAAATATTGGAACTTAAAAACAAAGAAAGAAGAAAAAAGATGTCATGTGCATAGCAGAACATAAGAGAGGATTCAAAATATGTAACAATAAATTTTTGTTTCAAGAAAGCCTGTGTGATAAAAATTGTACATTGTGTTGTGAACTATCCATCTTTTCTTTACTTCCTTATGTTTCCTTTTGCTCTTTACTGTGAACATTTTCATTTTGTTCTTTTTTCCCTTCCCCTCCCTACCTCAGAAGTCTACAATTAAGTATGAATATAGTTCTCTAATACTATAGATATATACATACATACATATATAGACATATACTTCCCCACATTCTACACCTGATCTTTGCTTTTATGTTTGTGCATATCTCTTGTTTCCTATCCCTCCTGCCTCCTCTACTTTATTTCTACCCATTGCTTTGCCCTCCTGTTACTTGTCTACCTCCCTCCAAGGATCCCCACTGTCATTGCTCTGAACACCCTTCTATACTTCTCTTTTACTTATTTCCTCCCCCCAAAGACCCCTCCCTTGTCCTCTGCCCCTTGTCTTCTTCCCCTTACTGTTTTATTTCCTCTGGATTTAGAAGACTTTTGTACTCTTCTAAATATATATGTATTCTTCCCTCTTAAACCCATTCCCGCTGAAAGTTGGTTACCAGAACTACCAGCCCTCCTACCCCATCTAATTCCTCTGTATCAATTCTTTTTCTTGAACCTCATTTGTATAAAATAATTATTCTTTATAGCTGTTCCTAAATGGTTTTAGCTTTTTAAATTCATATCATATTCAGGTTTATCCCCAATCGTTCTCATGAGCCATCCAATTATTAATAAGAATCTTAGATATTTGTTTTGTATTTTACATATATAAAGAGTAAACAGTCTGTCTTTATTGAATCACTTGTAATCAGTCTTTGGTTTTCTTGTGTATCTCTCAAAAATGCTTTAAAAAAGCAATTCTAAACCCTACTCTTTATTTTTCCCCTGAATAGATGGTCAAGCAAAATATGTGATGTTACTTATTACTATCATTCCATATTCTTCCACTTGGCATGATTTTATGAATGTAGTATTCAGGCAGGTCATAATCAAATAGATGTAATATGCAGATTTTCAAAGAGTTTTGTGGCTGAGTCAACATTCATTCTTCCCTTACTTAGTCCATTACCTAAAACAATATTTTTATCCTATTGACAAGCATGGTAAAGAGACCATATAATCTTGATAAACGTCTTATTTTATATATCTTAGATTGACAACTAAAAATGCAATTAAATCTTAATAGTGGCTTTACTTATTTATTTGCCAATTGATACAATATTAGGATAACAACGTCTCCTTTACTTGTAATTTGGGTCACTTCTCATTCTGTTTGTGGAAAAAAGTTGTTTATGTTTAGAATGTCCTAACCAAAGGTAAACTGACAGAAACCTTCCCACAACTGAAGGAGGAAAATGAAGACTTTTAGAATGAAAAGAAGATTTCTCTAGGTTCCTTTACTCCTAACTTCATTTAGGAGGTAGGGTCAGGAGTGAGAGAAAAAGAAGCAGGAATCCAGACTTTATCAACCTTCTCATCGAGGGCTCAGATCCACACAAAAATTTCATTTTGATCAAGTGCATGAAAACTGTTCCCAGTTGATTTAGTTTCCACTTGTGGGGTATGGGGAAAGAAGAAACAGGAGGAGGTAGTTACACTGCCTCTTGTTATGAAAGGAAGTAGATAAAAGTCTTTAGTTGGAGTTTGGTTTGTTTGCTTTGTCTTTGTTTCTGGGTTTTTTTTGTGGGACGGGAGTATTGTTGGGGTTTTATTTTTTCGTTGTTGCTATTGTTTTGTGTTTTGTTTTTTTTTGCCACCTCCATACTCCTTCTAAGGGCATATCCTAGCCAGCCTCTATTCCTGATTGCCTTTCCCCATCAACTGAAAATCTCAATCCACATCATTACATAATCTTAAAAACAGGAAATACCACCTGAGTCCATATAGCTCAACACATACCTGAATAAGCATCCGTTCTACAATGTCTTGGAGAAATAAGGATCCAGCCTCTGTTTAGAGATCTCTAGGGAAGAAAAGGCTACTATTTTTTGAGGTTGCCCCTTTCCACACTGGAGCACAGTAATTTTTAGTATGTTTTGTTTTGTTTTGTTTTATAGCTTGCTATAACAAATTTAGCTGACTACATTGACCCAGTGCACCCAGCTAGAGTCAAGCAAGATAAATCTAATTTCTGTTCCATATAGTAGCCCTTCGAAAACTCAAAGACTGCTGTTCCTCATTTCTATTAACTGAACCTCTCAAAGTATCATTTCCAGTCTCCTCCCATTGGCTATCTTCATTTGAATATATTCCACAATACCAATGTCCTGCCTAATCTGTGCTACTCAGAACTGAACACAGACTCCAGCTAGACTCTAAGAAGGGCAATATGCACTGAACCTGTCACCTCCTTGATTCTGTACTTACATTTCTCAATTCAGGTTAATATTAATTTTTGTGGATGTCATGTCTTATATACTATTGATAAATTTTGATCTTACAGTATATCAAAACACCTCTTTTGTTTCTTCATAAATTTTAGGTCACTTTGATTTTCCCATTCTATAATTTGCTAGCCCATGTAGAGGCTTGCATTTTTAACTGAATTTCATCTTATTAGATTCAACCTATTTTGGTATTCTGTTTGAGTATGACAGTCAGTACTTTAACTATACCTTCCAGCTTACCATTATCTGTAAAGTCAACAAGCAAGTACACATTGGCTATTAGCAACTATTCTTTTGTCCCAGTCATCTCCCTAACTGTATTATCATCTAGTCTATATCCCTCTATTTTACCTACAAGGATAATCTTAGAGACTTTGTAAAATCCCTTGGATTTTAGATGCACTTGGGCAACAGTATTTCCTTTTAAATTAAACTTCCTTTTAAATTAAAAAGAACACTGACAAGAAGGTTGAGGAAAAAGAAAGTATCTGCTGGTATCTGGCCAAGAGCTGAATTGGAGTATGTGAAAGACTCTCCATGGTCAGCTCCATTCAACCCACTGACCTCCAGTGGAAATCAAAGTTAATTCAATATATAATATTTTGCATCCTTCACTCTTTTAAAAAAACCTTTTTTTCAAATTGAGTAAAATTTAACATTGAAATCTGGCATCCTCTAGTCCTCCAACAACTCCTCCATTTTCCAAGATCTGTCAAAGATTATTATAAGCAATCATATCTGCCAGGTTTTGTTTTGGTTTTGTTTTGTTTTTGCGGTTGTTGCTGTTTTATTTTACTACCTATTATATAATCTCTCCAGATCTGGTAGCTTAAATGAATTGAGGACAGTGAAGTGCTCTCTATCACCTTCTTATGTTTCATTTTAACTCCTTCCTAATATTTTCTCTTCTATTCCACTGAGTCCAAAGATCATTTGCCTATGCATTGACAACAGAACAAATGATGAATTGTCCACCTTCCTTACCGTAATGAATTCAATCATTTGACAAATATTTTTAAGAACCTACTATGTACAGTCATGGAATCAGGTGATGAGGATAAAAACAAGAGTGAAACAAGTTCTATTGGAGGAAAATAGGTCACATAAAAGAATATATATAAATATAAATAATAACAAAGAAGTTAACTACAAGGTTGTTTGGGAGTAAAGGCACTTTACCATAACAGGGATCAGGAAAGGCAATATTGATGTGTTTGAGACATAGTTTAAAGGAAGAGAAGGATTCAGTGAAGTAGAGAAATATATGGAGTACTTTCCAGGCATGGGGGTGACTGACAATGTAAAGGCAGGAATGGAGAAAAGAGATAGAGTGCCATTTGCGAGGAATTGAGGACAGTTTGGTTATATTGCAGAGCATGAGAGGGATGTGATATAAAATGAGGCTGAGAAGATAAATTGGGGCCATTTTCTGAACATTTTAAAAGCTAAGCAGCACAATTTCCATTTGATGATTGAGTCAAAAAGGATCCACTGGAGTTTACTGAGCAGTACAAAGGCAACAGGGTGAGATTCTGCATTAGGGGAAAATACTTTGGCATCAATATAGAAGACATATTGTAATGGGGAGAGATATGAGGCAAGGAGACCAATGAGGAAGTAATTGCAATAATCTACAAGGGCAATGATGAAAACCTAAATTGGGATGGTAGCTGCATATGTGTATGTAAAATACATACACATGTGCAAACTCAAGATGTGTAGATATACTATGTATATATGTATATGCATATTATATGGCTTATAATACAACATATGATATATGCATTATATAATACACAATGTAATACGATATATATTTTATTATATACATATATGTGTGCATACATGTATATATAGGTATAGATCAACCTACATGTACATCAAATGTTTACATGCAACAAATCATAAAAGCAGAAATATTTAGCAGTAGTAGCTGTTATTGTTTTTCAATTATTTCAGTCACGTCTGATCTTCATGATCCCTCATAGGAGATTTTTTTCCTTGGCAAAGATGCTGGAGTGATTTGCCATTTCCTTCTCCAAGTTCATTTTGCAGATGAGGAAGTGAGGCACACAGGGTCAAATGACTTGTCCAGGGACACACAACTAGTAAGTGTGTGAGGCCCAGTTTGAACTCAGAAGATGGGTCTTCTTGACTTCAATCCTGGCACTCTATCCACTCTGCCACCTAGCTTCCCCAAATTTAGTACCTGATTAGATATGTGGGATAAAAGAAAAGTAAGGAATGAAAGAAAAGACTGAAGTTATGATCCTGGGAGAATTGAAACATAATTGTGCCATGGAATGAAATAATGAAATTTGTAAGAAAAGATATAGGCTTTTGAAGAAAGACAATGATTTATCTTTGGATTTGAAATTTGAGTTTGAAATATCTCAACATACCTTTTTGAAAGGTTCAGCATTCAATTAACAATATAGAACTGGAGAAACTGGAGCTGGATCTATAGATCTTCAAATCATTGGCATAGAAATGTTCATTAAACCCATGGTAGCCAATGAGGTCACTGAGAGGAAGGTAGAGAATCTAAAGATAGAGCTTTGGAGGAACACTTCCAGTCAAAGGACATGATAAAGATGTAATCTAACAAAGGAGACTAAGCAGAAGCAGTCATACAGGAAGGAAGAAAAGCAGGAGGAGGTAGTGTCATGAAATCCAGAGGAGATGGATGGTACCCAAGGGGAGAAGATGGTCAACAATGATAAATGCAGCATATAGGCTGAGAATCATGGAGACTTAAAACAACCATCTGGCTTGTCAACTTACAGATCAATGATAAATTTGAAGATCATTCCAGTCAGTCATTTGTTATCATTATCCTATCTACCCCGAGGCTGCAGTTTCATCTTTTTTTTTTTTATCTTCCCCTTAGCTCTAAAGGAGTGAAAATAAGTCTTTTTGTTGTTAATGATACCCTTGGCCATCAGCCTCCACCTGAAATTTGCTCATTCTGAATTTTCCTCTTGACGTTGATCTCATAGGACTGCGTTGCTTCTTTCTTTTCATCCTGTTACCTCATCTTGTTTTCTAATTTCATCTTCAGAAACTTACCATTGAGAGTTGGAAAACTCTCACCTGGGTATGCCTTTAATCTATACAATTTTACTCTGGGGGAACTTATCTATTCTTTTCTTCCATGCTCTCTGATTTCCATTCTTCCCAAATTAACAGGTTAGATTATACTCAGCTTTTTCTTCCTTCTCAGAAATTCTAAGGTGGAGGGCTCACTTGTCTCTGAGGTCCCCATAATTTCTCCCACGGTGACCAATTCTTCATTACTGGACAGAACGCAGATTCAGAAAACAAGCTCCCCACAGGCTTGGCTTTCCCGATCATCATTAATTATCAGCTCCCTGTCAACTATTTGTCTTATAAACTATTCCATACTAATGTGATAACATAAGAGGGAAGAGAATAACTCTTGCCAGCTAAATGATAAGATATGAATTTTAACAAAATCTTCAGTAGGTAGTAAGGCATAATAGAAAGATTTCTATCCTAGGAGGAAGGCAATTCATTTAATATCTCTGAACCTCACTTTTCCTCATTTCTAAAACCAAATGTTTGAGACAGATGTTCTCTAAGACCTCTTTCATCTATTACATTTTACAGCTTCAAAAAAAATAAAACAAAACAACTGAAAACAAGGAGTCTGAGGATGGATGTTTTAGGCTAGGTGGCAAGAAAAGGCCATGGAATGTAAGTTTCTTGAGTGCAGGGACTATTTTATCACTGTCTTTTTATCCCCAGTGCCTGCACATAGTATGTATAGAATAAATGCTTGTTGACTGATGGAAGATCCAGGTGGGGATAGGAAATACTTGGGGATGCAAAAAGGCTTACCATGCAGGTTGTCTATATGTAAAATCAGCTCTCTATATAAAAAGTAGAGATACTGACAAAATTAATCACCCAGAGCTACTTAAAGTAACTACCTTAAATAAGAGAGACTACCTCTCGAATCAATCTTTAAGTTATCTAGGTGCAGCAGAAGTATTTTTATACTGGCTAAGGAGACAGTCACAATCAAGTGACTTGTATAAAACCTGCAAGTTAAGTCATCACAGGGTATTCCAATATCTCCCTAGAAAGTGGCAGAAACAGTTTTAGCCAAGCCACTGAAAAATAAATACTTAAGGGTGAGGGATAGAGGAGAGAAGAGGAAACTTGTTCTCCTCCCTACCTCCTCTGACCAGAGTAGGTAAGGCTGAAGGATTTGAACTTCGCAGGGATTTGACCAAACCTTCATCCCTTCTAAGCTTCCAGTTACTCAAGTTCTTGTTTCAGAACAAGCTTTCTATTTTTTAAAAAACCCATAGAACCAGAAACAGCAAACAGAGTAATGCCTTTGAATGGGTGATTGATTGAATAGAGATGCTCTCATCTGATAAAGCTCTCAGAGCTACAGTATTTTGTTAGCTACTTTAAGTAGGGTGAAGGCGATTGAATGCTTCAATCAATCCACCCTTACATATAGACTAAAGAATTGTCATTATTGAGAAACACTGGATCAAGCTCTATCATATAATAAGCATATTTACTAATATGAGCTTCTCAAGCTACACTTGTCACAAGATGTTTCTGACAGCAATACTATTTTTTCCTTATGCAGGCAAAACTTCATAAATCTTACTACAAAATTCTCATTAACATTGAGGTTGTTTATTTGTTTGAAGAGTCAATCCAAAAATCAATTGAGTTTCATAATTTTAATTTTAAAATTTCTGAATAAAACTGAGGTTAAGAAAGGGATGAAAAAATAAAAAAGTTAGATGGGAGTTGAGAGGGGGATAGAGCTTACTTCAGCGTGCATACCATATAGTACAACATATTTATCTATTTTTTCATTAATATTTTTCTAGATTAGTCTAATTTCTCTCTTGCAAGGCCATCTAATTAACCATTGAAATTCTGGTTAAACTTAGTTCTGTCAGTAAGTTAATACACAAGATTCAATACAATAAATGATGAATAATAGACTCCTTGTTACAAGGTACTATGATATATGCTGTGAGAATAAGCAGACTTGCCTCCCCTTAAAGATCTTGATGTGTGTGTGTGTGTGTGTGTGTGTGTGTGTGTGTGTAATAAAATATGTTCTAGCAATTTTTGATCAAACATTTGAACCAAAAATATTTATGATGGATTTCTTGGAACTTGGCAAATTTTCCCAGGTAAGTTATATTAGACATGACGGTCAGACTTTCTTATCAACTTATGTAAGCCTACACAACTTTAAAGTATATATTCTAGAATCTAACCATCGTTAATAACAAGATTCCTATGGAAAATGCATTCTGAATTCTTCGTGAGACTTAAGATTAACATCTACTTTGTAGTCAGACTCCTGGCATGCAGGATGCGATTGTTGATTGAATGATTAACTTATCCTGACCCATGTACTGGTGGTAGATTCCAGTGGGGGTAAGTGTGGAGAAATAAATCTTTGGAGATTTAGGAGGCCTGGACTCAAGCCAGTTTGAACTTAAATCTAACAACGTTTCTTGGTCCATCAAATAACCCTTTTCCCTGTCTTTCACACCCCTGATTCTGCCCTTTCCTAGGATCCAAGGTTTAGAGCTAGAATGGACCTTGGTGGGCATGGAATCAAGTCTCATTCATTTCAGAGAAGAGAAACTGACGTTCAGTGGGGTTAAATGACTTGCTCAAGGCCTCACAGCTAGTGGGTATCAGTCAAGAAACATTTCTTACGCACTTACTGTGTGCTAGATACTGTGCTAAGCACTGGAAATATAGATATATATGTACATACACACACACAAATTTCATTTGATCTTCACAACAATCCTATAAGGAGGATGCTATTGTCCCTGTTGTTTTACAAGTGAGGAAACTGAGACAGAAAGAGGTGAAGTGACTTAGCCAGGATCATAGCTAGTGAGTGTCTGAAGCTAGATTTGAATTCTAGACTTTCTGACTTCAGGTCCACTACTCCATCCTATACCACCTAAGAATTCAGATGAACCTGAAAACAAGTCCAGCTCTCTAAAGAAGGGGTGGTGCCTCTGCTAAGATATAAGAAAGGGACTGAGGACAGGGCATGAAAGACCAGTGCTGGCTGAGAAATCCATAAGAGAAGGTTGGCAGGTGGAAGGAGAGAGTTGCTGCTGTTCAGTCACTTCAGTCATGTCCAATTCTTTGTGAACCCATTTTGATTTTTCATAGCAAAGTCAACAAGCATTCATTAAGCACTAACTGTATGTCAGGTACTATTCTATAGGTCCCAGGAATGCAAAGAGAAGCAGAAAGAAAGACAGTCCCAACCCTCAAGGAGCTTACCTTCTAATGGGGGAAGACAACACGCAAAACAAAAGGGGAAAGGACTCCAAGAACAGAAATAGAGAATAGTCCAGAGAAATGCAATCTGAACTTATAGGTGGCCTGGGAATGTCTCTAAAAATGGAGGTTCTGGGAGGAACCAGTCCACCAAGAGGTTGCAGATTGGAGAGTTCTTCCGGTGTGAAAAGTCCAAGGGTGAAATAGACTTACAGGGCAAAGAGAGCTCTGTGGCATACATAGTGAAGAAAGTCTAGAACTGAGGATAGTGCTTGATTACTTTTGAGAGTAACTTGTCAAGAAATGTTTATGACTTTCTTTTATGTTTATCGGATGTGCCATAAAAATTTCATTACACACGATAAAAATGACAAATTGTACAACTACTTCTGGAACATGACCCAGTTTCTCCCTCTTGTTACCTGCCATTTTTTGGTTAATAAAGACAAAGATGCTTATGAGCAATTAGGTTATATTCAACTACATGATGAGGGTCTTAACTATCACTGCACATGAAGCACAAGTGAAATTGCCTGTTAATTTATTTAACCCAGGAGGCTTATTTTTTCTGTGCTCTTATGGCCAAGATTACACTGATTACAGTGATAAAGGGTATTCCTGAAGACTGATGGTTAAATAAGACCCTGCAATAAAGCAAGGAAGCAAAAAGCTCCAAAATAAGCCTTGGTTTTCTACTAAAGAGATACTTAGCTTATCAGGACTCTTCAGACTCACTTGGTAGCTTAATGGCTATGATTGAATGATTGAAACCTTTTTTTGTTTTATTTATTTTTATAATGAACCTTCAGCTTTATTCTCCAAGTATGGCATATGATTGTTATGGAAGAGTACATGAATAGAAATGATGAGCTGTTTGATTTTAGAAAAAAACGGAAAAACTTACATAAAGTATTGAAAAGTGAAATTAGCAGAACCAAGAGAACACTATACATGATGCAATATTGTTTGAAAAAAACTATTGGTAACTAAATTACTTTGAGTATTTTAAATATTCAAATCAACCACAAAGGATCCAACAGAAGAACTGATAAACAGAAGTGTGTATGGTATGGCTTTGCGTGTTTTGTGTGTGTGTGTGTGTGCATCTGTGTGTATATACACATATATACATATCTGTGTTTACTGGTGGCCTTCTCTAGTGAATAGTAGGGAACAAAATTTGGAATGAGCCACAGAAAAGCAGGATAGCTTTGAAAATGATGTATAATAATTATCACTTAGTTATTAAAAGAAGTAAACTGTGAAATGGAGATTCATAGTTTCATATTAATACTCTCTTTGTATTGTGCTGTATATAAGGAACTTCTTTGCATTTAAACTCAAAATGAATTCAAATATTAAAAATAAATTTATTTTAAAAAAAGAAAGTTTAAAAAATATTTTAAAGGGCTCAAAGTCCTCTCTTCTATGTTCAACCGAGGGGAGGAAAAATATTCTTATTCATTGAATAATTTTCTTCATTAAATGCTATTTTGTATAATTCTAGAAAATGTGAAAAAGATATTCCTTTATAGATAATAGACATGGTAGAATGATTTGTACTTAACAACTATAGCCAATTATGCTATAACAATAATGGTGATGATAGCAGCTATCATTTATATAGATGTTAAGGTTGGCAAAGTGCTGTGCAAATATTTTCTCATTTTATTCTCAAATCAATATATTATGAGGTGAGTGCTAGTATTGTTTCCATTTCCAGATGAAGAAACTGAGGCAGACTTAGGTTATGTAACTTGTTCAAGGCCATCCAACTAATATCTGAGGCCCAGTTTGAACTTAGGCTTTCCTGACTCCAGGTCTAATGCCCTATCCTCCAAACTCTGTTGATACACAGGCTGCCAAGTTTGTCATCTTAAGAATGTTGATGCCTCAAAGAATATGGTCTCTTTTTAAAATGATTCATTCTCAAATATGATGTGTGACTTTCTATTTCTTGAAGGAAAACATTTAATTTTATAATGGAGAGATGGCTAAGCTACAGAATAGAGAACATATGCCTTGAAGTCACACCTCTGACACATACTATTGTCAGTGATGAAAGTTGCTGGAAATGTCATTTAACTCCTCAATGCTGCCATTCAATTCTTTACAACCGTTCAGTTGCAGATCTGAAGTTCATCTGTACTTGTAAAGGAAGCTTTCATTCTAGGAGTCCCCTATATAGATAAAACCACAGGTCTAGGAGGGGGAAGAAGAAAGAAAGGCAGTGAGGTAAGTAAAGATTGTGGAGAGAGACAGAGGAAGACAGTGACAGAGAAGTGCAGAGACAGACAGAAACACAGACATAATGACAGAGATTAGACATTCGCATTTCAATATTTCTCTAGACCTTAAAAGGTTGTGAAGTCACTCATGTTTCCCCCTTTGATATTTTTGTTTTCGAATTGGTGAGTTAGATTTCTATTAGACGGCCAGAACTAGAAAGATAAAAAAGGAGAACATAACTCCAAGGAATTGACCTGGAGCAATACTGAACTTCATTTGATTTCTAACCAACTCCAAGTCATTAATACAATGAGGACTAGAGCCTATCTGTGCCACAGCTATAAAATTAACACCTTTTGCTCAGCCACAAGCCATCAGCTGTCCCCTTGCCCCAAGACAGACTAGAGGCTTAGCAGCTGGCTCTTTGTCAACCAGTCCTTTACATATAAATCAATAAGAAACCCAACTACAAGGTCTGCATTTACCCTCATTTGCCCAGATAGGAGCCAGAGACTCCTTAGTTGACTAGGAACCAACTATACAATCTGTTTCTAGTTGCTCAAGGACAAAATATAAACTCTATAGTTTAGTATTTAAAAATCCTCCACAACTTACCTCCAACTTGCCCTACCAATATTATTACAAAATAATATATACAAATATAATAAAATATATACAAAATAAGCTATACAAATAGCTTCTAGAGTCTATGTTCTAATCAATCTGGACTATGAGACATTGCCTGAATTCAGCACTACCCATCTTCCCTCTATGATTTAGCACAGGCTGGCCCGCATGATAGGAAAGACATCCCTACTCAACTTTTCTGTCTGAATCTTTGTCTTCATTTAAATATGAGCTTAAGTACCATCCCCTCTGTATAGCTTCCTTAATCCCCTCCTGGTAGTTAGTTCTGTCTCTGCAAACAATCTTGTATTTGCTTATCTGTACATGTGTTATATCCCTCAGCAGAATTTAAGTAGCTTGAGAGAAGAGAATGCCCCATTTATGTCACTAAATCACAGCATGGTACCAGGCAGGTGCTTAATTAATGTTCGCTGAATTGAATTGATTTGAATCCAATAACCCAAACCAAACTGATAGTGGCTATAAGTGTGCTGTTATTTGCAGAGGGAATTGGTGGAATAGTTTTTAGATGAGCCAGAACAAAAACATCATTCAGAGTACATGACCTACTGATAAGCCAGTATTATCATCTCTGTACATTTAGTACAAAATAGAATGTGCTAATAAAATGGAGAGTGTCTAGCACTGTAGATATAAGTGTGGGGGTAATGGGGCATTGCCACAGGGATTTAAAATTACAGGACAGAAGGATGGAAAACCTCTTTGGTCCTATAATGACATGCAACTGCTGAGCTTAACTCTTCATTAATAAGAAGAATTAGTCACACTAGGAAGCTAGTCCATGTCCTGACAACAGTCCCACTGAGTCCCTGGATTCCATAGTACCATACACAACCACCAAATGAACAAAGTTCTTTTTTCACAGTTTTCCCACCATGCAAAAATTATTTTAAATGGCTCAGCAATAATAGCAGACCAAAATAGCAAAATGTCTGGGAGTTTTGTCACACTAGGAATAGTCAATGATTTTAGGATGTTAGGGAAGACTTAGAAGAACTGGGAAGGGTGGAATGGGGTTTTGCACATGATAATCCTGAAAATGCTACAGTGTGAAAGAGGGTTTAAGATTTTTTTTGTTGTTTTGTCATTTAGTCACATTTCATTTCCCATGATCCCATTTGGGGTTTTCTTAGCAAACATACTGGAGTGACTTGCCATTTCCTTCTCCAGCTCATTTTGCTGATGGGGAAACTGAGGCAAACAAGGTTAAGTGACTTGCTCAAGGTCACACAGGTAGTAATTGCATAAGGCTGGATTCGAACTCCAAAAGAGAAGTCTTCCTGATTCCAGGTCTAGTATTCTGTCCACTTTGCCACCTAACTACCCAGTTTTGGGTTAAGGTTTATTTATTTGTGTAGGCCCAAATGACAGAATTAAGATTAATGAGTGGAAGTTACAAGGTGGGAAATTTTGGATTAATAAAAGTTTAGTTATACATGTTCGAAAATCGAAAAGAATGTTTCATTAAATAGTGAGCACCAGTACTAATGGATAGGTACAGAACACTTTTAGGTTTACGAAGTACTTTGGTCATGATCCCTATTTTATATATTAGGAAGCCAAAGTTTCTTAAGAGAGGAATAGTGATTTACCTAAGATTACACAACTAATATCTGTTAGAACAAGGATTTGAACTCAGATCTTTCCTAAATCTAAGTCTACCACTATTTACACGCTAGTAAAATATGAGGCACCTCAACTTTTCTTTAGTACTTCAAATTATACAAAGTGCTCCACTATGTTAGATCATTTACCTTCAACGCAGTACTACCCAGAGCAACAGGTCTTTGGGAAGTGAACGGCAATGAGAAATGACTTGATTAAGGAGGACACTCTTTATTGTTAATATAATTGGAATTCATTGGCTCAAAATGGACATACTTTTAAAAAGATGCCACTGCAATTTCCCCTCAATTCTGTCATAGAATCTAGAACACAGAAGGCATGATATGCCCTGAAACACAAAGGGTGTGAGTAGTAAGGAGGCTAACCTTTGAGACACTTTAGTAGATACTGAGTAATCATTTGCTGAACTGAATTAAACTGAATTGTGTATTATATGACTACAGCAGAAGTAGTGGTTAGATCCACATGTAAAGGCTTGGGGCCTCTGAGCTCCTTTCACTCTCTTCTTGGTGAATAACAGCAAAAGCCGTCACTCTACTTGCTGTTCTTTTCTTTTCTTGGTTCCCCTTCCTACTGAGCAGAGGAGCAGATTTCAGGTCATATCATGGTCCCCTCCACTGAGACAGTGTCTAGCAGCAGCATTGTTCTCATGGTCAAAGGAGAACCCAACCTAATTACTGCCTGTGTTCTGTGTCTTTTTTTTGTTTCTTATGCTCCCTTTCGTTTTCTTCCCTTCTCTTTTTCTCTCATCTTTCTCCTTCTTTTCAAGCTGGAGGTGAAAAGTTTTTATGACCTTGGTTCAAAGTAGGTCCAACTAGACTCATGAGAGGTAATTATATTATATTTTATTTTTTGCCTGCTTATGCACTTGCAAATTTTAGACAAAAAATATATTCTTCATGTGAGATTTCATTTTGGATAGACTTGAATATTTATATCAAGAAAGATCTTCCCTCATAGCACATGTGAAGTCATTGTGATATAATGGAAATGGAACTGGAATTCAAGCTACAGAAACAGGTTTTGAATCCCAGTGTTGCTAGAGTAATAATATCACTTCTTTAATCCTCAGTTTCCTCATATGTAAAATGAGAGATTGTACTAGATGACTTACAAGTTCCCTTCCAACTCTAATTCTATATGCTTGTTAGTCTGTCTCTCAACAAAACAGCTAAGATTATAGCAAAAAGAAGAAAGCTAGGTGGCACAGTGGATAGAGTTCTGGACTTTGAGTCAGGAAGAATCATCTTCATGAGTTCAAATCCAGCTTCAGATACTCACTACCTATGTGACCCTGGGCAAATAACTTAGCCCTGTTTGTCTCAGTTTTCTAATCTGTAAAATGAGCTGGAGAAGGAAATGGTAAATTGTCTTAGCATCTTGCCAAGAAAACCCCAGATGAGGTCATGAAGTGTCAGACACAACTGAACATGTATAAGGTGATTAGATCATAGTGTTAATGTGGCTAAGGCGGTTGATATCAATTAGTAACAGTAATCTCTTTCATAGTCACAGACAATAGCCCTAAGCCTGGCTTTATTACTGAGGGTCTTTGGTACTGGCTCAAGTTCTAATTTAGCTTCATACATAACCCACCCAGCATCTTTGCACCTGATTGACGTTTAATAATTATTTTTCAATGAATTATGGAATAAATTAGTGACAAAGCCTCCTGGGAAAGAGACTATATATGAATCACTATAAATTTTTCATTATTATAGAAAACTAGCTCAAAGCATTTGCTTTACTGACTCTAGGTTAGTACCATAATCTTTGTACCCCAAAGGTAGTTTATCTCTTGGATGTCTATACCTCAACGAAAATAATTCCCAGCAAAAACCCACATTATAATGTCTGAAAAAGGAAAATAGAACAAAATTGTTTCCTTTTTTTTACATTTTGAGCTAAAGAAATTGAATTGTTAAACATAATTTGAGCCCCTGGAGGGTGATTTTTTTTTTAAATGGCATTTCTATAGAAACAAAATAAAACTTAGAAAAACCCTCTTAGCTTTTTAAAATTCATTGAGATAAGCAAACACAGCATGACCATATAAATGGCTTTAGTCTCATGCACTCAGGGTCTTACCAAAGGATTTCAAGCTGGCAGGGACCTTAAAAATCATGTAGGGAAACTTCTTCATTTAAGAACCAGAGATGGTTGTCTAACTTGTGTAAAATCATACAGATAGTAAGTAGGAAAAGTGGTATTCATATGTCAGTCCTCTTGCTTTGGCAGTTAGATGGTGCAATGAATTGCATTCCAGGCCTATGGTCAAGAAGACCCATCTTCCTGAATTTAAATACTTACTACACAATTGACCCTGGGCAAGCCATTTAATCTTGTTGGTCTCAGTTTTCTCATCTGTAAAATAAGCTGGATTAGGAAATGGCAAACCACCCCAGGATCTTTGCCAAGAAAACCCCAGGTGAAGTCATGAAGAATGGGATTCAACTAAACAACAACTTCTTTCTTTAATCCAGTGTTGTCTTCTTTTTTCTTTTTTTGGTTTATTTTGGTTTTTGTGGATACTGAGTCTCCTAATCTCCCACTGTCTGGAAGAACAGCAGCCACTTATGGGTCTGATCCTACTGCTGATCAGTATAGAAGTTTTAGTCTGCTTTGTTTCCAATGTGGACCAGATCCCCAGGCTGGTGTCCCAGTCACTACAATTACTACGATTTATAAAACATATCATGAGACAAATGAAAATCCAGAGGGACTGCTTTTCTGGATAATTAATAATCAGATTATAAATTAGGCTAGCAAATAATCCATAAATTGAAGGTCAGTAGTCTGTCTTGGTAACCAAAGACAAAACCATGGAGATTTCTGAATGCTTGAATACCTTTGGAAAGGAAGTGCCCTAGAAGGTGAAAATCAACCCAGATTGATGAACAATTAATGAAGGATAGATATATTAATGAGGATGTGGGCTTAAATTCTTCAAGTCCTCCTGCTGAGAACATGATTTCATCAAGAGATTCAGCCACCTCCAGCAACCTGGACAAAGGAATCCATCTCTGTTAAGACCACTCTCACTGGTTTTCTCCTTCAAAAGCTGGATCACTCAAAATTCTAATGGAGGATACCAATAAAGGTCTTATTTTCTAAGGACAAGAATTTAACTATATCAGATTTTTGCATGGTCCTTTAGTTGGGCAGGATCTTGCTCAACATCATAAAGTCTGTGCCTAGAGATTTAGGCAATCTCATCTAAGAGCATTGTCCTTCAGTGACTGGCTAGCCTACAGAGGCTGGTCCTTGAATGAGAAAATAGAAAGGAAAAACTTCAATCTTGATTTAATAATTATTAATATAATAGAAAATAATAATCTCTCAATTATATTTTAAAAGTAAGTCAATTTGTGATGGGTAAGGATGTTTATGTAGAGAAAAAAAATGGCCCCTATGTCTATTCAAGTATAAAATGATTTTGTGTTAGGCAGATGTGTTCTTAAGTAAATAGAATACTGGGCCTGGATTCAGGAAACCCAGACTTAAAATCTAGGTTCATCTACTTAATAGCTGTGTGAGACCCTGGGTAAGTCACTTAACTCCATTTGTCTCAGTTTCCTCATCTGTAAAATGAGCTGGGGAAGACGATGACAAACCAATTCCCATATGGTGTCACGAAACATTTAACATGACTTTGAAAACAACTGGATAACAACAATAAAATCCAGAGTGCAGAGCCATGGTGGTGGAGTAGAACTAGACACCTGCTACAGCTCTCTCTCCAAACCACAAAGAAAACTCTAAAAATGACTCTGAACAAATTCTAGAGCAGCAGAAGTCACAAAATGACAGAATGAAACAAATTTCCAGCCCTAGACATTCTAGAAGATCAACAGAAAGGGTCTATTGCACTAGGGTGGGAGCAGAGCAGAATTTGGCATCGGCTGTGCCAGCATGGTCAGAGAGGGAGCAGGCCTTGTGGGACAAAATTACTGGCTGCTGCTACAGTTTTCAGATTTCTCAACCCACAAACACAAAAGACAGCTTCAAAGGTCAGTGAGAAGGGTCTCTCCCCTGACTGAGACAGGAGCAGGGTAAGGCCTCAGTCCCAGTTACAGTCCCAGCCCCAGCCCCAGGGCAGTTTTATCTGTGATTAAAGTGGAGACTGCTTCTGGAGCCCTCCACCTAACAAAGAGCTCAAAAGTCAAGTATTTGGCTGCAAAAATGAGCAAATGGGAGAAAAATAAATGTACTTTAGATTCCTACTTTCTCAGTGAAGTATTTTCTTACATCATTGATGACAAGAAAGATAAAAAGCTACAACCAGAAAACAACACCAAAGCCAAAGCTCCTGCATCCAAAGCCTTGAAGAAAAACATGCATTGGTCTTAGGTCATGGAAGTACTCAAATAGCATTTTGAAAATCAAATAAGAGAAGTAGAAGAAAAATTGGGAAGAGAAATGAGAGTGATATAAGAAAATAATGAAAAACACATCAACACCTTGCTAATGGAAACCTAAAGGCAAATTGCTGAAGAAAATAACACCTTTAAAATTAGACTAACCCAAATGGCAAAAGAAGACCTAAAAGCCAATGAAGAGAAGAATGTGTTAAAAAGTAGAATGGGCCAAATGGGAAAAGAGGTTCAAAAGCTCACTGAAGAAAACAATTCTTTCAAAATTAGAATGGAGGAAAAGAAAGCTAATGACTATGAGAAATCAAGAAATTACAAAATAAAACCAAAAGAATGAAAAAAGTAGAAGACAAAGGAGAAGTATTTCACTGGAAAAGCAATTGATCTGAAAAATGGATCCAGGAAAGAGAAATTAAAAATTATTGAACTACCTGAAAGCCATGATCAAAAAAAAAAAAAAGAGCCTAGACATCACCTTTCAAGAAATTATCAAGAAAATCTAGATATTCTGATAAATCTGATATCCTAGAACCAGAGGGTAAAATAAAAATGGAAAGAATTCACTAATCATTTCCTGAAAGAGATTCAAAAAGGAAAACTCCTAGGAATATTGTAGCCAAATTCTGGAGATCGTAGGTCAAGGAGAAAATATTGCAAGCAGCCAGAAAGAAACAAGTCAAGTACTGTGGAAATGCAATTAGGTTAATGCAAGATTTGTCTGGTTCTACACTAAGGAATTGGAGGGCTTGGAATATGATATTCCAGTGGTCAAAGAAAACAGGATTAAAACCCTACCCAGCAAAACTGAGTATAATACTTCAGGTGGAAAATGAAACAGAGGACTTCCAGGCATTCTTGTTGAAATGACCAGAGGCTTTCAAATGCAAGAATCAAGAGAAGCATGAAAAGGTAAGCAGGAAAGAGAAACCACGAGGGACTTATTGAAGTTAAACTGTTTACATTCCTACATAGAAACATGATATTTGTTACTCATGTCACTTTTCTCAGTATTAGGATAGTTTTATGGAGTGTGTGTGTGTACACACACATAAAGAGAGAGAGGGAGAGACACAGAGGGAGAGAGATAGGGGAGGGCAAGCAGAGGACATAGGCTGAGCTGAACATGAAGCGATGATATTCAAAAAAGAAAATTAAATGTTGAGAGGAATGTACTAGGAGAAAGAAAAAGGGAGAGTTAGAATGTAGTAAATCATCTCAAATAAAAGAAGTAGGAAAGAGATTTTACAATGGAGGAGAAGAAGGGGAAGATGAGACATAATAAGTGAGACTTACTTTCATTGAATTTGGTTTTAGGAGAGAATAACATACACACTCCATTGAGTGTAGAAATTTATCTTACCCTACAGGAAAGCAAGGGGAAGGAGATGAGGGGAGGGGAGTAATAAAAGGGACAGCAGATTGGGGGAAGGGGCAATGAGAAGCAAACCCTTTAGTACAGGGACAGGTCAAATGAGTTAAATGGAGAATGGGACAGGATAGAGGGAAAATATAGCTAGTCTTTTACAAACTGAATTATGAAAATGTTTTGCATAACTACACATGTATAGTCTATATAGAATTGCTTGCCTTCTCAAAGAATGTGAATGGAGAGGGGGAAGGGAGAGAATGTGGTATTCAAAGTATTAAAAATGAACGTTAAAAATTGTTTTTACATGCTACCAGGAAATAAGATATATAGGCAATGGGGTTACCCTACAGGAAAACAGAGGGGAAGGGGATAAGGGTGTGTGTATAGGGGGATGTGATAGAAAGCAGGGCAGATTGGAGGAAAGGTTAATCAGAATATGTTCTGTCCTGGGGTGGGAGGCAAAATGGGAAGAAAATATGAAATTCAAAATTTTATGGAAGCAAATGTTTAAAACTGAAAATAAATTAATTAAATTTATATAAGAAGCATGCCATTAGGCTTTGGTCCCATGCACCATCCCTGTGACATTCAGACCAAAGCTTAATTCCCTGACTACCACTCTCCCATATGTGCTGTTCGCCCAAGGAGTAGTATTCCTAGCTACAGTGTCTGGTACATTGTAGGCACTTAATATTTATTACAATGAAAAAAAAAATGAGGATTTCAGTGCCTACTTACCAAGTTATTTTGAGGTTTAAATAAGATAATAATTTTAAAAACATTTACCACATGTCTGGCACATAGTAGATGAATATAAACACTAGCTGCTATTTTCATTATCAGAATTATTATTAGTAATTAATGAAGTCATCCATCTTTCTCTTCTCTCTCCCTTTCTGTGTATTCTCTGCATCTCTTTTTCTATGTATCCTCCTCTATCTCTATCTCTCTATATATCTCTTGTCTCTTTGTCTCTATTTTTGCCTGTCTCTGTCCCTCCAACGATTAAAACCTTTCTGAATACATTTTTACTTTCTTAATTAAATCTTCTCAATCATTTCTTTTGCAGTTCCTAGAATAATCATGGAATAATTCCTTCCTGATTTCCAAAAATACAAATATATAAAAGAAGAAAAATGTTACTAAGTTCCATTATTCATAATCCAGTTAACCACTGCTTATAAGCAAATTAAGTTAAATGCAGTTAAATAACGGCAAATTACAATTCCTTATGGAAGAATGAAAAATGTGGGTGGGTGGAGAGTGAGCTTTCAGTGAGATTTTTTCACTGCTCTGGAAATGAAGAAGAATATGTATTTGTGGGGAAGAAAGGAAAACAGGCAAATCTTTGCTGCATCAGTTACAGCTTTCAGGAAAATGATTAGCATAACCAAAAAGAAGAATGCATTAGAACTAACAAAAGGCATCAGAGATAATAAAAATAGCCTTTAGGCATATGCCAGTAGGAAAAAAATATCAAGATAATATGGGAAACCCCTTGTACAATTAACTGAGAGAAGGGAGGAAACAGCTGTTGATCCCAAAACGGCATATTAGAGTTATGCCAATGCTACCTCTAATGAAAAAAATGAAGAGAGAAAGAAAATGATGATAAAAGATGTGGACAACTGGGAAATAAGCAAGACCTGACTAAATTAGCATGACAAAAAGAACACCTTAAAAATCATATTTTCCCCTAAAATTATTGTAGCTGAGATTCATCAACTAGCACAGAGATAATTTGCTAATGTACACATTGAGTCACTAATGACACTTTTCCAGACGATCTGGCAAGATGATAAATTAAGGGAAACATGGTGGCCAATTGTCAAAGGAGGAGCTGTGGGAAGAAATTGCCTAATGAAGCAGATTTTTCTCTGGTTTTCAAAATGGATATAAATAACCCAGATGCCAGTTATAACTAAGCTGTTAAGGCAATTTAAGCTACTCTGGGTATTAGAGGATGTTGTAGCAAGACAATTTTCCTTTAAAGTTTCAGTGACAGTGTCAGTTGTGCATAATATGATGAAAAGAGGACAAAGTCAAGGAGATAGATGCTAAAAAAAGATAGGATTAAAATAACCTGCTGAAAGATGGTAAAATTCTATTTTCTTCTACTTTTTCAAGTATTCCTATAAAATATTATTATTATTTAGATATTACAAAATCTCTCTAAAAACTTCTTTTAAGCACCCACTTGCCATGTCGTTTAGCACCTTCCCCTGCCAAAAGCCTACTACTACGACCACTACTACTACTTCTCCTAATACTATTACTACTAGTGATAGTAAGTAGTACCACCATCACCCATCCCTCAATTTCCAATCTGATATAAAAGCTATTTAGAAATGTTATTTGTGAACCATGTTCAGACTGCCAGATTTGTACATAGAATAGATAATTAAACATATTACTGGACAAGTAATTTTATTCAATCTAACAATGATTAAGTATTGACATTGGGGTAGGCACCAAGAGTACAAAGACCAAAGCAAAGCAAAGCCTGCCTCTCCTATGTGTACATTCCACATTCCAGATGTCTATACCCTTTCTGATGCTATTTTCATCCAATTCATAGTGTCTTGAGGACAGAGATCATTTCATGTTTGTCTTTACATCCCTACCTGCAGCTCTATGTTTATTAGATAATAATAATAAATAGTTATCATTTACATCACACTTCAAGGTTTGTAAGCTGTTTTACATATTTTATATCACCTCTGATCCTCACAACAATTTTGCAAGTTAGGTCAATTATCATCCTTATGGTAATAACAAGGAAACTGAAGCTGGGGAAGGTTCCATGAATTGCCCAGCTGTTCCTAAAACAGCTAACAAGTATCTGAGGCATGATTCAAGCTCAGTCTTCTTATCTCTAATTCCAGCACTCTATCAACTAAACCATCTAGTTGGTGGTAGGTAAATAATCAATATTTAAGAAATGTTTGTTGCTTGGTTGCTCGAAACAGGTGCAGCAAAAATATGATGGGCTCACAGAACATAACATAGCATATTCTATCAGGTACAACTGCTTTATCTCTTTGTTACAAGAAGCTTCTGTCTATCTGTGTGGGAAAGGGGATATTGTAAATGATAGGAAAGGAAGCAAAAAAGCATTTTTTTTTAAATTTACAAAGCAAAATAAAATTTAACAGCATGTCAATCATTAAAAAAGAAACGATGATCTTATGGGAGGAGTTTCACAACAGGTACTTAATGGAGATGGTCTGACTAAATAATAGCCAAATGAGGGAACTAAAACATTACACATGTAAAACATACAAAATAGAGAGAAGGAAAAATTATTAAGCACTGTACAGAAGTGTTTATTGTTAGTTGTTAAAATGAATGACCTTTTAGATGTGTTTTGTATCTGAAATTTCTCATTTAAATACCCATTATGATTTCAAGTGACTTCTTCAGGCTTGTACTCCCACTCAAATAAATTTAAATGCCAATATATGAGCTTTGATGCAGGTAATACTTTTGTTTCTTGGTAACCACACTTTACAGAAAACTACATACATTCTCATTTTTCCTGCATTTGGGGAAAAAAAAGAATCAGAATCATAAAGTAAAAAAAAATCTGGAAGAATAAAATCCTATTTAACGTTACCTGATCTTAGCTAATTCTGAAAACCTTGACTTACTAGTTGACATGATGCTCAAGGTCTACTTAGCTATTATTAAAAAAATTTATTATTTAAAAAATACTTATGTGATACATTTCAACACAAGCCTGTGTTTGTGTGGAGGAATTGGGGGGAAAGAGAGAGACAAAGACAGGCAGACAGACTCCAAGAAAAGGTAACAAGGACTTCCCTTAATGTGAGCTAATAGAGTCAGGAAGCCTTGTCAGTCCTTTCAATAGGGTTTTGTGTGTGCTTTGCCAGGTCACTCAAATCCAACAGCTCAGTCTTGTCCAAACCCAATAGGTACATTATCTTATTTACCATAAAATGATAGAGGAGAAATTAGAGAAAGGCAAATCCCTGTCATCGTTCCCCTGTCACCTCTTAATCATGGCTAATGTTTTATGTTCCACTAACAGAATGGAAGCTCACTGCAGGCTGGAAATGTTTTGACTCTTTGTATTCCAAGAGCCTAACACGGTGCCTTGCAAATATTAGATGTCATTATAATCTTTTGCTATCCTCATTGATCTTTGGGAAACATTAACTTATTCTCCAATTCAACTATCCTGGCCCTGTACTTATTCATGGCTTCATGCCTAACTCTTCTTAATCTTTCATTAGTTGTGTGCTATATATTTCCTTTTCAACTACATCCTGACATTTGAGTAGCTATTGGTTAATCTGAGAGGAAGCAACTCTCTCTCTGGCTATCAAAACCAACATGATAAAATTATTTTTCCCCATGGTTTCTATAATATTTCTAACCAAGTTCCTTCTTACTGGTCATTCCTGCTTATTGGTTCAGAGTATCAGTCCCCCTATAATTACTTACTCTAGTTTTTTTAGGGAGGAATGGACCTTGGAGATGATCCAGTCTAAGTCCTTCACTCTACTTTTGTAAACCTTTTTAATAGTATTTTCTTTTATCCCAATTGCACATCAAGAAAAAATTTAGTGTTCATTTTGGCAAGATTTTGTGTTCCAAATTTTTCTCCTTCCCTCCTTTCCCATCCCTCTTCTGAAAATGGTAGACAGTTTGATATAGTTTATATAATGCTATCACGTAAAACATATTTCCGTATTTGTCACAGTTGTGGAAGAAGAAACAGATTAAAAGAAAAAAATAAGAAAGAATAAAGTACGTGAAAAAATTGCTTCAGTTGGCATTCAGAGTTCATCAGTTCTTTATCTAGATATGGATAGCATTTTCCTTCACAACCCTTTTACTTGCCTTGAATCACTGTGTGGCTGAGAAGATCTGAGTCATTTATAGTAGATCTTCACACAATGTTTCTGATACCATGAACAATGTTTTCCTGCTTCTGCTTATTATGCCTTTGATCAGTTTGTACAAGTCTTTCCAGGTTTTTATTTCCTGAAATCTGCCTGTTTATCATTTATTATCTCACAGTAGTACTCCATACATTACTCATACATGACGCTTGTTCAGCAGTTCCCCAGTTGATGGGCATCCTCTCAATTACCAATATTTTTCCATCATGAATAGGGCTCCTATAAATCGTTTTGCACATTTAGGTCCATTTCTCTTTTTTATGATCTCTCTGAGATGTAGACCTATTAGTGGTATTGCTGAGTCAAAGCATAAGCAGTTTGGTTGTCCAAAGGCAACCAAAAATTGCTCTCCAGAATGCTTGGATCAGTTCACAACTCCACCAACAGTGCATGGTCATGAAGTTTCCCATTCCCTATAGATCTGACAGGTAAACTATTCCTTGTTCTTCTAATTTGATTGCTTCATTTTCTACAGTATCTTTCAGCAAGATGTAGTTTCTTTCCTTATTTCTTTTAATTAGGTTCATGTTTGCTTTTATTTAGTCTAAGATCAGGATTACTAGCCCCGATGTTTTTTTCACTTCAGCTGAAGCATACTAGATTCTACTCCAGACCCTTACCTTTATTCTGTGGGTCTCTCTGCTTCAAGTGATTTCTTGCAAAAAAAATATTGTAGGATGCTGGTTTTTGATCCACTTTGCTACCTGCTTCTGTTTTATAGAAAAATTCATCCCATTCACATTCAGAGTTATGATTACTACTTGTGTATTTTTCTCCCTCCTATTCTTCCTTCTGTTTGTCCTCTGTCTCCTTTCACTCTTTCTCACCTCACCAACATTTTGCTTCTATCTACCACTTCCCCTGATCTGCTCTCCCTTCTGTCAGCCCCCATCTTCCCTAGCCCCATTACTTGTTCTCCTTCCTTCATTTTTCCCTGTTGGGTAAGATAGATTCCTATATTCAACTGATTGTGTATATTATTCCCTTTTTGAGCAAATACTGATCAGAGCAAAGAACATGTAATGCCCATTGCCCACCCTTGCATCTTTCCCACTGTGATAGGTCTTTCTCACCTCTTCATATGAAATAATTTGTCTCATACTACTCTCTTCTTTGTTCATCCAGTGTATTCCACTTTTTCATCCCTCATTTTTTTATATTATTCAAATTCACCTTATACCTGTACCCTCTATGTATATTCCTTCTAGTTGTACTGTTAGTGATACAATCTTTAATAATTACAAGTATCATCTTATCTTCCCAGTAGAGATATAAACAGTTTAGCTCTTCTGAATCTCTTATGCTTTCTTTTACCTTTTTGCCTGTTTATTGTTCTCTTGCATCTTGATATTGGAGGTCAAATTTTTTGGCTTAGTTCTGGGCCTATGAACATTTCAAATCGTTCTAATTTTTTCTGAATGACCATTTCCCCCTTATTATATTATGCTTAATTTTGCAGAGTAAGTGATTCTTGGCTGTAGTTCTAGCATCTTTGCCTTCTTGAATATCATGTTCCATGACCTCCAATCCCTTAATGTTGTAGCTGCCAGATCCTGATTGTGACCCAGGACTTCACTGAAATAGATGGTGCTTCTCAGAGGTGGAGTCTACCAGTTCTTCTGGCTATGCCAAAGTTTGTTGCGGGGTCCTGCTATTGGCATTTGCTAACTCCACCACACTGGGGCTCAGGATCTGAGATGGAGCTTGCTGGGACACTTCCCATCCTGCCATCCTTGACTGTGTTCTTCCTTCACTTGAGTGAGCTGGACCTGTCTTGCCACTCCTCCAACTTTCCTGGGCTAAAAGATTGTTTTATCTCATCTTTTTGCTGGTTCTGTTGTTCCAGGATCCGCCTTAGAGGATTTTATGGTTGCTTGAAGGTGAGTATGAGAGAGTTACAGTCTTCTTACTCTACCATCTTGTCCCCCAGAAGTACTACTGTACTTTCTGAGAGATGAAATTGCTATCAAGATAATTGAAAAATTACCAAATGTTCTTTTTTGTGGAGTGAAATTTTCAGCAAATATACAGATAATTACAGCCCCCCCATCTTAATTATATCTTGTCTCTGTGATAATTTTATATCAGAAATTTTGCATTCATTTCTTCATCTAATCTACTGTGACACCACATCTTTTTCTGCCTTCTTTTCATAGGATTATATTTGGAAGAAACTTCGGAAACTATTACTCATTTGGAAGATGAGAAAATTGAGGTACAGTGAGGTTAAGTGACTTAACCCAGGCATTGGAATGAATAAATGTCTGAGGTGGGATTTAAAGTAATTTCCTCATCACTGTCATGGTATAACAGCAAAAAGAAGCCTGATCCTTTAAGACAGAGATTCTTAACTTTTTTAATGTCATAGACCCCTTTCACACTTTGGTGAAGCCCATGAACCCTTTTATTGAAATAATATTTAAAATGTGTGAAGTAAAATGTCTAAGATTACAAAGAAAACCAATTATATTTGAAATACAAATATAAAAATAACTTTCTGAATGGTTAGTGAACCCCAAGTTCCATGTAATGATTCGCAGTTATCAAAGGTAAATGGAAAGCTAGCTTTTACATAACCATAATTTAATAAATATTTATTAAGAATCTAATATGTACAAAGTATTTTGCTAGACACTGGGGATAGAAAGACAACAATGAAAAACCATCTCTACCTTCACACAAAATATGCTCTGTTGTCTATTTTGACATGAGTTGGTCCGTTTAATTGAAATCATTTGAGCACACAAATTAAAAACATTTAAGCCATAACTTTTACCTTATCTCATAGTTAAATGATCTATTTAGAAAGCCCTGATAAATTTAAAATGTATTCAGTTTATAGGCACTTTGAATTTTCAGCCTATGTGATTTGAAATTCTATTTAGTGTTGGGGGAAAAAAGTTATTTCTTAGTTCAAAGAAGGAAAGATTATACAGCTTCTGGGATACCAAGGAGCTCTTACTAAACAGTATTCTGATGAGTTAATGGTAATTGACTCAAAAAGGTATGGATTAAATTTCCCCCAAAGGGCAATGGGAAAGTTAAACTGAAAATTGAGCCCCAAAGCAGAAATAAACACTTTCACTCAGTTTTTAAGATCTTTAATCCTTAGTGATTTTTTTCTTTTATGTAACCCAGTTAGCTGAATCTTTCTCATTTACTTTGTGGGGTACAATGACATTTGGGATGTCTAAGGAGAGATAACTTTGAAAAAGAAGTTAACTCTGACATGGTGTGTAGCATTTCATGTCAGAATTTGGCAAATCTAGAAACAAGAATAATTTGAAGGCAGGGTTACTTAACCTGAGGTTCATGGATCCCAGGAGGGATCCATAGATAATTTTCAGGAGAGTCACAAACACTTAGATGGAAGAATAAAGATTCTTATTTATTTTACCAAACTTTAACTGAAATTTAGTATTTCCTTCAATTATGTATAAATATTTTTCTGAAGATTTCATAGACTTACCAGACTACTAAAGCATAACAGAGAGAGAGAGAGAGAGAGAGAGAGAGAGAGAGACAGAAACAGAGACAGAGACAGAGAGACAGAGACAGAGACAGAGAGACAGAGACAGAAATAGAGACAGTGACAGAGAGACAGAGAGATAAGAATCCTGTCCCGAGAAGTGTAGTAAAAGGGCAGCATAATTCCCCACAACAAGGGAGTCGAAATGAACATTTCTATGTCCCTGAATGGGTCTCCTGGAAGCAGAAACTTCTGGGTCAGAACTTTCAGAAACAAGTCATCAGTATCTTATTTCACATCTTAAAACAGAGGTAGATGAATTATAGTGTATTTAAGGCAACTCTTCTAACACCATCACTGATACATGTCTGTTCATCTTTAAACCCAATTTAAAAAAAAAAAAAATTTATCTACTGCTCCTTGGGTAAGGTAGAGTTCTGGGAAAAAATGGAAAATTTGAATAGGATGGAAATTTTGCTCTCAAATTTAATTCATAGGAGGATAGGATATGAAATGAGATAATATTAATATATAAGGTTAAGTGCATTCCAAATTTGCAAAACAAATTTATATGAGTGGTCAGAAGGGGAATCTGATTAGAAGTTTTCTTGGAGGAAGTGACACTAACAGAGTCATACTTAGCTTGCTGAAACCTTTCCAATATGCACCCCAGACAAACAGTACAAAAAGTCATTTTTCTAAAGGTAAATACATTTGTGGGTGAAGGAGACATGGAAACTCCAGTATACTGGCCTATGTTGGGACATATCAAAGTCACTGAAGGAGTGAAGTCATTTGTATGGGCTGTGGCATCCAGGATAAAGAAGGCCAATAACTTTCAATTTTATCTCATTATTCTTGCTAATTAGATACAAAGGTCAAGTGTTTCCATGTGGCAAAAGCAATATATGTGCTAGCATTGCCACTCAAATTTTGACTCGGAGGTACCACTCCATTCCAATCATCCCACCCTAGTTATGGCCCTAAGAATTGTTTAACATCGAAGAAGATGTTCCACAGTTAATTAAATGGGCATATTCCAGTCATAAGGAATATTGGGAGGAAAATAATGGGTCTCAAAAAGATCAACAACTTAAAAGAGTAGAGAATCATCTGTTTTGTTTTGTTTTTCTGTGTAGAGGATATAGAGGTGAATAATTCAAGATAAGGCTGTAAATTAAGGAATCTATCTGCCTAACAAGGGCTTGAAATTAAGGCAAAGGAGCATCTACTTTACTTGGAGGCAGGCCTAGAATCAAGAAGACTTGAGCAAAATCTGGTCTCAGTCATTTATTAGTTATAATCAAGTGATCCTAGGTAGGTCAATTAACTTATTTCAGTCTCAATTTTCTCATCTGAAAAAAGGGGATAATAACAGTACATACTGTTCAGAATTGCTGTGGGGATCAAAAGAGAAAATATTTGTAAAGCATTTTGCAAGCCTTGAAGTGCTATATAAATGCTAGTTTTTATTATTATTTGGCAATATGGAGTCATTAAAGCATTTTTTAGCACAAGTATGACATAAGGTAATTTATGCATAAAAAGATTATTCTGGCAGCATTTTGAAGAATCAGTTGATAGAAGTTACCTAGAATGATATAAAAAATACTGTCATTAATAAACAGAGAAAGGCAAATTAAAATGATTCTCAGGAACTACCTCACACCTGTCAATTGACTAACATCACAGAAAAGAAAAATGACAGATGCTGGGAGGAGATGTGGTAAACTGAGACACTAATGTACTATTGGTGGAGTTGTGAATTGGCTCAATTTTGAACTATGTCCAAAATGCTATAAAACTGTGCACACTCTTTGAGACCACAATGCCACTTTGGGTCCATGTCCCAAAAAAAATCAAAGAAAAAGAGAAAGGACCTATACATACAAAAACATTTATGTTAGCTCTTTTTGTCATGGTAAAGATTTAGAAATTAAGGAGTTGTCTGTTAAATGAGAAATGGCTGAAAAAGATGTGGTGTAGGATTGTGAAAGAATATTCTTACCCTACATGAAATGAGGAATAGGATGATTTGAGAAAAAAGCAGAAAATGGAAAGTCTTATATGAGTTGAACCAAAGTGATGTGAACAGAAGCAAGAGACACCTGCACACCATAACAGGAATATTATAATGATAATCAACTGTGAAAGACTTAGACCTGAAATTCTTGGAGCCAAGATGGCAGAGTTATCTGTAAGTGATTGTACCCTGCACTTGTTCACCTTGAAAAACTCAGAGAATATTTCCACAGGAAAAATCCTGGAATAGTGGAATCAACCAAAGGAGTAAACAATCTTTTCGCTTGAGAGACTAGGAAAATCGCAAAGGGGAGTTCCTCTTACTGTGGCTGAAGGGGACCAGTGCCAAACCAGAACTGTCCCAGACATCCCAACCTCAGTGAACCAGGAGGAACTGCTGAGTCTTAGGAGGGTGGAGCCCCGTAAGAGTCAACACTAGGCCCCCAGGTATGCCTTAGCATAGCCAGGGGAATCAGGAAGACACTAGCCCAGATGGGACTTCATCAGGAGGAGAACTCTTGTGGTCAGACCACTCCTCACCCACACCTCATGCAGCAAGCTCCAGGGTAACTGCAGGGAAACTCAAAAAGATGCCTCTGCTTTGGCATACCAGCTGACTCAGCACCAGGTAAGCTGCAGCATTCAACTTCTAGCTGAAAGAACCAGAGGCAATAATATACAAAGCCTGTAGTTCGAAGCACAAGAGCCATGGGACAGAGCCCTTGTGTCCTAGAAGCAGAGATTCACTTTAAAAGCCAGGAAAAATGCAATGATCATGAGAAGGAAGCAAACCAGAAAAGACCGTAGAATCTTTCTATGAAGACAAGGACCAAAACACAAATACTGAAGCTTTGAGACTTTCTTGATAAAAAGGCCAGAGCTCAATAGAAAATTTGATCTTCAAATACAAGTCTCAAGAGAGGCATAAAATGGTAAGTCCCCCTAAAAAATTGTTATTCAACGTGGGCAAACTGTTAACATCCTTATATTTGAGGAAGATACTTGTTATCTTGAAAATGATATATTTATTATGATATTTAAAAGGTATATACATAGATAGAGGGAGTTTAATTAAATGATGTGACAATATGTGACAATAAAAAATGTGATTTAAGGGTGCAAAGGAACTGTAACAGGAGATATGAAAATGAGGTGGCAGAAAATGGTAAATTACATCACAGGAAAAGGCACAAAAACCTATCACAGTAGAGGGAAAAAGGGGAGGGAGATGAGCATTGTTTGAGATTTACTCCCTTCTGATTTGGTTCAAGGAAGGAATAACAAACTCAGTGAAGTATAGAAATCTAACTTGCCCTATAGGCAGCAGGAGGGGAAAGAAAAGGGAGGAAATCTAAAAGGAAGGGAAGAAGTAGTAAGAACAGGGGGGAATAAAAAGGAAGGGGGATGATAGAAGGTAGGGAAGACTGAGGGAAGTGGTGGTCATAAATTAAAACTATTGTACAGGGGAAGGGAAAAGGGAGAACTAAAAACATAAACGGGGTGGGGAGGAATAGGATGCAGGGAAAGACACAGATAGTAATTATAACTGAGAATGTGAAAGGAATGAAATCTCCCATAAAATGGAGGCAGATAGCAGAATGGATTAAAAGCCATGATCCGATAATATGTTGTTTACAAAAAGCATATTTGAAAAGGGGGATACACACAGAGTAAAGGTAAAGAGTTGGAGTAGAATAAATTATGCTTCAGCGTATTTTAAAAAAGCAGAGGTGGCAATATTTATCTCAGACAAAGCAGAAATAGATGTAATCAGAAGAGATAAGAAAAGAAACTATATCCTGTTAAAAGGCACCATAGACAATGAAGCAATAACATTGCTAAAAATATGTGCACCAAGAAGTATAGCATCTAAATTCTTATAGGAGAAGTTAAGGGAGTTAAAGGAAGAAATAGATAACAAAACTATACTAGTGGAGGACCTCAAACTCCCCCTTTATGAACTTGATGAATCAAACCTGAAAATGAAAAAGAAAGAAGTTAAGAGGATGAATAGAACTCAGAAAAGGGAGAGATGATAGCTCTCTGGAGAAAATTGAATGGGGATAGAAAGGTATATACCTTTTTCTCAGCAGTACATGGAACATAGACAAAAATTGACCATGTACTAGGGCATAAAAACTTCACAATCCAGTGCAGAGATGTTCAATGCATCCTTCTTAGATCATAATGCAATAAAAATTGTGTAATAAAAGACCATGGAAAGATAGACAAAAATTAATTGGAAACTAAACAATGTAACCATAAAGAATGAGTGGATTAAACAACAAATCATAGAAACAATCAATAACTTCATTCAAGAGAATGACAATAATGAGACAATGTACCAAAACTTATGGGATGCTATAAAAGCAGTACTTAGAGGAAGTTTTATATCATTGAACACTTACATGAATAAAATAGAGGAGATCAATAAATTGGACATGCAGCTGAAAAATCTAGAAAAAGAACAAATTGAAAATCCCCAAGAAAATATCAAATTAGAAAAACTGAAGACCAACGAAGAGATCAATAAAATGGAAATGAAGAAAACTATTGAACTAATAAATGAAACTAAGTGTTGGGTTTATGAAAAAAACCTATAAAATTGATAAATTTTTGGTCAATTTGATTAAAAAAAGAAAGAAGAAAACCAAATTACCAATATCAAAAATGAAAAGGGTTAACACCTTCAATGAAGAAGAAATTGAAACAATAGTTAGAAATTACTTTATCCAACTGTATGCCCATAAATTTGACAATCAAAGAAAGATGGATAAATATTTAAAAATATATATAAATTGCCCAGATTAACAGAAAAGGAAGATGAATATTTAAATAATGCCATCTCAACAAAAGAAATTGAACAAGCCATCAATGAATTCCCTAGGAAAAAATCTCCAGGGCAAGGTGGATTTACAAATGAAATCTATCAAACATTTAAAGAACATTTAATTTCAATACGATACAGACTATTTTGGGAAATTTGTAAAGGAGTTCTATCAAATTATTTTTGTGATACAAATATGATTCTGATACTAAACCAAGAAGAGTCAAAACAGAGAAAGAAAATATAGACCAATTTCTCTAACGAATATAGATGCAAAATTTTTAAATAAGGTAATAGCAAAAAGAATGCAGAAATTTATCACAAGAATAATACATTATTATGAGGTAGGATGTATATCAAGAATTCAAGGCTGGTTCATTATTAGTAAAACTATCATAATTATTGATCATATCAACAGTAAAACTAACAGAAACTATATGATTATCTCAATAGATGCAGAAAAAGCTTTTGAGAAAATACTACACTTATTCCTACTGAAAATACTAGAGAGCATAAGAATAAATTGAGCCTTTCCTAAAATAATAAGCAGTATCTACCTACTACCATCTGCAAGCATTATATGCAATGGTGATAAGCTAGAAGTATTTCTAATAAGATCAGGGATGAAACAAGGATGTCCATCATCACCACTGTTATTCAATATAGTACTAGAAATGTTAGCTGCATCAATAAAAGAAGAAAAAGAAATTGAAGGAATTAGAATAGGCAAAGAAGAAACTAAGTTATCACTCTTTGTAGATGATAATGATAATATACTGAGATAATCCTAGAGAATCAAGTAAAAAACTACTTGAAATAATAAACAACTCTGGCAAAGTTGCAGATTACCCATATGCATTTCTATATATTACTAACAAATTCCAACAAGAGATAAAACAAGAAATCTCATTTAAAGCTAAGGTAGATACTATAAAATATCTGGGAATCTACCTGCCAAAACAAACTCAGGGAATATATGAACACAATTACCAAACACTTTGCGCACAAATAAAATCAGATCTAAGTAAATGGAAAAACATCAGTTGCTTGTGGGTAGACCAAATAAATATAATTAAAATGACAGTCCTACCTAAATTACTTATTCAGTGCCATACCAATCAAACTACCAGAAAATTGTTGTCTAGAGCTAGAAAAAAATAATATCTAAATTCATCTGGAAGAACAAAACGTCCATAGTATCAAGGGGATTAATGTAAAGAAATGCTAGGGAAGGTGGCCTAGTCCTAGCAGACCCCAAATTGTATTACAAAGCAGCAATTATCACAACCCCTTGGTACTGGCTAAGAAATAGAGAGGTAGACCAGTGGAATAGTTTAGGTTCTCAAGACACAGTAGTCAATGAACACAGCAGTCTACTGTTTGATAAACCCAAGGACCCCAGCTTCTGGATAAGAACTTACTGTTTGACAAAAACTTCTGGGAAAACTTGATGGCAGTGTGACAGAAACTGGGCATAGACTGATGCCTGACACTGCATACCAGAATAAAGTCCAAATGCATACATGATCTAGGGATCAAGACTGATACCATAAACAAATTAGGGGGTAAGAATAGTGTATTTGTCTGATTTATGGAGAATGGAGAAGTTTATAACCAAACAGGAGATAGAGAATATTATGAAATACAAAATGGATAATTTTGATGAAATTAAATTGAATAGTTTTCGCACAAACAAATGCAATGCAGCAAAGATTAGGGGGAAACAGAAAACTGAGAAAGAATTTTTCAACTAGTGTCTGTGATAAAGCCATCATTTCTAAAATATGTAGAGAACTGGGTCAAATGTACAAGAATACAAGTCATTCCCCAACTGATGAATGGTCAAAGGATATGAACAGGCAGTTTTCAGAGGAACAAATTAAAATTACCTATAATCACATGAAAAAATCCTCTAAATCACTATTACAGAGATGCAAATTAAAACAACCCTGAGGTACCACATCACACCTACCAAACTAGCTAACATACCAATTCAGGAAGATGATATATGTTGGAGAAGATATCTTGGGAGAGCTGGAACACTAATTCATTGTTAGTGGAGCTGTGAGATAATCCAATTATTCTGGAAAGCAATTTGGAACTATGCTCAAAGGACTACAAAAAAGTGCATATCCTTCAACCTAGCAATATCACTTCTAGGACTGTATCCTCAAGAGATCATAAAAATGGGAAAGGGTTCCACATGAATAAAAATATTTATAGCAGCTCTCTTTGTGGTGCCCATGAACTGGAAATCAAGAGGATGCCTATCAATTGTCTAATACCTGAAGTAGTTGTGGTATATGAATATAGTGGAATACTATTTTTCTAGAAGAAACGTTGAACAGAAACACTTCATAGAGGCCTGGAAAGATTTATAAGAACTCATGCTGATAAAGGAGCAGAACCCAGAGAACTTTCTACACAGTGATAACCACAATGTGTGATGAATTTTTCTGGTAGACTTAGCCCTTCACAGCAATGCAAAGACCTAAAAATTCCCAATGAACTCAAGACAAGATGCCTTCCACATCCAGAGAAGGAATTATGGAATTCAATTGCAGAATGAAGCAGAATATCTTCTCTTGTGCTGTGTTTTCTTTTGGTTTTTCTCATTTCTCCCAATCATTTTAATTCTTCTATACAACATGATTAAGGTGAAAATGTGTTTAATAAGACTGTATGTGTAGAACCCATATAAGATTGCATGCTGTCTTGAGGATGGAGGGAGAAGGAAGGGGGAGAAAATCCAAGACTTATGGAAGTGATTGTAGAAAACTGAAAACAAATAAATTAACAATAAAAAAAATCCCTAAGAGAACAACCTCATTTAAAGCCCAGTGACCAAAATATATAATTTCTCCATATCTAGTTTACATATATTTAATATTAGGATTATGAGATATTTGGAAACTCTTAATACCTATAACAAAAAAAAACTTAGGGAGGAGCCAAGATAGCAGAGCAGAAAGACTCATGTATGCTAGTTCCGAATCCACAGCCCATAAATTTCCTGTGAAAAGAACTCCCCACAAATTCTGGATCACTGCAAGCTGCGCAGAAACACAGTGGAAGAGATTTACATTCCACAGAGCCCTGGAGAGCCGTCCCCAGGGGTCCATCGCGCTCCAGACAGCGAAGTGCACCGCTGCACTGCCCTGGCCCCGCAGCCCCAGAGGAGCAGATCCGAGCAGGCTTCAGGGATGGAATCTCCGGCAGCCGTGAAGGTCCCTCCACCCACAGGCACTACAGGTCAGTGAGAGAGAGTTCTGGGCTGGCCAAGAGGGGAGCGGTGGCTTGGACACCATTGGGAGGCAGCTGCAGAAGGAGCTGCAGAGGTAGCGACGGGCCGGGACTCCCGGAGCAGACAGGAGTTCGGGGTCATTACCAATAAACCCCCTGAGGGAACTGAGCCTGGGAGGCGGTGCTGCCCCCACCCCAGCACCAGAACTTAAGCTCACATTGAATAGAAGCCACGCCCACCAGGGAAAGCCCTGAGGTTGGGGAGCAGCATTTGAATCTCAGACCCCAAGCACTAGCTGGGAGGATGTAGGCAGGGGTGGACAGGAATCTCAGAAGTCAAGTAACTGGCTGGGAAAATGCCCAGAAAAAGGAAGCAAAATAAGACCATAGAGAGCTACTTTATTGGGGAAGAGATGTTCCTTCCTCCTTTCATTTCTGATGAGGAAGTACAATGCTTGCCATGAGGGAAAGACGTGGTGGTCAGGGCTTCTCTATCCCAGACATCCAAGGTGGATGTCCGGTGGGCTCAGGCCATGGAAGAGCTCAAAAAGGACTTTGAAAATCAAGTTAGACAGGTGGAGGAAAAACTGGGAAGAGAAATGAGAGAGATGCAAGAAAAGCATGAAAAACAGGTCAACACCTTGCTAAAGGAGACCCAAAAAAATGCTGAAGAAAATAATACCTTGAAAAATAGGCTAACTCAATTGCCAAAAGAGGTTCAAAAATCCAATGAGGAGAAGAATGCTTTCAAAAGCAAAATTAGCCAAATAGAAAAAGAGGTTCAAATGCTCACTGAAGAAAATAGTTCTCTCAAGATTAGAATGGAACAGATGGAGTCTAATGACTTTCTGAGAAACCAAGAAATCATAAAACAAAACCAAAACAATGAAAAAATGGAAGAGAATGTGAAATATCTCATTGGAAAAACAACTGACCTGGAAAATAGATCCAGGAGAGACAATTTAAAAATTATGAGAGTACCTGAAAGCCATGATCAAAAAAAGAGCCTAGACATCATCTTTCATGAAATTATCAAGGAAAACTGCCCTGACATTCTACAACCAGAGGGCAAAATAAGTATTGAAGGAATCCATCACTCACTGAAAGAGATCCAAAAACAGAAACTCCTAAGAACATTGTGGCCAAATTCCAGAATTCCCAGGTCAAGGAGAAAATCTTTCAAGCAGCTAGAAAGAAACAATTCCAGTATTGTGGAAATACAATCAGGATAACACAAGATCTAGCAGCTTCTACAATAAGGGATTGAAGGGCGTGGAATAGGATATTCCAGAAGTCAAAGGAATTGGAACTCAAACCAAGAATCACCTACCCAGCAAAACTGAGTATAATACTTCAGGGGAAAATATGGTCTTTCAATGAAACAGAGGACTTTCAAGCATTCTTAACAAAAAGACCGGAGCTGAAAAGAAAATTTGACTTTCAAACACAAGAATGAGAAGAAGCATGAAAAAGTAAACAGCAAAGAGAAGTCATAAGGGACTTACCAAAGGTGAACTGTTTACATACCTACATGGAAAGACAATATTTGTAACTCTTAAAACGTTTCAGTATCTGGGTAGTTGGTGGGACCACACACAGAGGTACACACACACGCACGCACGCACACACATGTACATGCAGGCACGCACACATACATACACACATGCTCGCACACACAGAGACAGAGAGCACAGAGTGAATGGAATAGGATGGGACCATATCTTAAAAGAAATTAAGGTAAATGGTGAGAGAGAAGTGTAGTGGGAGGAAAGAGGGTGAAATGGAATAGGGTAAATTATATCTCATTCAAGAGGCAAGCAGGAGACTTTTTAGTGGAGGGAAAAAGAGGAGAGCTGAGAAAAAAACATGAAGTTTACCCTCATCACATTCGACTAAAGGAAGGAGTAAAATGCACACTCATTTTGGTATGAAAACCTATCTTACAGTACAGGAAAGTGGGGGAGAAGGAGATAAGCAGGGAGGGAGGGATGATGGAAGGGAGGGCAATCAGAGAAGGGAGCAATTTGAAGTCAACACTCTTGGGGAGGGACAGGATCAAAAGACAGAATAGAAACAATGGGGGCAGAATAGGATGGAGGGATATACAGTTAGTCTTACACAACACGACTGTTATCGAAGTCATTTGCGAAACTACACAGATATGGCCTATATTGAATTGCCTGCCTTCCCAAAGAGAATGGGTGGGGAGGGAGAGATGGGGAGAATTTGGAACTCAAAGTTTTAGGAACAACATTGAGTATTGTTGTTGCTACTAGGAAATAAGAAATACAGTTAATGGGGAATAGAAAGTCATCTGGCCCTACAGGACAAGAGAGAAGATGGGGACAAAAGAAGGGAGGGATGATAGAAGAGAGGGCAGATTGGTGACAGGGAAAATTAGAATGCTCGGTGTATTGGAGTGTGGGGAGGGGATAAATGGGGAGAAAATTTGGAACCCAAAGTTTTGTGAAAATGAAAAAATAAATTTATATTTTAAAAAAGTGAAAAAAAACTGAGGCAATTATATATTGTCATATATGACTGGACTGAAAAAAATGTGGAGGGTAGTTTCTTATCAGGAGGTAGAGGTTAGTCATCTCACAGAAGATTTGGAGGCATAGGGTTGGTCAAGAACAAAACTGTACAAGTCAAGACATTGGTGTGGCTCAGAAGTAGGTCAGGGGAAAACCAGAAGATGTACTCTCACCTGCTTTGGAAAGGCCTGATCAAAATAAAAGTGTTACTCTCTAGAAAGAATATTTGGACGAACCTGAACCTGAAAAAAATTTAGAGGGATTTCCTTCCATGACAAATAGTAATCACTCATCTACTGCAAACATAATGAAGGAGAGAAGAGTAATGATACTGGGAGGAATAAACTGAGGGAGCAAAGGAAGTATAATTTTGGTTACTTTAATCACTGAAGGGGAGGTAAACTGGCATGTGTCTGTATGTAAAAAGCAAGTGTATGATAAGAGTGGGGATAAGTATAACAACTAGACCAGTTATATTACTGTTATAGATAACTCCGGGATAAGGAAATTTCCTCTATTAATGCAGATCAATTCCTTCTCAGCAATTTCCGGCCTCAGAGAGTTGTCTAGAGCATTTATAGGTTAAATGACATGCTTTAAATAAAACAAATAAAACAATTTAATTTTTAAAAAAGGAGGAGAGAAATGTAAGGTACAGATAAGAACTTCCCTATACTTGAGAGGAATGGAAAATCCAAATGTGAAACTTTTTATTTTTTTCCCTTCTTTCCTTTTTCCCCTCCTACAAATTCCTTACTCTTTCTTCCCTTACATCTTTCTCTCTGTCACATAGTCTCTATATACCATAGGCACAACTTACTTAAAGCCAATTCTTTGTGGCTCTGAGGCCAGCTCTCTATCTAGTAAAACAGTAGTAGATAGCTCATTCTTATGACAAGAGTGAAAGGCAGAGAAAGTTTGGAATAGTTATTCCCTTTTGGAAAGGGACAGAGAGAGTCAATATGGGAGGAATTATCAAGCAGCAATGAAGGGCCAACTGATGTTACAGTGCTCAGGCACCAGGAAGCACTGTTGAACTATAAACAATCCCTTCTTCCTTCTTTTTCCCTTTCTTCCATTTTCATATTTAGCAATGGGCAAAAGTATATTTATTAAGCATTTAGTGTGTGCCAAGCAAATAACCTATTTCTTATGAAACAAAGTCAAATTGCTGACTTTGAAGAACCGTGTAAAGGAAGAAGGGGAACAAATTTTACAAAGTCATCTACTCTCATGTTTTCCTCTGAGAATTCTGAAAGTTCTGATTATGGTATTTGCAAAATTAGTCCAATCAGCCTTTCCCCATCCCTAGTCCTTAATTTTCTTGGTCAGTCAAATCTGTAGCATCATTTTTTTATAACTCAATTCAGAAGGCCAAGGATATCTGAAAGATTTTTCCTCTATTTTTCTGCACTTAACTCATTGAAATGATTTTGTTGAGATTAATTTTATATCTAGATGTTCTTGAGACTTTTAGAAATCTTTTAAAGTCATTTTTCTAAAAGAAGAAAGCCATGTACTAAATCACTCAAGTCTCTTGGTTGACACTCCGAAACCATGACTTTAGAATATTTGAAATCCATCAAAGTCTCTCAAGTGGTTATATAAAGAGCACGTCAAACCTCTAAGAATTGCAGTGATGTCTGTACAATGGTGTTAGGCTTTAAGGTATTGACACAAATTCACTCCCCCTTTTGCTTTGTTAAGGAGGGAATAGCAGTACAATGAAACCAATTTTTTGTTCTGTGGGAGAATAAATTTATTTTATTTGTTTAATTTAAAAAATTTATTTTATTTAATCTAAAAAATGCATTTAATTCTGTTTAAATTCTATAATTATATCAAGAAAATTGCTAAGTGTCTTAATGGATACCAAGGCTTACATGTGAAATTCTATAATTATATCAAGAAAATTGCTAAGTGTCTTAATGGATACCAAGGCTTACATGTGGCTTACATTAACCAAAATGTTAAAGACTTTTGATTATGCCAGTGTGAAAACTTCCTTCATGGATGCTGATGAACATTTATTCATTATACTATATTTTATATCTTTTTAAAAAAATTATTCCTTCAATTGCTAGCATTCTGCCTTTCAAACTACCTTATATTTAACTACTTTGTATAAATTTGTATTTATTTTATATTTATGCCATATGTACACATACACATAGATATTACATATATATATATATTGTGTATATTTTACAAGAATATGTATATATTTATGTATGTATTTTACATATGTATACATTTTTGTACATATATGCATACATTTTATGTATGTACATATTTTACAAGAATGTGCATTTGTACATATACATGGTATCCTAAAAGTCTTAGTGCAGTCTTAAGCTTTAAAGAGCTTAAAACTATACTAAGTTTTTGGGGGGAAACCCTGTATACAATACATATATTTCTATATGTGTACCCCCACACAGCTATGTGTCCATACTCATATGTGTATTTATATATACATATTTACACTGGCACACATACACAGGTGTGTATTCATACATGCACACTCAATCACTAGATTGTAAATTACTTGGGAGCAGGGATTATTTCATTCTTTGTACTTATATCCCCAGTGTCTAGCATAGTACTTGACAAACAGTAGGTGTTTAACATATATGTGTTGATTGATTAAAGAAAGAAATCAATGTCAGTCAACTAACAATATTATAATAATAATATACATTTATATAGCACTTTAAAATTTGCAAAACGCTTTGTATAAGTTATCCAGGCCTCCCAACAACCCTGTGAAGTAGACAATACAAGTTTGATGATACCAATTTTTACAGATGATGACATTTAGTCTCAGAAAGCTTAAATAATTTGTCCATGGTCACACAATTAAAAATATCAGAGGTAGAATTTGATCCCCAGTTCTCCTGACTACAAGTTAAATTCTCTATTATGTATTATTTCTATCCATGGACATACAAAATGACAGACATTACCAACAGTAAACACCAGATGGAAATGGGAAAATATGTCTTCTAAAAGGAGGCAAGAACCCAGCAATATCACTTCTAGGACTGTGTCCCAAAGAGATCATAAAAAAATGGGAAAGGGTCTCACATGTACAAAAATATTTATAGCAGCTCTCTTTGTGGTGGCCAAAAACTGGAAATCAAGGGGATGCCCATCAATTGGGGAATGACTGAATAAATTGTGGTACGTGAATGTAATGGAATACTATCGCGCTACAACAAATCATGAACAGGAAGACTTCAGAAAAACCTGGAAAGATTTGTAGGAACTGATGCTGAGTGAAAGGAGCAGAACCAGGAGAACTTTGTACACAGCAACAACCACAGTGTATGAGAAATTTTTCTGGTAGACTTAATACTTCATTGTGATGCAAGGACTTATAAAATTCCCAGTGAACACTTGAGGCAAAATGCCTTCTGCATCCAGAGAAAGAACTATGGAATTCAATCACAGAATGAAGTAGACCATTTTCTTTTGTGTTATGCTTTGTTTTGTTTTATGATTTCTCCCATTCATTTTAATTCTTCTATGCAACATGACTAAGGTGAAAATGTATTTAATAGGAATGTATGTATAGAACCTATATAAAATTGTATGCTGTGTCAGAAAGGGAGTGTGGAGGGAGGGGGGAAAATCTAAGATATATGGAAGATATTGTGGAACATTGAAAACAAATAAAATAATTTAATTTTTAAAAAAGGAGGAGAGAAATGTAAGGTACAGATAAGAAGAACTTCTCTATACTTGAGAGGAATGGAAAATCCAAATGTGGAACTTTTTATTTTTTTCCCTTCTTTCCTTTCTCCCCTCCTACAAATTCCTTACTCTTTCTTCCCTTACATTTTTCTCTCTGTTTACCTAGCACCTCCTTTCCCTTCTCATTTTGGAATATCAATGAATGGGTCTCTAGAACAAAAAGGACACCTGCTGCTCCTCCAAATGTACTTCCCAGATCACTGAATTTCAGAATAGTTCACTTTTGCACTGGGCAAGCAGTCACAGGATAGGACTAAAGGGTTGTATTGCTTTAGGAAGAGCTTAGTCTGGAGTATAGGAGCCAACAGCAGAAAGCAGGGAATGCGATCTAAACTCAGGCATTTAGAATTAAGATTTTTCTCCATTCTCCCTTTGCAGTTGAGAAAGAACTGCCTATCTTCACTTCCCACCTGACTGCTCATCTAGAATTCACCATTGTCGACAGAAAGTCATCTTCCTACAAGATCAAATCAGCTCTGAAACTCTCACCTCTTTAGTATTCCTTGCCTATTGGGCTCATCCTTATCTCTGATTAGGCTAGAGGGTAGAGATCCAGAGAACTCCTCCCAGATCTTCTATTTAAGGAGGGGACGCAAAGCAGACACCTCATAATTTCCTACTTTGATTTGAGGATTCCTCATGACCCACATCCCTCTATTCTTTACTCCCCCTGATCCTAACTTCTATTTTTATGATTTGTCTTTCTTTTTTAAATGTATAATATATTTACTTTTCAGTTCTCAACATTTGCTTCCACAAGAATTTGAATTCAAACTTTCTCCCCATCTCTCCCCACTCTTAACCCCGGACAGCATGCACCCCATCCACCCATTTCTCCAGTCTGTCTTCCTATTATCCACTTTTCTTCTATGTCCCTTCCCCTCTATTTTCCTGTAAGGTAAAATAGATTTCTCTACTCCATTGTCTGTATAGCTTAATTTCCAGTTGCATGCTAAAACAATTTTTAACATTCATTTTTTAAGCTTTGCGTTCCATATTCTCTCCTTCCCTCCCCAACCAACCTCATTGAGAAAACAAGCAATTCAACATAGATCACACATGCATAGCAAAGCAAAGCACTTCCACAATAGTTACATTGTAAGAGACTAACCACATTCCCCTCTGCCCTATGATGCCCTCAATTTATTCCATTCTCTCCCTTGACCTGTCCTCCCACAATAGTGTTTACTTCTCATTATCCCTTTCTCCAATTTGCTGTCCCTCCAATTATCTTCCCCCTCTTACTCCCTTCCCCCATGTCTTCCTGCAGGGTAAAATAGATTTCCATATCCAATTGAGTGTATTATTCCTTAAGCCAAATCCCATGAGAGTAATGCTCACTTATTTCCTTTCATCTCCCCCTTCTTCCCCTCCATTGTAAAAGCTCTTTCTTTCCTCTTTTATATGAGATGATTTGCTACATTCTATCTCTCCCTTTCTCTTACTCCTAATACATTCCATTCAACAATAAAGTTTATTTTTTAAGTATTCTCCCTTCATATTTAGCTCACCCTATGCCCTCTGTCTATGTATATACATACACATACAATATGCATATATACACACATACATCCATGTATATATACATATGTACACATATATAATATACACATACATACATAGACATACACACACAGATACACACAATGTGTATGTATATTCCCACTAACTAATACTTTCTTTCCAATACTGAAAAGTCTCATGAGTTACAAATAACATCTTTCCATGTACAAATGTAAACAGTTCAACTTTAATGAGTTCCTTAAGGCTTCTCTTTCCTGTTTACTTTTTCATGTTTCTCTTGATTCTTTTATTTGAAAGTCAAATCTTCTATTCAGATCTGGTCTTTTCAACAAGAATGTTTGAAAGTCCTCTATTTCAATGAAATTCCATTTTTTCCTCTGAAGTATTATACTCAGTTTTGCTGGGTAGGTGATTCTTGATTTTAATCCTACTTCCTTTGACCTCTGGAACATCATTTTCCAAACCTTTCAGTCCCTTAGTATGGAAGCTGCTAAATTCTGTGTTATCCTCATTGTATTTCCACAATACTTGAATTATACAGTTGAATAATTCAACTGTATACTTGAATAATTCAACAATACTTGAAAAATACAGTTTCTTTCTGACTGCTTGTAATACTTTCTCCTTGACCTATGAACTCTGGAATTTGGGTACAATATTCCTAGGAGTTTTCTTTTTGGGAACTCTTTCAGGAGGTGATCTATGAATTATTTCCATTTCTATTTTGCCCTCTGGTTCTAGAATATCAGGGCAATTTTCCTTGATAATTTCTTGGAAGATGATGTCTAGGCTCTTTTTTTTGATCATGGTTTTCTGGTAGACCAATAATTTTTAAATTATCTTTTCTGCATCTATTTTTCAGGTCAGTTTCTTTTCCAATGAGATATTTCACACTCTCTTCTATTTTTTCAATCTTTCAGTTTTGTTTTGTAATTTCTTGGCTTCTCATAAAGTCATTTGTCTCCTTCTGCTGCATTCTAAACTTTAAAGAACTATTTTCTTCAGTGAGTTTTTAAACCTCCTTTTCCATTTCACCAATTCTACTTTTTAAAATATTCTTCCCTTCATTGGTTTTTTGGACCTCTTTTGCCATTTGGCTTAGTCTATTTTTAAAGATGTTATTTTCTTCAGCATTTCTTTGGGTCTCCTTTAGCAAGATGTTGACTCATTTTTTATAATTTTCTTGCATTGCTCTCATTTCTCTTTCCAATTTTTCTTCTACTTCTCTTTCTTGATTTTCAAAATCCTTTTTGAGCTCATCCATGGCCTGAGATCACTGCATATTTTTTTGGAGGTTTTGGATGTAGAAGCCTTGACTTTGATATCTTCCTCTGATAGTATGCTTCGCTCTTCCTCATCTGAAAGTATGGAAGAAAACACATTTTCACCAAGAAAGTAACCTTCTATAGTCTTATTTTTTTTCCCTTTTTTGGGCATTTTCTCAGTCAGTTACTTGCCTTTGAGTACTTTGTCAAATGGAGGGTATAGTACCCTAAGCTTCAGAGGTTTTGTGCAGCTATTCTCTGAGATATCTCTAGGAACCTGTAGGTTCTCAGTTCCTCCAATGTGGCACAATTGAGGAAGAGGAGTTTACTCCTTTAATGGCCTGTGCTCTGGTCTGTGAGCAACCACAAGCACTCTTTTCTGCCCTGGAACTGAGAGCAGGATTCCCTATCCACCACACCAGCACTCTTCCTCTCCCTGCCACTCAGGACTGAGACCTAGATCAACTGCTCGATTTCCCCAAGGTCTTTAGGCCAAGGACTCCAAAAGCAGATGCTACTTCCACTGGGGCTGGGGCCAGACCATGCACCCCTCTCAGCAAGGTGAAAGAACTTTCTTACTGACCTTTGAAGTTGTCTTTGGCAATTGTGGGTTGAGAAATCTGGAAACTGCATCTGCTACCTGTGATTCCATGCACTCAAGCATGCTCCAGTCCTCTCCTGCAGCATGGCCGAGGCTGGGCTATACTATGTTCCATGCCCGGTGCAATAGACTCTTCCTGTTGGACTTCCAGGCTGTCTTGAGCTGGAAATCTATATCAGTCTGACATTTTGTGTCTTCTGCTGCTCTAGAATTTTTCTAGAGTCATATTTACAGGTATTTTGTGGGTTATGGGGGCAGAGCTGGAGCAGATCTGTCCTTGTACTTAGCCATCTTAGCTCCACCCTCAATTATCATTCCCATTAGACTGTGAACTCCTCGATAGCAAAGATTGTATTTTGTATTTCTTTGTATCCTGAGTGTTTAGCACAATGACTGGAACATTATAGATGCTTAATAAATATTTATTGACTATCATCCATTTATGGTGCAAAAGGGCACAGTGTCAATGTCATTTATCATGCTATGTCTCCCTGTATCCCTTGTGAGAGTAGTAGACTTTGGATGTTAGAGTCCTAGGTCACGAGCTGTCATAACCCATCTCTTTGAAGTGACTAACAGCAGTGGTCTTGGGGAGCTAGAACCAAACTTGGATAGCGAGGTTTGTTTAAGCCTCTATCTATGTCTAGAAGGACCATTGTTATTGAAATAAGCATTCCAGGAAAAGATACAGAAACCAAAACTACAGGGAGATTCTGAGTGTTAGATGCTCTCAGGTAGCATGAAGCCCAATGGAGGAGTAACTTATGACTTATGGACCCACAGCCCTTGGCCTCTCTACTTATACTTTGAGATGCCAAGCTAGAACTCTGGACATAGAAAAAACTTCTTTTCGTCTCCAAGGTTTGTTGGTTGCTTGGATCAGAATTCCTTTGTTGTATTCAAGATTAGGGAGGGTCACTGGGATGAGTTGTGGGAAATGATTGGACTGATTCTTCAATACAGAGAATAGACATGTGTATTTCATTTTAAGTATGCTTAATAAATCATGTTGCCATAGTACATTGCCTCCTCAATGAGGACATTCATCCTATGGATGAAGAAAAGTCTAGATGTAGGAAAAAGGAGAGCCATAAGTTTCCTATATTTTGTCATTTTAAACAAAATTTTATACCATTCTTCTAAATAATTTTTTTCTAATATTGTCCAGTGTAGCTCATAACTTGCTCAGGAACATAGAGTACTATGACTTGGTTGTATGTCATTCTCTAGAGCATGCATTCCAGAAAGATCACTTGATTGATAGTTTGTATATAATATATTACCTTGTATCTGTAACTTCCTTCACAAAATTAGAAGAGTCACAAACTGAATTATTGTAGGCTCTAGGAAAGCAGTGTATGAGTCAATTTGGGAAACTTAGATGATTACAATATGCCCCAAGTGTCATCTGGTGGTTTCTACCAACTACACACATGGTCCACAGGTATTATAGTAAAATATATCAGCTATGGTCGGTTTTCTTTCCTTCTCAAAAAGGACCAAAATGAAATCACAATGCTAGAGTCCAAGTTCAGTGTGTCTGATTGTGGGATCAGACCAGTATGAGCTCAGAATGCGCTACCCATAGGCTGGGCACAAACAGTCCATGTGAACATATGGGGTAGACTCCCTAAATCTGCACATCTAGGGTTTCTCTTAAGCTATTTCACTTCTGCTTTGCTCATATAGCACAGCACCTTCTCTGACGAGGGCACTCCATGCTGAGCTGTCCTGTGCCAGTATGTCACACTACTCTATCCCCAATCCACTCTACTGCCTACCTGCCACTGAAAATTTATGCATATGGGAAAAAAGATGGTAAGTAAGTAGTACAATAGAAAGAATAATAGATGTGAAAGACGATTTCTATTAAAACAATAGTTCTGCCTCTTACTATCTGTGTGGTCATGGGAAAGTCACTTACTCCCACTGTGCCTCAGTTTCTTTATGTATAAAATGACAAGATTGGATTTGGGTATCTGTATGTCTATGAACCCATGACTTTAAGCTAGGGCAGTATTAGCAGCCTAGAGAAATAAGGCCTAGTAGATCATTACCATTCACTTCAGCTACTCAGAACCCCTGCTATGATCTTGTTCATTCTCAGAATTCATTGCTCCAGGCTCTTAGACTGTAAACTAGCATCCCTAGAAATTCCACCCACCCTCTCAAATCAGCTCAGCTGCAACTTGAGGCAGGCAGCTCTTTCATTTTTAAGATGTCATTGTTTTTAAAATTGCCTCCATTAGAGGAGTAATTGATAGACGTCCCTGGGGGCAGTGGCTGGGAGAAACTGTCACAGGTAAAAGAGAGAAAGTCCACAAAAATGCCAATGCATTTTCTGATGGATGGAACAGAGATAGAACTGAACAGTTATGGCTAATGCCTCTAGTGACTGGGTGAAGAAGAATCCCAAACTAAAGCTATTGTTGGAGAAAAACAGCACTTACCGATAAATGGAAGGAAGAAAAATATTCATGAGCTACCCAACATTGTGCCTTCATAAAGATGTAGAGAAGGTGCATAGACAAATCAATCTTAATGTTATATCTCTGACATCAGCAAATGCAAAAAAAAATAGTCAAATACCATTCCTGTTACCTATTTCCTCCCTTTAATCCACCCACTCTCAGAAATAATTGTTCTGTGCTATTAGAAGAGTTCCTATTCCTGAGCAGATGTAGGAAAGATGTGTGCAAAAGAGAAGAAACAAAGGTAGGCATAGCACCAAAGTCAGAGTTGGTCTAAACACTAAACAGGCATTCTGGTGCCTTGACAGAAGGCAATGAAGCACCTGGAATGTTGTACAGATCTTACCAAAAAATTAAATAGAGGTGCACGTGTAACACACACACACACACACACATATATATATATATATATATATATATATATATATATATATAATGATACACATACAGACATTTATGCACACATATGTATATGTGTGTATGCATGTATGTATATTTCTTTTCAGAGTAAGGTTGGATATCAGTTCTGGACTCTCAATCATAAGACTAGTGGCCACAGAGGATTGGAATATCTCAAGTTCATGGACTTAACTGCTCTAGTTATTTTAAACACTGATTGCCTTCCTCTATTTTCCAAGACTTGGCAGCTTTATTTTATAAGTATTGAACTAACCTCTCTCTGCTAAAGTCCTATTTTCAGTCTCATGATGGACTGCTTATAGGTAAGACTGGATCTGCCCAGTCAGCATAAACTAAACAAGGGTAGTGGGCCAGTACAAGAAAGAAGGAATGAAGGAGAAAAGAAGAAAAAGAAGAAAATAAATATTAAAATTATGCTGAACCTATTCCTAATGTAAAAGCTGTATGTAGCCCTTGTCTGTTTAAAATATCAAATACATTCCTGAGGTTAAAAAAAACCACACACATAGCATTCCCTTTAAAACTCTAAACTCATGTGCTCTAAATGCACCATAACAAATATCTTATTGTCTTTTTTTTGGGGGGGGTGCACATACCTATGTTTAATTTCCTGGAAGATAGGAACAGCACAGGCTCTCCCTTTGAGCTACTTGTTGCAAATCCCATATAGAAAAGCCAAATTAAATACTGAGTCAGAACTTGAGTCCTTTGACTCATTCTTTTATATCTTTTGGAGAAATAACTAGTTCACAAATGCCAGGTTAAGAATGTTCATCTTAAGCAATTAGCAAATCCCTTTTTTATAAAGTAAACTAAATGCTATTATGAGTTATGCCATGTTTTCTCCATGCTTTTGCTGTATGAGATTTTCTAGGTTCCAGGATTTCCCATGAAGAAAAGTAGAAGAACATATGGCAAAAAAGACATTAGTTTAAAAGAGAGGAGACAAGGGTTCATACTGTCCCTTTGGACAAGCAATCTGGAACTGTATTCCCTGAAGTCATTAAAGAAGGTAGATTCTTTGATCAAGCAACACAGCTAACTAGGCATTTCTTAAGTGCAAGACCTACTTTATTTGCCACCCCCCAATTAAAGACTTTCTCAAGCATCTCTCTCTTCCTATCCCTCCATCCAACTCCACACAGAACTCTAAATAATCAAATTAAATCTTGTAACAGACTTATTTGCATACACATCTTTCCTCTAACTAGATCACAGGATCAAAGACTCATGGATGGAAGGAACCTTGGGGGTTTAAAGCACTTATTCACAGATAGAATGGAGGCCCACAGTAGCCAAGTGATTTTGCCATATTTATGTAAGTTGTAAGTAGGAGAACTAGGGGCTAAGCTGAAGTCTAAGTGTAAGCTAGAACTCTACCTAATACTCTACATGACCTTTCATAAGATCTTTGAATGCAGGAAACATGCATGATATATTCTTCATTGATCCCACATAGATACTTAATATATGTTTATTGAGTTGAATCAAATATGCCAAATAGAATCAAGAGACTCTCAGAAAAGCCATACCACCAAATCTTAAATAAAAAGAGATAAAAAAAAAATAGATTGAATTCTGGTAACATGCCAAGACCTCATCCCCTTTCAAGGAAGAAGTATTCTAACATTAAATGATTTATGAGATATTGATCTATCTCCTCTATAGAAAGGGAGAGCTAAGAACTCATTCTAACATAAAATATCTATGTTTACAAGGAAGGATACCTATCATGAATGGTCAAAAGTGATCTTGGGTATTGGATGAAACTATCTTGTTCTGTTCCTAATTGAATTTAAAATAAACAACCTGCAATATCAAAATGAACATGACACCAATAGGCAAAACTAAAATCCATTCATTTATATTTCCCTCTGAAAAAGATAATGTGAAAATTTACAAGTATAATGATTTAAGCAGTCTTTTCCAATATTTCTGTACATTTCTAATAATTATACAAATAGAAAGATGTGTAAATCTGGTTAATAAATTTTTGTTGCTCTTGTCAGAGTAGAAACTTGAACTATCACTTCCTATCATATGTAATGTCAGTTTGATACCCCTGATAAAATTTCAGAGAGTCTTCTGATGGGTTCATCTAACATCAGATATAGTGGAGACTATGGGGTGGGACAGTATTAGTAACCCTAGTGAAGACAGGAAAAGCAGCAGCAGTAGTAGTAGAAATAGCAGTCACACCACCACAAAAAAAGGTTAAAATAATTTGCAATTTTATAGCACCTTAAGGTTTATGAAAAGGATGCCACCCTCATATGTTCGCCAAAGAGACTTATTTGCTATTGCTGTTATTTAGTCATTTTCAGTAATGTCTGACTCATTTTGATCACATTAGGGGTTTTCTTGGTAAAAATACCAGAATGGCTTTACCATTTCCTTCTCTGGCTAATTTTAGAGATGAGGAAAACTGAGCAAACTGGGTTAAGTGATTTGCCCAGGATCACATAGCTGGTAGGTGTCTGAAGGCAGATTTGAACTTTCTGACTCCAAGTCCAGTACTCTATCCAGTGTACTACTAGATTACCCCTCCCAAACTGTAATGTACAATATAGACAGAGGTCAAACATCATTAAAATCAACATCAAAAGACTATTGAAATGATATGATGGTGTATTGAAAAGAGGTCACAGCTCTTGAAGAAGTATTCAAAGATACAATGCATAGGACAGTCTATTTCTTTTTTTTCTTTTTTTTTAATATTTATTTATTTATTTAACTTTTTTTACATTCATTTTCGCAAAATTTTGGGTTTCAAATTTTCTCCCCCTTTTATCCCCTCCCCCCACCCCAATACACCAAGCAATCTAATTTTCCCTATCTCCAATCTGCCCTCTCTTCTGTCATCCCTCCCTTCTCTTGTCTCCATCTTCTCTTTTCTCCTGTAGGGCCAGATGACTTTCTATTCCTCATTAACTGTAAGTCTTCTTCCCTAGTAGCAACAACAATACTAAACAGTTGTTCCTAAAACTTTGAGTTCCAAATTCTCCCCATCCCTCCCTCCCCACCCATTCCCTTTGGGAAGGCAGGCAATTCAGTATAGGCCATATCTGTGTAGTTTTGCAAATGACTTCCCTGATAGTCGTGTTGTGTAAGACTAACTGAATTACTCTCCATCCTATCCTGCCCCTCATTGTTTCTCTTCGGTCTTTTGATCCTGTCCCTCCCCGAGAGTGTTGACTTCAAATTGCTCCCTCCTCCCTTTGCCCTCCCTTCCATCATCCCCCTGCTTGCTTATCTCCTCCCCCACTTTCTTATACTGTAAGATAGGTTTTAATATCAAAATGAGTGTGCATTTTATTCCTTCCTTTAGTCAAATATGATGAGTGTAAACATCTTGTTTTGTTTATTTTTTCTCAGCTCTCCTCTTTTTCCCTCCACTAAAAAGTCTCCTATTTGCCTCTTAAATGACATATAATTACCCCATTCCATTTCACCCTCTTTCCTCCCACTACATTTCTCTCTCACCATTTACCTTAATTTCTTTTAAGATATGGTCCCATCCTATTCAATTCACTCTGTGCTCTCTGTCTCTGTATGTGTGTGCATGTGTGTATGTGTGTGTGCGTGCATGCGTGTACATGTGTGTGTGTGGTCCCACCAACTACCCAGATACTGAAAAGTTTTAAGAGTTACCAATATTGTCTTTCCATGTAGGAATGTAAACAGTTCACTTATGGTAAGTCCCTTAAGACTTCTCTTTGCTGTTTACTTTTTCATGCTTCTTCTCATTCTTGTGTTTGAAAGTCAAATTTTCTTTTCAGCTCTGGTCTTTTCATCAAGAATGTTTGAAAGTCCTCTGTTTCATGGAAAGACCATATTTTCCCCTGAAGTATTATGCTCAGTTTTGCTGGGTAGGTGATTTTTGGTTTGAGTCCTAGTTCCTTTGACTTCTGGAATATCCTATTCCATGCCCTTCGATCACTTAATGTAGAAGCTGGTAGATCTTGAGCTATCCTGATTGTATTTCCACAGTACTGAAATTGTTTCTTTCTAGCTGCTTGCAAGATGTTCTCCTTGATGTGGGAATTCTGGAATTTGGCCACAATGTTCCTAGGAGTTTCTCTTTTTGGATCTCTTTCAGGTGGTGATCGATGGATTCTTTCAATACTTATTTTCCCTCTGGCTCTAGAATGTCAGGGCAGTTTTCCTTGATAATTTCATGGAAGATGATTTCTAGGCTCTTTTTTTGATCATGACTTTCAGGTAGTCCCATAATTTTTAAATTGTCTCTCCTGAATCTATTTTCCAGGTCAATTGTTTTTTCCCATGAGATATTTCACATTCTGTCCCATTTTTTCATTCTTTTGGTTTTGTTTGGTGATTTCTTGGTTTCTCGTAAAGTCATCAGTGATAGTCTCCATCAGTTCCATTCTAATTTTGAGAGAACTATTCTCTTCAGTGAGCTTTTGAACCTCTTTTTCCATTTGGCTAATTCTGCTTTTGAAAGCATTCTTCTCCTCATTGGCTTTTTGAACCTCTTTTGCCAGTTGAGTGAGCCTATTTTTCAAGGTGTTATTTTATTCAGCATTTTTTTGGGTCTCCTTTACCAAGGTATTGACCCGTTTTTTATACTTTTCTTGCATCTCTCTCATTTTTCTTCCCAGTTTTTTCTCCACCTATCTAACTTGCTTTTAAAAATCCTTTTTGAGCTCTTCCAAGGCCTGAGCCCACCCAACATCCCCCTGGGATGTCTGGGGTACTGAGACCCCGCCCTCCACATCTGTCCCTGATGGCAAGAATATGTCCTCGTCATCGTCAGATCCGAAAGTCGGGATCATTTGCATCTGTTCAAAAAAACTCTCTATAGTCTTATTTTTCTTCCCTTTTCTAGGCATTTTCCCAGCCAGCTACTTGACTTCTGAGATTCCTGTCCACCTCCGCCTAGATCCGCCCAGCTAGTGCTTGGGGCCTGAGATTCAAATAGGCTTTCCGCGGCAGGCGGGGCTGCTAATCAATGTGAGCTTTAGTTCTGGTGCTGGGGTGGGGGCAGGGCCACCTCCCAGGCTCAGTTCCCTCAGGGGCTTTATGCAGAGACCTTCAAAAATGGAGCAGGTGGGGCAGGGCCGTCTCCCAGGCTCAGCTCCATCAGGTGGTTTATGCAGAGACTTTCAGTAATGAAGATCCTGCCTGCCTGCTCGGGGAGTTTCCGGCCGCCATGGCCGCTGCCTCTGCCGCCACCCCCGCCTCTGCCTTCGCCTCTTCCTGCCCCCACCTCTGCCTCTGCCGCTTCCTCCCGAGGGGGCCTGAGCCACGGAGACACCCTGCTCCCCTCTCAGTGAGCCCAAGCGTCTCTCACTGACCTGTAGCATCTGTGGGCAGAGGGACCTTCCTGGCCACAGGAGGTTCCCTCCCTGAAGCCTGCTCAGATCAGCTTCTTTGGGGCTGTGGCCAGGGCAGCACTGGGGTGGGGTCCACTTTCTGGGGCACGATGGACTCTGGGGACGGCTCTCCAGGGCTCTCTGGAACGGAAATCTCTTCCACTATGTTTCTGCACCCCCTGCAGTGATCCAGAACTTCTGGGGAGCTCTTCTTACATTAAATCTATGGACTGTGGGTTCGGAGCTCGCAAATGTGCGTCTTTCTACTCCACCATCTTGACTCCGCCCCAACAGTCTATTTCTTAAAATGGATGAAGGACTGAGAGTACTCAATAATCAGTTAATAAAATTCTTCTTTCTCTCTAGTGATTCTTAGTTTCACTCCAGGGCTTGATACAGTCTCTCCCTTTTCCCAAATCAAAGCACTCCCTGTAGTTTAGACTCCCCTCTAAGGGAAACAAGCTCAAAGTTGGTAGGCAAGCAACTCCTATCATTCTAGCAAATGTTGCTTTTCATCTTGGTAACTTACATCAGCTTCAAGTCTTATGAGAAGTCCCTAAGGGCTTGGACTTCACCTAGACAAGACAACTCAGACTGCTGAAGAAGCCACCCCCTTCTCATTAAAACTACACAATTTAAAGAACTCACAGGAAGAGGAGAGAGAAAAATCCAGATATTTTTCTCTGCCATATGCTCAGACGTTCACATTAACTTCACAGACACAAAACTTTCTCTTCCCAGAAGACTGCACTCCCCAAATCTCTAGGAACTCAACTCAATCCAGGAGATACTCTCCTGAGTCTGCTTTTATCTCATCAGTCCTTAGTGTCCTTTGTTGAATCCAGATTATACCCAATAAATATGGATTCTGACCTGGGCTCTCTTCTTCCTCTAAACTATCACCATTGGTCATCTCATCAGGGTAGGCTATTTTCTGGGCCCTCTTCTCTTCTCCTTCTATGCTAGAACTATTGGTGATCTCACCAGCTCCTTTGAATGCTGATGATTTTCACATCTACTTATGCAGACCTAAATTCTGACTTCCTGAGTCACATCTTCAACTGTCTATTGCACAACTTGACCTGGATGCCTTGAAGATATCTTAAACTCAGCTTTTCCAAAATTGAATTAATTACCTCTCCCCTTGCTATCAATCCAACAAACCCTCTCCTCCTAACTTCCCTCCTTCTATTAAAGCAATATTATCTCCCCCAGTCACACAGGCTCAATACCGGCATCTTTGACTACTCATTTTCTCTTACCCCTTCCTATCCACTCTGTTGCCAAGGTCTATTGATTTTACCTTTATGGCATCTCTTGAATATATCCCTTTCTCTTTACTACCACCACTCTGGTGCAGATCCTCATTACCTCATGCCTGAAAAATTGCAATAGCTTGCTGTTGGTCTCCTTGACGGAAGTCTCTAACCACTCTAGTCCATCACCCACTTAGCTATCAAAGTGATCTTCCTAAAGCAAAGTTTGACCATGTCATCCCCCTAACTCAATAAACTTGAGTTGCTCCCTAGCCCCTCCAGGAACAGAGGGAAAATCTTTGGTGCTCAAATTCCTACAAAATCTATCCTCCCTGCCCACACGTACACACGTATGCATACACTTTTCCTACATTCTGGCATCTTAAACCCTCAAAGCATATATTGTGATCCAGTGACATTGACCTCCGTTTGTTTCACAAATAAGACACTCCATCTCTTAGCTCCAAGTATTTCCCCTTGGTTATCCACCATGCCTTTAATGCCCTCCCTCTTCATCTCCACTTCCTGGTTTCCTTTAAGTTCCAACAAAAATTCTACTTTCTACAGGAAACCTTCCCCAATTCTGATTAATTCTACCTTTACTTCTGTTGATCATTTCCAATTTATTTATATAATGTGTGTATGTATATATACACATATATGTATGTATATATCTTTATATACACATATATGTATGTGTGTGTATACACACACATATACACTTTGCACAGGGCCTGACACATAAGTAGGTGTTCAATAAATGTTTACTGATTGATTGTCATCTCCCCTCCTCTATCTAGTATCTGAAGTTCAGAAATCTTCAACATTCTTCTATTATCCATGAATTTCAGGAACTCTCAATGATTCTCCAGAAGCTTGGGATTCAGAAACTCTGCATGATTTAGACACATGATTCCATTCCATAGAGATGCTAACTCCAGTGAAATGGTTATGTCACTTCCTCTCCAAGGCTAAGGTCAAGAACTTGGATTCTTACAACTTTCCTGACACCATATATTTATGATGTCTACTACTGTTGATTACTGACATACTGAATGGAGAATTATTGTAAGAATGAGTAGATAAAAATATATGTAACTGCTATGTACTTCTGCTACATTCTGTTGAGCTGCACCAGGAGCTCACTTCACCCACAAAAAGGAGGGTATTGTACCTGACTTCCTTTCTATTGGATCAGCAAAAAGGGTTGCCTCTGATTCATAACAGGCTGAAATGATCAATAGTGTCCTGCACTGATTCACAGTAGCTAATGTGAATCAACCTATCACTAATAAATAAGATTGAAGGAAAAGTTCTCATTACAATGAAATATTCCTGGGCAGCTGGAGTAGATGTTTTCCAATCCTCTCTGCAAAGTTGTTACTTGGAATGTACACAGTTTTCATAGAAAATGAAAAATTCCCAAACCAAGTCATCATCTTGTACAAATATCAAGTTGATTCGAGAAATCCTCTGGTAAGGAAAACTAAGTCATAGCAACATTCATATCCTTGTCCATCTGTCACATAGTTATTAATCATTAGAACTCAAAATCAAGAGAGAACTTGGTGCACTAGAAAGAGTACTGCATTTTGAGCCAGAGGTCCTGAGTTCAAATCTAGTCTCACTGCTTACTTGCTATTTGACTTTGTCTAGTCATGTAACTTCTCTGAAGGACACTTTCCTTCTCTGTACAAGGGAGCTGAATGAAGTCATCTTTCAGGTGTCTTCAAGTGTAAATCAATGAGCATTAGGAACCTGTGACTAAGTCTTTGGATTTCAAGACCAGGGGTAAATGAAATGGATGAATATTTAGAAAAATATAAACTGACCATATGAATAGAAGAATAGAATACTTAAATAAAGGTATCTCCAAAAACTGAAATTGAACATATCATAAATGATATCCATAAGAAAAAATTCTTAGAACCAGATGGATTTACCAAGCTACCAAATGCTTAAAGAACAATTAATTATAATATTATGTAAACTATGCTAAAAACAGCTAATGAAGGAGTTTAAACAAATTCCTTCTATGACATAAATATTTTCTTGATACCTAAATCATGGAGAGCAGAAACAAGAAAAAAAAACTATAGAGCAATTTCCCAAATGAATAGTGATGCATAAATAAATTTTATTAAATAAAATACTATCAAGTATTTACTAAATACTAGTAAATAGTATGTATAGTAAATAAAACACTATTAATATGATTATAGCAGGATATCACAAACATCATACACTATATAACTAGGTGGGATTTATGTCAGGAATTGGCCATATCAATAACAAAAAAAAAACACACACATGAATGTGTAAACAGATGCAGGAAAAAAGCTTTTGACAAAACACCCATTCCTAATAAATGAAAGCATAGAAATAAATGGTGTTTTCTTAAAATGATATGTGATATATATTTAAAACCAAGTGCAAACATTATTGTGATGAAAATGAAGCCTTCCCAGTAACTCAGTGGGGAAGCAATGATGTCCATTATCACCATTATTATTTGATATTGTTCTAGAAATACTAACTATAGAAATAACAGAAGAAAAAGAAATTGGATGTATAAGAATTGGCAACAAGAAAAAGAGATTATTACTCTTTTGTTTAATTAAAATTCAATTACTAAACAATACTGTTAAAACATCAAAATAGAGAAAAATACTTGACAATGACATTTGCAACATCTGCTAGGCTAAAGCATTTTATGTGCATTTCTGTTTATTTTAGTGAAAGGGATCAGGGAGATACACCATAAGGGTGAAGGGAACTTAACATCTCTAGGTTTAGAATTAAATGTGAAATCGTTTCTTCAAAGTGCCCAAAATGATGGTACAATGCAGGCTCTGGGCAAATGTGTCTGTTTAGTAAAAATAACATTTCCACAAGACTTAAAACTACCAGATCTTGTTTTTTCATCAATCTGAAAGTGTTACCCCTTTTCAAAGGTTTTTCTAGAAGTCCCTGACTGTCTTTGTTCTTGGATTTAAGAGTGGGGAACTCCTACAACTGTTTAATACTCTTCTCAATTTCTAGGGCATCCTTTTTTATATTTTCATATTTCGTAGTCTTTTGTTTTTCTGTGCTACCAGCTGAAAGATAATTCATGTTTCTTTCGCTTTTCCTCACCTCTGGTCTCATATTTTTTTTCCCTTAAAACAAAGAAATTTCTAAGCTTTTAATAAATGTAATTTTAAAAAAATGTAGGTTTCCCTCTCAAATCTAGTATCACTTGCCATCATGTGAATCCCCAGTACGTTTCTCTCTTTCCCATCTCTGTCCCTACCCCATACCCCAGCAATATTAAGGCTAGTGGCAGTGATATCACTGACTGGTTTGTGTATAAATTGTCTTCCTTGTATACTAAAGGAAAATCCCAGATGCCTTTGTGTGACTGTATTAATGATTGTCATCTTCTAAACAAAGACACTGAGGAGAGGGAATTCAACCTGGCCAGATAGCAGCAAGTCAATCAGGAAGCACACAGTTCCAGAGAAGCTTGCATACAGACTGTAAATACTCTCCAGTGCCCAGGAACCAGCTTTGAATTCCTCTGTAAACAAGAACTCTGCAAACCTTTGCACTCTGTAGATATATTTGGAGTTTCCAGTCAGTCTATATAATAGGAGGAATACATAGGTATTGCCAGCCACACCATGGTGAATCCCAGGTCCTTTCTTTAAAAGGCCTTTCACCATGTGAGCTCTCCACACTGGATACAAGTGCCCAGATATTGAGACTTCTTGGAAACGAGGCATGCTTTGGCAAATAGATCCAATTCCTGGAGCTCCATGACACCAATGGACCAAATCATTTTCCCTCTCAATCATTTCTCCTAGCTCAGGAGGCTAGCTGCAATTTTGTTCCTGCTCCATGAGGAAGCCAACACTCTGCCAGACCAACTCCCAATCAACAGTTTGGAGGTGCTCGTGGTAAGAAAGCGGCATCTGAAGAATGGAAGACAGACCATGAGCAGCACTCAAGTATTCAGTTGCACAATAAGAATATATTAAAGGAAATTATTTTCTCTTTTTTGCTGCATACTGCTTCCCTGATCCTAGGATTGCCTGGCAAATTGATTTGATCTGTGCTGGGGTCAATACAGAGTTACCAGAGAGAGAAGCACTAACATCTGTGTTTTCAAGGTGTGGGAGGGGGAAGAGACATAGCTACCCACAGTCTCACCTGACAGAGGAACGTTATTCCAAAGAACCCCCCTGAGACTATTATTCTTTATTTGATTTGAGGAGTTGCGAACCTGGTCCAACCCTTTGGGAAAGCAATTTGAAAGTATGCCCAAGAGGCTATAAAACTATGTTTGAACCAGCAGTATCCCAAAGAGATAAAAGAAAGGGGGAAAGACTTATTTGTACAAAAATATTTATAGCAGCTCTTTTTGTTGTGGCTAAGAATTGGAAATCAAGGGAATGTTGAGCAAATGTGGATAAGTGAATATATAATATATGATTGTGATGGAATTACTGTTGTGCAATAAGAAATGTTGAGTGGGATGATTTCAGAAAAAAAAAATAATCTGGGAAGATTTATAGACTCTGAAAGAAAGTGAAGTGAGCAGAACCAGGAGAATAATGTCATTTATCTACGATGAAAGACCTAATTGCTCTAATCAAAACAATGAGGTAAGACAATTTCAAAGGAATAATAACTTTTTTAAAATGCCATCCTTTTCCCAAGGGAACTGATGAACTCTGAGTACACACTAAATCATACTTTTTTACAATCACTTTATTTTTCTTGCCTTTTTTGTAAGATAATGTGGAAATATGTTTTGTGTGACTTAATATGCATAATTGATATCATATTGCTTGATTTCTTAATGGCTTGTGTGTGGCTGAAGGGAAAGGAAGAATTTGGAACTCACAATTTTACAAAATGAATATTTAAATAAAATATAAATGTGATATATATACATATACAACACATACATATACATATTATAGCTTAAGATACAGACTAAATTGTAAACTATTTCAAAGGCCATCTATTTCAAAAGATAACAAAAACCAGCAGACAGCCATCTTATTATCACATCATCACTTGAAGACCTCTGGGGGAAGTAATGCTCTCCCTCTGGAAGGAACCTATTCTACTTTTGGACAGTTATAGTTGTTAAAAACTTTTCCTTACATCAAACCAAATCTACTTCTTTATAAATTCTTTATATTCCTCCTGATTCTGCCTTTTGGGGCTAATTAAAACAAGTTGATTTCTTCCTTCACATGACAGCCCTTCAAATATTTGAAGACAGCTATCATATGCCCCTAGCTCTTCTCTCCTCCAGGTTAAACATTCACAGTTCATTCAAATGATCCTCACATGACATCTGATATCTCAAGTCCACTTACTATCTTGGTTGCCCTCATTTAGAACATTTCCCAATTATTTTTACATTTAATCTTGATATTGTATTTAAATCATCAAATTTTGTGCAAATAGAGATAATTTTGCTCAGTGTCTTATACTTATTCTCCAGGGTGTTGGTATACTTCTTTTTTAAATTTGAATTATTTTAGTTTTCTACATTCATTTCCATGAGATTTTGAGTTTCCAAATTTTCTCCCCATCTCTTGTCTTCCCCAACGCAAGGCACTCTGCATTCTGAATACCCCTTCCCCCAATCTGCCCTCCCTTCTATCACATACCTCCCTTCCCTTATCCCCATTTCCTCTCTTTTCTTGTAGGGCATGATAAATTTCTATATCCCATGACCTGTATTTCTTATTTCCCCATTGCATGCTAAAAAATTTTCAACATTCTATCCCAAAACTTTGAGTTCTAACTTCTCTCCCTTGCTCCCTCCCCACACATCCCCACTTAGAAGGTAGGCTATACATGTGTAGTTATGCCAAAGATCTCCATAATAGTCATATTCTTAAAGGCTAACTATATTTCCCTCCATCCTATCCTGTCCCCCATTTGTTCTATTGTTTTTTGACCTTGTCCCTCCCTGAAAGTGTTTACTTCTAATTACTTCTTCCTCCCATTTGTCCTCCTTTTTATCATCCCCCATACCCCACTTATGTCCTTCTCCCCTACTTTCCTGTAGTGTAAGATAGATTTCATACCAAATTGAGTGTGCATGTTATTCCCTCGTTAAGTCAAATGTGATGAGAGTAAGCTTCACTTTTTCCTTCTCACCTCCCCCCTTTTCCCCTCCTTTGAAAACTTTTTTCTTACCTCTTTTATGAGAGATAATTTGCTCCATTCCATTACTCCCTTTCTCCTCACAATATAATCCTCTCTCCTTCTTTAATTTTATTTTTTTGGATATCATCCCTTCCTATTCAACTCATCCAGTGCCCTCTGTCTATATGTGTATAATCCCTCCAACTACCCAAGTACTGAGAAAAGTTTCCAGAGTTACAATATTATCTTTCCATGTAGGAATGTACATAGTGCAACTTTAGCAAGTTCCTTATGCTTTCTCTTTCCTATTTACCTTTTCATGCTTCTCTTGATTCTTGTGTTTGAAAATCAAATTTTCTATTCAACTCTGCTCTTTTCATCAAGAATGTTTGAAAGTCCTCTATTTCACTGAATGACCATTTTCCCCCTAAAGTATTATACTCAGTTTTGCTTGGTAGGTGATTCTTGGTTTTAATCTTAGTTCCTTTGCCTTCTGGGATATCATATTTCAAGACCTTAGATCATTTAATGTAGATGCTGCTAGATCTTGTGTTATCCTGATTATATTTCCACAATACTTGAATTGTTTCTTTCTGTTTGCTTGAAATATTTTCTCCTTGACCTAGGAATTCTAGAATCTGGCTACAATATTCCTAGGAGGTTTTCTTTCCAAATCCCTTTCAGGAGGCAATTGCTGGATTTTTCCAATATTTATTTTACCTTGTAATTCTAGAGCATCAGGGAAGTTTTCCTTGATAATTTCATAAAAGATGATATCAAGGCTCTTCTTTTCATCATGGCTTTCAGGTAGCCATGTAATTTTTAAATTGTCTCTCCTAGATCAATTTTCCAGATCAGTATTTTTTCAATGAGATATTTCACATTGTCTTCAATTTTTTCTTTCATTTGGTTTTGTTTTGTAATTTCTTAGCTTCTCATAAAGTCATTAGCTTCCATCTGCTCCATTCCAATTCTTAAAGAACTATTTTCTTCAGTGTACTTCCTTTCCCATTTGACTAATTCTGCTTTTTTAAAGCATTCTTCTCCTCATTTGCTTTTTGAATCTCTTTTGCCATTCGAATTAATTCTATTTTTAAAAGTGTTATTTTCTTCAGCATTTTGGGGGTCTCCTTTAGTGAGCTGCTGACTCACTTTTCATGATTTTTGCATTGCTCTCATTTCTCTTCCCAATTTTTCTTCCACTTCTCTTCCATGATTTTCATGATCCTTTTTGAGCTCTTCCATGGTCTGTGACCGCTGTAAATTTATTTTGGAGGTTTTGGATGAAGAAGCCTTGATTTTGATGTCTTCATCTAATGGTATGCTTTGTTCTTCCTCATTCAAAAGGAAGCAGGAAAATACCTGTTCACCAAGGAAGCAACCTTCTATAGTCTTATTTTCCCCTTTTTTGGGGATTTTCCCCATCAGTTACTTGACTTTTGAGTCCTTTTCCAAGTGGAGGGTATACTCTAGGAACCTGTAATTTCTCAGTTCCTCCAAGGTGGCACAATCAAAGGAGAGGAGTTTTTTTCTCTCCTGGCCTGCGCTCTGGTCTGGGAGCAACCACAGGCTTTTCTGCCCATGATTTGCAAGTAAAATCCCCTCTCCACAACTGCCTCCAGCTCCATCATGCCAATGCTCCTCATCACCCCAGCATTGCCACTGAGGGCTGAGTTCCAGATCAGCCATTCAATTCCCTCAGGGTCTTTGGGCTGAAGGCTCCAAAAATGGACACTGTACTACAGTGACTTCTGCTCCCCGGGCCCAAAGCTAGGACTAGACCCTGCTTCCTTCTCACCCAGGTGAAAGAGCTTTTTCACTGTACTTTGAAGGTGTCTTTGGCATTTGTGGGGTGAGAAATCTCAGAACTGCAATTGCTGCCCGGGATTCTGCCTGCTCCAGTCCTGTCCCTGCTACACTGTTCAGCCAAGGTTGACCTGCATTCTGCTCTGTGCCTGGTGTGATAGACCTTTCCTGTCATGCTTCCAGGCTGTCTTGAGATGGACTTTCCCTCTGTCATTTTGTGGCTTCTGCTGCTCTAGAATTTGTTTAGAATCATTTTGTAGAGGAATTTCATGGATTTGGGGGGTAGAGCTAAGAGTAAGTCCATCCTTCTGCTCTGCCATCTTGGCTCTTCCCCCCAGTGTTGATATAATTCAAAAAAGAAATTAGGGGTAAAAGAGGTTGCTACTATGCATTGAATCCCGATTATGTAAGGTCTTGAAAGCTAGGAACAAGAATTTAAACTTGACATGGCAATGAAATGAGGCATTAAAGGTTTTTGAGCCACACAATATGATGAGAGTGGTACTCAAGGGAGAATAGGTTAATAATGGTTTCCAAAACTTTCTAGAAGAGGAAAAGGAATAGCAGTTCACATTTACAGAGCATATTAAGATTTACAAAGTGTTAGCTCCTGCTGCTCCCTTCCCTTCTGCAATCCTGCCCTCAGAGAATGCAGAGCAAATTGTGTACTTTAAAATCCAAGCATTTGGTGCCCTTTACCTCATCTGCTGAAGGAGGTTACTGTGCATATCCCAAGCCAACATGCCTTCATCATCCTTGCAGGAACACCACCCATGAGAAAACATAGAGGCCCCTGGTTTCTGCCTCTCTATTTTATTCTCATTTTCCTCACAGGGTATAGTTTTTTACAAAAAAAAAAAAAAAAAAAAAAAAAAAAAGCAGCTTCCAACTAATCAGTGACAGCCATCAGATTAAACTTCCACACAAAAGGTAAGAAACACTGATAGTAAATTTACACTGCTTACTTATCTCTTGAGCCTTCTTTTTATGTGTTTTATACTGAAGAGACTTTTACCCCCTTCCCCTTATCCTTCTGAATGTATATACTTAGTCCCATTTAAATCCTTTTTTAAAAAAATTATATAAAGGTCTTATTTTATTCATAAAAATTCAAGCTTTATATTCTATCCTAACACAAGCTACTTTCATAAAACCATGAGATACATAACTGAAATATTATCTCATTTTTCAGATAAGGAAGTTAAACAAGAGTCAGAGCCACAGCAACAGAGGTAGCTAGGATTGGAGCTGGGCTATGAACTTTCCTCTCTCCTTATTCCAATGCTCTTTGCATTACAACACTTACAACAAAGTTAACTTCCTTACCTATATAATCAAAAGATAAAATAAGGCAGAATATTGTTACAGAGCATGTGCTAATTAGAGCCTGAACCAGTGGGGTAGAAATGGGAATGCAAACACCATTCAGTATGTAAGAAACATAAGGCAGAACAAAATTGTCTTTATCCTTGTATACTTCTTAGGTCTTAAGAATGGCCCAAATTGTAGTGGATATTAAAAAAAGTTAAGTAGTAAATCAACATTATTTGGTTTGTATTTGAATGTAGTATATCAAGAAGAAGAATATGTCCAAAATAAATCCAAGTTTTCTATACTGAGTGACAGGTAGCATGACGGTACTGTTGTCAGAAATAGAGAAGTTAACAGGGAGGGGTTATCTGGTGGGAAAGATGATAAATTTCACTTAAGACATGTTATGCTCAGGATATTAAAGTATAAATATTTAGTTAGTTATTAGAGATTTAAAAACTGCAATCCAAGTTGGAATAAAGAATACAGAAATATTGATTTAAAAGTTATCATCATTTAATTAAAACCATTAAAATTAAAGATATTTTGGAAGGATAATTTTCAGGAGAGAAAAAAGGGGCTGGGTCTTGAATCATAGAAATATTCAAGAGAGATGGAAATGGGAGAAAATGGATGAAGAAATAAAAAAACAAAGCTTTAAAGATGTAAGAATAGCTAGAGAATAAGAATGTCAGAGAAGCTCCGAAAAGAAGAAAGTGTCAGGAGGTGGGAATTGGGGGTTAATGGTGGTGTCAAATAATATAGTGAAGTTGAGGAGAATCAGGAATAGATATGGCAAAATGAAGTGCCCACAAATAGGCCTATTACTTACCTGTAGAAACAATATAGGCATTTTATTTTACTTTATTGATAAAAAAATAATGCCAAACACTGGAGTGTTTTGTAGTTCCATTTATCTAAATCTTGAGTGTGTGTAGGTAGGCTGAATCCTAGGCATTTTTTTATTTTATATTTATTTTGAATTTTTTTCTTATTTCTTTCTGTATTTTGTTAGTTATCAAACAGCTGATAAGTTTTTTGTGAATTTATTCTATATTCAGATACTTTATCAAAATATAATTATTTTGATTAATGTTTTCATTGAAACTCTAGCATTCTCTATTTAAAACTTCATGTTATTTGCAAATAGCTAATTTTATCTCTTCTTTACCAATACTTGTTCTCTAGAGTTCAGCCTTGCCAGGTGTCAGTCACAGAACAAAGAGATAAAGATCATGAAAGGTGAGGAGCAAAAAAAGCATTAAGCAGTAAAGAATGGAAGACAGTGGCAAACTCTGAGTCTGGTGGGTGGTCACCATGGATTTTGAAGCCCCTGATGATGACTGTAATGAATAAGTTGGGTAGAAAGACATGTTCAAATTATCTATGAGACTTCTGAAATAAAATGAGGGTTGGATATTGACCCCCTTGACAATGGCTTAGAAAGGGTGGTATGTTTGTACAGCAAGGAATTCAAATGATTAGAAATGGAGAAAGCAAGGTAGTTCAATGGTCTAGAAAAGACACTGAGAAGATATGGACAAAATACAGGAAGAGTAAAAAATGAGAACAATGGAGAAATAAAGAGGAAAATTTCTGTTAAGACAATACAGCAGAGAAAACAATGTAATAATTAGGCTTAGGACAAAGGACAGTTTATTCATGGTGAATGTTCAACTTTAGAATGAAAAGTAGCATGAGAAAGGTAATCATTATGATGATTATGAAGAAAAATGGATATAGTCAGATCAAGGGGTGCATTGTCAGAGAATATAGAGTACAGCTTGAAAGGAAACATTAAAGTGGAAAGAACGAAAGTGCACCAAGAAGTAGGAGTGTAGCCAGTTCCTCTGCTAGCCTGAAATGGCCTGATAGATGAATCAGGCACACTGAAAAGAGACCCAGGGGAGGCTTGAGATAAATATATGAATCAATAAAAGTGAATCACACAGATCCAGAAACACATAGGTCTAATGGGTTTGATCACAACATTTCAGATGGAGGTATTCCATTATTTATTTAGTAGCAATGTTGTAGATGGGATTCATAGTTTGATCAAAAGTTAGATCAAATGAATCAGACTCTTAGATTCTATGTTTCTTGAACATATTGATGAAAGGTCTAAAATCATTGTGAAATGATGCTTATTTATTAAAGATTTGGATAATCTATCCACTAAATTCTTAACCAGCTAAAGTCTGCAAATAGGGTTTTATTGTATAATATTTTTCAGAATAAAAATGTTTTCATGAAAGATTCAACATGTTTTCGTGAAGCTCTCTGGTAGTTTATTAGTATCTTTAATACATCACATTGACTCTTTCAGATTACTAAGATAAGAAGCCTGAAGACAGCTGATTAGACATCAAAGGCGCAGGGGTTCTAATGTTTCAGTGCATAGAATCCGGGACTTGAGATAGGAAGAATTGAGTTCAAATGCTGCCCTCATCACCTATTACGTGACCCTGGCCATATCACATAACCTTTCTTTGCCTCAGTTTTCTCAGCTCTAAAGTGATAATAATAGCACCTACTTTACAGGGTTGTTGTGAAGATAAAACAAGAAAAATAGATATGTAAAATATTTGACGAAATTTAAAGCACTGAAAAAATGTTAGTCATTACTATCGTCATCACCTGAGTGACCATGGACAAATAATTTCACCTCTCTAAATCTCAATTTTCTCATCTATAAAATAATGGAGTTGGATCATATACATCCTACACTCCAAATACACTTCCAGCCCCAAATCTATAAGTCTATGATTCTATTTAAATGGTGTCCTAGTAGCCTGAAAAGTGAAAAAAGCAACATATATATGCATATGCATATATGTATTGAAAAAGAAAGAGGAAGAAAAAAGTAAGAAATGAAAAAGAAGGAGGGAGGAAGGTATGGAGGGACACAGGGAGGGATGGAATGAGGAAGGGAGGGAGGGAGAAAAAGAAAGGTAGTCCTCTCTGACTATGATGGGTTAAACACAGTTCTGCCCAGCACTCATTTTGTCAGTGGGCATTGTTTTGTTCCCTTAAGATTACTGTTTCAATTTCTTCAGGATTGAGTCCAGTATCACTCCAGATCACTAAGGATTTATTATAATGACACATTTTTATTTTTGATAGCTACTTTCTTTTGTTAAATAAATAATTTTTCAGTTTTCAACATTCACTTCCACATGAATTTGAATTCCAAATTTTCTCCCCACTCCCACCCCAGGACAGTATGCACCCCATCCACCTCTTCCTCCAGTCTGTCCACCCTTCTACCACCCATCCTTCTTCCATCCTTCTTGCCTTCTGTTTTCCTGTAGGGCAAAACAGATTTCTATACTCCATTGCCTGTATATCTTAATTTCTAGTTGCATGCTAAAATAACTTTCAACATGCATTACCAACCCTTTGAGTTCCATATTCTCTCCCTCCCTCCCCAACCACCCCCACTGAGAATATAGGTCATACTTGTGTAACAACGCAAAGCACTTCCATAACAGTCATGTTGTAAAAGACTAACTACATTTCCCTCTGTCCTACCCTGCCCTCAATCTATTCCATTCTCTGCCTTGACCTGTCCTCCCAAAATGACACTTGCTTCTGATTATCTCTTTCCCCAAATTGTGGTCCTTTCTTGTCCCTCTCCTATCCCTTTCCCTTTTTACTCCTGCAGGGTAATATAGATTTCCATAGACAACTGAGTGTGTGTTATTCTCTCCTTAAGCCAAATCCCAAGAGAGCAAAGCACACTTATTCCCTTTAATCTCCCCCTCTTCCCCTCCATTTTAAAACCTCTTCCACCTCTCCCTTTCTCCTACTTCCAGTACATTACATTAAACAGTAAATTTCATTTTTTAGGTATTCTCCCTTCACATTTAGTTCATTATGTGCCCTCTGTCTATGTACACAGACACACACACACAAACACACACACATACATATGTATGCATGTATTTATGTATATACATATGTGCATATATACATACACACAGATACACATACACATATATATCCATGTACTTATACATGCCTATACATATATAATACACACACACGTACATACCCATACATGTCTACAAATATATTTCCTCTAACTACCCCAATACTGAAAAAGGTCTCATGAGTTACAAATAACATCTTTTTCTTTAGGAATGTAAACAGTGCAACTTTAATGAGTTCCTTATAGCTTCTCCTTCCTGTTTACCTTTTCATATTTCTCTTGATTCTTGCATTTGAAACTCAAATTTTCTATCCAGCTCTGGCCTTTTCAACAAGAATGCTTGGAGGTCCTCTGTTTCATTGAAATTCCATTTCCCCCCTGAAGTAGTATACTCACTTTTTCTGGGTAGGTGATATTTGGTTTTAATCCTAGTTCCTTTGACCTCTGGAATATCATATTCCAAGGCTTTCAATCCTTAGTGTAGAAGCTGCCACATCCTGTGTTATCCTGATTATATTTCCACAGTGCTTGAATTATTTCTTTTTGGTTGCTTGTGAGATTTTCTGTTTGACCTGGGAACTCTAGAATTTGACTACAATATTCCTAGTAGTTTTCCTTTGGGGGTCCCTTGCAGGAGATGATTAGTGAATTTTTTCCATTTCTATTTTAACCTCTGGTTCTAGAATATTAGGGCAGTTTTCCTTGATAATTTCTTGGAAGATGATATCTAGGCTCTTCTTTTGATCATGGTTTTCTGGTAGACCAATAATTTTTAAATTATCTTTCCTAGATCTATTTTCCTTGTCAGTTTTTTTCAGTGCAATATTACACATTGTCTTCTATTTTTTCGTTCTTTTTGATTTTGTTTTATAATTTCTTGGTTTCATAAAGTCATTCGCTTCCATCTACTACATTCTAATTTTTAAAGAACTATTTTCTTCAGTGAGCTTTTGAACCTCCTTTTCCATTTGTCTAATTTGGCTTTTGAAAGCATTCTTCTCCTCATTGGCTTTTTGGATCTCTTTTGAATCTATTTTTAAGGTTTTATTTTCTACAGTATTTTGTGGGGTGTCCTTTAGCAAGTTGTTGACTCGTTTTTCATGATTTTCTTGCATCACTCTCATTTCTCTTTCAAATTTTTCCTCCACTTATCTTACTTGATTTTCAGAATCCTTTTTGAGCTCTTCCATGGCCTGAGACCATTTCACATTTTTTTGGAGGCTTTAGATGTATGAGCCTTGACCTTGCTGTTTTCCTCTAGATTTATGTTTTCATCTTCCTCTGGTTGTATACTTTGCTCTTCCTCATCTGAGAGGATGGAAGAAAATGCATTTTCACCAAGAAAGTAAATTTCTATACTATTATTTTTCCCTTTGGGGCATTTTCCCACCCAATTACCTGACTTTCGAGTCCTTTGTCAAGTGGCATGTTTACTTCCCCAGGCTTCAAAGGTTTTGTGCAGCTGTTCTCTGAGATATCTCTGGGGACCTGTAAGTTCTCAGTTCTTCTGAAGTGGCATAGTCAAGGAAGAAGTGTTTACTTATCTCCTGGATCGCACTCTGGTCTGTGAGCAACCACAAGCACTCTTTTCTTTACTGGAACTGTAAATATGATTCCCTCTCTACAGCTACCACCAGTTCCATGCCAGCACTCCTCCTCACCCCAGTACCAGTACTCAGGACTAAGACTCATATCAACTGCTCAATTCCCCTACCTTCTGTAGGTCAAGAGCTCCAGAAGCAGCTGCTGCTGCTGCTGACACCTCCTTGGGGCTGGGGCTGGGGCTGGGACAAGAGCATGTTCTCCTTTCACCCAAGTGAAATAGTTTTGACATTTGAAGCTGTCTTTGGTGTTTGTGGGTTAATAAATCTGGAAACTGGAGCTGCCCATGATTCAAAGCCCTGAATACTACTCCAGTGTCATCTGTGCCAGGACATCCCACACTGGGCTACACTACACTTGGAACCTAGTGCAATAGACCCTTCCTGTTGACCGTCCAGCTTGTCTTAGGCTGGAAATCTGTTTCACTTTGTCATGTTGTGGCTTCTGCTTCTCTAGAATATATTTAAAGTCATTTTTTCAGTCATTTTAAGGGAGAGCTTGAGCAGGTCCATGCTTCTACTCCGCCATCATGGCTCCACCCCTGATCCCCAACTTATCATTTATTTTAGTACCTCTACCTGCTTTTTTGCCAATGGTCAGCACATCCTGAGTCTTTGAAATGTCAGTACTTTCTGAAACTTTTCCAATCCCTAACTGCACAGTAACCAACTCCACCATTCAGAGTTTGAGAGCTCTAGCCTGATAGTTGTTTCCATTTCAGCAGATTATTCAAGTTCAACATAGCCTTGAGGAAAGGAAAATGACCACAAGATTGCCTGTGTTATGACAGCTGGCTGCCAAGGCTTCTTCTATCATCTTGGAGAACTCTTACTAGCATCCATGAATAGTCTCTTCCTGTGTCTCCCTTCCAGAGAAACCTTAAACTCACTTATATTTCTCAGACTAATAAGATGTCTAAGACATGAAGGTAAACTGAGGTAATTTCATATGGTAAATGATGATATATGCATTTGCTATAGGCCCACATCCTTTTTATAAGTTGTTTTTAGAGTCTGTGATGATATCTTAAATTGAACACTCTACTAGATATGTGGTCTCATCAAAGTTCCCACCAACAATACAAATCATAATATCAAAACTTGACCTTGCTATGTGATGTTTCTCCACGGTCTACCTTAAATTAATTTCTGGGTGGGTGGCAAGGGGAAAATATGTGTGTGTATACAAAGGACTTCCTTGATTTCTCCTGAGATTGTGGAGATGAAAACTAAACAGTTTGGCTCACTACTCGTGGTCACTCACTGGCTATATAGACAGCTAATCTTTTTTTTTTTCTCTCTCTCCCCCTCCTCTGATGTCATCCTACACATCACTTCTGCACAATTTCTCATTTGTCACGTATAGCCCTCTGGCAGCTTACATTCTCTAGACATTGTAATATTATATAATAGTGAATAAAACATAAAGAAATTTGCGTTAAAAAGATGTATTCTTTTTTTCCAAAGAAGATGCACGAAAAAAGCCCCCTTCAGTCTTTGCAAAATGTGACCATGGACGTTAAAATGTATGTGCGTTGATGCACACACATGCACATGGAAGCTAAGAAGACTGAATTAAGTCATGCATCAGACATTTACTAGTTATGTGACCTGGGCAAGTCACTTAACCTTACCAGGCCTCAGTTTTCTTGTCTGTGAAATGGGAATAACAGTAGCACCTACCTCACATGGCTCTTGTGAGAATCTGACAAGTCATGAAGTGAGAATCTTTACAAGTAATGAAGTGCAACATAATGCTGACTATTATTATTATCAAAAATATTGCTTTGTTTTCTCTTCTTATCCTTAGTTAAAAGAGATAGCTCTCTGGGAAAGGGAGGGAAAAGATTCATATTGGAAAATATAAAAACAAAATGTGGTAATATTTCTAAATCATGCAGACTGTATTTCAAGGAGAAGTTTAGAATTATGAAAGCATTCATTTAACCCAGTCTCCTTATATTATTCAATTTCTGGCCCTTCTCCTTGTTCATTTGTTGTATCTGAACCAGAATGATGTCCTGACTGACAAGCCTCATAAGCTGTCCATCCAAATTAATGTCATCTAATTATTTCAATTTTCTGTAAGTAAAGGATAATTTGAGATTTTTTCATGCCAAGAACTGATGAGAATGCTGTATGTGACACAGGGCCAAACACACAGTTCAAAGAAAAGTATTTAAAGAGAGGGAATCTCATTTCTTTTATAGAACTTGAAATGTGAGTGGCTATTACTTGCTAAAATGTGTCCTTAGCTTTCCTTACTCCAGTAGTCTTAATGATTCCTACTCAGACCCTTAGACCCTTATTAGCAAATAATAAACTACAGTTTTCAAGCTTTTTAAAAAACCTGACTATAGAAAATGACACACAAATTACATTCCTTTCCCAATTTAAAATAAGAAAAACTAGAACATAGTTCATTTTTTAAAAGAAAATGCACAGATAATTTTAGTATGCTTACCTACCATTTTTCTTCTATCATAAAAGATGTCAGGAAAAAAACATTTCTTAATGTTCTCCATTTAACACAAGGTAATAAGGATGCATCCTGCCTCCTATTTTCTGTTCTTCCTTACAGAGCATGTGATTTCAACACTGTATGGCACACTATTTCACATATACACAAAATGCAGAATATCACTTACTGTTTCCCAAAAATGGATATCAGATAGGTTTTAAAAGAGTTATTGTCAAGAAAAATCAAGTCTTATCAGCAGAAGCAACATGCATTTGGTTCTCCTCAGCTATGAAAGGGGTCCCTAAAATGTCTTGGACCGTTCAGACCGATTCAAGTTGCCAGAACTATTTGCCTTGATATTATCCCCAAGGAAAAATTCAAACCTTAGGATATAGTAGTGGAAAGGTCTCTGAATCAAAATCTGAATCCTGCCTCTTCAAGGCAGCCTGTGTTGCCTTGGGCAAGTCACATTTCCAGGCCTCTAGTTTTTGGTTTCTTTTTCATTATTTTGTATTTAAACATTTTATTATTATGAATTTAACATTTATGAATGAACACTCAGAGAAAATGGCAAAGAAGACTGTGAACTCCTGGATCTCAGTTTTTTCATCAATAAAATGAGGGGTTTGTAATATCTACATCCCTAAGGACTTTTTTGTATCTAAATCTATTATCCTAAAGACCATATGGAATGTAACAATAAATTTTTACTCTGGCCCCCTCAGGGGATATCACCAATATCGATTTCATCATCGTCATCATCATCATTTAATTGTTCTATTTAACAGTTAAATATAACTAACATGTCCGTGCTTATAAAGCTGGTGGTGTTTACACACTAGTAATATTGGTGTAGTATTTGAACATTTTCATGTTTATTATCTAATTGTGTCTTGGTTCTCATAATTAATTATTTTTGTGTACCTATTTTTGCTATGCATTCCTAGGGAATTGGTTCCTGTATCTTTGTGTTTCTCTGGGTGGAGCAGACTGACTCTTCAGTTGAACCCCAGTTCCTTTTTCTTTACCTTTCCCTTGTGATGACTTTCTTTTGCATGCTTTACAAAGTTATCTCTCCTCTTATCGTCTTAAGAAAAGGAAGTTTATGGATATAGGGAACTCCCATTGATTAAACCTCCTTTACCAAGTCATTTTGATCCCATGTCCACAATTTATCATCTAAGAGAGCTGGGTAATACTGAGCTTAAGTCACTTGCCCAGGATCACATGACTAGTACGTGTCAGAAGACCCAGGTCTTCCTGACTTTGAGGTCAGCTTTATGTCACACTGCCTTAATATGATCACCTCACAAATTAATTGTCCTGGCTAGAATTTTTCCCTTAACCTGTTTGTTTAGAACAGTGTCTGCAGCATGTAGACAAATCATATGGATTTCCTTAAGGTTGCCATGCTAATGTTTATAGGGTATGATATCCACACTGTTGATATCTACACTCTTACTCTTCTTGTAGCTTCTTATATATGTAGTCAAAGGGACAACACCCATGTTTCTAAAGAGACCTAAGAAAATGAAGTAGATAGTACTCTTCTTTCCTTTCGTCTTAGAATTTTTTTAAGAATTGTTTTAGAATAATTCTAAAAGACGGGGAGAGGACCTAAAGCCTTGAGGCCATATGTGGCTCAAGTATGGGTGGCTCTTTGAATGAACCCAAACTTCATGAAGTAAAATGGCCACACTCAAGGATGCAGAGGGCCACATATAGCCTCAAGGCAGCTGGTTCCCCACCCTGATGTTTTGGTAAATCACTGGACTCTGGTGGCACCTGCTAAAAAGGAATCTAATTTGATCTTTGCAGTGAACTTCTATGGGTAAGTATTATTATTCAAATTGTACAAATGAGGTCTAGGGAAATTAAATTACTTACCCAGACACATGTAGCTAACTAATAGCAAAGCCTAGATGAGACCAAAAGCCATTTGGTTACTATCAATTTTGTACTATCTATCATGAACATGCAGTGTATTATTTATGTGGATTAAGTGATGAACAACAAACTCAAGTGATCAAGAGAAAGATCTTCAAATATAAAGAAAATTCAAACAGCATGTCTTCTGTACTCACCAGAAAAAGTAAGAGAAAATGGAAGAATGTATTCAAAAAGTAAAGGATCCCGGATAAAACACAAAATGACTTACTGTGCATACCTGAACCTACCTTTTAATGAAAAAAAAAAACATAGAACTTTAATTGGGAAAAATCGTGTCAAATTGAGGGAGGTATTGCAGTTTACAGAATGGGGAGAGGACATGGTCAGATCTACAGTACAGGAAAATCACTTTGACAGTTGAGTGGAGGACTATTTGGAGTAGAAAGAGATTTTGATGCAAGGAGATCAACCCAAAAGCAAGGTGGTAATGACAGTCTCCAATAGGGTAGTGACTGTGTGAACAGAGAGAACAGTTTGTATAGATTTGGCAATTAAAAGATCATTCCTAACTTAAATGACTGACCAAAGGATATGAAAAGACAGATCTCCAAAGAAGCCATAGAAACTATAAAAGAATACTTCAAACTAATCACTAATAACTCTATCACTAATAAAAAAATGCAAATTGAAAAAACCTACAATTTGGCAAAGATGAAATATCATCAGTGTTGGAAGAGTTATAGGAAGACAGGCAGACTGACATATGGCTGGTACAGTTGTGAATCAGGGCAACTATTTCATAAAGTAACTTGAAATTATACACAGTGACTAAAATATATTCACTCTTGCGCCCAGAGATTAGGATTATAACCCAAAGGGGCCATTGATATGGAAAACTCTCCATATACACTAAAATATTTATATTAGCATTTTTGTGATAGCAAAACTTTGGGGACGAAGTAGATGCACATCAATTGGGGAATGACTAAACAAATTACAGCGCTTGAATTTAATGGAATATTATTGTACTATAAGACATTATGAATGTGATGAGTACAAAGAATCATGGAAAGCTTTCCACATACTAGTGCATATAGAGCCAAGGAAACAACATATACCATGATTAACAACAATGTAAATGGAAAGAACTATCGATTTTTTTTTAAAAAAATGGTATAAAATTATCAAGAACAAGCACAGCTTAAAAGAAGGGATTATAAGAAGGCATTCATATCACCCTCTCTTTAGAGGTGTAAGAACCATAAATGCTATATCCATCCCACTTATGTTCAGACTTTTTTGATGTATTGATCATGCCTATTTTTCCTCATTTTTTTTCTCTGAAATATATCATTTGTTATATAGGATAGTTCTATAGGAGGGGGAAGATATCCTGGAAATCTATGTTGATGTAAAAAAATACATCACAAACCTTATTTTAGACAATCTTCACTTGACTTTCAAGCTAGCATTTCTCCCTCTCAGAGCCAAACTCCAACAAAAACTGTTTTCAGACTTGTTTCTATTTTGTCTCCTCCCAATTACTCTTCAGTCCTATAAAATTGGAGTTCCACCTTCAGTATCCATCTGAAACGACTCTGTCCAAGGTCACTAGGGTTTCCTTTATTGATAAGCCCCATGACCCTTTCTCAGTTCACATCCTTCTTGACCCCACCATCTTTCTGGATGCTCTCTCCTCCCTACATTTTTGCAACACTGCTCTGCTGTAGTTTCCTTTCTACCTGTTGGATTTATCCATCTCCATATTTTTGTTTTTATTTCCTATATGTAATAGTGCCTGATGCATAGTAGGTGTTTTATAAATGCTTGTTGGTTTGTGGATGAATTGACACCCAGCTGTAGCAGTAAGAGGCAGTGAAAGTGGTACGTCAAGAAATCTAATCCTCTTCTGCCACTAATTCATTGTGGGAATGACATTTAGGAAGTGATTTCATCTCTGAGTCACCATTTCCTCTCCTTTATAATCATGGGGTTGAATTAAATTATCTTTAAAATACCTTCCACTTTACTCAGTCACTTGTTAACCTCACTCATAAACCTCTATATTCTATAGTTAGCTTTTTTTCTCAATATCTCAAAATATTTGTGATTTCATGAGTAACCCATCTACTGGTATAGATTGCAACCCTTTCATGCCACAGTAGAGGGTTTTATTTGTTTATGTTGTGGTCAAAAAGTCTCATCAGGTTGGGGCCAGTCTTTTGTTGATGAGTCTCTCTGTACTCTGAAATGTCTTTTGGCATTAAATATAGAATCCAAATTTATATTTCTTGCCAGAGTTTGTGCTCCCTTGGTGGCACAGCCCTCAAGGGTCCAGGGTAATCTCTATGATAAAGCATCAAAGTAATTCTTTTTGAGAATTATATTATTTTCAATTACATGGGCTCTCCTCTTCCCTACCCCATATATTTTTACTCTTTTTGTATGTGTGAATGTTTACCTCTCTACACATTCATGTGCATAATTGGTGTTGGTGATGTCTATGATGTCCCTCCCTCCCTGCAAATTCTATAGTAGATGCCATCTCCACTGATACATCCTTTCTTACTCTTACCTTGACTGGTCTGGCAAAATCTGTGTAATCCAGGAGACAATTCAAACTAGACTTTGAGAAAAGTAATGAAAAAAGGGCTCTGGTCCTACCACTAAGAAAAGGCTATTCCGAGTGACTCATCCCCAAAAGGTTGACCACCATATAATGAAGTTTTTGACCACAACAATATGGAAATAAAGCAATGAGAGGAATGGGAGGGTAAGATAAGGAATGAGTAACTGACGTCTGATAAGCATTCTGCTACAGCACACTATTTTTAAGGGCTGGCCAAATTTACAAAAGATTTGGTTTAAGTGCATCAACCAATACATCCTCTAGCCTATCATAATTCACAATCAAAGGGAGGTCTCAGCTAATTGGTTAAACTGTCTAACTGATCCATTGTTCCCAGGAACAGATGGACACATGTTTCACACTGTTTTGGCATCAAAACCAAACTGTTTCAGATGAAGGCATGTGATTATGTGATTAAGAATGCACTCTTAAGTTTGCATTTAGAGCTCTAAAGTATTCTGTGTGCCACCAATGGCCACTTTTGGTCACATGGTTAGGTAGAAGTGATAAATGTTCTCAACTAGATAGATACTACAAAGTTATTCACTTCCACCCAAGGACTGCTTTCTACTTTAAAATACTACTAATTAGTTTTGTGTTGGTATGTACATGTGGTTTTGAAAGAATTTCCAGATGGGAATCTTGGCACTTCCTGCATACTGTATCAACCTCTTGTCAGAACAATTAAGTGACAAGACGTTGCAAGATCAGATTTCTCTAAATAGATTAGCATAACTCGTGGCTCTCAAGATCAAAATATGTTTGCATTCTTCATCCACAAATAAAGGAAGTGACATGCAACAGACAGTACAATTGAATTTTATGTCAGGTACAGGATATCCACCTCATTTTCTCTCTCACTACTGAATGCTGGCCAAGATTTGCCTTCTCAAATACAAACAGAACATTCTGAAATATGCAGTGTTGATGTTGTCAAATAATTGTACTTTTCCTTGGAAATGGAACAAGGATAATTCAAATCATTTTGAGATCAAGATTTTCCCCACTCTACCAATTAAATGTATAACATAAGGATGCCATAGGCAAAAATTGAATAAACCCTGAATTGGTCAAAAATGATGCATAAAAAACCAATATCTTTATAAACTATTAAATTATAGAGTAATTTCTAAATTAGAAAAAGATTCAAGAGCTGTACTTGCTGGATTACAATGACTTAGACCTACTAATTTTTAATATTTTCAGTCCTTGGGGAAAGGCATAAAGGCATGCTCTGAATGTTAAAGAAATTAGTAATAACACCTGAGAGAGTAAAGATTTTTTTAAATAAGAATAATCTTTACAATCAATAATCTTTACACTGTGTCACTGAGATTCCAACAATAATAGAGGTATATACAAGATTTCTTGCTTGTGAGGTGAAAGCAGTAATGACACATTGTAGAACGTGTGCCAGGGGTGGGTTTGGATGGGGGAGGAAGGCTGTTGATCCCATGTTGCTCATTGTGGTATAGTCTACTCAAGAGAATTCCAAGAAAGGAAACAACCTGACCCAAAGACAGTTCAGTTTTCAGACCAATGGCTTGGCCAACAATCCCAGACTGTTTACAGTCTCAAGATGGAGGGGCAAGGGAGGTAAAGAGTTGATACAAAGTGGTGAGAGAAGCTAGATAGAAGAAAAAGGATGCCATGGCTAGGGAATTATTGGGAGTAGTAGCCCAGGGTATCTAAAAAGACACTGAGGCAAAGTCCTAGTCACAACTTTGAATAACAGAAAGAACTAAATTGTATACATTTTTATTAAATTGCTTTCTTTTCTGTTACCAACATTAAAGTGTTTTCAACTTTTATTCTCTTCTTAAATGTAGTATTGATGATATGCATTCATGAGCTTTGTAAATAGTCTAAACTTTCAACTTCTTTCTAGATCCTGTTTTCCAACATATTTTGTTCAATCTACTGATTTTAAAATAGTTCACTGTATCAACTTTATATTAAAGTCACTATGTGTATATATGTTTGTGTGCATACACAAATATATATACATATATACACATGGGTGTGTGTGTGTGTGTGTGTGTGTGTGTGTGTGTGTGCAGCAGCAGACAGAGTGTCAGGAAGTCATGAGTCAGGATGGAGCCAAGAAGACCAGAGTTCAAATCCAGCTTCAGGTACTTCCTAGCTCTATAACCCTGGACGAGTCTCTCAACCCTGTTTGCCTCAGTTTCCTCATCTATAAAATTAACTGGAGAAGGAAATGGCAAACTAATATTTTTTGTCAAGAAAACGTCAAATGGAATAACGAAGAGTCAGCCATGGCTGAAACTACTGCACAACAGCCTAAGTGTATGTATATATGTATATATATATATATGCATATGTGCATATGGATGCATAGAGAGAAGATTTAGAGAATCTTGTTAAATTCTTTTGCGAAACACTTCTACTTTTCAATTCTCTGAAACAGACATTGGTACATTAACTGCAATAATCCCCATGGTGGACTTTTTGCTATTGTTTATCACAAGTAATGCGAAGAGAAATCACCAAGCATCCCATAAAATGATGCCCATTTTTTGCTTTTGGACACAAAATGAAAGTAACTCCTCTTTTGGGCTTCTGAAGGAGAAACTATGACCTGAACTTCCATTTAGCTGAAGCTTTATTTATGTCTTCTAGCTTTCTTTGTAATAAGAACATTAATATTGATATCATTACATTCCTCCTTGGAATGTAAACTCAATGGTGATATTTAAAAGTAGGATTCTTTGTACTTTTTGCTTCTTTGTTCTTCCACTTATCACTGTTACTTGTGAGGAAGAAAAAAAAAAGCAGTGCAGAACTCAAAACTCTGTATTTTTTTGCATTTTTCTGTTTCATGGGTTATATGGGCTAACGAACTCATCACCTAGTAACCAACTTTCATCATCTCACTACTTAGCTAGACAGGTTCTTGTACAGCATGTGTGCTTGTCATTGGTTCCATACCTGGACCCTTGTTTAATTCAATAGAAACTTCCAGAGATTTTACTCTAATACATAGTCTTTGACAGCCCAGAGACCCCTCTATACTATGATGAGACATGAGCCAAAACTATTAAATAGAAGCTTGTGTTCAGAATCAGATACTGAAAATTATTATAAGTCACATTTGATTTTTATGTGAGGCAAATTGGAAGGAGAGTTTGGGTTACATTTGGATCAATAAAGGAAAGTTTTACTTTATTTTGTCTAGAATCAGTCTACCATGACCGTATCCTGACCAGTTCCAAATCATGCTGCACTGCTGTAAGCATGCATACCTTTAACCAAGTCCCCAGAACTGTTGTAATTCTGTCTCCCCTCTGCCTGCTGTCTTCCTCCAAGAGAATATGAGCTCCTTGAGGGAAGAACCTGTCTTACTCGTTTATATTTCTATTCCAGCACTTAGCACAGTGCCTGGCATATGGTAATCTCTTAATGATTTTTTTTTCAAATTCATTCATTCTATATGGTAAATTCACACATGTACACATAAGGTATATACGCAAGCTATGATTATAAAGCAGATGCTGTTTATTGTTTCAGCTTGGGGAAGCAAAATTATGACTTTATAACTATGTCTCCCATGATAATAGCAGTTATAGTAATAATAGGACAAATGTAGAATAGTGGATAGTACTTAAGGGTTTTTAAAAGTCCTGTACTGAGAATATCACTTTCCCACCTCCTTCCCCCTCGACACACATATACTGATGCCTTTTCTTTCTATGCTTTGGGAGTTTTAGATCACGTGCCTCAGTTGCATCTTCTTCGTTCCCAATTGCTTCATTGCAGTCACATCATTTTCCTTTAAGCTCTCGACATCTTTGCCACGTGCAGAGATGCCTCCTCTCAAATCCTCAGCTCTCGTTCCTATCATGTTTTCATTGCAATGATATCCTTTGTAACATCAACGAATGCACACTCCGTCTGTTGGCATGGCCCATTTGCTGCTTTTCCCTCTTGACATTTGGCTCTATTTCAAACACTGTGCTAATTTTCATTTTGCACCTCTCACTGTCTCGTTCTGATCTCCCTCAGAAAAGGTGGGAGATGATCACGTGATGATTTTCTATACCTGGCATTACCAACTGTTTAAATTAATGTTAGTCTTATCCAATTCTGCATTTGAGAACACTGGTTTTTCCATCTTTTCCATGCTGTGATACAGTTGATTTGATTCCTTTCGAACAGAATTTGAAATCTCCAACTCTGTTTTCTCAAGTCATGATGTTAAAACAAACTGTTTGCAAGGATAAACTGAACAGGACTCAATGACCTCTATGGTCCTCTCAACTTCTGAATCTTCGTTACATTCAATAAATTATCTCACTTTAACCCTTAAATCCCTTCTAATCAGCAGCACATTTTTTTTAGCACACTGTTATTTAAGTTACTAAAGTTAGGTTTCTAATTCTTTAATTTTATGCTCTTTGAATATGGGATCTGGGGAATTCATATATAGATATAGATATATAGATACACACACATATGTTATACAGAGGGTGCTTGGTTTCTACTGTTTCTCTGGTGGATGTTCTAGACTTCTGTTTAAGAATGAATGCCTTTGAGTACAATACTCTTGTTCCTTTGTCTTCGTTAGCTGTCCTATTATTCTGCCTTATTTTCTATCCAGACAGCTAGGTGGCACAGCATATAGAGTACTTGGACTGGAGTCTAGGAGCCCTGAGTTCAAATCCAGCCTCAGATATTTGCAACTCTGACTCTGGGCAAGTCATTTAACCTTCTGTGTCTCAGTTTCCCCATCTGTAAAATGAGCTGGAGAAAGGAAATATCTCTGCCAAGAAAATACCAAGTAGTGTCATGAAGAGGTGGGCATGACTGAACAACACCATCCCTTTAGAATTTACCTACAAGGCCCACATCAGTGTTATAACTTAATAGATTTATTGAAAGGACAACAACATCCAAATGCCTTTGAGTGGCAGCCTCATTTGTCATTTGTTTACCATTTTGGAAATGCTATTACACTTCCCAAAGTTACCTAATCCACTTACCTTTTGGCACTATTCTCACCAATATTCTTTAGGGTTGTCCATATTTCTATTATATTTCCCCATTCACTTTTGAACAAATGGGGTCACTGTTGTGCCTAGGTTGACCAGTAAAAAGAAAAAAATATTTGTTGGGGACATACTATATTAAAAGCAGTATAATGAGTACTCTAGGGGACATAAGGAGGCATCAAACATGGTTCCTACCTTGGATGACCCAACTTATAGTCAATCCCTATTTTCTCTAGAATTATATAGAAATAATTTAGGCTGGCATCTAAGACCCTTCACAATCTTTATAACCTTTTTTTTCAATCTATCTTTCTGGCTTACCATCTAAAAGACATAATACATGTATTCAAATAAAGGTGATATAGGGGAAGGGAATCAAAACACAGTTCTCTAAAGACATTTGAAGAGGGAATTAGCCCTTTTATTTGGAGGATGGGTGGGAATGTTAAGGGACAGCTTCACGGAGATGAGTCATCTGAACTGGACCTTTCAAGAGAAGATGGGGATCAAGGCATGGATAAGATTTGACCTTAAAGAACGCATGAAGATGACCTGCCAAGTTTAGGAAATATCTACTAATCATAGACTGATCTACGGACAGAAGATGAAGTGAATTGAAGCTGGATTTTGGAGAGTCTTGACAGGTTCAGAAATTTGCATTTTATCCCAAACACTGTTAGAAGTGTCTGAATATTTTTGTGAAAGATAATTGATGAAGTCTTATTACTGCAGGTGGGAGATTACTTTGTGAAGGCTGAATTGAAAATGGAAAGATTAGATACAAGGATAACTAAAATTTTCTGGTAACTCAGACCTTAAGATATAAAGAGGGGGTAGCATAGGACAGTAAAAAAAAAGAAAGGAATGAATGAAGAAAGAAAGAAAGAAAGAAAGAAAGAAAGAAAGAAAGAAAGAAAAGAGAAAGAAAGAAAGAAGAAAGAAAAAGAAAGAAAGAAAGAAAGAAAGAAAGAAAGAAAGAAGGAAAGAAAGAAGGAAGGAAAGAAGGAAGGAAAGAAGGAAGGAAAGAAAGAAGGAAAGAAAGAAGGAAAGAAAGAAGGAAGGAAAGAAAGAAGGAAAGAAAGAAGGAAGGAAGGAAGGAAGGAAGGAAGGAAGGAAGGAAGGAAGGAAGGAAGGAAGGAAGGAAGGAAGGATGGAAGGAAGGAAGGAAGGAAGGAAGAAAAAAGAAAGGAAGGAAGGAAGAAAAAAGAAAGGAAGGAAGGAAGAAAAAAGAAAGGAAGGAAGAAAAAAGAAAGTAGACTTAGTAGCATGAGAGAATCTGAGCATGTTCACATGCTGCAAAATAAATATCTTTTTAGAAAAGAATGAAGAGGTAAATGCAGGCATACGATATAATATTCATTCCAGTGCCCAAACTGGGAAGACTTAGAGAAATTGATACAGGGTAAACAAAAAAAAAGAAGAAACAATGTATGTGCATGCATATAAATATATTTCCTACACACACACACACACACACACACCACACACACACAAACATAAATGCATACAACAGATACAATGCTATATGTAGAAAAGAAAATGTTAATTAAATTAAAAGTTGTTCAACAATAATGATGAAACTTGAATCTGGAGAAGACTTGAGAAAATACCCCTCTCTACCCAGCAGCTCAGACAGGTTTAATAGTTGTGGGATATTTCAAACATTATCAGACATTTCTTGAATTGCTTGGTTTTACTGAACTGCCTCTGTCTTTCTCTATGTGTCTCTCATCTTTTAAATGAAGAAAAATTAAAAGCCATTTTACATGAATAACAATGGAAAAGAATTTGAAAGGACATATTAGCTTTATATTACTAACTCATATAAATAGCATTGTCAATTTAATAGTCAGCTACAGGCAATTTGAAATAGATCAGGAATATTAAAAAAAATTGTCCTCAGTTAAATTTAAAATAGGGCAACAGACTTGATTAATGATAATAAAGAATTAATAGAGAATTAGTATACATATGTATACTTATGAAAACTGTACTCTTCTAAAGTTTTTAATATTAAATCTCTTCAAAAATAAATTGCTGTAACAGAATAATATTTAAATTGGACAGACTTTTCTCATAAAAGCAATCTTTTGAAAAATTACTTATGTGTAAAATCTGAAAATATACTGGCTAAAAAAAGTTGAGAATACAAATTTAATATTTAAAAGCACACTAAAATAACTGATTTCATTTTTTAAAATCTTAACATTCACAATAAAAATTAATTGTATATATTTCTATTTCTAAATGACAAGGCCATAGAGTTATTTCTTTTAAACTAAGGTAGTGATTAAAATTAAGTTAATAATTTCAAAACCAAAGTAACAAAGTGGTGTTTTCAGACATTTGCTTTAACATCTATCCCAATGCCCAAACTGGTTTCATAGGTGCAAAGGATCATAGTTTAAGAGATAGAAGGAAACGTAAAGGTTATTTAATTCAAACACATCATTTCACACACAAGAAAACTAAGACTCAGAAGAATTTCAGTCCAGTGTCACACCACTAGTAAACATCTGAAGCAGGATTTGAACTGACATCTTTCTCATTCTAAGTCCATCACTCTATCTATACTTCAAGCTACCTTCCTGTTAATAAATATTTTTGCTAAAGGTATCTGCAAATGTAGGGCAAATTTTCATCCAAAATATGGAAAGACTGATGATGATGATGATGATGATGATGATGATGATGATGACAAAAAACAACAATAGTCCTCCCCCATTTACGGCCAAAGCAAAATTCTTGTAATAAAGCCTGATTGGTTGTCGATGATAGAATAGTAGGGAAAATTTCATACATTCTCCTGTATCTGACTGAAAGGCAGAGTTAAACTGAGAGCGTGTGTTTGTGTACGTGGGGTTTTTTTTTGGGGGGGGGCAGTGTGTCAGAGATAGAGACAGAGAGAGTGGGGGGAGAGAGTGTGTGTGTGTGCGTGTGTGTGTGTGTGTGTGTGGGAGAGAGAGAGAGAGAGAGAGAGAGAGAGAGAGAGAGAGAGAGAGAGAGAGAGAGAGAGAGAGAGAGGCAGTGTATGTGTGTGAGAGAGACAGATGGATAGAGATAGAGAGAGCATGTGTGAGACAGAGATAGAAAGGGAGAAGTGAGTGTGTATGTGTGTGTGTATGTATGTATACGTGTGTGTGTGTGTGTGTGTGTGGAGAGAGAGAGAGAGAGAGAGAGAGAGAGAGAGAGAGAGAGAGAGAGAGCGGCAGTGTATGTGTGTGAGAGACACAGATGGACAGAGATAGAGAGATCATGTGTGAGACAGAGATAGAAAGGGAGATGTGCATGTGCGTGTGTATGTATGTGTGTGTGTGTGTGTGTGTGTGTGTGTGTGTGTGTGTGTGAGGTTGGGATAGGGAGTCCCTTAATACCAGCAGTGAAACTTCCTCTATATTTTTAGTGGCCTTCATTTTTTGTTGCTGTTGTTATTTCCTATACACCTTTAAGTTTCCAGAGTTCTCCTAACCTGTCTTTCTGCCATATTCTTCCTGGTAAGAGTTCATTGATGGAAAATACCTGACATCAATTAATTATAATCCAAAGTGAATTTAAGCCAATGTATTGCTATTCCCAGGCATGGCTGTATTTTAAACCTTTGTTCTTGTTGCAGAATGAAGTGGAGATTTTTTTTTTTTTTACTTTTAATCACTTCTTAAAATAAGACCAAATTTTGTTGCAGTCAGTGAAGGGTTAGTAAGATCTGGGCTCATATCTTGCTTCTGATACATACCATTTGACCATTGGCAAGTAACTTAATCTCTTCAATTAGATCTTTTACATTTTCTTCTATCTTCTCATTCTTTAGATTCTGTTTGACTGATTCTTGATGTCTCATAGATTCATTAGCTTCTACTTGCCTGATTCTATTTTTTATCAAATTATTTTCTTCAGTTAACCTTTGCATCTTCTTCCATCTGTCTAGTTGTTCCTTTTAAGGAGTTTTTTTCACCAGTTAGGTTTTGTATTTCCTTTTCCATTTATGTGATTTTCCTTCTTAAGGAGCTGTTCTTTTCAGTGAAATCTTTTCTCATATTTTTAAAAGCATTGTCCAGTTTTTATTCTATTTCTCTAATTTGGGTTTTAAAATCCTTCCAGAGCTCTTCCAAGAAGGCTCTTTGTGCATCAGACAAGTTCATATTCCCTTCTGAAGTTTCAGATGAGAGTACAGTCTCAATGCTGAACTCTTTGGTATTTGTGTTTTGGTCCTTGTCTCCATAGAAAGATTCTATTCTATAATAAGTCTATTACCTTGGAGCTAAAACTGTGGGGGAAGGGTGGTCTAGTTGAAGGAGGCTTCTCTTCTGAGCTAGAGCATAGCAAGCTCAGCTTGCTGCTCTAGTGTCCTCCCGATTCCACTGGGGTGCTCAGACAAGCCTGAGGTCCTGGTATTGGCAGTTGCTGGCTTCACCTCCCTGAGGTTCAGGATCTTCTCCTGGTTTGTTGAGGTGGGGCTGTCTGGGACAGCTCTGATCCTGCACTAGTCACCTTTGGCCACAGCAAGAGGAACTCTCCTTAGTGATCTTTCTAGCCTCATGAGCTGAGAATCTGTTTAACCCTTTTACTGCTCCCACTATTCCAGGGTTTTTCCCTGGTTGATATTCTCTGGGTTCATCAAGGTCAACAAGGGGAGAGAGATAGCAGCTACCAATCACTCTGCCATCTTGGCTCCCAGAGCCAGAAATCCCACTTAATCTCTTAGTGTCCCAGGTGGCTATAAAAACATAAACTATACATAGATTTCTAATCTATATAGAGAATGTAAGTTCCTTGATGGAAAGGGTTAATTCATTTATTTCTTTGCATCCCTTTGCCTAGCAGAGTGCCTAACATGAAATAATCCCTTAATAAATGCCTTTTGAGCTGCATCAATGGAGTGATCTTCCATACCAGAATTTCCCCATACAGTGAGCAGGTACACTAGTAATTTTGGTGCTGGGGGGAGGGGTGATAGACAAACAAACAAAAAAAGTGACCAAAAGAATGGACTGACTCCCAAATATCAGTCTCTTTGCTAGGAGGTGGGGAGGAGAGCTATCAGCTATGCAAAAGAACATACCACATTCATTCGTTCGAGTGTTTGAGTTCAAACATAGTTAAAATATTTTGAATTTAAGGTTCTAAATGCTTCCTTTCTTCCCTTTCTCTTCTGTTGCTTGTCAAAAGAAACATTTTATAGGTCTAATTATGAATTTACAGGAAGAAAGGAAAAACTCACTTCATAGGATGTTTCTTTAGTGCTTCAAGATGTGAATATGCTAAAGATGAATGCCACATATTACAGTTTTCCTCAGGCTATTTCTGTAGAAAGCTAGTTGGACAGACCCTACTCCTTCCAGGGATAGATCTAGCTAGAGGAGCAGTAAATATGCATGAAGGCTAAAGGACTGTTGTTTTTTCCCTGACCTTCCACTTGAGAAGGTACAAATCTAACACATCCCTAGCCACAAAGAAGAGAATTGGAGCTATTGCTTATATTTAAGAAAAGGGTTTGTGGATATTGATTATATTTCAAACACTGGAACAGAACATCCTGATTAATAAACATTGAGCTTAACTCAATGATTTTGATGCAGCCATCTGTGACAGGGCTACAGGAATGAGACAACTTCCATAGCATATAGTTAAGCATATAGGGGAGGATGGGAGAGAGAAATATCTAATCAAGTCATTTATTATGTAAAGGTCATTAAAACTAATAGCTTTCTTTAACTAAGAGTAGAAGGAAGAAGATTACTCTGATAGTACTTCACAAACTGAATCAACCACAAAAGTAATGTTACATATGGTTTTTTATAGATTATCTCCAACTCAGCTGATTTACTACCCCCTAGTAAGCTATATTTAATCATGAATCAGCCATCACTGAGTTTTGCTTTTGTATTTATAGAGCAGTTATGCTCCTGTGTGATAGGGAGCTGGCAAATATCATCTTTATCTACAAATATAGGAATAAGAAGTTAAATGACAACCCTCCCCCACCACCCACCCCCACACACAGATACTACACACCTCATCATCTTGAACAAACTGAGAATACAGCTCTCATTTATTATCCTGGTAACTGATGCTTAAATTTTTTTAAATATATAGTTCTCCCTTCCCATGCCTTGCCTTCTATTCAAATACACAAATGTTCAATATTGATATAGAAACAGATCAGTCTATATCAATGTCTGGAGGGTAAATTATTTTTCTTGCAGTAGGGATGAGTTCAGCTAGCCTTGTCCTTTCAGTTGGTAATGGTTGTGTCCCAGGAAAAATGTTTGAGAGAGGGCTGGCTGGAATAATGACAATATATGATCATGGGACTGTGTAAATTAATAATGCATACAGCATAGGTAGCATGTATAGAGAGCTGGCCTTGTGGTCAGCATGATACAGGTACAAGCTGTATCTCTGTGATACAGAGAGCTGGACCTTGAGCAAGACACTTAACCTTCTAGTGGTGCCCTAAGTAACTAAGATAAGAAGTTGCAGAGGTGATGATCTCTATTGGTAGAGGTTCTTCACAAGGGACTCTGTATATCTAATAAAGTTTCTGGTGTTGTTTTAAAAATAAAACTAAATTAAAAATCATTTATTAAGAAATTAATATGTGCCAGGCACTGAGTTAAGTACTAGGGGTACAAAGAAAGGTAAAAATAGTTGTTCCAGTGTCAAGGAGGTCACATTTTAATGAGGGACAGAACTTGAAAAAAACAAAGCACATACAAAATATATATATGGGGAAAATATGGAGAAGCATCCTGTAGTAGGTGAGATTGAAGTTAAGTCTGGAAGGAAACCCCAGAAATCAGGAGGGAGAGCATTCCAGGCATGGGGGAGGTGGCAGGAAGGCTACCAGTGAAAAGGCACAGAGTCGTAGACTGAGTCATGTGGGGCTAGCCAGTGTCATCAAATCTTAAGGTATATAGAGGGAAACTTAAGAACTTTAGTGAAAGAAAAGGGAAAAGGCTGTGAAGTGTATTTTATTTAGATCCGGTAGGTTTTAGTGAATCATGAAAGTTTATTAAGGGTGACACCATCACACTTACATTTTAGGAAAATTATTCTAGCTGTTGAATGGAGGATTGATTGGACCAGGGAGAGATTTGAAACAGGGATATCAACCAGAAGGCTATTGAAATAGTCCAGCCATGAAGTGATAAGGTCATAGTCTGGTGGTTGTGTGAATAGAGAGAAGAGGATGTATGGATTTGGCAATTAAGATACCACTGGTAACTTAGCTAAGTGGTCAAAGGATATGAGCAAATACTCATTAAGAAAGAATTTAAACTGTTAGCAGATATGTGAAAGAATACTCTATACCACTAATTAGATGAATGTGAAACAAAACAACCTTTGCAAATTGGCAAAAATGACCAAAAAAAACCAAACCAAAACAAAATGCTGGCATTAATCAATATTAGGTTTTGGCAACCCCAGCACACTAATTAGAGGAACTGTGAATCAGCATAATCATCTTGGAAAGCAATTTGGAGTTATATAAATAAAGTGAATAAAATGACTATACCTTTTTGACCCAGAGATTCCACTATGAGATTTATACTCCAAGGAGGCCATTGATAAGAAGAAAGTCCCTAAATACACTAAAATATTCATAGTAGCACCTTTTGTGATTACTAAGAATTAGAAGCAAAGTTGGTATCCATTGATTGTGGAATGGCTAAACAAATTTTGATTCATGAATGGAATGGAATATTATTGTGCTCTAAAAAATGACCAATGTGATAAATACAGAGAAGCAAAGAAAATCTACATGAGCTCATTCAGAGTAAAGCAAGCAGAGCCAATAAACAATGTACACAATGTCTATGACAATGGAAACAGAAAGAACAAGTAAATAAAATAAATCAATCGTGAAGATTGTAAAATTATAAAGAACAAACATGGCTTGAAAGAAGAGATATAAGGAGCTATCACTGCTCCTCCTTGGGTGGGAGGTTGACCATTTTCAATATTTTGTTCAATTATGCTGATTTCTCCTTTTTTTGGCTTATTACCTAAGATGACTATCTAGAAGGAGGAAATGGAGAAAGATTAGAGAAAATTATGGTGATATAAATCTAGTGATCCAGGTAAGAATTACCATTCCAGATTACGGAGAGAAATGAGCATCTATTCAATCTGACACAATACATCAGATTTCAAAGCTGTCAAGAAGAACATGTGACATAAGCAAACCCAGACCAGGGCTTAAAAGAGACATGTTTGTTCTTCTATGGTGTTTCCACAAAAGAGGATTTGAGATAATCACTATCAGAGGGTCGGAGGGTACTAAAATTTGAGCTTACTCAGTCTAAGTGACCCATGATATTGCTTGTCTTAGCAGTATCTGTTAATAAGTCTGTTGGGAGAGGCTTTAACGAGTCTGTTATGGTCTTTGATCCCATCCCCTTGTCCTTTGTAGTACCTGAGAGTCCACCCATAGCCATATGGTTTTCATCCCATCCCCCTTACCTCTCATCTCATTTCCCTGTAATGTGGCAAAGAGACGCAATAGTCTATCTCCTTTTGTAAGCGTGAGTTGTTACTGTTCAGCCATTTCAGTTGTGTCCAACTCTTCATGATCTAATTTTGGGGTTTTCTTATAAAAAATACTAGAGTGCTTCGCCATTTCCTTCTCCAGCTCATTTTACAGATGAAGAACTGAGGTAAAGAGGGCTAATTTGCTCTGGGTCACACAGCTAATAAGCATCTGAGACTGGATTTGAATTCAGGAAGTTGAGTCTTCCTGACTTCAGGCCAAGCATTCTATCCCCTGCACAAGCTAGCTGGTTCATTTAAAAATGATGATTTGGTTTGAGGAAGGAGATGGTAAGAGAATGAGAAAAAAAAAACTCACAGTACCAGAATAGGTAAGTTTTTTTGGACAGAAAAGGATGTGTTGACTTTGGTTCGTAAAAATAAAATTTACATAGTTTCATTTGGGCAATGAGCAGGAAAAAGAACAAATTTCTTTCCTGCACCCTCCCATGTATAGATTGATTTAGGTTTCTTGCAATTCTATAGCAATGTAAATGACACTAAAAATCTTCTACTGTAGCCAATACAGCTTTGAAAGAATGATATGCTAGCAGAAGGACATTACGATAGTTCTACTTACTACTTTGATTTACAAGAGAGAAAAAAGCCCACAGGTCACCTTAAAATAGCCCCACGGAATGGAACTGATGGGACTTGGCAAGGGACAAAGATGCATGATAAGTGTTGGGAACACTCAAAGGCTGTGTCAGTGCACGTGAATGAATATGGACATATGGGCTTTGACTTGAAAATCGCAAAGAACATTATAAATGCAAAACTAGGGAGATGAGTGTTGGGGAAGGAACTTCAGATCAGACAGGCTGATCCAGGATTAGGTTTCCTGTTACAGGGAGAGAGTATCGCATAGGCATGACATTAAAACATCCCATCTAAGGTGTTCAAACAGAGGAACAGGGAGCAGGTGAAAAGTGACAAAAATTATCCAAGTGAAACCTTCAGATTTAGAAATGATTCCATATACTTCTATTTTGGAGCCTTGTCTATTTACTTAATGGGCAGCTAGGTACCATAGTGGTTAGAGTACTGGGCTTTCAATCAGGAAGACTTCCTGATTTCAAATTCATGAATTCAAATCTGGGCTCAGGAACGTACTAGCTGTGTGATCCTGGGCAAGTCACTTAACCCCGTTTGTCTCAGCTTTTCATCTGTAAAATGAGTTGGAGGAGGAAATGGCAAACCTCTCCAGCTTGTTATTGTCATTTATCTTTTCTCCAAGAGGACCAAAAACCTCAGGAGGGTGATATCTTGACTTGCAAGTAAATTGGATTTAAGTGAGGTAGGACTGTAGGATCATCAGCCTCAATCTCTCCTCCAATGTTATCGGAGTCCAGTAGCAAGACATAGGTCAGGATGACTGGTATAACTTTGCCAAGAAAATCTCAACTGGGATCATAAAGAGCCAAACATAATGAAAACAACTGATCAACAACATGTATTTACTTCTATTTAATTAGGAGAAAAGGGAAGGGAATAGATATTTATATAGCACCTACTATGTGCCAAGCACCATGATAAGTACAATATTATCTCATTAGATTCCACATGGCACAGTTAAAAGAGCACTAGTCTAGGAGTTAGAAAACTCAAATTCTAGTATCCGATTCTACTACTAACTAGCTAGGTAACTGGGTAAGTTTTTTCTACCTGTGTGGCCTTGTAGCTGATACATACATAGCAGAGTAGATAGTAGAGATCTAACAAATGCTTACTAACTGAGTGATTTAACCTCCGTAGGCTTTATCCTCATGTAAAATGAGGAAGTAGGCCAGAAGACCTCTGAGGTCACTTTTAGGTCTAACTCTCTGTAGAGCTATGATCTTGGTAAGAGAATCCTAGTTTTTCTTCCTGCCTTCCCTTTTTCCTCTAACACCATAGCCACAGAAATGCACTGGCCTGGTGATAGCACTCCCCTGCTCAAAAATTTTCAGTGGCTTCTCACTGCTCATCAGTGGTATAATTTTTTCTCTCTTTGTTCCTTTTTGATGACACTCAGAACTAAAAGATGACTCGGGAGTAAAAAGAAACATACCTGGAGAGAGCCTAGATAGGGTAGTCTGTATGAGGTAAGACACCACCTTTCCAGAAATGTAAATGTTCAATAATTTGTCATCATGCCCAACTTTTTATGACCCCATCTAAGGTTTTGTTGGCAAAGATACTAGAATGGTTTGCCATTTCCTTTTCCAGGTCATTTTATAGATGAAGAAACTGAGGTCAGCAGGATTAAATCACTTGCCTAGATTCATAAAGCTAGTAAGTGTCTGCAGTTAGATTTGAACGCAGGGAAACGAGTCTTCATCCAGGTTTCATCAGCTTCACCATCTAGATGCCTAGTAGAGATGGAGTAGGATAGCTGAAAGGGTTAAGTCCTCCAGGGCATAGTTTCTAGTCCAGGCAACATGATAGCTTAGGACAAAATGGCCACCATATAAACTGGCCAAAATATAGTGGACTGTGGAAGGCACTCAGATCAGGAGAATGGATGGATAAATAAATGAGTGATTTGAGAGCATCTAAGAGGGAATGTTACTGTGGAGTTCAGGAATCTCATAAATATGGTAGAAAAGTAGAAAGTGCTTGAGAGTAGGTGTGAGTTTGAGGGTTAGGGCAGTTGCAGGCATTTGACTTGATTGAGTGAACACATGGGAGGAGCCTGAGACAGTCACTTCTGGCAAACTGGAGGCTAGGGGGAGTCTCTGGATCAAAATATTTTAGAGTAGACTGTTGTCACTGGAGTGACAACAAAGATCGTATAAGGATATGGTTTTGTCATATATCAGTATGATTTGATGGGTAATAAAAAGTTTTAAGATTATATTATACCTAGTAGTGCATATAGTTTTCTGATCTCCATTTTAAATTCGGAGGAAAAGTGCCTGGGAATTGAGAGAGAGTTGTGGGTCACTGGGTGATCTGAGAATGGGCCTCCTAGCTTTCTATCCTATATTGTATCCACTGTGTAACTAACTGACTAAGCAATCATTGAACAAGCACTTATTAACTACCTGCTGTGTGCCAAGAACTTTGCTAGGCACCAAAGATACAATCGCAAAAGGAAAAGAGTTCCTGTCCCCAAGGATATTATATTCTAACCCCTGAATTTACAAACAATGCTTCTCTTGTACCTTAAAAATTGGTGTTTCACAAGGATATCTCTTTGGTCCTTTTCTCCTTTTATGCTCAAATGAAATTATACTGTAAAATTATTTAGCACAGTGTCTGCCACATAATGCTATATGAATGTCAGTTATTTTATTATTAGTATTGTAATTAATCTCAGCTATTCCAGCTGCTTCAACATGACTTTTATGCAAATGATGCAAAAATCTACATCTTTGGTCTCTCATTACTTCCAGAGCTCCAGTTCCAGATTTCCAACTGACTGCTGGACATCTCCACTTGAATGTCCTGTTGCCACTTTGAATTCAAGAAGTTTAAAACCAAACTGACTCCTTATATTCTCTCCTAAATGAACTCATCTACCTGACTTTCAGATTTTTGCTAATAATGATCAGATTTTCGGTTATTCTGGCTTAGAACTTGGGTCACTTTTGTCTTTGGAAAAACTAGTTTTGAAAGGCATGGTTGGTAATATATGCACCAATATACAGAAAACAAGACTCTGTTTTATTACAAAGCAAACACCTTAAGCCTCTATGAAAGCAATAGAATTTAAGGAGTAGACAATGTGACCTTCCAAATGCAATGCATCTACCAAGGGATAAATACACAAAGATCTGGTTCCCAGTGATTTTATTTTTTTCAGTCTGTTAACATTTGATTTTAAACAAAGTGCAAAAGAATCTTGGTCTGGACTATTGGATTCAAGGATTCCTGTGGTCTGCCTGAAAGAATATATCCCAGGTTGATTTGATTGTATAGCCTTTGTTTTAGGGTAGAAAGACAGAGATAAAGTTAGCAATCCCTAGATGGCCTTAAGCAACAACTACTTGATATCATTTCTCCTGGCCCCAGGAACCTCCTCAATCAACAGTGGCAGTTTATTCTCCACGGTAATCGGGTTTTGTAGAATTTGAGGAATCTGATTCGAGGGTCTGTAAGCAGAAGATCATATGAAGGATCGTTGGAGGTAAACTCAGTACAGGTGGGATTGGTGATGTGTGCTCTCTGCACCTTAGTCAAGTATCAGATGTTCTCAGACCAAAGTGATATAGGCAGTCTGGGGAAGTTGAGATAGTGCCCAAACAATCTTCCACAACAGGAGAACTGAGCTTACTATTAAATCTCATGAAAGAACATAGCCACCTTCAATGAATGCAGTATGCCCAAGTAAATATCTTTTGGGGATGGGGAGATGAGATGTCAATGTAAACAATTTGATTTAAATTAAGTGCTACAAAATTCTTAGGTGAGCTATATTGATTTGTCGACTAAGATTTAGAATAACGGGTAGAGAAAGAGTACTGCATATTTCTTTGTTATTCAGTCAGTGCAAGGGAAGATTCTTTGTGGTGAACCAGCCTGCTTCAAGCTCCTGGGAGGAATCATGGAGGTGGGAGGTAGTAAAATTGGCTGCAGCTTGGTCTCAAATATGCCCTAAATGGTAGACAGGATTCCCAGCTGCATGGAATAGATAACAGGATTGGTGTCCACAGGTAGGGTGTGGTGTTCCAAGTTGAGCACAGAACCCACTCTACCCATCCCTCCCAACACCTCCTGCACCTCAGATTTGGGGGTGGCCAGAGAACTTCTCTCCTAAGGCAAGGTCCTGAAAAGGTGATGGGAATTGGTGCAAACAGGGAGGTATCTACCCAGGCTTTCTCTATTATTCAAAATAAGATCCTTTGGAAAAAAAAACAAAAATATTGTTCTTTAGGTATTTTTCTAAAGTGCACAGTAATTAGCATAGGATCTGGAACAAAATAAGCACTTAAATACTTGTACACTAAATAACTGGCTCTTCTCTACACTATTACACTCAGTCCTATACAGAACAAATCTAGAATATTATGTATAATTACAAAAGCTGAGTTTTAAGAAGAACTTTGACAAGCCATAGCATGTCCAGAAGAGGGCAAACAGGATGGTCAGGAGAGATGAAGCTATGACAGGAAGGAAATAGGGATATTGAATGTGGAAAAGAGAAGACTTTGACAAAATCATGATAGCTATTTTTTTCTTCAAATATTTGAAGAACTGTTGTTCCAGAGGGATTAGATTTGATGATCTTGGTCCTACAGGGCAGAGCTAAGACCAGTGGATTAAAAAAAGTCATAGCAGCAGGTTCTACCTTCATGTAAGGGGGAAAACACCTCATATTAGATTAGTATTAAGGCTGTTTTACAGTGTATTGGATTGTCTTAAGAGGGAGTTATCTTTCTCTTCACTAGAATCCTTTAAATGAAAGCTGGATGATCACTTGTGGGATATAGGATAGATGGATGGACAGACAGAAAAAGACAGACAGACATAGATAGATAGATAGATAGATAGATAGATAGATAGATAGATAGATAGATAGATAGATAGATAGATAGATAGATAGATAGATAGATGGCTGATAGAGATACATTGATAGACAGACAGACATATAGATAGATTGATAGATGGATAGATAGATAGATAGATAGATAGATAGATAGATAGATAGATAGATAGATAGATAGATAGATAGATAGACAGACAGACAGATAGATCCTACTCAGACTTGGGTTAGAAATTCCTTCCAATTTACAAATCTTATGATTCTCTCTTAGAAAGCCTCACATAAGCCCAAGATTAGAGTATCCCTTGTCCATCCACCCCCTTCCTCCTGCACCTAACATATGACTTAAGGAAATTCCATTATGCCACTCTGTGCCCTTCTAATTAGGAAAATAGGGTCAGGAAAGAAAATCTGAACAAAAATCTAGGCAAGAGGGGAGCAATTCAGGACCCCCATCAACCTAGTTTCCAGGACAGAATTCTTTATCTCTTCTATAACAGCCATGCTTTCAAAGCTGTACCTACCATAATTTACCTGTATATTGACTACAATACAACTAGCCTTACATCTGGTTGAAAAAGAACATTCTAGGGCTGGGAAAGTAAAGAAAGAAAAGAATGTAAGACATTCTATTGCCCCTCTTTGCTCAGAAGAGAAAAGGCACAAGGATCATTGCCCAATCTAGGTCTTCTAGCTGAAGGTTGTGTTTTGAACATCTCTAAGTTGTTCAATCTCCTGTCAACAAAAACCCAGATCACAACCTTGTGTGTGTCAGTTTATTTAGGGGGAAATTATGGCTCAATTTGGGATGGAATTTTCAGTTAAAACTTTTTATTAAGCAAGTAGATTAAGAAGAGAAAAAGAAAAATTCATGTAAAATACTTAATCAATTAGAGAATTTGGACAGAGTAGTTATCAAACTGCAAAAACAAAAACAATTTAGAAATTTGATTTTTTCTCATGTTTAAATTTTAAGGACATTAAAGAGATACAATAATTCTTTCAGTTTTTTTGAGGGGGAAGAATGAGTATTTTATGTTATAATTTAGAGACCTCAACATTTTATCAGTAATTCACTGAAACCTTGAACCCTTGCAAAGCACTCAAAGGAACAGAGGTGCTAAATAGAGAGATAGATAATTCTATATTTCAGGCAAAATTACAGAGCTGAAGCTGAATTACAATTTCTTTATCCAGCATGAGAGACTTAATCAAATTGCAGTTTACATGGTAGAACTGGGGTTGAAATCACATCCTTTGAATTAATAGACCAGAGCTTGAAAGCAGGATCTCTCTCTCTCTTGAAAGTCATGGAAATTGGTGCTTTATAATTTAATGCTGAGGTGGTATCATGTGTCAATATAGAAAAATGTGTAAATGCCATAAAAACTTTTGTTTAAGAAGGAAGAAGATAGTGACTAGACCTATGATTTCCACGACTTAGAGACCTCCTGGATGATAAAACTCCTATCAATGTAGGTAGCTACCTCCACTGCAACTTACAATTTTTTGAGAGTTGTTTTGAGAAACAGCCTCCGAAGTTGTGGCTTGGATGAAAAGAGCTGTAATTATCAACCAATTAGAGGGTGAAAAGATAGGTCACATTACATCCTCAATGGCATGGCCAATTAGGGCAATTAGAGGAAGGGAAAGGTGTTGGGGAAGAAAATGGAATAACCATTTATATAGTACCTACTATGTGCCAGGCACTATGCTAAGCACTTTCTGTATATATCTCATTTGATCTTCATAACACCCCTGAGAGGTAGATGCTATTACTATTCCATTTTTATAGTTGAGGAAACTGAGGCAGGGTGGTTTATTTACTGCCCAAGGTCACTCATCAAGTATTGGATCATATTTGAATGTTTGAGTATTTGGGGTCATATTTGAATTTTTATCTTTCTGACTTCAGGCTAAGAATTTTATTGAATGCACTACTAGTGGTTTCTTTTATCTCCAAAACAGCTACACTCACATTTATCTAGGCAACACTCCATCCCCCACTCTATCTTCTGGCTCTGCTATGCAAACTTCCAACTTCTCCGAATTGTGGGTGGAGGGGTGGGATGTGTTGATCCTTCAAGGACCTGGGCACCTTGAACAATAGCTCTACTGCTGACATTGGGGAAATTCTGTCCTAAAAATGGGACAGAAATACTTCCTGCAGAATAATCGCAAGCTGTCCCCACAATAGTTATGTGGGTATATCAGGTACTGCTTAGAAGGCAGGCTTTGTTCTCTCAGTAGTAACTGGTGAGCCAGAGCCTCACTTTCCTCCTTTTCATTTTGAGTGAACCTAAGTGAGTCCCACAGGATGAACAGGTATGGGTTGACTGTGATTTGACTCACAGTTTTCATTATATTAGTTTTCTTTTGGAAGCCTACCCCTTTTCCAAAGACCCCTCTTACTCTTACGGACACCACCCTCTTTCTAGTCACCAATATTCATAATCTATCCTTTCTACTCCTTGCTCTTCCTCATCTCATGCATTTAATCCATTATCAAATCATGTTTCACCAATATCTCAGAGATATGCCATTTTCTCTACTCAAAAGCTCCTGCCCTAGTTCAGATCCTTTTTACCTTTTGCCTGAAGTATTGTAATAGCCTCCTATTTGGTCTCCCTGCCTGTAGTCTCTCGTGTCTCCAAACTGTCATGTCATCCATACAGTTGCCAAAGTGATCTTTATAAAGCACAAGTCTGATCATCTCCCTCTCCTATTCAATAAACTGGCATAGCTCCCTATTAATTTTGTGACCAAAAGTTATTTTACCTTTCTCTCATACTTTTTAATTGCTATTTTTGTGGCAACTTTATAATATACTTAATTATTAACATGATAATATATGCATGAAATTTATCAATAAGTAAATATACACATATTTGAGGCAGTATGTTTCAGTATTATTTACTGATGGGATGTATGATCAAATATTATTGGATACATGTAGAAAACTAGGAAGTTAAATGAAGTTTATCTTTGGGACTTAAAGTAAACTTCATATTAGGTGGTTCAATACCAAGTAATACCCTAGACATCACAGATATTTTGAAAGGATGAACTTAACAAATATGCATACAAATGGCATTTCTAACAATTCTACCAAGTTAACACTGTCTCTGGGTGACTAGAGCCATGGTTTGCAAAGAATGACATCCTGTAATTTGAAAAAACATCATTGTCCCTTTCAAAACTTAATAAATTCCTGGATGCAAATTGTTCTCCAACAAATTTATTTTAAGAGGAAAACAATGAAAGTACATGAGTGATCATGCAAGCTCTAGAAGAGGATCAAACCATTTACAATACCAATGGTTTTAGACAGGAATAATAGCTTTCTTTTATGTTTATTATTCTGAAAATCAGACTTCTGTAAAACATACTATAGTTATTTGATGCAATCAAATAAATGTCATTAAGCACTTATTAAGTATAAGGTACTAAGAAATGAAAACATTTATAAAACAATTCCATAGCTCCTGCTATTAAAGAACTAACCATTTTCTGGCAGCTATGAGATTTTATAAAGAAATAACTCTGGTACTAATTCAAATGGGATAAACGTTTACATAGAGCATCAATGAAGAGAATTAAAGGATTCAAGAAGGGAACAAGCTAGGATCTAAGATATGAGTTCTAGTCATCTATTGCCACTTGGCCATAGGGAAGTGACAGGACCAGTTTGGCCCCAGATGCTTCTTTTCCAAAAATAAATAATAATACTTCTTTCAGAGTTGTCGTATCAGTATTGTACATCAATTTCATGATGGCATGTTTGCCCGGGTTCTGGATAATGGACAATGCTCTTGTGCCTTCCCAGTCACCAATGGAGTGAAACAGGGCTGTATGCTTGCTCCCATATTTTTTAGCATGATGTTTTCAGCTATGTTGACAAATGCTTTCAGTGAGGATGAACACAGCATAAAGGTCAACTGCTGCACCAATGCTAAGTTCTTTCATTTGAAAAGGTTACACACCAAGACCAAAGAGGAGAGAGTGTTGGTGCATAATTTTCTGTTTGCAGATGACTGTGCACTCAATGCAGCCTCTGAAGTTGAAAAGCCACGAAGTATGGATCAATTCTTTGCTGCCTGTGCTAATTTTGGCCTAACGACACCAAGAAAACACAGGTGCTCCATCTGTCACCACCACACTATTCATACATGGAACCATCAGTTACAACAAAAGGAGAAGTTTTGAATGCTGTGGATAAGTTCACTTACCTTGGTAGTGTACTTTCTAGGGATGTACACATTGACAATGAGGTTGATACACGCATTGCCAGAGCTAGCTCAGTGTTTTGGAGGCTCTGAAGAAAGGTTTGGGACAGAAGAGGTATTAGACTGACTACCAAACTAAAGGTCTACAGAGTCGTTGTGCTGACCTCATTATTATATGCTTGTGAAGCATGGACAGTCTACTAGCACCATCCTAGGAAACTGAATTGCTTCCATTTAACTGTCTTAGGAAGATTCTGAGGATCACTAGGCAGGATAAGGTATCAGACACTGAAGTCCTTGCTCGAACTGAACTGCCAAGTATTCAAACTTGAGAATACAACTCTGATGGGCTGACCACGTTGTTCAAGTACAAAATGTTTTCTTGGAGAACTTGCATAGATGGGGCAGGCGATCACATGATAGGCAGAAGAAACAATACAAAGACACTCTTAAGATTTCTTTCAAGAATGTGGATTTGACTGTGCAACATGGGAGACACTGACACAGGACCGCTCAGCACGGCGTGCCCACACAAGGAAAGGAGCTATGCTCTTTGAGCAAAGCAGAATTAAGACAACATGAAGTAAATGCAGGATGTGCAAATTTAGGATATCCACCCCAAATATTCATACAGACTATCTGTGTCCAACCTGTGGTAGAGCATTCCGAGCTCATATTGGTCTGATCAGCCATAGTTGGACACACTGAAATTTCACTTTACAATGGTGATGCCATTTTGGTCCTCTTTGAAGGCTAAGGACAACAACCAACCAACCAAGCAAAGGTCAAATGAGGTAATACAGAGGTATTTTTGGGTAGAAGTAATAGCTCCTTTTTTGGTTTATTTATTATATTAAAAATCAAATTTCTATAAAATATATGAATGTTATGAAATGATATCAATATGCTTCAAAATAATATGAATGAAATGACAGAGGAGAGGTAAGAGTGTTTTTTTCAATGTTACAAGTAACCTGGGACACCTCCCCCGTTATGTGTCAAAATGAGGGACTATTTTTTCCCCATTTACTAGTTATTTTATTTTTTCCAATTACATGTAAAGATAATTTTCAACATTCACTTTTATAAGATTTTGAGTTCCAATTTTTTTTTCTCTTTCCCTCCTTTCCCTCCTCTTTTCCCAAGATAGCAAGCAATCTGGTATAGGCTATACATATTCAATCATATTAAACACATTTCCACAATGAAAGACTATTTTGCAGAGCATTGCATGGAAAGTGAGAATTTTCCAATATATTCGCTTTGTTCAATATTTTTCACATCTTTTTTTATTCTTTATTCTTATGAATCATTCTCTGGGACCCTGAGGACAGGGAATGCTGAAAGGGATATACCAGAAAATGTAAGTGATACAAAAACAAAAGATATTCATAACTTTAAGAGCTATAAAAATGTGAAAAAAAAGAAATGGTGTGCACATATATAGCATTATTATTGTTAAACTCTCTTAAATAAACTTCAAGATAGCTACCTCATATGTGAGAGGATGTCATATTCTAATGAGCTTAACACATACTTCATCAAATCACTGCCATCTGTCCTCGGAGAATTCAGTCACCTCACTGAATACTTCATTCCAGGCCTTCTGACTCTCTCTGGCTCAGAAGAGAGTTAATCAAATTTTTTCCCACCTATTTTATGACAGAAATGAGAGCCCTTAAAGCTTAACTCAGGTTTCATTAGGAAAGTTCAGCAGAGAAGCCAGTAAACATTGCTTGGGAAATAAAGAAATGCTAGATATAATCAATTGTGCCCATTTTTTTTTGATTACTTGATTTGAAGTCATGCATTACCTCTTCCAAAATTAGTCTTTAGGGCATCTTTCAGAAACTAAACACCCAATTAATATGTACAGTTAATTTCAAGCATATCTAAACCCCCATTATAAAAGACCATCTGAGGCACCTATGTTGGAATTAACAACATTCTTTAGTAAACGCAAACCCACAGACCCATATCAATTCCTCTTGAGTTAGCTCTATGGTACAAGCAACTATGTACATAGCTACTCCTCTATTTTGCTCAGTCTACTCATTTATTTGGAAAAGAAAAGATCTAGCTTCAGCGTTCATTTTGTTTTACTCTTTTCTTTTGCTTTCTTGGCACCTGATTTTATGGAAATATAGCTGGCCATTTACTACAGCTTTGCATGCCTTACAAGTATGTTATTTTTCATGCAAAATAGACATTTGTAAAAGAATTACAGATGGGAAAGGATGCCCTATGGGACTTTTTCTTCATTATAAAATTATCCTGATCCTAACATTTTGCAACCACTTCACTATGAATGGAGAACACAGAGAAAATCAAATAATGCCGTTATGATAACAATCTTCAGTAACACTTACTCTTTCAAACAGAGAAGTGATGGATTATAAATAAAGGAGATCATTATGGAAAGATTTGCTTAAGTAAATTATTGCTGAGCCTCCCTTCTCTCCATCACCTCCTCTATTTAGTAAAGCATAGGTTCTTCCATCTTCCAGCCAAATATGGAAGTTCTGATGAAATTCTCTGGTCTCCAGAGCATTAGCAGACACAGAAACTGGGATGGTGCACCAGCAGCTGTTTCAGAATGCACAATTTGGTGTTCAGAGTATCCCACTGTAGGCTGAAAAATCAAACCAAAGAAGGACAATGGGGAAATGGTCCAGGTGTAGATTATAATATGTGTGTGTATATACACACATATATACATATATATATGCACATATGTATACATATCATGTGTATATTATACACATGTGTGTATCCTATATTACATGTGCATACATATATATACACATGCATGTAAATACATGTGCATGTTCATAAGTATGCATGTATCTGTCGCTTGTATAGGGAGCTCTCTGATGAAATTTCATCTTCCAATGCAGTTCTGCAACTGCTTTGAAACTCAGACTTAAATACATATCTTCCAAACTCCAAGAACAGCTCTATACACAACACTACATTGATAAAGCTGATGGAAGGAAGGAAGGAGGAAAGAAAGAAAAAAAGAGAAAGAAATTAAGAAGGAAGGAAGGAAGGAAGGAAGGAAGGAAGGAAGGAAGGAAGGAAGGAAGGAAGGAAGGAAGGAAGGAAGATGACAAATGTTTGAAGTAAGGAAAAACTGTGCCTGCAAAAAAAGAGGTATATTGATATACTATTGGGGGAGCTATGAATTAGCACAGCCATTCTGGAAAGCCTTCTGTTACTATGTCTAAAAAGTTAATAAATAAAGAATGCCCTTTGACCAAGTAGGATCCCTACTAGAGCTCTGCCCCCAAAAAAAAGGTTTTTAAAAAAGTGGAAAAAGACTCATAGACAAAAAATACTGGGTTCCCATTTACTGGGGGATGACTGAACAAATTATAATATATAAATATAATGGAATATTGTATTTTAAGAAATAATGAAGGAGATCATATGGGGACTATTTAGAGTGTCTGTATGAACTGATTCAGTGTGACTGCATCAGAACCAAGTGAACAATTTATACTATAACAACACTGTTAATGCAAGCAACTGAAAGGTAGGGAGATAGTCATAGTAGTAGTAGTAGTGGTACTAGGAGTGGCAGTAGTACTAGGAGTGGACAGCAGCAGCAGCAACGGTAGCAGAGTAGAAATACGAGTAGTAGTACTAAGTGTAGCACGACTGATGATGGTGGTGGTGGTGGTGGTGGTCATGATAATATGAAAAAGGTGGTGATGATACATGACTAGTATTTATATAATGGTTTAAAGTTTGAAAAGTACTTTACACATGTAATCTCATTTGATTCACAACAACTCTGAGTAGCTGTTATCATGATGAGAATTTTAAGATAAAGAAAGTGAGCCTATGAGAAGTTAAATGATTTGTCTGCGGTTACACAATAGGAAAGTATTTGAGGCAAGACTTGAATTTAGGTCTTCCTTACTTTAAATTCATCACCCTATCAACTGCTCCCCCTTGTGCCTCTTGAAAACTAATCAATATAATGATCAGCCATGAATGAATCCATTAGATTGTGAGGTCCTTGGGAGCAGACTGCATTTTGTAACCCCAGTACTAACAACAAGCCTAGCACAAAGTAGGTGTTTAATAAATATTTATTGACTGATTGACTATAAATGCATAAAATATGTATTTACTGTGGACAAGGCACTGTGTTAGGTGAGCAACAAGCATAAAATTGGAAAAGTAAGACAGACCTTGCAGTCAAGGCACTCACCTTCGAACAGGAACAGATGCCTGTAGGAGATTTCAGCTCTAAGTTAGAAGGAAAGATCCCATGATTCTTAGAGTACAGCAGCAAAGTGAATGGTAATGTCTCTTTTTTTTTAGTATGATTTCTATTGATAAAATTATATCACTTTCTGGTTTTGAACCATTTAATAGTGTCAAAGACTTTGGTAACAAGAACATTCTGTCCTGCTCAGATGTGGCTACAGTATCAGTAGGAGCAGTTGCCAGGCTATATTCCCACAAGGGTTAATTTCCCAAGAAGATGGCTTACTTCAGTGAAATAGAAGGCTGTCTAGTTCTGAGGTTTTTCCTTCTATTCAGGGTCCTGGGCTATCCCCATCACAGAAAACAGTAGTCAGATTGGTGGTAGTACTTAAACACACCTGGTACATGGAAAATATTTCTATTAAAATATCCTTACTTTTTTTCTTAACCACAACTACGCTGAGAAGAAACCCTCTGCCTAGAGTAAATATTGAATCTGAATATATAATGCATACCTGTATATGTCACATTGACATGTCTAATCATTAAATATAATGATACAAAAGGAAGCTTAAAAAACATATCTTGATGCTTAAGGAAAAATTCACATTACTTTTAGATGGTTAGCCTTACTGATGCAAGGATTTAACTACCAGACGTCATTCTAATTTTAACAGCCACCCTTCTCAATTAGAAATCGGTCATTGTTTATGGGTTGCAAAAAGATGTGAATATTTACAAAATTACAAAGAAGCAGCCTCACCCCAAAGAAGAGCTAAAGAGGATAGCTGTCCATATTCTTTTTCAGAGATAAGGAATCCACGGGTATGGAACACTGTATATCTTTGTATGTCATTTTATATCTTTTTATCTCTCATAAGGTTTTGCTGATTTTCTCTATGTTCTCTCTTTTTGTCTTTATTTTTTTAATATGGAATGGCTCTCTGGAAGGAAAGGAAGAAAGAAACAGGAGCAAATCTGGGCAATATGAAAAGAAAATAGTAGCATTAAATCTATTTTCATGTTATGAATGGTACTGGTACTCAACAACATCCTACAAGAAGATTCCCTGGTAGCTTATTATTATTATATTGATCCACTGGACAAAAATGTGCAATATTAGAAATGAATTATTTTTATTATGTAGGTAAGTTAATCTATACATACTAATTGAATGCTTATCATATGCAAGACATTATGCATTTTGATGAATGTACACAGATTAATAGAAGAATTTCAATGTCCTATCTCCACCTTCAAGTAGCGTATAATCAATTTGAGAGGGCTTCTAATATAATTAGCAATAGTGATGAAGCATTAAGGAATTTGACATAGAAAGAAATTACAACATGAAGAAATTACTTTGGACACAGAAAATAATCCTTCAGAGAAATTTATTTGCATATAAGAGTATAGCATCATAGGATTTAGAGTTAGAAGAAAGCTTAGTGATTACATAGTCCAAACCCTCATTTTACAGATGAGAAAACTGAGGTCTAGAGATATTAAGTTACTTGTCTATCACACAGCTAGAAAGTAGTAGAACCAAGATTAAAACCCAAATCCTGTAACTCTAGGGGATTCTCTTGCCATTCCACCTTATTAAAAGATTCAGATTATTAAAAGATTTCTCTCTTAAAAAATCCTTAAAAATCTTAGTAGCACATGAATACAGTATTCTCTGGAGATATATATCCAGAGTGAAAGGGGAAACTAGTTTTAATTTTTAAAATTATATCTTATATCATTCATCTCAGTGGGGTAATTTATAAAGATAGATTTTGCATCCCAGTCGGACCAATGAATTGGTTATATAGCTGTCAGACAGTAGAAGGCAAGGAGCCTGAGACATATGTTCTACACTGAAATTGCCCTGTCCACTGAATATAAATTAGGAAAGTATTTGCAAGTATGAATCAGTTCATCTTAAATGTCATAAGTTTCTGCTAAACACAATCAGCCTTTAAGATAACCTGGTCACAAACTGAATATGAAATTATTGTTTTGAACTGCACTCAAAAGTCATCTAGTAAACAGTACAAATTCTAAAATCATTCCGTGTCATGGTACCTCCAAATAATTCTATCACTATACCTTTCTCACCAGCCAAATGTCCCATGTAAACAACAGTAGTTTGAATGTTGATTACTTTGTCGATGAAGTATGAAATTCTAAGTTGAAAGGAAGCTAGCAGGTTTTCAAGAGGAGGAAAGTATGATAAAAAGAACTTCATGTAGATAGGTGGGTTTGGGGTGTGAACCAAAGATGTAAATAAGGAATGGGAGGAAATAAAGAACAGTCCTAGAGTTTTCCTTGACACAGAAATCTTAAGTCTCTAAGAAATCTCTTTCCACCACTAGACCTTACTTTGAAGACTATAGGTTAGCATTCATCAAAGACAGTGATGCAACATGGAGAATGGTATCCTCCCAAAAGGAGTTAAAGAGGAATGGTAGTATAAGAAGAAAGAAAAGTACAATAGTGGTTTTAGCTCCTTAGCTAGGGTAATAAGAAGTTATATAGTCTTGCTTCTGGATTAAATGGCTCCAGGAGCCTTTGATGGAAAGAACATCATCACCCAAAATGTACAAACAGCATCATGATGCACTAGAAAGAGTATTGGAACTTAAGCAAGAGGACCTCAGTTCAAGACCTGGTTCTGTTATTGTCTGCAATTTCAGGTAAGAAATTTAACTTTTCCAAGACTCATTATCTTCATTGAATTCAATTCAACAAGCCTATATTAAGTGCCTATAAGGTGCCAAGCCCTTCACTAGTCATTAGGAATACAGACACAAAAACACAATTTCCCCTTTCCTCCAGGACTCATTTTGGGTCCACGACAGGGAGGAAGCATTAGTTTTCCTCAGACTTCTGTTCCCTCACTTACAAAATGAGAGGCTGTTCTAGGTAACTTAAGAGTTATATTCTTCCTTTAGCTCATATGATATCATGATCTTAGGGGCATAGAAAATGAAATGCAAAATAAGTAAAGCGAAAAAATAAATGCAAAAAATGCAAAATAATAATACATGCTGAACATGAAGAGCAGTTGTCTTTGCAATAGAATTCACTTTCAGAGGGTGCAGTGGAAGAATAGAATATAGTGGTTTATTAACACAAAGGGACAGGTTCGAAATGAAGGGGAATAAAGTTACAAGGAGTATTTATCAGGGAAAAGAGCTTTGGCTAGGCAGCCATTCTGAGAGGAGCCATAGGGCGGTAGATTACTACTTAAAATTGTGACAATATTGGCATAATCATTGTTATAAACTTGCATGATCAAAGGTGAAATATATAAATGTGAGCCACTATTTCATCTCAGATCTTGGGCTCATACTACTTCCATCCAAGTTATCTCAGTGACAAAAAAGGAAAATAAAGGAGATTTAAAGATGAAATAATAGAAAACATAGAAGTATCCTCATATGCTACTTAACTTAAGCAAACCAAATAGACAAGGAACTTGGTCATTGATTATTAGTCCCAAGAGAACTCAACAATGGAGGCATGAACCCACTGCAGAATGGAGTGGGTTTGGAAAAGAGAATGCATTAAATTTATTCTTGTATAGCCTCTTAAAGAGTATTTGCTACAATGATTGACAGATTGAATTCCATATAGAAAGCCACCTAATATACATTCAATATTATTGAATGTTGGGAACTTCTGTTGTTGACTTTTGAATTATCTAAGATGACCGCTGTCATACAAGAGGAGACGTACAGAGCATGTTGAGTGATTATTGTTTTTTAGTTGTATATTCGATGGGTGGACTTAAGGATAAACTGAAAAGGGTATCTATGAAATAGAAATATCATAAATTAAAACCACCATCTATGTTCAACATTAGCAAAAAAAGATATGAATATCACCAGCAAGTAGGTCAAGACCAATGGGGGAAAAATCATGGCTTGTGACTGGGAAAACATGACACTAATTATTTTGGGGCTAATTGTAAAAATGTGTGTTGCTATTTTACAACTGAAACAATGTTTTCCTGGAGTTTATGATTATGCAAAGATGACAGATAAGCATTAGGAGAAGCATACTGAAAAAAAGGAATAAGGGCAGAATGGGTTTTATCTCATCAGAAAAAGTGGTAAAAGATTTCATGACCTTGCTTTTAGGGAGCTATTTTTGTAGGACAAAGTTTCCTGTGTCAGAAATTGTAAGATACAAGCTCAGATACTGACACATTCTGACTGTTTGACTCTGAGTACTTAACCTCTCTGTGCTTCGGACAACTCCTAAGATGATGAATTGCAGGGTAAGTACAGATGGGCATTGGTAAAGGAGTTTCCTCACTGGGGTTCAATATGTCAATGAAATCACAGGAAGAGGCTCCAATAACAACTTGGTATGATACACTGCACTATGAGCTTAGGAGCTAAAAATAGTATCTGTTTAGAGTAAAACATATAAACTAATTTGATAACTGGGCTAAATAATTCATAAAGGGATTACAAATAGGAGTTTGCATAAATACATATGTATATAAATATAATAATAATGTGTCTGCTATATGCAGGGCACTTTGCTTTTGCAGATATCTTATCTGATCCTCACAACAACCCAGACAGGTAATTATTATTATTATCCCCATTTTACAAATAAGGAAACTGACAATGTTAAGTGACTTGCCCAATGGGGTCACACAGATAATAAGTGTCAGAGGCTATATTTGAACTCAAGCATTTCTGAGGCAGCTGGACAGTGCACTGGTCTGTAGAATCAGGAAGATTTATCTCTTTATGTGAATTCATGCATGCTTGCACACACAATATCTACACACATCTATATCTGTATGTGTGGGTGTATTAGGATATCTATCTATAGGCACTCCACACACACATCTGTATATAAAAGTTCAAGATTTGTATTTTTCAGCTTGGAGGATATTTGTAGATAAATCATGTTCCTTAAATTGCTTCCCCTACAAACTTTCCCTTTTCTGTTAGTAGGAACATTTTTTCTTCTACTTACCCTATGTTCATAACTTTAAGACTAGAGCTTTGCAGTATGATGGCTGAGTAAGTATACATTGTCTCAAAGTAGCTAGAAATGTGCCAAATAAAGTAAAACAAAAATAAAAAACCAGGGAATACCAGTGAGTTCAACATCATAAAAAATATCAAAGAAGAGTTAAAAGCCTCAACGAGACTTTGAAAAAAATGAATAAATACTATAGAGTAGGAAAAAGGTATACAACTTATAAAAGTTATAGAAGGAGAGCCCCGTCCCAGTCCAAAGAAATATTAATTAATTTAAAAAAACACAAGAATCCTCAGAATAATTATAAAGATCAAGAATTAAAGGAATAAATAAGAATGGGAATTGATACACAAATTGTAGTATTCAAAGAACAATTCAAGGAAAAGAATTTTAAAAACCACTTCAAATAAAATATGGTGAACATCTTTATCATAGTAGGTGTTCTGAAATGTGATGTCCCTTAAAGCAAAGGAAATTAATTTACACTTCAAAATAACACATATTGCAAAGTTTTTCTCCTCCATCTATCTAAAAAGATGGATTTTCAGCCAAAGTGAAAATTTTGAAAGGTAGAATAGAAAGTTCATTGGACTGGGTTTGTATCCTGGCTCTGGTTTTTAATGATTCTGTGACCATGGAATAGTTACATGAGGTCTTGACCCTTAGTTTCCCCCTCTCTAAGATTGATTGAGATTATCACAAGTGTCCCCTCTTGGTCTAGAGCTATGACTTTATAAGAAGCCACAAGCAAAGGTGTATTGGATATACAATTCAGCAAAATGAGCAAACAATATAAGCAAGTTCAAATATCAGGAAAAGATTAAGTAAATTAAACAAGTTTAATGTACTTCAAGTATTAGACAAGTCAACTGAACTTCAAAACTCTCATCTGTCCCAGGGCCATTGAGAAAACAAAGAAAGAAGTGCTAGGGGTTAAACAAAAGTAACTGGGTTATGGGAAGGACAGTGATGGAGAAATGATTGAATGAATACTTAGAAAAGTTGAAATGACTGAAAAAGGAGAATATAAAGATGAAGTAAGGGAAAGAAATTAAGGGAAAGTAATTTACTTATGTACAGGATGAGCAAAGGCAAAGAAAAAGGAATTATCCTTTAGAAGTATCACCTTGGGAGCCAAGATGGCGGAGTAGAAGGACGCACGTTTACGAGCTCCAAAACCAAAAGCCCATAGAATTAATGTAAAAAGAGTCCCCCATAACTTCTGGGTCAATACAAGGTGTGCAGAAACAGAGTGGAAGAGATTTCCGTTCCAGGGAGCCCTGGAGACCCGTCCCCAGGGTCCGGCGCGCCCTGGAAAGTGGACCCCACCCCCAGCGCTGCCCTGGCTGTGGCCCCAGAGAAGCTGATCCGAGCAGGCTTCAGAGACAGAAGCTCCGGCAGCCGGGAAAGTCCCTCCGCCCACAGAAGCTACAGGTCAGTGAGAGAGAAGGCCGGGCTGGAGGAAGGGAGCGGAGCATCTCCATGACTCGGGCCCCCTCGGGAGGAAGCGGTGGCGGCAGAGACGGGGGCAGGAAGCAGCGGAGGCAGAGGTGTGGGTGGTGGCTGAGGTGGCAGAGGCCCGGGACTCAGGAATCCCCCAGCAGCAGGCAGGATCTTCATTACGGAAGATTCCTGCATAAAACCTGACGGAGCTGAGCCTGGGAGACGGCCCTTGCCCCCACCCCGCTCTATTACTGAAGGCTTCTGCTTAAAGCCCCCAAGGGAACTGAGCTTGGGAGGCGGGCCCCCCACCCCGCCCCCACCTGCTCCATTCCTGAAAGTCTCTACATAAAGCCCCTGAGGGATCGGAGCCTGGGAGGCGGCCCTGCCCCCACCCCAGCACCTGAACTAAAGCTCACTGATTGACAGCCAGCAGGAGGAAAGCCCATTTAAATCTCAGAGGCCAAGTACTAGCTGGGCGGATCCAGGCGGGGGTGGAAAGGAATCTCAGAAGTCAAGTAACTGGCTGGGAAAATGCCTAGAAAAGGGAAGAAAAATAAGACTATAGAGGGTTTTTTCCAACAAATGCAAATGATCCCGACCTTCAGATCTGATGATGAGGATGTATCCTTGCCATCAGGGAAAGACATGGAGGGCGGGGCCTCAGTACCCCAGACACCCCAGGGGGGTGGTGGGTGGGCTCAGGCCCTGGAACAGCTCAAAAAGGATTTTGAAAAGCAAGTTAGACAGGTGGAGGAAAAACTGGGAAGAGAAATGTCAGAGATGCAAGAAAAGTATGAAAAACGGGTCAATACCTTGGTAAAGGAGACCCAAAAAAATGCTGAGGAAATTAACACCTTGAAAAATAGGCTCACTCAATTGGCAAAGGAGGTTCAAAAAGCCAATGAGGAGAAGAATGCTTTCAAAAGCAGAATGAGCCAAATGGAAAAAGAGGCTCAAAAGCTCACTGAATTTAATAGTTCTCTCAAAATTAGAATGGAACAGATGGAGTCTAATGACTTTATGAGAAACCAAGAAATCACCAAACAACACCAAAAGAATGAAAAAATGGAAGAGAATGTGAAATATCTCATGGGAAAAACAATTGACCTGGAAAATTGATTCAGGAGAGACAATTTAAAAATTATGGGACTACCTGAAAGTCATGATCAAAAAAAGAGCCTAGACATCATCTTCCATGAAATTATCCAGGAAAACTGCCCTGACATTCTACAACCAGAGGGCAAAATAAGTATTGAAAGAATCCATCGATCACCACCTGAAAGAGATCCAAAAAGAGAAACTCCTAGGAACATTGTGGCCAAATTCCAGAACTCCCAGCTCAAGGAAAAGATCTTGCAAGCGGCTAGAAAGAAACAATTCCAGTACTGTGGAAATAGAATCAGGATAACCCAAGATCTAGCAGCTTCTACATTAAGGGATCGAAGGGCATGGAATAGGATATTCCAGAAGGCAAAGGAACTAGGACTCAAACCAAGAATCACCTACCCAGCAAAACTGAGTATAATACTTCAGGGGAAAATATGGTCTTTCAATGAAACAGAGGACTTTCAATCATTCTTAATGAAAAGACCATAGCTGAAAAGAAAATTTGACTTTCAAACACAAGAATGAGAAGAAGCATGAAAAAGGAAACAGCAAAGAGAAGTCTTAAGGGACTTACCAGAAGTGAACTGTTTACATTCATACAGGGAAAGACAATATTTCTAACTCTTAAAACTTTTCAGTATCTGGGTAGTTGGTGGGACCACACACACACGTACACGCATGCACACACATACACACATGCACACACATACAGAGATAGAGAGCACAGATTGAACTGAATAGGATGGGACCATACCTTAAAAGAAACTAAGGTAAATGGTGAGAGAGAAATGTAGGGGGAGGAAAGAGAGGGAAAGGGAAGGGGGTAACTATATGTCATTTAAGAGGCAGGTAGGAGTTTTTTTCTTAGTGGAGGGAAAAAGAGGAGAGCTGAGAAAAAAAAAAAAACAAGAAGTTTACCATTACATTTGACTAAACGGAGTGAAATGCACACTCATTTTGATATGAAAACCTATCTTACAGTATAAGAAAGTGGGGGAGAAGGAGATATTGCAAGGGGGGGATGATGGAAGGGAGGGCAAAGGGAGGAGGGAGCAATTTGAAGTCAACACTTGGGGAGGGACAGGATCAAAAGACAGAAGAGAAACAATGAGGGGCAGGTTAGGAGGGATGGTAATCCAGTTAGTCTTACACAACACGACTATCAGGGAGGTCATTTGCAAAACTACACAGATATGGCCTATATTGAATTGCCTGCCGTCCCAAAGGGAATGGGTGGGGAGGGAGGGATGGGGAGAATTTGGAACTCAAAGTTTTAGGAACAACTGTTTAGTATTGTTGTTGCAACTAGGAAAGAAGACATACAGTTAAGGAGGAATAGAAAGTCATCTGGCCCTACAGGAGAAAAGAGAAGATGGAGACAAGAGAAGGGAGGGATGACAGAAGAGAGGGAAGATTGGAGATAGGGAAAATTAGATTGCTTGGGGTATTGGGTTGGGGGGAGGGGTTAAAAGGGGAGAAAATTTGGAACCCAAAAATTTGTGAAAATGAATGTAAAAAATTAAATAAATAAATAAATAGAATTAAAAAAAAAAAAAAAAAAGTATCACCTAACATTATCTGAGAGCCATTAAGAGAACTGTCTCAGGAAACTTCACAAACAAGAGTCATCCTGGAGGGATAGAAAGTATAGTAGAAAGGAAAAAATCATAGATATGGGGTATGGAGGGAGAAATGTTGAAGGTAGAGGGGAAATGCAAATTTTATCTTATTTACACAGGGGAAATCAGGAAGCTAAGTGCCAGTCTCCAAGAAGCCTCACTTCAAGGAAAGGTCTTCAATAGAACAAAAGAAGGAAAAACTCTGCATTCACTAAATGAATTTAAGTTTTACATGGTCAAAAAGAAGAAAATGAAACTGGCATTTTTGGAAAAGGGTCACTACAGATGAATGCCATTGAAACTCAAATGAGTTGTTTGGTGGAAGGAAGAGAGCAAGAACGAGAGATAAAAAATAAACAAGGTGTCAAGAAACTGGAGTTTAAAGGTGGATAGCAGTTGGACAGGTCTGAGAAATTAGTATGGGATTTTTTTTGAGGAGGTGTTTGTACAGGGATCAGATCAGTGATTTCATTGAAAAATAAACTCCTTTTGCCAGTACAAATCAGCAGATCACTGTATCAGCAAAGATCCCACATACACAGGAGGTCCTGCTGTACAGGTTCTTAGATCTGCTTTTGTTAAAAGGAAAGCAATTTTGGAGGGGTCAACAATCAATTTAATCAAGCGTACGTATAATTCACTTAGTTCAGGGGAAACAGTCAGCACACTAAACTTCAGAGAAAATACAGAGAAACAAAGATCAACAGACAGGGCTTCTAACTGTCTGACAGTAAACAATGCATACATCACAGTTGAATAGACAGATCCAACTGTCTAACCATTACATACATACATAATTATCAGAAAGAGAAGCACAAATATCTGGGTTTTCAAAGCCAGGAGCTCCTTAGTTGCTGCCCAGACATTTGTCTAGCCAAACAAACAGTTCCAATGAGTAAGCCCCAAAGTAAAATCTCACCTCAGAGAGTATTTATACATTTTCAGAGACAGAGCACATCACAACCCTTGAGAACCAGTGCCTCATTAGAAAAGTAACAGAAGGTACTTGAGGTCTATTAATGGGCAGGGAAGATCTAAATAACATTACACTCACACAATCTCAAAGACTTGCCTGTATTACTGAAAACTAATTGATTTATCTAGTACCACATAATCAATGTGTCAGAAGATGCATTTAAATCCAGGTCATCCTTTCTCTGATGTCAGCTCTATAGCTGCTTTGCCACTTTATCTCAGAATCATTATTGGAAGCAAAGCAAATCACAAAAAAAGTACTGTGAGTTCAAAGGAGAAAAAAAAGTTAAAAAAAAATGATGGAAAAAACCATGAATTTAATTGTGAATGGATTAAACTCACCAAGAAAAAAGAAGAAAATGTCCTGATGGATTAGAAAAGGAAATCCAGTGATTTGTAACATACAAGAAACATAATCAAAATACATAATCAAAATACAAAGTTAAAATTAGAGGTTTGACCAAAATGTATTCTTCTTTGCATGATTCAAATAAAACGTTGGTATACTCATAATTTCAGATAAATCAATAGCATGAAGTTATGATGTTTAGAAAAAAACAGGAAAATATATGATGCCTAAAAGCATCTGCATTGATAATGTCTTTTTGCTTATTGTTAATATAATTTTGCTTCTTAATGGGAGGACCTTCCCCACCCAATAATGGGCAGGCCCATTAAGAGGAGTTTGATTAAGGAAGATTTGTAGGAAGGCCCACACTTTTTGTTAATTTTCTAATGAGGCACTGGATCATGAGGGGTCATGTCCTTTGGCTCTGAAAAGAATGTATATACTCTGAGGGGAGATTTGCTTTGGGGCTTAGTTTTGGAAGAAGGTCTGTGTGCCAGATGAGACTCTGGGAAGTCACTAAGCAGCCCCCCAGCCTTGAAAACCCAGATGTTGGTGCTTCCCTCTCTCGTGCCTTTCCTTTTGAAAAGCAGATCAAAGAACCTGTTATAGCAGCCCCACCCTGTGTATGTTGGGGTGCTTATTGATAAATAATGGTGATGAGGATGGGATCTGCATAAATTAAAAGGAAAGTATGGGGTTTTGTGGGACTGGGATAATTGTCTGTTATTTCCCAGTTGTAGTAGCTATGCTTCAGTGAAGCCCTAGGAGGTGGCGAATGGCTAGAGCCTGTGTTCAAGTAGATTATGCTGGAGGGGTGGATGCCCTGAGATTGTATTATATGCAAAGCCTTGGAACAGGAGTGGAAAGCTCTGTGCCAAACCACCCTGCAGAAGTGGAGAACAGCCTGAGTGCTGACCTTGGTGATGAGAGGAACAGGAGCTGAGAGCTGCCTGTGTGCAGACACAGGCAGGAGCTGTGAGGTCCTGCTGGAAGAGGAGGAACCCAGGAGCTTGGACTTCAGCCCTGGGGCAAGATGGGCACTGTACAGAAAGGCATTGAGTGTGCTTTTTTGCAGTGTTCTTCTGGGACATTTTGGGATGCAAGGGGAAGAGTTGTCTATGATGGGTGAGGGGAAATGCTATATACCCCCAAGAATACCACTCCGATGATTTTATTTTTTTAATTTTATTTCCATCCATTGTATTTATTTTTAAATTTTATTTATTTAATTTTAGTTTTCAATATTCATTTCCACAAAAGTTTTAGTTCCAAATTTTCTCCCCATCTCTCCCCTCTGCCCACCCCAAGACAGTGTGCATTCTGATTATCACTTCCCCCAATCTGTCCTCTCTTCTATCACACTCCTCCCTTCTCTTATCCCTTTCCCCTCCATTTTCTTATAGGCCAAGGTCAAGATAGATTTCTATACCCCATTATCTGTATTTCTTATTTCCAAGTTGTATGCAAAAACATTTCTCAACATTCTTTCCTAATACGTTAAACTCCAACTTCTCTCCCTTCCTCCCATCCCCACTGAGAAGGGAAGAAATTCAGTATAGGCTATATATGTGTAGTTTTGTAAAAGACTTGCATAGTAGGCATGTTGTATAAGACTAATTATATTTCCCTCCATCCTATCCTGCCCCGCATTTATTCTATTCTCTTTTTTGACCTTGTCCTTCCCCATAAGTGTTTACTGCTAATTACTCCCTTCTCCCATTTGCCTTCCCTTCTATCAGCCCCCTCACCCCACTTGTCCCCTTCTCCCCTACTTTACTGTAGTGTAATATAATTTTCATACCAAATTGAGTGAGCATGTTATTCCCTTCTTAAACCAAATGTAAAGAGAGTAAGCTTCACTTTTTCTCCCTTACCTCCTCCTTTTTTCCTCCATTGAATAAGCTTATTCTTGTCTCTTTTATGAGAAATAATTTGCCCCATTCAATCTCTCCCTTTCTCCTCCTAATATATTCCCCTCTCACCCCTTAATTTCTATTTTTTTAGATATCATCCCTTCTTAATCAACTCATCCTGTGTTCTGTGTGTGTGTTGTGTGTGTGTGTGTGTGTGTGTGTGTGTGCGTAATCCCTCAAACTACCCAAATATTGGGAAAAATCTCAAGAGTTACAAATGCTGTCTTTCCATGTAGGAATGTAAACAGTTCAACTTTAGAAAGCCCTTTATGATTTTTCTTTCCTGTTTACCTTTTCATGCTTCTCTTGATTCTTGTGTTTGAAAGTCAAATTTTCTTTTCAGGTCTGGTCTTTTCATCAAGAATGCTTGAAAGTCCTCTACATCATTGAATGACCGTTTTTTCTTCTGAAATATCATTCTCACTTTTGCTTGAAAACTATTTCCAGGTCTTAAAAATCTAGATGAATGAAAATACTATGCTTGAATAACATTTGGGGATATACAGGTACAAGTCTATACAAATATGCCTATCTTCATTGCAAATCAGAAATAAAATATTTAGAATTAAATCTCTAACCAGTTAATATATCATTTTATTTAGTTTCTATTGGGTTTCTTAAGTAAATACAACCTTATGCTCAATATTTAAATTAAATGAACATTTAGCCAGTGCTTAACAGAAACTAAAGATAATTTGTATTCAATTAAATGGGTGCTTCTTTGGAAATAACCCCTTAAGTTATTTCTATAATTCAAAATTAGTGTTTCTTCACTTTTGACCTATAACAATATGAATATCTTACTATTGGAAATCTATAGATAATTTCCATTGATAGTCATAGAAATTAATAAGTATGGAGAAGAAAGCAAGTCAGAGAATAACCAGACACACAGAGAGGTATGTAGTGAAATAGCACCTTGCTACATTGGTCAATGTTCTCATGGTGATGCAACAGCTAATTGTATGAATGGTACTTCCCAAGATAAGTTTATCAGTGTCACTGAAATGTACTTTATTTTGTGATTTAATTATATTCATATTTATCCTGGTAAATAATTTCTTGAAAGATGATGTCTAGGCTCTTTTTGTGATCTTGTTTTTCAGATAGTCCCATAATTTTTACATTATCTCTCCTGCATCTATTTTCCAGGTCAGTTATTTTTCGAATGAGATATTTTACATTGTCTGTTCTTTTTTGATACCTTTGGCTTTGTTTTATAATTTCTTGATTTTTCATAAAGTCATGAGCTGCTCCATTCTAATCTTTAAGGAATTATTTTTTTTTCAGTGAGCTTTTGGATGTCCTTTTCCATCTGGCCAATTCTGTTTTTTAAGGTATTTTTCTCCTTATTGGCTTTTTGGATTTCTTTTGTCATTTGGGTTGGTCTATTTTTTAAAGTGTTATTTTCTTCATCATTTTTTGGGTCTTCTTTAGCAAGCAATTGATTCATTTTTCATGATATTCTCTTGTTTCTCTTCTCAATTTTTGCTCTACTTCTCTTACCTGATTTTTCAAAATTCTTTTCCATAGCCTGAGACCAATTCATATTTTTCTTGGAGGCTTCAAATGGAGAAACTTTGACTTTGTTGCCTTGCATTTGCATGTTTTGATCTTCCTTGTCCTCAAAGTAAGAGTCTGCAGTCTGATTATTTTTCTGGTTTTTGCTCATTTCCGCAGCCATTTACTTGACTTTTAAGTTCTTTGTCTAGGTAGCTCTCTGCTTCCAGTGGGGATGGGGAGTCTACTGTCAGCTGCTAGATCCCCCCATAATCTATGGGCCTAGAGCTCCAGAAAGAATACCTGCTGCTGCCCCTGTTGCTGCTATTGCTGACTTGGGTTCTTCCACCCCCTCTGATGCCCAGGAGCTGGGGCCAGGTAACTCTACTCTCTCACACAGGTCCCACAGGTTTTTTTCCACTGACCTTCCAATTTATCCTCAGTGTTTTGGGGTTATGATGTCTGGAAACCACTGCAGGTGCTAAAGATTCAGTCCCCCTAAGTCCTGCTCAGGTCTAGTCTTTTCCAGCGTGGCTCATACTGGACTGTGCTCTACTCCCCTGCGTGGCCTAAGAAACACTTCCCTGTGACCTTCTAGGCTATCTTGGCCTACAGATTTGCTTCCCTCCATCATTATGTGGATTCTGCAGCTCCAGAATGTATTTAGAGCCATTTTTCATAGGTATTTGGCTGGGCTTGAGGGGAGTGCTCTAGAAAGTCTCTGCTGTTACTCCACTGTCTTCACTCTGCCCCCCTCCCCCACCATGGCTTTGCTGCATAGCCACCCCTGTGGACTTTAAGCAGGGGGTGGAGCATTGTTAATACTTGGACTTGGTTCATTAGAGCCTACATCTGAGAGCGCCTGCCACAGCAGTGTGGGGAGAAGGACATACCCCCAAGAGGACTTTATTTGGACATTTTGCTTTGAATTGACTGTGACCTAGGGTTGGGGTATGTTGAGTTATGTTATGTATTTTGCAAATATGAAGTCTATGATGCGTTTATTTTGTGGGAACTATGTCGTATTTACTTAGGAAATGTTAATGCCTATTCAGTTACAAGTTGCCCATGAAATGGGCTGTGAAAGATCTTGAAACTGAATGTACTGATAATGACTTCTTGGTTATTGCTAATACAATTTTGCTTCTTAATGGGAAGATCTTCCCCACCCATTAATAAGCCTGCCCATTATGTGGGGTTTGATTAGGGAAGATTTGTAGGAAGGTTCACAACTTTTGTTAATTTTCTAATGAGACACTGGGTCATGAGGGGTCATGCCCTCTGACTCTGAAAAGAGTATATATACTCCGAGGGGAAGTTTTGCTTTGGGGCTTACTTTTAAAAGAAGGTCTGTGTACCAGATGAGACTCTAGGAAGTCACTAAGCAGCCCCCAGCTTGAAAACCCAGATGTTGGTGCTTCCCTCTCTGCTGCCTTTCCTTTGGAAAAGCAGATCAAAAAACCTGTGATAGCAGTCCCTTCTCCCCCATGCATGTTGGGATGCTTTCTGATACAGCATCATAAATAACAAAAATGCCACTGCTAAATACATCTTCATCAAAAAGCTAGCTTAATTGAAAAAAACCTAGAGAGCAAAATAATAATTTAAAGTGACCTTAATATTCTTGTATATGAGGGGTTCTTAATCTTTTTTGTATTATATACCAATTTAATAATTTTGTTAAATCTATGTAAACTTTCTCATAATAATATTTTTAAATACATAAAATACATGGTATTACAGAAAAAACTAATTTCATTGGGACAAAACTTTTTTTATTTCATCAAAATTCTCAGAATACACACACACACACACACACACACACACACACACACTCCAAATTCTATTCACAGGTCTCAGGTTAAGAATCTTACCTCTATATGGCATTAATAAGTCTAACCAAAAGACAGGAATGATACTCTTTAACTCAAAGGACCAATGGAAAAATAAGATTTGCAAGACCTTCGGTGATTTTTGATTGACAATATTAGATAATACATTTTATGGAAATTATTATTATCAGTCAAAAGACCTCATTATTTGCCAGGTCATGTGCTAATCCCTGGAGATTCAAAGAAAAGGAAAAAACCCATCATATTCTAATAGGGAAGAAAATATCTAAACTACTATGTAAAAATCAAACCATATAAAGGCTAGAGTACAATGAAGGTAATCTTTCTATTGCAAAAGGTGAGATTTCAGTTAAGAATTGAAGGAATCCATGGAAACCAAGAAGCAGAGGAGAGGGAACAGAACATTTCAGGCACAGGTGACAGGCAGGACAAAAGCATGGAGAAAGGAGATAAGAGTATCATGTGAGAGAATACATGGAGGGCATAGTGGACAAGAAGACTAGAAAGGTAGAAGAGATCAGATTTTAAAGAACTTTAAATGATAGGTAAAGGATAGAGTTTATTAGTTAGGGAGCCAAGGGTCATTGACAGAGTTAGATCTATAGTTCTATGCTTTAAAAAGTGACTGGCTGCCAAGTGAAACTGGTGTGGGGAAGCATGTGAACTAGGAAGACTAATTTAAAGTCTACCACAATTTAAGAACTGAGGACCTGATTGACTATGGCTATGTGAGCAGGGACAAGAGTCATATATGAGATGTCATGGAGTAGAAACAAAAAGGCTTGACAAGAGATTGGACTCATAGGATGATCCTCACTGAAGAGTGAGGATGACAAGAGGTTGCAAACCTGGGTATTTTGAAGAATGGTAGCACCCTTGATATATGGAAATTTGGAAGAGTGGTGAGGGTGTGAATAAAGATAATAAATGCTGTTTTAACCATGTTGATATGTTTAGAGGTTACATCCAGAAATTGATGTTGGGGGAGCAGAGCTCCTAACATAGGCTAGGGATATGTAGATAGATCACCTGCATAAGGAAGATAATTGAACTCATTGTAGGTGATCGAATCACCAAATAAGATAGCATAAAAGGAAAAAGACAAAAGGGCTCAGAACAGAATCCTAGGGGACAAAAATAATAAGTGGGAATGACATAGATAATGAACCAGCAAAAGAAACTGAGAAAGAATAGTCAAATGAGTAGGAAAAGGACCAGGAGAAAGCAGTGTCACAAAAACAAAGACACACAGAATATCTGATAGGATAAATTGATTGACAGTGGCAAATGTTGCACAATCAAAAAGGATGAAGTTTGAGAAAAGAGAATTATGCTTGTCAATTAAAAGATAATTGATAACACTGGAGAGAACAGTTTTAGTTAAATGATGAAGTCAAAAACCAGATTGCAAAGGGTTTGGGAGATAGCGAAAGGAAAGGAAATGGAGACAACTAGTATATTCAGATATCTCAAGGAGTCTGGCTGAGAAATTGAGGAGACATGATACCTACTGAGAATAATAGACCAAATAAAAAGGCTGGAAATCAGACTTTCTTAAAAGCTTAACTTTTTAAAAGACTAATAAAATCAGTAAATGATTATTTAGATTACTTTAAAGGAGGAAAAATGTCAGAAATAACCCAGGTGAATTTGTAAAAGAATACAAAAAAATCAGAAACTACTATAACCAATTACATGTCAATAAAACTGAGAATTCAAACAAAGTGGGTATCTATAAAATGTTAAATATCACATGTGAATAAAATAGGAGATAAGGAATCTAAATATCTCAATATCAGGAAAAAGTTTAGACATTGTAAGTGAACTACAAAGGGTAAAAATATCTAGAGGGAATTGCTGGCAAATGTTATACATCATTTAAGAGAAATTAATCCCTCAGCTATAAAAATGATTTTATAGAGAATTCACTCTACTAAATGCCTTTAAATAATATTATTAACAAACTTACTATGACAATATCCCCCCAAATTTTAATTTTGACCAAGTTGAACTATCAGGGATGCAGTAATGGTCCAAAATTAGGAAAATAGCAAACAAATTATATCATCACAGAGTGAAAAAATTTCCATGTACCAAATATGCAGAAAAGGTTCATAACAAAATACAGCATTTACATCAAGCACCTTAAACAGGATAAACTAAGAAGATTATTCCTTGAACATCACCAAAGGTCTTTTCTAGGCAATCTCTAACTTTCCTGATGTATATCTGGCCATTGAACCCAGATAGTTCTGGAGGAGAAAGTGAGGCTGGTGACTGTACAGCCCTTCCTTGCTCAAATCCAATTCACTTGCAAGTCATGGAATCATCTTCCTGATGTCATGGTCCTCTTTAAGGATGAAGGACAAACCACACAACCAAAGGTCTTTATCTAAAACTAAGAGCTAACATTATTTGTAATGGAGAAACAGTTTGTTGATCAAATACACAAGTTAAGAAATTTTTCAAACTTTCACATTACTATTTTATAGTACTAAAATTGTTTGATTACAACGAGAATGAAATTAATATAATAAACGTAGACAAAAAGTAGGCAACATAATTCCTGTTTTTAGACATGACAATACACTTAAAAACCCTAACATATCCATGAAGAAGCTAATTGACATAAGAAATGTGGGAAACAAGGAAGTTTAACAGTTCGGGGTGATAAGGGTTGTGACCTGTGATCTAGCATGGTCAGGTTATTGGTCAAAAACTAATGGACAGGCTCTATGAGGTGTGTGAGGAAAAGCCTATCAGAGAAGAGAACATGAAGTCACATGACCAGGTGATGGTGTCCTGGGAGATCCAAAATTCAGAAAACAGTCTAAGAAGCTCCATTTTTATGAACATGTTGAAGTCTTCCTATAACCTTATTGGGGGAGGCTACCCATCTATTCAGGGGGAATGGATGTAAAGATTAAAAAAAGTTTTCCTGATTTCTCTACAGGTGTTGTTCTTTGTTTAAGGTGAGCATGTTTCTCACAGTTTGGGGCTTGTTAGATGGGCTGACTTCTAACAGAAACTAATTAGCTTCAACAAAGTAGGAGAATGAAAAACCCACAAAATTACTATTATTTCTGTAAATTGTGAACAAAATCAGGAAGAAAAGATTAAAATAAAATTCATTTCAGTAACTACAAAATGCATAATAATGTTACACTACTGTATCAAGACAAATAGAGCATTTGTTGTTCAGTTGTTTTTCAGTTCTGACTCTTTGTGACCCCATTTGGGGTTTTCTTGGCAAAGATGCTGGAGTAGTTTGCCATTTCCTTAGCCAGCTCATTTTGCAAATGAGAAAACTGAGGCAAACAAGGTTAAGTGCCTTGTTCAAGGTCACAAAGCTGGAAAGTATCTGAGGATGGATTTAAATCAGAAATATATGTCTTCTTTACTCCAGGCTTGGCACACTATCTACTTTGTACCGAATTACATTTAAAATGTTGGCATTGACATAGCAAAACACATAGAGTTCTTATAACTACATATACCTTTATAGATCATACCTCATAAAATCATAGGATCTAGAGCCAGAAGGAACTTCACAGACCATTTAGTCCAACCTTTTTTACCAGATGGTTAAACTGAGTCTAAGGAGGGAGAAGTAGTTTACCCAAGATCATACCTATAATGAGCATGAGAGCAACAATTTTAACCCAGATCCTCAGATTCCAGAGTTGGTACTCCTTCCATTGTACCAGATCGAAAGGAAAATCTAGGAAATTTGTAAGATATTCAATGCTCGTATTAGGCTTCACTAACCTAATATATGTTACAATAATATCTAAACTAATTTATAAATTCGATACTATGTCAAACCATCAAGAGGTCACTTTATAAATGTTAACAAAGTAATTACCACATTCAGTTAAAGTAGCAAAATGCCAAAAATTTTAAGAAAATTTTTGAAAAGAAAACACATACAGTGATGGAGAGTAGAACAAAAGTCTTAGGATGATCAAATTTCAAAGTATATTATTCAAATTATAAACTAGTATTATTCAAAAATAGGAAAGTGATAAGAATATACAAGATGAGTAAGAAGTAGGAGTAAACATATGCATAGTGAGTATTTTATAAATTCATGAATACAAATTTGGAGCTTGGAGAAAGAACCTAACAAAAACTGCTAGGAAAAGTGGAAAGTATTTTGACAGAAAATATATTTATACCTTATACCTCAATGAGTCCCAATTTCCCAAAGTCAAAAAAAAAAACCAAATTTATAAGCATAAAAAGTCATAAATTTTGAAAAAAGGAAACCAGAAGGGCCTATCTTTCACAACTATTTTGGGAAAAGAATACAATACTCAAGTAAGGCATAGAGATTATAAAAATAGATATTTTCAATTATATAAAATCAAACCTTTCACATGAACAATATCAATGCAGCTAGAAAACAAGAAAGTGACATATTGATGAAAATTTTGTATCAAACAACAGAGATAAAAGTCTGACATCTTATATTGGTAGGAAGTTGACAAAAATATATATTAGAGCCATTCTTTGATAGGTAAGAGGTCAAAAGATATAAAGAAACAGTTTGCAAAAGAAGAAATTAAAGTGATCAAAAATCATATAAAAAGTGCTACAAATCACTAAGAAGAGAAATACAAATTTTAAAATTTTAGAATATCACCTAACATCAAGCAAATTGAGAAAGTGACTAAAAAGTGGAAATAGGGGAAGTTGTATGGACTGTGGGAAGGCAGGCACAGTATACTATTGGTCAAACTAATACTTGATACAGATATTCTGGGTGACAATTGGAAGTTATATGAGAAAATAAGTTCATATTCTATTACTTAATGATTCAATTGGCTTATATATAAATAAGAACAATGCAAAAGAGAATGATTTTGCCTTTACCAAAATATTATTTTCCAACTTATTTATAATAGTAAAAAAGTAGAAACAAATTAATATGGTAAACACTTTAAATATGAATGAATAAAATGCCATATAAATTGACATGATCTCCCTTCCACCAAAACCCTATATTCCATCGTTGAATTCCTGTCTTCCCCTTTCCCTGTCTCCCATAGCACCTAGCTTTCAAAGGTGATCTTTGTTTTGAAAGGACCCATTCCCCAGCCTTTTTCTACACAATGCTTCAACATCTATGATCCCACCTTCAACCTCCTTTTCCTGAACTCTTTATGTATTGTCTTCCCCATTAGCAAGTAAGTTCCTTGAAAGCAAAGACTATCTTGCTTTCCTGTTTTGTATCCCAGATATATGTGTGTCTGCATACCCACGTGTAAATGTATGTATAAACACATGGTAATTATTTAATAAATGCTCTCTCATCTATCACCTAGGATCTGTCAATATATAATACAATACAACAATTTCAAGAAAAGGGTGAATATGAAAATTCAGAAATATATAAGGACTGATTCATAAAAAACAGAGGAAAGCCAAGGGATTTTGTTGTAGTTCTTCATGGTGTTTGGTCACTCAGTTGGGTCTGACCCTTCATGACCCCATAGATCATAGCAGATTGGACCATTCTATTCTCCACTATTTTTCAAAGTCTGTCCAAGTTCATATTCATTGTTTCCATGACATTACCTCTCCACTGCATCTTCTGTTGTCCACTTTTCTTTTTACCTTCAATTTTTCCCAATACCAGGGCATATTCCAAGGTGTCCCATCTTCTCATGTGGTGAAAGTATTTAAGCTTCAAGTTTTAGGATTTGACCTTCCAGTGAATAAAATGAATTAATTTCTTAGAAATTCTTGCCAACTTTAGTGTATATAATCATCACCTAAGTTAAATTCTCAGATTCCCTTCTATTTAAGTTCAGTGACACCCAAGACAATGATGTTGAATCTTTCTCCTGTTTGAACACATAATTTTGTACACAAAATAATTTGAAAGAAATTAACACTTAAGGAAAGGAGAATTCAGGTCAAATACAATGGGCAATATTTGTTCCTTATAACTAAGGACAGAATCTACCTTCTTTCTGTTAAGAAATGATAAACTATAAGAGAATGGAATTACATGTGGGGTCAATTGCAATCTACTCATCCTACCCATTCTCGTGGAATGTTTTTTTCCTACTTTTTTCTAATGTGCTGATACTATGAATAAAGGGTTTTATTTAGATTGCAGTGGTGTCAAAGTATATTGATTCAAAAAAATAAGTGAGTTTTCTTGTTTATTTAAATCTCAGAGTTACAAATAGTTTATAAATCCATTTTCAGGACAAGCATTGCACTTTTAAGTACACTTTTAAAAATGAAATGGCTGATTTATAAATAAGCAAGATGAATTCAGTTATGAAAATTTTGCAATAAGAAATAAAAGGTAAAATTTAGATTTAAAATTAGCTGAAAACACCTTAAGAATAACATCTGAGTCGGGTGACCATGACTTGCACAAAATTCTGATGACTCATTACCTTGACTCACATGGTACAGGTCCATGGCATGTAGGTAACTTGAGATGGGAAATGTTGACATTTTAAATTGATCATTTGCTCCTTGACCAATAGTTCCCAAATCTAAAGCAGTCATTGATTCCAGTCTGCTTGTAGACTGGTGCATTGTACATCAATGAGAGGACATTTTTCAATTTACATTTAATTAGAAAATCTCAAAGGAAACACAGTGAGATGACCTTTAAGTCTTTGCAAACATCAGATTAGGTTTTGGTGGTGCACTCTATTGATGTTTAGCCATTTCAGCCCCCCTGAAAGGTTCCACTAATAGCCATCCTCACAAGAAAGATGACTATATAAAACACCTAAATTCTATATCTCAAGGCATGCAATTTTCTCCTACTTTGTTTGTAAGTTGTTTGGTTACACAAATCCTTCTGCAGTTTTCATTCTGTTTAAACATGCTACTATTGGGTCAATTGCTGGGATATCAAGGGCCTCTGCAGAAGAAGCAGACCTGTCAGTGCTGAAGGCTGTAGGGCCTTTGATTTGCTTCATTTAAGAGCAGAGCAGATGGTTTAACAGAGATGGGGAGGCAGGAGCAACAAGGGAAGATATATTTGGGCAATACCCACCCAGTAAGCTGAGTCTACCACAGACACAAACAAGGGTGTCCAGCTGACCCCATCAACTGGGGTCAGGATTGAGCACTTGAAAACAAGGTAGGAAATGGTAGATAATGAATACAGCCAGGCATACTGTCAGATATTGACAGTCTCACATCGATGGCAGGAGAGAATCTTGCATAACCTTAACTCAAACTTTTGCCAGCATCTGGGTCATATTTAAGGGATCATTTTTACTTCATACAGCAGGCCAGCTCAAAGAACCTAAGGAGGGTCAGTTATTTCATAGAAAGGGATAATTTTTTGCTCAAGAATATTTGATTGGTTTCCCACTTCTGATGTCACTGATGTCACTATTAGGGAAATGGGTGTCTTTCATTCTCAAAGAGGACCAAAATGATGTCACCATGATGAAGTGAAGTTTCAGTGCGTCTGACTGTGGCTGATCAGACCAGTACGAGCTCAGAATGCTCTACCACAGGTTGGGCATCAATAGTCCGTATGAATATTTGGGGTGGTTACTCCAAATACGCACATCCTACGTTTCCTTTGTGTTGTCTCAATTCTGCTTTGTTCATAGAGCACAGCACCTTTTCTGATATGGGCGAGCCATGTTGAGTGGTCCTGTGCCAATGTCTCCCATGTCACACAGTCAAATCCAAAGATCTTGAGAAAGACTTTGAGAGTGTCCTTGTACCACGAGATACCTGTTCATTGGAGGATGGAAGTTTCTATCTTGAATGTTTCCAGGTATGGATTATTCAAGATACATATAGAGTCTAGAAAAGTAGATAGGCAGGAGAAAACAGGTACCAGGAAAGAAGACTATTGTTACTAAAACAGGTCTAAATATGATAGTCTAGGATATCTGAATTTCTTTATCCTATGCTGCTTGATACCTGAAGCTTTTAAAAAGTTTGATATATATCATTATTCAATTAATGTTGTAATGAACACCGCCCCCATCTCTAGAGAAGTTCTATGAGGCATGTGTTTTTTTAAAATAGAAGTGAATTTAAGTAATTTTGTTTTGAGCATTTCATAACATACATTGAGATAACAGGAAACATCATTTGGGGAAGAAAGCCAGAGATAGGGAGAGGTTTAATTAGTCTTGCTTGGCAATGAGATGAGTGCAGTACTGAGTTAATTATAGCACCACTGGGCTTAGAACCAAGGTGTAGTTGAAGTTCTCTTACCTCTCCCCAAGACTTGCGATAACCTAATAGATCTCCCTGTCCCAAATCTCTCCCTTTTGCAATCCATCTTCCATATAGCTGACAAGGTGATACTCCTAAAGCAGTGATCAGACCACATAATTCCCATTCTCAATAAACTTCAATGGTTTCCTCTTACCTCTAGGAACAAATGCAAACTTTGCTCTTTAGCTTTGAAAACCTTCTAGAACATGGCGCCAAGCCTTATTATAAGTACTTCCCATCACTCATGTGTTAGTCAAAATGGCCGTCTTGTAGTTCCACACACATGACAATCCATTTTCCATCTCTGTGCTTTCTCATTGACTGCCCTTCATGCCTGGAATTCATTGTGCTTTCACCTCCATCTTTTACATTCACTAGTTTCTGTCAAATCTCAACTCAACTAACTTCTTCCTAGGTAAATCTTTTCCTGATCTCACCAGTGAGCACTTTGCTTCCTATCTCCTCTCATTACATTTTATTTATTGTGTATAGAATTATTTTTTCTTCATGCTATCTTTCCCTCAAGAATGTAAGCTCCTTGAGAACAGAGATTGTTTTTTGTGATTTCTTTTTCTGCCCAGCACAGGGGACACCATAGTAGACATTGGAAAAATACCTGATTAATTCACTGAAGGAAAACTTAAGCCAAAATCTGTCAATACCTCCCTTCTATAGATAAGGAAATTACGACCCAGAACAGCACTGTTACTTGCTCCAAATTACACATGTGTGTGAATTGTGTGTGAAGGGAGAGAAAAAGCAGGAGGAGGGAGGAATATTAGGTTAGGGTACTTGAGATTTATTTCAATTGTTTTTCATTCTTCATATGAGTAAGACTAGATGAGTAAAAAAATTAACTTATTTTCAAATGTTTCCCATTTTAGGGATTGCAACCTACTATAACCAGGGAGATGAAGCATCAGTATTGTAGCTTATAGGCAAACCTCTCTTTCATAATAATGGATTTTGAGTGTTGATTCAATAAACCACTACTCCATTGTAAGGCAGGTTTTATGGTATGTACTGAAATACTGTATTTCACATTTGGCACTTTACAACTTACAACTAGAAGAACAAATTTATTTTAAGTTTCAGTCCACATTGAATTTATATAGCTCAATTACCCCTAAAATCAGAAGTTACTTTGTAAGTACTACCAACAAAATAATATTGTCACAATCATTTACAGCATATGGCAGGAATGAAATATATAGTAGAGTTATTGCAAATGAATAACTCTATGATAAATAACTTATAGGCTAATTTCTGAATGCCAAGAAAAGTAACACTTGGGAAACAAACTAATAAGGTTAATAATATTTTTGTAAACAGAGATTGAGTGATTCACCCCTCAGAATACCCATTATGAAAGTGTCAATGACTTTCACTTAAGGATTAAGAATTCCCCTAATAAATAAGCCTATCACAGAATCCCACTAATATGAATTAACTGGAGGTAAGATATGGAGAGAGGAGAAAAAAGACTGTACCAAGGATTGTATTAATTTTCCAGACTAAGTAATTTGGTTTCATCATTCTCAAGTCCTCATATTACCATAAAGTAATAGCCAACATACTCTGTCAGTTACATACTCTGTCAGACCTGTATTAATGCATGGAGACAATTTCTAATGAGTGAAGCACTGATTTGTCTGTAACTATAAACTAAATGCTTAAACAGTTAATTTCCTTTGAATTAACATTCAGCTACAATCTCATTTGGATTATGAATATGCTTCAATGGTCTATATTCAAATTATCACTTATCCAAAATTTGCAAAGTCCAAATTAATCTCCTCTTAATTAAATCATTTGTTGTTCATTGTCTATCAATTTAATTTGTGTATATCTTGTCGAGATGGTTCAGTTTTAAAGACTATGTTCTTTTCCAATGGGGAAATTTTCACTAGGGCATCCAAACCTCATATTCAGAGGATCAAAAGAACAGATATCAAAGGTTAAATAAACCTAAACCTAATTTTATCTGGCAATGAGTGTCAGATATGGAGGAAATACAGTGCTTGGTAAGTAGTCATATGAAGTACTGACCTTTACACAAGCATTCAAACCATTATCAAATACAGGAAGAGATACTATATGTATTTTCCTAGAGTAGGACGAGAGGACATATGCTTAGGATGTTGGTCTACCTAAGGCAGATTTATCACTGGATTTAGGGATAGATCAGGCCAGATGTAATTTTTTTTAACTTGTGATGCTTCCACTTTTAGTCTGTCTTACAGAGATATTTTATTCCTTCTTCACACCCAAGCTTACTTCCTGCCATGGTTCTTTAATTGTTCAACCATCATCCTGATCCTTTCTAAATAGGTCTGAGGCAGCTGTGAACAGCTGTGTGCCCCTAGAGCCTGGAGTACACAGCTCTTACCCCATTCTTAAAACTATAGGTCATAAATTCATGGATTTAAAAGCTGGAAAAGATCTCAGAAGCTATTAAGTACAACCTCCTCATTTTACCAATGAGGAAAATGAGTGCTTGTATGGTTTTCTTGGGGGTTACATAGCTAGAAAGAGTCCAATTTGAACCCAGTGTTCTCCTCTATTTAGGAAATTTTGAGTAGCATTTTATTCTAGTACTGTACTTCAAATCTAGCATTCTACTGGATATTGCCTCTCAAACTTTAACTTTGCTCACCTCAAACTCTAGCAGCTAGATGAGATCAAGATTATATTGCTATCTATTTTTCATCAAACATGTAATAATGAGCATAACTAGAATTCAAATCCAGATCACACATGTGTATATATATATATATATGTATATCTTATATACATACATACATATATATATATATATATATATATAGAGAGAGAGAGAGAGAGAGAGAGAGAAAGTAAGAGAGAGAGCAGATAGAAGGCAATCTCTGAGGGAATGCACTCGTAGGTTGCAGTGGAGTGTCCAAGATAGGACTCCTAAAAACGTGAGACTCAACTGACCTTGAAAGAAGTCAGAAACTTGACTATGCTGAGTTTTGAAACCCAGTCAGATTATCACATCCTCAGTTGAAGAAAAACTAGAAGCAATTTTTCATGTTAAACTAAAATTTAATTGGTCATAACTGGCTCAGTGGTAATTCCTGAGGGGGACTGAACCCCAAGTCCCTATTGTTGAATGGCATCTGTGGTGAAATCTATGATGACTGGCTACTACTGTCCATCATACGTGTTTCATTTTTTTTTTGTTCTCTCTTCACTTCCCTTTCTTTTCTCCTTTTTTTCTTCCTCTCTTACCTATATTACAGAACTGACAGTGGTAGCATAAGGCCTTACTTGGTATCTTTGGGATACTTCATGGCTGAGGAGGCTAACTTCTGCTACAGATTTGGCACTGGTTAAGCAATGGCTATATGAAGATCTCAGCAAGGCCCCAAGCACGCTTTCAGCATTTTATGCTGCTGCAGGTATCATCACCACAATCAATCCCTGTGGCAAACTACTCTTAGCAACAACATTCTTCTATTTCTTTAAGTTCTAAGAGTTGATTAGAGAAGACTTACACTTACAGATGAAGTAAAATACAAGCACTTGCCACCACTCACCATGGTAAGCAAGTATTGATCCCTGGATTATTCAAGGGAAGAATTACTTATTTACTTGGGGATTCTTATACAAAAGTGCATTTGTAGTGGGCATTGAGCACTAAAAATGTATAACTGATAAATCAGCACCCTGCAAAGCCAGACTCACCTACTTCAACAAGAATGTTAACACAGTTGACCTTACTTATAGGCAAAATGTACAATTACTTTTATTATTTGTACGATTTTAGGAATACTATGAAAAGGCATTACAAGCACTTTCAAAATACCTATGAAGATATGATCTGTCGCAGAAAACTGTCCATGAAAGCCTTCCTGTTCTTCCTCATAATTTCATCAAGGATACCTCTTAAGTGTACATAAACCATTTTTAAACATAAATTTTTCTTATAAGTATTCTAAACATGAAAATATATGGGGTCTATTTATTATTGTTTCTTTAGCGTGTATCCTTTGATGAAATTACTTTCTGTGGTCCTATTTATTCCTGTGGGAATTTTCATCTTTGGAATAGCTTGAAAAATAAGTCTATGAGTATCTTTAATATTATGACTCCTCTAAAGAAGATTTATTCTGTTTATAGCAACACAGGGCTTTCTCCTAACTGACTCATATTTTGATTTAATATTAATTTTGACTTTAAGTACTGCTTGTGGATATGCACAACTGATTCAAAAATTACTCCTAGAACAGTAAAGAATTATTCCCTGTCTATAAAAATGTATTCACTGCCACCACCATCATAGAAGTTTATGGGAGGGGGGAGGCACACAGTACTGATAAGCCTTTTTATAATATTTATCTCATGAAATATGGTAGCTATTTCTTTTGTTGTTGCTGTTGAAAGGTCTCTCTACATTTTTCACGGTGACTGGTCTTCTGACAGGAAGACATGATCATTTCACTTTTGTAGAAACTTCTAGAGATTTTGCTCTTCAGACATAGCTTTTGAAAATCCAAGGTGACCTTCAACCCACAATAAGATAGTAGAGAAGGATTTGTAGAAATGAGTTATTAGCATGAGGGTATTATTATGCATGGACATGGGAGAGGGAGGGATTGGAAATGTCCATGGGATGAGTTCGTAGAACAATGAAAGTATTCTTTATCTATTTCATTTCACAATTTTGAATAAACTTGCTCTAGGGTAAGCCATTTGCACTTCTTTTCAGTCTTTCATAATACTTATTAAGGCCTTAAGCTTCATAGACTTAGAGAATGTTCTCCCTGAAAAGCATCTTCAATTCATCTATTCCACCACCACCCTCATTATTTTCCTCAGCTATGAAATGAGAAATTTGGCCTCGATAGCCTTGAAGGTCCCTTCTGCCTCTAAATCTATGGTTTTATGACTAAACGTATAATTCTGTCCCTCATACTCCACACCTTCCTTACTTGCAGTAAGCATTCTACAAAAACTTTATAGTCTCTGAATCCATAAAATTCATAGTATTCTATTCTAATAGCAAAGTATAGGAAGTAAGTAGGGAATGGGACATGTATTATGCTGGGGGTGTTAAGAAAAGAAAGGAGATCATAGTAAAAGAAGATATAAGATGACAAGATAAGCCACTCCTGTTTTGTAGATGTAGATGGATCTATGGATTATTGCACTGGGGTACCTGATGTGACTGAAAGGATCTGCTAAATATCTTCACGTGTGTTGTGAACTGGGACTATAAAGAAAAATAAATTCATTTTTTTCCAGTCCTCTGGTGTGTTAGGAATTTAATTATGATGTTTACTTCAATGGAGTATTTAACTAACTCATATGTTTGGCCTTTTGGGTGACCTTTTTCATTTTTTACTCCCAGCACCTGATGTGTTTCAAAGTACCCTCAGGATACTCATTCATTTTCTTTCTTTTCAAGATAATCTAATCCTTTACAAGAATCATCAGAATTCTGTTTTGCCACCTAGAGACTTCCAGGAGCATCTTCACAAAGATGAAACTGTTTTGGGTTTACAAAGAGGGTGCCACTAGGTAAACTGTATTTCCTAGCAGTAGCAGTGAGTTACGCCAGTCTCCACACATTATCATTTCACCATCAGAATTCTAAGCCTTCTGGGATCCTTTCCTGGGGTATTTGGGGAGAGATCCCACAAGATATGAATCTTGGAGGTGGTCTTTGAGTCTCCTAAGGGACAAATAAATCAAAAGTCACTCAAATGGTTCAATTCACATATACCTTGGACTCTTTGGTAGGAAGAGAAGAATTCCTATAGGAAATAATCTGAGTTTGAGATCTGGTTATGTCAATTAGCTACCACTAAAATAGTATTATTAGCTAGTATGTACATAGCACTTTAAGGTTTACAAACTGTACATTTTATCTCATTTGATCTTACAAGACAATGAGGTAGTTGCTATTACCATTCCCATTGTACAGATGAGGAAACTGAGGCAAACAAAGGTTGTGACTTGCATCATCTTTGCAAATAGAGGTAATAATAGTACCTACTGCACCTGATATATGCCAAACACTGTGCTTAGTGCTTTACAAATATAATCTCATTTTATCCTCATCACAAATAGGTGCTATTATTATCCACATCTTATAGATGATGAAAATGAGGCAAGCAAAGGTTAAATGACTTTCCCAGGGTCATACAACTAGTAAGTATCTAAGGTCAAATTTGAACTCATGTCTTCTTGACTCCAGGTCCAGGACTTTTTAGACCTCACCCCTCCACCACCACCACTGACAACTAGCTGCAAAGGAATTATTGGTAAGTCACTTCATTTGTGTGATCCTCAGTTTCCTCATCTTTAAAATAGGTATGAGGAGGGGGATAGTTAATGAGATGCTCCCTAATGTGCCTTCCAGCTCTAACATGTTATGAGCCTAAGGGAAACACTGACAGATACAAAGAGAGAGGAATAAATATAAGTACAATATTTCTGTATTTCCACTTCTCTACGGTGAAGTCCTACCTGTCTCCTCCCCTATCCTCCAAACATCAAATGGCTCTTCAGATACAGTGTAATGGATACAGGTTTCCAAACACTAGAAGTGGACAGCCTGCCCCTGTCTTTAAATATTTTGGCTGAAAGCAGACCCAGCATAGCGGGGAGTCTAATGTTCTCCCTAGGGCTACTGGCCACAGCTCTTCCATTCTTAGCCCACAGACAGATTATTCACCCTTCCTTGTTGTGCCAATACGTTGGTACTGAGCCATCCACGTTCTTTTTCCCACTTCTCCTCTGACCAGTAGTAAACATTTACAAGGTTTTTGTCCTCAGCATGACATTCAGTCTGTGATTGCAGAGCAAAATAAACTCAATTGTGGTCTTGTTATCATTACGACAGTGCTAATCAACTGGGCAAACTGGACATGTAGCATCAAACTTAGGCCTCACCAAAAATGTGATCAGACATCCATATGGACTTAGCCAAAGTTCTATGTTTTCCATAATATCCAAAAAGCAAAATACACAATACCAATTATACAAATGAGACTTCATCAGGGTAGGCACATATGAACCATTTCTAATATTCCCTAGAAGTGAAAGAACCAGTCTAAATTATATTTTTTGTCTAATAATGCTTTTTGATTATTTCTTTTATACAATTATTATTTTATCTGATAATAGCCTTTGAGACATTCAATATAATAGTGACTTTAATGTCCTTTGTGAAATATTCCCATTTCTTTTAAGCATAAACAATTTTAACTTTGGTGCCATAAGGTAATATCTGAGAGTCATATATGAACCTCCCTGGGACTCTGGAGTGTTCCTGTGTGCCCTAGTTCAAGCACCCCTTCCGACAGTAGAACCACCAAGACTGGTACTGGGCAAAATTGTGACATGTGAAATTTGTGTTTGGTGCTCTCCCATCTGCTTTTCCTGTGCCCTGTTCCTGAGCTTCAATACCCTGAAGACCTAGATTTTAAATCTCCAGCATACTACTTACCATCTACATGACCTTGGACAAAGCCACACCTCCTTGGGACTTAATTTCCTCATCTACAAAATGAGGGGGACCTACAAAATGATCTGTAAGGTCCCTTCCTATGCACTCTCTACTTCAGGAACCCAGCATTGTTTTTTTCTCTTACCAATCTCCAAAATTCAGACTTAGTCTGGGTCTTTTGATTGGTCTTATGTTTAAAATGTCTGAAAACGACTTTAGGTATTATCCCTCCAAGCAACATTTGCATTTTACCTGAGATCAAAGCCTTAAAATTAGAGAACTGAAGCTCTGATAACAGAAGTTCAGGCATCATTGTTGTTAGGAGGTATGGGAGGGAGTTTGGGAACTATAAGAATCTTTCTGGAAGCCAGGAACCAAGGTATGGTAGTGATTAAAATAATGAATGGGTCCAGAGGAAGAGGTCTACCTGTGGGGGGAGGGGAGAAGATACCATCATGATCCAAAAGACTAAGCAGGTTGCTATGTCAAGATTAATCCAAAGATCACTGCATTTGGATCTGGAAACGATCTCAGGCTTCATCTACTTCAGTGGTTCTTAACTTTTTTGTGACACTCATGCCTGTGCCTCTATGAGGACATCTGTTCTCAGAATAATGTTTTTAAATGTATAAAATAAAATATGTAGGATTACAAAGGAAACAATTATATTGAAATAAAGTTATCTGCATTTGTTTAAAGTTCACAAGTCATGAAGCCCTAATAATTCCACTCCATCATTTTTTTTTAACAGTGAAGTTCAGTCCCAAAGAGAAAAGTTTACTAGCTCAATGTTATAAAAGTATTGACGAGTAGACCTGGGATTTAAAATCTAGGTCTATTGGCTGAACATCCAGGGATCTTTCCGTAATCCTACATTCATGTTACTGGTATGAACAAACCCAGGTAAGAGTCATGAAAAAAGGGCCAGAATACTTGTTGAAAGCAAAGGAAGGAAGGATAGCAGAATAGGTCAGAGGCCAAAGGGCTCAAAAGAACAAGATGTCAATGGATGATAGTTTGTCTCACATAAAATATCCGGCTGAACCAGTGTCCTTTTATGACAGTAGCATACTAAATACATCCTCTATTTGATCAGCTGTATCTATATCGTTGGGGTACTCAGTAGAGAAAAAAAATCCAGCAGTTGAGAAAAAAGTATCTTGAGAGAGATCTGCATTCTATATATCAACAGAAGCATGTCAGGAAAGGTGAGCTAATTTGATCTGTATCAGACTTATGAAAATTTGTGAAATAGGTAGTTAGTCTTTGTTAGTTATCTGTTTATTTTCTTTGTTCAAGATGATTGAGACAGACACCTGCATGCATATACATACACACATATACACACATGCACACACAGGGAAAAGTCCATTGATAAGTGCTTACTACCATATAGACATTGAGATAAGCTCTACTAAGTTATTGAGCCTTTCATACTTCTCCCTCGATGTTATTAATACTCTTACCTCCACCCCACTGCTGGTCCCACCAAGGTCTAGCCTCCATCTCAGCACCAATATATTATCCTTCTTCATTTCCCTTTCCCTTACTCCAAGCAAAATGCACCAGCTTACATCCATTTCCTTATCAACCTGTTCTGTTTCCAAGCTAATCTTATAAACTAGTTTATGATTTCTTTTTAAAAAATAAAGCATATTACACATCTCTCTTGATCCAAATGAATATATATATATATATTTAATGTTAGGAATTTCAAGCAGTATGATAGGCAGGAGAGAGATCTTGGGCTCAGGAGTAGGAAAAGGTATTTATTAGCAGTGGCCTAATGGCTCTGCCTGTAGGGCCATCTCTTAGCAAAGGTTTTGCAAGGATCAGGGTAAAACGTTTAAGAAAGACAAATTGAACTATATTTCATGTAAAACCATTCCCCCTTCCCACCCTTCCATCAGTACATTTGTATTTCTCCCTTTCTTTCTCTTTCCTCTGTTTCCCTCACCCCTCTTCATTTCATTTTCTTCTCCTTTGCTCCTTACTTTTCCATTGTCTTAGAATCAGTCAGAAAGTAGATGAGAAGAAGGAAAGGGGACAAGCATTTATTAGATGCCTATTACTGTACCAGGCATGGACAGCTCATCTTCATGAGTTTAAATCTGGCCTCAGACACTTATTAGCTGTGTGACCCTGTGCAAGTTACTTAACCCTGCTTGCCTCAGTTTGCTCATCTGTAAAATAAGCTGGAAAAGGATATGGCAAACCACTCCAGTATCTTTGCCAAGAAAACATCAAATGAGGTCATGAGGAACTGGATACAATTGGAATGACTGAACAGCAACATGTGCCAGATACTGTGTTAAGAGACTGACAAATATCTCATTTGACCACAATAAGCTAGAAGATAGGGAGTATTGTTATACCTATTTTATATTTAAGAAACTGAGACAGACAAAAATTAAGCTAATTGCCCCATGATCACACAGCTAGTTAGGGTCTTGAGGTTAGAATTCAACTCAGGTTTCAACTCCAGGCCTAGTGTTTTATCCTCTTTGCTACTGAGCTACCAAACAGAAAAAAAATGTAAAAGAAATGAAGAAATCTGAGCTATATTGGAGAAAGATGCCTCCAACTATGATCTCTTGTACCATCCCAAACATTACCATAGTACCTTTCCAAACAGTTAAAAGAAAGAAGAATACTACACCTAAAAGGCATAGGTCTCATATAGAGAAGCCAAATTATGCAGGAAATTATGAAGATTTCTCTGACTAATCCCTTCTCAGCTGTCTTCAGTCACTCTAGCAATTCCCTTTAGCACTTGGGTATTTCTGTACAGCTGTGGTTGGTCATGTATGTTTACCTCATAAAACTGTAAATGGCAGAAGTACATCTTTATTCTGTGGTGTTGGAGTTGATTACATTATAGCCTCTGGGAAAGTGGGGACAATATCTATTTATTTTGGAAATTAGAACAGAATGATTACCAGAGTGGGGATACCTGAATTACATCAAGACATTTGGCAAAGTCATTCATAATATCCTTGAGGTTGTTTATAGAGTGTCTGAGCCAAATGATTCTACAGGTATATAGGCTGTCATAGATTAAATTAGTAAATCCCAGGAGCATTTTATAACAGACTGATAATAACCTAGACAAGAGATGGCATGGGACAGTAAACAGAGGGCCAGCCAGCTTCAGAAACAAGACCAGGGTTTGAGTTTTGCCTCTTAAGTATATTAGCTGTGTAAACATGGAACTCTGGCTATAAGTTACAGATGAGTTTGTGGGTGGCATTGTTGAAGAAATTTGTGCACCAAGAGATGTCCACTCCCCAAAAAAGTTTAGTGATCCAGACTCTCCATAAAAAAATAAACCTTGTCGTGGACGAATGCAACAGTAATAGTAATAATTAATAAACAGCTAACATTCATATGGTATGCCCACTTGTGCCAGGCATTTTGCTAAGCACTTTACAAATGCTATCTCATTTGATCCTCAAACAGCCCCGGGCAGTAGATGCTATTATTATCCCCATTTTATAGATGAAGAAACTGAGGGAAGCAGAGGTACGTGACTTGTTCAGTGTCACCCAGCTAGTAGATGTTTGAGGCTGAATTTGAAATCAATCTTCCTAACTCCAGGCCTGGCACTCTTTCCACTGTGCCATCTTGATGACCCTGATGTTATAAAGGTACACACATACTGATGAGATCACAGATCCATGAAAGCATCAAAATCATAGGATCGTAAATTTAGGGCTAGAAAGAATTTAGTATTAATATGTCCAACTCTCTCATTTTACAGAGGAGGAAACTAAAGACTAAAGAAGTGAAGACATCCTTTCTCCTGACTATCCATTTTCACCTATTGTCCATATTTCACTATGTGTTTTCCAATCCTGGATTTCTTTCCTTCCTCATATCTGTCTCCTGACTTTCTTCAAGTCCCAACTAAAATCCTGCCTTCTAAAAGAAGATTTCACCCCCCCTCCCCAAACCAGGCACTTCATGTTAGAGCCTTCATTCTAAGACCACCCCTAATTTATCTTGTATGTATCTCATTTGTGTGGAGTTGTTTGCATGATGTCTCCACCATTAATCTTAGAGTTCCTTATGAGCTAGGGACTCTTCATCATCTTTCTTCGTAATCCCAGCACTTAGCACAGTCCCTGATATGTAGCAGGTACTTCATAATATCTTGTTGACTTGACTCCTTGACTTTAAGTGACTCAGCCATAGTCATATGGGTAAGTGTCAGAGCCAAGAGTAAAATCTAGGTCTTTCTACTCCAAATTCAACATATTTTCCAGGTCAAAATGGAGAGGATTCTCTACTGCTTTGCTTCACAGTCCTATCCCTAGTACTGTTCTGTTGGACACTTTTATGGAAGACTTAGATAAAGATGGAGATGACAAGTATTTTTTAGGTTTTCAAATTGTACAAAGGTGAAAGGAATAGCTCACTTCTCTGACATTTAACATACATCACAACCTTACCACATCCTACCTATTTAGGCCTAACACTACACCACCCTTCATTCACTCTGTGGTTCAGTAAAACTAACCTTAATGTTCCTCACATGGAACATTCCATCCCCAATCTGTGTGACTTTGCACTGGCTGTACCCCAATGCCTGGAATTCATTTCTTTCTCAACTTTCACTTCATAGAGATTTTTCTGAACCTCAATTCAAGAATCCCAGTATACCTAGAGTCTTTTCTGATTCTCATGAGCCACTAGTACCATCTCCTCAAAATCATTTGCAGCTATTTTATGAACATATAAATATGTACATCTGCGTCCTCTTATAGAATATAATCTCAGAGGGAAGGGATGGTTTCGGTTTCAACTTTGTAGTTCCAAAGGTTAGCAATGTACCTGGCTTGCTGATTGATTGATGACCAGATCATGTCTGGAGCACCATGGTCAGTTCTACATATCACATTCTATGAAAGTTGTTGACAACCTGAAATTAATTGATTGAAAAAAATGATTAGGATGGCAAATTATGTGCAAAATTTTTGAGTTTACCTGTCAGCCATGCTTTGCGAATGCCATGATCATACCTCACACTAAGGTACCTGTTCAACATTGGGGATAGAATAACCTGCCACTATACCACCCATTGCTAGTCAGAAAGACAAGTGGAACCTGAGTAATATTGTTAGGATTGTGAAAGCAGTTTTCTTTCCATCGACAGGAAAAGACCTGACTTGCCTTTTGGAACAAGGAAATTTGGCTGAGGTTGGAAATTCAGAAGATATGACATTGCCTTCGGTTCTGAAGAAGGCAAAGTTGAAGAGGCCTTGACTTCAATTACTCTCTGTCAATCATAAAACAAATGTATACAATGGAATCATGCCACAATTCCATATCATACAAAAAAAGCCAATAAACAAAAAATAAACCTTTAAATTAGAGGTGGGGAGGTCTCTAGTCATCTTTGAGGCTCTAATTAAGTGAGATACATATTTTGAATGTTTTCTATTATTTGCAAATCTACCATAACAAAAGGACTATATTGCAACAGGTACCTACAAAAAGTAATTCCTGATTATTTCCCACTTCTTTCCTTCACCTGTAAAACCAGTTCTGAGGCTGTCTGACAGATTCAATAGAAATACAAATTAGCAAAAGTATCTCTGAGGACTTTGAAACACTGAACATGTTAACGTGTTAATTTTAGTATCTCTAAGTGATAGGGAGGAAAACAGTTGATATTAACCTTAATTTACAGAGGAAGACCCTGAAATACAACCGAGTTAAATAGTTATTCCAAGGTCATATCCAAAGGTAGGAGGCAAACAGAAATAACATCTAGAGTGCTCTACATAAATGGTGACTCAGAGAAATGTAATTCAGCAATTCACAAAACTCACGGCCCATTATGTCTTGGTACTATGGTGTTTGGAGCTGCTGCAAGAATATTTTTTCATCTCACAAATGTACGTGTGCAGAGATACTGTCTCCCATTCTGGGGTGTTGTCCCTTATCATCTATGCCTATTAGAATCTCGAGCTTCTCTTAGGTTTCAACTGTCACCTCCACCAAGAGATCTTTCTTGATCTCTCTAGATAAAAATGTTGCTCCCCAAAAGACATATTTATTTTGAATATGTCTTTTATTTGTCTGTAGAAACATTCTGTCCCTCAAGTAGAATATAAGCTATTATATTTTTAAAATATTTATTTTCTTGCAATTACATACTAAAGTCATTTTAAACATATTTTCCAAAAATGTTTTGAGTTCCAAATTCTATCCCTCTTTTCCTCCTTCACCTTCCCCCTCTCTATTATAGCAAGGATTCTGATAGAGTTTATATATGTGCAATCAGGTAAAACATTTCCATCTTGGTCATTTTATATAAGAAAATAGAAAGACAAAGAGAAGGAAGGAAGGAAGGAAGGAAGGAAGGAAGGAAGGAAGGAAGGAAGGAAGGAAGGAAGGAAGGAAGGAAGGAAGGAAGGAAGGAAGGAAGGAAGGAAGGAAGGAAGGAAGGAAAGAAGGAAGGAAGGAAGGAAGAAGGAAGAAAAGGATACCCATCAGCTAGCACAACTCCTGTCGCATAGTATCCAAGATGTTTAAAGATGCTTAATGACAGATTGCATTTTACTTCTAAAGTAAAATTGTTGAAATGTCCCACTCATAATTAAAGAAAGTTATAATCCACTTAACCTCATGCTAAAGTGGAATATTTTATCCTTAAATGAAAAGCATGAAAGTTGCTTTACAAGTTTTCCAAATCTTAGAAAAGTGATAACATATTGCTTATATTTAGCTTTTTCTTTGCTAATCCTTTATTCCCTTTTGATATAGCAAGAATCTTTAATAAGGAAAGTTGACATAACTTAAATAAACAGATAAACAAGCTTAAAATAAATATTTGCAAAAAAGGAGGATTAAAACAACTTACTATTCTGATGATGTTTAATGAATGTTAGCTGACTATCTGACACTTTAAATGCAAGATTTCCCCAAAGTTTTACTGCTTTAAACTTTAATAGTCTAAAAAGGATCAAGATTTTTGAAACTGTATGTATATGTATGCATGTGCATGTGTGTACACATGCATGCGTATTCACACAGACACACACATACATATTTGAAGATAAATCCAAAGTGTTCTTTGAATGCCAGTCGCAACCCAGCCATAAATGAATTGCTCATCTCATAACTAACACTTTACTGGAATGTTGGCATAAGAAAGGACTACTTATTTGATCTTGGGAAAACTATTAAGACTTTTTGAGTCTCAGTTTCCTCATTTGCAGAACGATAGAGTTGAAATATATGATCTAAGGTTCCTTACATCTGGAAGAATTTATGATTATGACATTTATGTCAGAAGCATCTTAAGAAAGCACAAAAAAGATTTTTTTGAAAATCAAAAATGTCACATGACTGTCTTGGAAAAAATCTTGAATCACAAGAAAAGGATTTTTTAAACTAAAAATATTATTTGACTGATATTTAATTTGTTGTCCTTTTAAAAAGAATGAAACAGAAATGTGAGGCTAACTGCAAGAGAGTTATATCAGGAAGAAGAAATCTGTAAAGTGATAAAAACTATATGAGAAGAAATGTCACTATGGGAGACCAGAGGCAGGATAAGGATAGTAGAATTCTCTCCATTAATGCTGATTTCAACCAGTCTAAATCTTAGCAAATGTGACTTCTGTCACTGGGGGAAAAATGCAAGCTTCTCAAATGCTGGCTACCCAGGTCCTGAGATTAAAGAAATACATCTTATTGCCAGGTTCACACTTGGTAAGACTTTTCAGACCTAGTTATCCATGGGCATAGGTTTCTAATACTTAGGTTCACTTACATACAAAAATCACCTAAAATACAAATTCATAGTCATAGTAGCTTTCTTTTTCTATCTCTCTACCCAAATATGGTTCTTGTTTATCACCTGATTGGGCCCCAGAGCCTTTTTAAAACCATGTTCCTTTTAACAGTGATTATTCCTATAGTAACAACTTACAACAAAGCAAGGGATGGACAGAGAGAGCCAAGGAATAAACCATGGTGAATTCAATAGTACTTTTTAATTTGAATTATAAGCTCCTGGGTAGGGGGAAGTAGATACTACCACTATGATGTGCTTACTATTATTACTACTATTAATGACCTTTCGTTCCACCAAGTTTATCATTTTCTTGTGACTCCCTTCCCTTTTCTGTAGCACCATGGAATTTGTTCTCAAATGGGCAGATAGGTGCATTTTCCAAAAACAAAAGGCACCTAGTTGGAAAATTATTCACCAGCATATAGTTTGCCATCAATGTAAATGGTCACAAAATAAATATATGCTATTTACTCATTGGAAATTCAACTGTAACAATGCTCATCGTTCACTTTATCTGCCAATATATTTCAATACTGTAGTTATTCAGACGTAATCTAACGTTCCCTGGGGTGTACCAGTTTTTTGTCTTTCTTTATATTATGGAGAGCATATCCACAAAGAAACAATAAGAAATAAGGATAGGAAGCACTCCTGCCAAAATTGGAATGAAAATCTTGGCAATGCTACTGTGGGATTTTCTATTTGGATATAAAAGATGAGCAATGCAAGCTGCTGTTTGTTTAGAAAAAGTAGGATTGAAGTTCTTCTTATGTGAACATCTGCCATATGACACCAATTGGAACAGAACCACAAACTAAATAGAAGCAACATCTGCGTAGTGTGTTGTCTATCACTAATAATACACAAAGTGGAAGGAAACAACAAAAAAAAGGCATTTAGGATGTCTTGATGGAGAATTCAAATGAAACAGTTTCAAAAAGAGCAAATGCCAAAAGAAAACATACTTTTTCCCCCTTTAAATACTATAAACTTTCTAAGCCACAGAAACTGTTTCCTAGTGTTTAATACCTCTAGGATGAATACCATTAATCTGTAGGAGGGGGAGTTTTTTTTAATTACACATATAACATCAAAGTTACAAAAATAGATCAGGAAGCTGAAATTGAAAGCAGAGGATAAAATAAAAGAGATGTTCTAGTGTAGACTCTTAACAGCAAAGGGGTGGATGGTATGTCTATGTAGTTTTCCCGAATAGAAGGAACTGAAGGATTATGGAAGGCAGCCCTGTGGAATGGGAAACATTTTTGCTACATAGAACTGAATATAATGATGAGCAGTTAGAGACATGTCAGAATAACTGATCTGCTTAAGGAATGACTTGATCGGACAGCATCTACAACACACCAGGACCTAGTGATTGTAACTCCTCTTCAACGTCTCCTCCTTTTCTTCCTTGCCACTGCTTGATGAACTGGCAGAGCTTATCCTTGGGGGCTGTCCACTATCTTTAACCCTTTCTTATTTTTGTCTGTATTTTTTTATATTGAGTTTTGTCTCTAGACAAAGACAAAATGAGGTTATTATATTCAGACAGAGTGTTTGCTATAAATGAGGGGACTATGGGGAAGAACACAGGAGAATCCAACAACCCTGGACTATATTCAAAAAATCTCTCTCTCAACTGCTCCCCTTTTCTCCCTCCTCCCTTCCTTTTCTTTCCCTCTCTTCCGCACTCTCCAAAATTAGGGGCTTCACTAGCTATTAAATAATAGGAAAGAAGAATAAATTTAATAAGACAAAAGAAACCACAGAACATCATGGAAAAATACGCTGAAATATCAATTGGTCGTGTCATAGAAAAGAAGGGCTAATGAAGACCAATAGATAGAAAGTGTAGAAAGAGTAGCTTTTTTAGATGATGAATTGGGGGAAGGAAGGAGGAGGCAATGTCACTGTATAGGGAAGAAATATAAGATGATGTCAGGATGCGTAAAATTTTACCGTTGTTGGTAGGGTAGATCATAGAGATAAAGTTAAAAGCCAACGCATGCTCAACTATTTCTTTTCTCTGAAAAGTGGAAGAATCATTTCTTCAATATATAGCAGGATATAAGGATTTGTTTTTAATCCTTTGCTTACCCTCAGCATCCCCCTCATCAATTTGGTAGTCCCTTCATTGAACTAGCTCAAAAAATTAAGTTCCATTTGACGGAATGGAGTATTCTGTGTTCTTCGTTGGTCGAAAACACTAAATTGTGTTATAAGTTAATTGATAAGTAACTGGATTCCCCATCTCCCTTATCAGATTTATGGGGAATAGAATTCTGGTGACATTTGGAAACAGAGTGAATAATAAAGTCATGGAACTGAAGCTTGAGTGATAGATAATAAGTAACAATAATAGCGAGCATTTATACAGCTCTTTAAGGTTTACAAAGTGCTTTACAACTATTTCTCACATTATCTTCACTACAATGCTAAATGGCAGGTGCTATTATGATTCCCGCTTTTATACATGAGGATATTAGGACAGAAGTTAAGTATTCTTTCCAGCGTCACACAGCTGGAACTTATCTAAGGTAGTATTTGTACACATTTCCTGACTCCAGCTCCAGCATGTGCTACTTAGTTAATAATATTACAATTTTATTTAGAACGTTAAGCTCTGTAAAATACTTTGATCCTAATAAAAATGTTGAGGTAAGTTCTTTGAGAGAATTACCCAGGGTGTCATTGCTTATAAGAATTGGAGAGAATTTTTGGACCCAGGTTCCCTTACTCCAAGGCATCCTCTAACCCATGTTTCTTACCTTTCCCTTTGAAGGACCTTTGAGGCCATCTATTTCCATAGGATAACAGGTTTAAAATTAGAAAGAACATTAGAGTTCTTCTAGTAGAACCTCTTTATTTTACAGATAAGGAAAACTAAGTTCCAGAGGGGTTAAGGGTCTTGACCAAACTCAGAAAAACTTGGGTTTCAGGTCAGCTATTCTGACTCCAAATCTATTATTATTTCTTTGTTGTGGGGTAGGGGGGAGAGATAAATTATATTTTATTTCCCCTCTCAATTACATGTTAAAAGAATATTTAACTTTTAAAATATTTAACTTTTTAAAACTTTAAAAAAAAACTTTTTAAAACTTTTTTGAGTTTTAAATTCTATTCTTTCTTCCTTCCTACCCAGACAGTAAACAATCTGATAGATTATACATGTGCAATCATATAAAATATTTCTATATCAATAATTTTGTATAAGAAGATTTGAAGAAACAAAGAACGAATGAATGAATGAAAAATAGCATGCCTCAGTCTGTAGTCATACACTATCAGTTCTTTCTCTGGATGCTGGTAGCATGTTTCATTATGAGTCCTTTGGGACCATCTTGAATCATTGTGTTGCTGAGAATATCTAAGTTAATCACAGTTCTTCATCATACAACACTTGGTTACTATGTACAATATTCTCCCCATTCTGCTCACTTCACTTTACAGCAGTTCATGCAAGTCTTTCTAGTCTTTTTTTCCTGAAATCATCTTGTTTGTCATTTCTTATAACAAAACAATATTCCATCACAATCATATACCACAACTTGTTCAGTCATTCCCCAATTGATAGGCATCCCATTAATTTTCAATTCTTTGTCACCACAAAAAGAGCTACTATAAATATTTGTGTACATGTGGGTATCCCCCCTCTTTTTTGAAAAATCTTTGGGATATAGACTTAGCAGAGGTATTGCTGGTTCAAAGAGTATGCACAGTTTTATAGCCCTTTGGGTATAGTTTCAAATTGCTCTCCAGAATGGATAGATCAGTTCACAACTTCACCAACAAGTCATTACTGTCCCAGTTTTCCCCCTGTAATGGCAAGCAAAATAGGATCTTTTGCTATTTTTGTTTTAGTATAATCAAGTGCCACTGATTAAATAGTGTGATTAAAGAAGATCTTCCCCACCTATTAATGGGCCTAGGAAGATTTGTAGGAAAGCCCTCACCTTTTGTTAATGAGGCACTATTTCTCAAGGGTTGTGATGCCCTCTAGCTCTAAAAAGTGTATAAAGACTCTGAGGTGCAGTTTTACTTTGGGGATTAGTTTTTGGAAGAAGGTTTGTGTGGCTGATGAGGCTCTAGGAAGCCACTAAGCAGCCCTTCAGCTTTGAGAACGCAGATTTCATGCTTTCCTCTCTGGTATCTAGAGTCAGACAGGGTCCAATTGTCTGTTGAATTCAGGCAGAGAAAACCATGTCTGTTGATCTTTGGATTTCTCTGTCTTATCTTTGAAATTCAGGATGCTGCCTCCCTGAACTAACTGAATGGTATACGTACTTGGTTAAAGGAATAATACATGTGCTTGATTAAAGTGATTGTTAACCCCTTGAAAGTTGCTTTCTTTTTATGAATGCAGATCTAAGAACCTGTGATAGCAAGCCCCACTGTGTATGTTGAGGTGCTTACTGATACATAAAGAAAAAAAATATGGTAGCAGCAAAAATATATGGTACTCCCCTTAGGAAATCCACTTGACAATTTTTTTCCTAAAACTGGAGATAAATCATGGGAATTATACTTACTTCAGTACTTTTAGTGTCTGTAATTTCATCACTCTAGAGGATATCTCTATCCATACAGATTCCAAGACTACTTGGGGTAAGAATGGTTGTTGGAAATGGCATCATTCTATAGCCAAACTGGTGATGATCCCCTCTGAAAGTGGTTAGACTAGCCCCTGGACAGCAATCCTTTACTGGAACCATACTCAAAGTCTTTCCAACCTTAATAGATATACCCAGGTAGTGCTCTTTTTTAACTTTTGTGAACCCAAGGTCACCAATACTCACCAACAAAGCATCACACAGTATGCCTCTTTAGAAAATGAACTTCTGAAAAAGTGAATTGAACAAAAATAAAGGAATGTAGTATATAATTGTCTGCTGAATTTATAAACTGGTGATTCATTGGGACAGGGAGATAGATAACTAGCATCCTGAAGTTCCTTCCAGCAGTTCCTACTAAGTTTGGAAAAAAAAAAACTTCTGTATGCTTGTCATCTGAGGACAGTCCAGCAAAGATCAGAGAGGCTCATCACCACAAAGCTTTGCCAATACTCACAAAGACCATATACTTATATGTGTACAGCTGAAATCTAATTAATGGAAGAAGTACCTATATATACAAAATTACTGAACCTTGGAGAATTCAATTAAGTAGCTGGAAGCCACAGTATAGTATTGCACTTACAGAAAAACTGGAATTCAATTATTGTCTGAGATACTTACTATGTGACCCTGGGCAAGCCACTTAACCTCTCCTTGCCTCAGTTTCCTCATCTGAAAAATAAGACTAATAAGAATGCCCACCTCAGGAGGTGATTGTAATGATTAAATGAGGGGAAAATATATAGAAAGCACTTTGGAAACCTTGGAAACCTTGAAGCGCTCTCTCTCTCTCTCTCTCTCTCTCTCTCTCTCTCTCTCTCTCTCTCTCTCTCTCTCTCTCTCTCTCTCTCTCTCCCACACACACACACACACACACACACACACACGCAACCATTAACACTGGCTGTGTGAATTAGGTACACAAGACACAGTAATCAAGGATTATAGCAGTCTATTGTTTGATAAACCCAAGGACCTGTGCTTCTGGGATAAGAACTCACTGTTTGACAAAAACTTCTGGAAAAACTGAAAAATAATGTGGCAGAAACTGGGCATAGCCCAAAGTCTGACACCGTATAACAGAAGAGAGTCCAAGTGGGTACACAATCTAGGTATAAAAGCTGATACTGTAAACAAATTAGGGGAGCAAGGAATAGTGTATTTGTCACCTTTATGAAGAATGAAGAAATTTATAACCAAACAAAAGATAGAGAACATTATGAAGTGTAAAATGGATAATTTTGATTACATTAAATAAAAAAGTTTTTGCACAAATAAACTCAATGCATCCAAGATTAGGGGGGAAGCACAAAACTGGGAAATAATTTTGCAACTAGTGTCTGTGACAAAAGCATCATTTCTATAATATATAGAGAACTGAGTCAAATTTACAAGAATACAAGTCATTTCCCAATTGATAAATGGTCTAAGGATAGAATTTCAGAGGAAGAAGTTAAAACTATCTGTAAGTCAAATAAAAAATGTTTTAAATAACTATTGATTAGAAAGATACAAATCAAAATAACTTTCATCTATCACATCATACCTATCAGACTGGCTAACATGATAAACCAGGAGAAAGATATATGTTGGAGAAAATATGGTAGAGTCGAAAAACTAATTCAATGTTCATGGAGCTGTGAGCTGATCCAAACATTCTGGAGACCAATTTGAAACTATGCCCACAGGGCTATAAAAATGTGCATACCATTTGACCCAGCAATACTGTTTCTAAGCCTGTAGCCCAAAGAGATTAAAAAAATGGGAAAAGGAAACACATACAACAAAAATATTTAAAGCAGCTCTTTTGGTAGGAGCCAAGAACTGGAAATCGAGGGGATGCTCATCAATTGAGGAAGGACTGAACAAGTTGTTGTATATGAATGTAATGTAATACTATTGTGCTACAAGAAATAACGAACAAGTAAACTTCAGAAAAACCTGGAAAAACTTGCATGAACTGATGCTGAGTGAAGTGAGAAGAACCTGGAGAACATTATACACACTAATAGTCACAGTGTTTGAGGACTGTTTTTGATAGAATCATCCCTTCATAGCAATGCAAGGACCTAAAACGATTCCAAAGAACTTGATGGAAAATTCTATCCACATCCAGAGAAGAACTCTGGAGCCAGAATACAGAATGAAGCATACTATTTTCTCTTTTGTTATTTTTTATTTTGTTTTGTTTTTCTCATGGTTTCTCCCATTCATTTTAATTTTTCTATGCAACATGTAACATGAGTAATGTGAAAATGTATTTAATGGGAATGTATATGTAGAGCCCATATAAGATTGCATGCAGTCTTGGGGAGGGAAGGGGAAGGGAAGAGGAAAAAATTAGAAATTTATGAAAGTGATTGTTGAAAACTGAAAACATTAATTAATAAATTTTTTTGGGAAAGAGGAATGGATTCTATTGTTAAAGAGTAATTACTGGTCAATTCCAAATAATTAAACAAGAACTGGTTGTGAGAGCCTTTAAGCTAATGTTAGTCATAGCTCAGACTTTCTGTGCTTTGAAAATGAGCAATAATAGTATTAAATATCATATGGTGCAGGCTTATAAGATAGAGTAATAAGATAATTTCTCACTGGAGTAATATCCTTTCCTAATTCACATACTAAGTAGTTATACTGCACCAGATTTTTCTTTTTCTTTTTTACTGTATCACTCTATAAAATAATGAATCTTCAATATGTTAAGAAGTTAATAACTAAGGTAAAATTTCATTTTTCATGGATGTATACAATATGCCCTCATTATTTTATGCCTGAAATGCACATAAAGCATTTATGATAAAAATGATATGCTTTTCTACAACTCAGAACACCAAAAAACATTTTTTTCTCTTGATCTATGGAGAAAGTTAAAAATATGAAGATCCCTCCCTCTATCTGTGAGTTCATAGGTCCAGATAAGATAAAAGAAAAGAGTTGTCCCTGTTGTCTGTAGATGAACTCTTACCTAGCCCCACAAACCATGTCTTACAATAGAAGTTGACTTTTTTTTTATCAAGTGTATAACCTTCATTCAATCCTATTAAATTTGAATGTATTTGATTCAATCTGCTTTTTATATCATAAGATCTTTGGGGATCTATGTTATATATTATGTTAGTTATATCTCCCAGATTTTCTTAGCTACAGATTTGATAAGCCTGACATTCATGACCTCTCTCAAGGTATTGATAAAAATCTTAAATACTATAGGGCTGTTTTGATAGAGTCACTCACCAGTTTGGAGTCTTCCTAATATTTCTACTATGTAGCCTGCATCTTTCTACCTGATTTTTCTCCAGAAAATCATAAATTTTTCCCAAACATTGTGCTAAAATGTAAGTTATCTACATTTCTTTGCTCTACCAATAAAATAACTGTCAAAAAATGGAAGAGGAAAAAAATTTTAATTTTGCAAATTCATTTATTAATAAAGGCATTCAAGGAAACAGAGGGTTGAGCTTAGAATCAAGAAGACCTGAGTTCAAATTGTGCTTCAAGCACTTACTAGCTAAGGAACCCTGGCAGAAATAATGTGGTAAATATTTAACAATCAGATTTTGGCTTGCAATACGCTTTTAAGTTTAGTCTGCAATATTCATATTTTCTTCATCACTTTCCTAAGTCCACACAGAAAAGACAAAAACAGAAAATTAAGCCCTGATATGTATGTCAATTTTTGAAGTGTGGATTCTCATGCTGAAAATTCAGCAATTGCTTTCCAAGATACCCTTCGAGCCTGGACAAGTCATCCTGTACCCTCAGCTTCCTCATCTTAACGTACGGGGAATAAGAGCACCTAAACACAATGTTATTGTGAGTATCAAATGAGATAATATGTTCAATATTTGTAAATCTTAAAGTACCATATAGATTTTTGTTACTATTATTAAGTCATGATGGAACTTTTTTGATTACACCCTATATCATTTTACTATTGCTCAATTCACTTTTTATTTCCTTTTCTATATGTTGATTAAGTATTCCTTTAGTAATTCCTTCTAAAACTTTTGCCAGTTTTTGAAATAAAATTCACTGTTCTATTTCTAGACTTTACTGAGTTCCCTTAAAATATTTTTCATACATTTCTTCTTTTCTAGTCCCACAACAGTTAGCCCACTTTCCATAATTAAAAAAAAAATCATTAATAATGACCCACCATACACATTTATCGTTTCTTTCAGGTTCTGGGACAGATTAATTCTTGCCATAATGACTCATATCCATCCTGCTGTTTTCTTTTTACCTTTTCAACTCTCTATTTTGTTCACACTTGTTCCTCTTATAGGAACTTCTCCTTCAATGCTCGAATTCTATCTCCTAGATAAAGTCTTTCCTAATCTCTATAGATGCTAGTGCTACTTATCTCATCTCCCCAACCCCATCCCCCCAGTGACATTGTATCCATTTTATATTATCTATCTGCCTGTCCATTCATATGTCCATTTATCTATCTATCCATCCATCCATCCATCTATCTGCCTTTTCACCTGATCAGATTTAAGTTTCTTGAGCTCAGGGCACATATTGCTTAAACTTTATATTTTTCGTCCATAGAAGAATCGCTATAAGTAGGAGACACAATAAATGATTGGTGGTTGAGTGATTCTATTCTCTCCAGTCCAAAAATAATTCCTTTTGTCAGAAAAAAAATAAACAATATGAGAGTTGAGCAGCTATGCCTTTTCTATGCTGCCAATTGTCATCATACCACCCAATTCAAGCAGTGATCATTTCCCTTCTTTGACCTATTTTTTGTCCCAAATATGCAAAGATACTTTGTGTTAATTTCTGTGAATGATGAATAAGAAAAATTAATAAGATATGCTTCCTATGTTCTTGTCTCAGTTGAAAAATCACTCCTTCATTTCGCCTTTTTTATTTTCAAAATAATAATCATACATTGAACCATTTCAATTGGATTAATGATTATCATTGGATGAAGGAAAATAACCTTGTATAAAATTGGATGTGTTTTGTTTTCCTTCTAGCAGGCAGGATTTAGGCTTACACAATACTAAAACATCTTGTAAAAAGAAGTCAATTTGATGTAAAACTGTCAGATCAGCTGCCTGAAGTTCTCTAAGCAAAGCAGCTATATAATTGACTGATTTTCCTCCTGAATTGACTGACTCGGATGCATAACAATCTATATTCATGTAATCATATCCAAACAAATAAAAATAAGGAAAAAGAATTGCATGTTCCTTTATAGTCCCAAACTTAGTTTACTACTCTTAAAATCAGTATCAGTGAAGTCACAGAGGATAGGACAAGCATTACACCTATTATTTCCCTAGGTATAGCAAACACTTCTTACCAATTTACATCTGCAAGTTCTCTTCAAATTGTAGTCTGAGATCTGTGTTAAGGCATTAAGAGATTAAGTGACTTGCCCAAAGTCATACTAAGAAGATCTGTTAGAGTCAGGACTTGAACACACATCTTTCCAGCTACTGTTGGGAAAAGAGGCTTAGGATCCTAACAATTTCATTTCTTTTCTATTCCTTATTTCTCATACAAATTAATTCAAGAATATACTATAAAAAAGCAATACATTTTCAAAGAACTGTAGAATATCACATATTCTAAGGGCCCTAAGAAGTCAACAAGTTGAACTTTAAGAGTTAGTGCCCTGTACAGTCACCCAGATATAGATTCCTATGACAGGTAACTTATTCCCTAGTGAGTTTATTTTATTTTTGGAAGGTCTTACTCTTATTTTTCTCATGTCATATCTGTTGATTCTCTCTTAATCAGGCTCAAAAAATGGTATGTGGAAAGGTTTCTCCCTTCATTTCCATCCTAGGGCAATAATTTGGAACTTTTTAAATTCCTGTCAAAAAATGAGGCCTTCCAGGAGAAAGGGAACTATCTTTTCTTGACTCATTGGTAGGAGTATGGGGAGAGAAAAAGGTAATACCTGAAGTCCACAGTACCTTTCCTTAAGAAGGTGGGGTCCCATTGGAAAGGGAAAGGATGATATATTGTCTGTTCATGGGTTTGGGTGCAAGTCATGGACTGGCTATATATGCTATCATATGACATAAAGTATCTCCTATAGATGATATAATGTTAACCAGAGTGCTTGCATGAGATCTTTGGGCCATAATTATGAGCCAAATTATGATGTTCCTGTTTTAAAACCTTGGTTAGACATGATAAAAAAATAGAATTTATGAGAGAAAAACCCAGTAAGAACTCTAGAAAATGTTCAGATATTTGAATCCTTGAGGCTATCCATCACAATCATATCATGCTGCATGCAAACATCATGATCTAGGTCAGGAATTCATCAGTCATTTCTCTAGCTGATTTCTCTAGCATTCTCCCATCATAGATTACTCTCCTTTAAATCTTCTCCCAGTTCTCTCTCCCATACTTCTTCCTCTTTAACAGGTTATTTACTTTCCATGAAGTTGTTGCTCAGGCCTTTGGTCATGTCCAACTCTTCCTGACCCCATGAACCATAGCATGTCTGGTTCTTCTATCTTTCACTTTCCCTCAAAGTCATCCAAGTTTCTGTTCGTTGCATCTATGACACTACATATCCATCGCATCCTCTGCCATATAAGTTTCCTTTTTCATCATCTTTCCCAAAGTTGGGGTCATTTCCAATGTGCCCCATCTTTTCATTGTGTCCAAAGTATTTAAATTTCAGTATTTGAGCTTCCAGTACACAACCTGGATTAATTCCTTTAAATGTTGATTGATTTGATTTCTTTGTTGTCCAAGTAACTCTTAAAAGTCCTCTTTAGCACTACAATTTGAAAGTGTCATTCTGATTATAACTCCTTGTAATCTAACTCTCGCAGACATACATTGCTACTGGAAAAAAAAAAAACACATAGCTTTGACTCTACGGACCTTTGTCAGTCAGGTGATATCTCTACTTTTTAGTATGCTCCCTAGATTTACCACAGCTTTCCTCCCAAGGAGCAAGTGTTTTTAATTCCATGGCTGCAGTTGCTATCTGTGGTGATCTTTAATATAAAATCTGCTAGTGCTTCCATTTCTTCTCCCTCTATTTACAAGGAAGTGATGGGACCAGTTATCAAGATGTTAGCTTTGTTGTTTCTGAACTTTGTCAGCTTTTGCACTCTCCTCTTTCACCCTCATCAAGAAGTTTCTTAATTTCTCTTCATTTTGTACCATCATAGTGGTACCACTACATATTTGAAACTATTGATATTTCACCCAGCAGCCTTAATTCCAGCTTTGAATTCATCCATGATGGCATTTTGTGTAATGTACTCTGCATGTGAGTTAGAGTAGTTGACAGTATTGAGCCTTGTCCTTCACTTCCAGTCTTAAGCCAATCAAATGTTCCATGTTCACTTCTGATTGTCACTTCTTAGCCTGCACACAGGTTCCTCAGAAAACAATTAAAATGATCTTGTACTTCCATCTTTTGCCAAATTTTGTTGTGATCTACACAGTCAATTGCTTTAGTGTGGTCAATGGAGCAGAACAAGATTTTTTTTTCTTGGAATTTCTTTGCTTTCTCCATAATCCACCTACTGTTGGCAATTTGGTGGTTGGTTCTTCTACCTCTTCAAAAACTAGCCTGCTCTTCTAGTAATTCCCAGGTTACATATTGCTGAAGCCTTGCTTATAGAAGCTTAAGCATAAGCTTGCTGGTGTGTGAAATGAGTGCAATTGTTTGGTAATTTGAACATTCTTTGACATTCCCTTTCTTTAGGGTTGGGATGTAAACTGATCTTTTCCAATCTAGTGGCCACTGTTGAGTTCTCCAAATTTGCTGGCATATTGAGTACAGCGTGTTAGTAGCAGCAAGATTTGGTGAACAATGCTTCCCGAAGGCCACGTGACTTCATTCTTCAGGATGCCTGGCTCTAGATCAGTAACCACTAGCGATTTAAAGATCTTTTCTGGTTTAATTCTTTGGTGTATTCTGGTCACCTCTTCTTAATCTCTTCTGTTTCTGTTAAGTCCCTACAACTTTTGTCTTTTATCATGCCCATTTTACATGAAACATCCATTTGATATCTCCATGAAGGTGAACATCAATTACTACTGAGGAGATCCTTTAATTTGTTCTTTCTAATAAAATGTATTCTTTCATTTCTGTATATCCATAGTGAGTTACTTTATACTATTAATATCACATCAGTGATAGTAATAAAGTCAGATCTGCCTCCCTTGTTAAGATTTCTAAAATGCTTCATTACCCACCCATATCCTTTTAATCAGTGCATAAATTGCTAAGTTTTTAGTATCATTTTTAAACTTGTTGCTTATGGTCTCACATGAATTACTCTCCAGGTAAAAAACAACAAAGATAAAGAAAAACAACTAAAAATAATGTATTATTCTCAAAGGTGTGTGTGTGTGTAAGTGTGTGTGTGTGTGTGTATGGATGGATGGATGCTTACATATATACACATACGTATGTATATACAAATATATGTGTATGTGTGTGTATGAGTGTTACCTGCCAAGGAAGCCACTGATTTTGTTCCTTAAATCATAGTAATTTTAATTTTGTATATAATTGTTCATGTTTGGCTTCTATATGTTCTCTCCCCTCCATGATATGATATACTTGGAAGGTTATATACATACATAGAATGTACATATACATACACACATATTTGCATATATAATACCTTAGAAAAAGATACTGAAGTTATATTTTTCAAGGATGAGAGAGAGAGTGAGAGATTAAATGTTGCATGTTTTCGATGACATTTGTCAATTTGGAAAGAATTTTTAAAATCATTTATTTGCATGTCTTTTTTAATAAATGACTGATTATCACTGTTAAATTAGAACTATGGAATAGTCTAAGGGAAATTTGCCTCATAAACCTCCCCCATTCTGTCATTTCATATGTTCATATAGCCAAAGTGATATTCTGCTTTCTGTAAACTCCAGACCTCAGGGCCTCATTTTAAAAACATTTCTACAAAGGAAAACAGAAATGCTTTCTTTTGCCTTGTTCTTTTCCCCTTGGGTATGGTATGCAAAGGAGTCCTCATTTTATTGTGGTTATCATGATGGCCTTCAGCAGGAAACCATCTCCCTGACATAAGCACATCAATTTAGATAGTCTTAGTTTAAAAGGTTATTCACTTATAATAATGTCTTTTAATCTTAAAAAACTAGTCTTTTAATGGTCAAAAAAAATGTTTAGCTCCCAATGTCCCCTCTATTGACCTCGGGCCAGGATACTAGGAATATCATTACGTGTGTCTCTAGAATAAAAGGTAGAAGAATGGGAGAGGGTATAAAGATGAGTAGAAAGGAAAGGAAATATTTCTAAGAAGGGTCCACTTTCCAACTCTGCCAGCCCCTTACCCACCTTGGTGTGTGTGCTTTTATAATAGTCTTGCTTCTAGTTAGTGAAACTGCTCAAACCTGCACATAGACTGCTGATTCCAGATAGAATTCTGTTTTAGGAATTAGTTTGAATAAGCATAAAATTTTCTACACCAAATCCACATATAATTAAAATAAAGGTATCTTGTTTGTGTATATGTATATATATACACATACATGCATTACACATATATTTTATATATATGTATATAAAATATATATTATATTTATTATATATATAAAGAGCTTCCACAGTGCAGCATACCATATATATATGCATATATAATATAATAATATATATGGTATGCCACACTATAGAAGCTCTGTTTTTATTTTTCTGTCATATACATATATATGTATGTATATATGTACATGTATATACATATGTACATATGCATGTAGTGATGGAAAAAGTTAATTGACTACTAGTCCGAAATCACAGAAAGAAGCAGCCTGAAATATAGTAAGGAGATCCGACTGGAATAATCTGAAGACAAAGAATTCCATGTACCACTGAGACCACAGATCTTGTCCAAAAAGAAAAAAAGATGATATAGAATGAGACTGATAAAGGAAAAATCTGGACAAAGTGATACAAAAAAAATTGAGAAGGACAAGTTTCAGCTGGGACAAATGATGTGTCCATGTGATGGCGATCAAAACATCTTATCTATTTTAGCTTCAGTTTCCACATCAGTAAAATAAGGACAACAATTATTTTACTACCTACTGAGCTCATAAGGTTATTGTAAGTGAATCATTATGTGGAATGTAAAGTCTATATGAAATGTGAGTTGCTGACTATAATAACTAATTTTAGGAGGTATACCAACTTCAAAAGACATTCACTAGAGTTTCTTATTGCAGAGTTTTAAAAAATATAGTAAATACCTTTTTCAGGAGCAGATGCAGTGGATAGAGCACCAGTACAGGAGTCAGGAGGATCTGAGTTCAAATCTCACCTCAGACACTTGACACTCACTAGCTGTGTGACCTTGGGCAAGTCACTTAACCCCAATTACCTGGGTCATCCTGGGTCATCTCCAGTCATCCTGATGAATATCTGGTCACTGGATTCAGATGGATCTGGAGCAGAAGTGAGGCTGGTGATTTGCACAGCCCTCCCTCATTCAAAACAAAGTCAAGTGCAAGTCATGTCATCATTTCTCTGACAGCATGGTCTTCTTCAGCAATGAAGGACGAACACATACACACAGAATACCTTTCAAGTTCAGTCTCTTAATTGCTCAACTAATATGGAATATAGTAGCTTTCCATTCTTTCCTCAGATAAAAATGAGGTCCAAGTATCTCTATAGAAATACAGAGACTGTATCTCTATCCTTTACTGCATGTTTCTATAGCTGTTTTGTTTGAGCATCCAGATTCTGTAAATCCTCCCTCAACCTCATCCTCCCCCTCCCCCAGTTTATTACCTTTCTAATGTAATACCTTTCCCTTCCCTTTTTGTTTCTCTCCTAAAACCATCAAATAGAACAAATATACCTTCAGGTATATTTAATGTTAATGTTATTTAACTTTAGAATGTAAACATTCTATCACTATGTAGTTCTTTTCATTAGTTCAAATATATTTACTTTTCTCGGTTTCCTTTCTGTGTTTGAATTTCAGTGATTTAGTCAGCTTAAACATAGACAAATGTATATGGTCAAATATATATAAATGTATAATGTTCATGTTATAAACCTTTCTTGACTGTCTCCAAATATCCTATTTCAAATTATCATTCCTTCTTCAGGATTTTTCTAATACTTTCAATAACAACAAACACTTACTAAATACTTATAGTCTACATACGCTGCGCTAAACAACTGAAAGAGATGCAAAATTTACAGATGACAAGGTCAGTCAATATATGCAAGGAAATCATTGTTTATTTTTTTCTGTACACTCTAATGACCATTTGTTACATTAGAGTTTGTTGTTCATGCGTCTCTTGTCTTCTATGATATCCTAAGTTCCTTTAGGGTAGTAATTGAATTTTAATTATCTTTTTATCTCCCTTAGCAAATTCTGCAGTCCTTGGTCCACAGTAAGGACCTAATAAATTTTTGTTCAGTTAATGAACAAGACCTAAAGACATCAGCTCAATATTTTGGCTAATATGTAAAATAACAATATCTTGCCTCTGCAAGAAATTCAGTTCAGCAAATATGTATTACATGTCTAACATGGTTAAAACACTATTAGGTATATTCCTTTAAAGAGTTACATTTGACCTGACAGTGCAGAAGATGGAACATACACGGAGAATTATACTACAAAGTAGGGAATTATGGAGACAAAGAAAAGATGTAAAGAAAGTACTCCAGGAAAGATTTAAGGAAGGAGAGATCATTTTCAACTGGTGAATCAGGAAATGTTTCCCAAAGAAGGTATTATCAAAGCTTAGTTTTATAGCAAAACAAGAATTCTGAAAGATGGAGAAGAGGAGGTTATGCATTACAGTCATGGAGGGTATGTGTCCTCCATGAATTCTTAGAGGTGGGAGAAGATTAAAAGAGTTCAGGGAACCAATCAAAGAACAATTTGATTGGAACATAGAGTATGAAGTATTTTCAAACATATTATCTCAAGAATATGTAACTACAACATTAATGTCTATATGCTAGTATTTTTCAAAATTTCATACTAAAGGAAGATCTTTAAATAAATTGACTGATACAGGGGTAAGACTTGCAAATATAACCATTATATAAGATTTTCCATGATAAAGAACACTCTGTATTGATTAGAAGGCAAGATTTATGTAGCCTGAGAACGCAGACATTGTAAATACCCATCTTTTATAGATTGTGATAACATATTAGTAACTATTAAAGTAAGGTTCATTCTCCTTATACTTTTCATTGGATCAGAACTACACTTTAAGGGCAGGCAGATTTTGTGCATGGTTCCCACCTGGAAGTCCCACAGTGCCACCAACCAGAATTGAAGTATACCTGGGGATGATATTTTAGACATGAAATTTCATTGGTATAAGAGCCTAGCAGTAAAGAACTGCCCCATCAATGGATATTAGTACCTCATTATACCATATAGTCTTAGAATTGTATGGGGTGGCACTAAGAGGATAAATGACTTTCTCAAGATTGTACATTGTCAAAGAAACTTGAACAAATGTTGTAAAGTCAGCTTTCTGGTCATTAGACTGAACTACATTTTAGCTCGCATTCTATTGGATCCTTAATTCCACTTTCTTAATCTTTACACCTTAGATTACAAACTGTATGTCCTGCTATGGACTCTTTAAACCTTATCTCTATGTTAATCAATCTCATTCTGTCCAGGGCCATTTCAGCACACTTCATGCATTTTCTATTGTATACCATTATTCTATCTCCTTCCATCGGAAGGTCAGTTAAGTCCATAAAAATGTATTAAATGTTTACTATGTATTAGATACTATGCTAAGCAATGGGAGTACAAAGAAAGGAAGAAGATGTTCCTTTCTCTCCAGGAGCTCACAGTCTAAGGAGGTAGACAACAGGCAAATAACTATGCAAAAACAATGTATATGCAGAATTGGAGACAACCAATAGAAGAAAGCGCTAGCTTAAGAGGGGCTGGGAAAGAGGGAGATTACTGCTCCTGGTTACTTCCATCTACTCAGGATTTATCTTGTATATACCCTTTTTATATGCATGCTGTTTCCCCCCATTATAAGATAAGATTTTGTGTGATCTTGGCAGCAGCAACCTCACATCTAACTTTCGCAGCCGGACCAGCTATCCCCCCAGTTACCCTCCAAAATGGCATCAACTGTCAAGAATCAGCTGATCTTGAATGCCCTAAAGGAAGACCAGGTTCCCCAGAGCAACATCATTGTTGCTGGGGTTGGGGCAGTTGGCATGGCATGTGCCATTAGTATCTTAACAAAGGAATTGGCTGATGAACTTGCCCTAGTTGATGTAATAGAAGATAAACTAAAGGGAGAGATGCTGGATCTCCAACATGGCAGCCTTTTCCTCAAAAAGCCAAAGACTGTTTCTGACAAAGACTACAGTGTGACTGCAAACTCAAAATTTGTCATTGTTACAGCTGGGGCATGTCAACAGAAGGGAGAAAGTCATCTTAACTGGGTCCACTGTAATATGAATATCTTTAAATTCATCATTTCCAATATTGTTAAATATAGCCCTAATTGCAAGCTGCTTATTGTTTCTGATCCAGTGGATATGTTGCCATATGTGGCCTGGAAGCTAAGTGGCTTTCCTAAAAACCGTGTTATTGGAAGTGGTTGCACTCTGGATTCTCCCCTTTTCTGTTACCTAATGGGGGTGAGACTTGGTGGCTATTCTTCAAGTTGTCATGGTTCCTTGGAGAATGTGGAGACTCCGGTGTTCCTGTATGGAGCAGTGTGAATCTTGCCAGTATGTCTCTAAAGAAACTTCATCCTTCTTTGGGAACTGATGCTGATTCAGAGAACTGGAAAACATTCATAAACAGGTGGTTGAAAGTGCTTATGAGGAAATTAAACTGAAGGGCTACACTTCCTGGGCCATTGGCTTGTCTGTGGTAGATCTGAAAGAAAGCATTATGAAGATCTTAGGAGAGTGCATCCAATTTCCACCATGATTAAGGGCCTATATGGCATTAATGAAGATGTCTTCCTTAGCGTCCCATGTGTCTTGGGGCAGAATGACATTTCAGATGTGGTGAAGGTCAACCTGAATCTGGAGGAGAAGAGCCATTTAAAGAAGAGTGTAGATACTCTTTGGGGAATTCAGAAGGAGCTGCAATTTTAAAACCTTTGAATGTGCTGCCATAAAGAGAACATGACAGGGGCTGAGGAGTTATGTATGATCCACTTTTCAAATAGATCAAATCCTTCCTCTTATTAGTGACTAAACACCAGAAATGTAAAACCTGTGAATATACTCTAGTTTCTTCCTAAAGCTAGAAATGGAGAATAGAACCCTGTTGTAGTTGTATATGATGCTGGATATGACTTGTATAGTCTCAGTGGCTTGTGTCAAGCAAAGCCAGTGCCCATATAAACTGCTTTGTATGTAGGTGCTACAAGTTCCCTTAGGTCCAGAAGACATCACTCCTAGATACTAAACACCATACAGTAGTAATTCTTTATTGATGAATTGATTACCTTTGTGCTCCCCTCCATTAGTTCACTACATCATGGCCCCATGTATCACCTTTCTAGAGGACCCGATTTTGTCTGCCTATATATATATATATATATTATATATATACATATATATAGTTGTAAATTTCCATATTATATGAAAAGATCTGTATATGTACAACAATGCAACCAATTTCTCAAGTGTCATACTAACCCTAAACACTGAACAATCAACAAATAACTGATAAAAAAAAGAAAAGGAGAAGATAAGACTTTCAGGAAATGGACTTTTTTCCATTTAATTTTTCTTCATTTCCCAAGAACTTAACATCATGGCCTGGCACATTAGAAATGGTTAACAAATGATTACTGATTGAGTACTTCTCATTTAGAATCATATTCTATTTTAAGCAAACATTTCTGTAGCCTCAAAGTGTCAAACAGTGAAATCACTTAATCCATTTTTGTTCAGTTGTTCAGTCAGGTCTGACTCTGTGTGTATTTTTTTGTTTTGTTTTGTTTTACATTTTCTTCTCTCTTTTCATTCTTTTTTTTTTAGTAAAGAAATCCATTTATCCAAATCAGTATCATAATAGAAATCAGAGAATATATACATAGGAGAATATATACCAGACAACACAGAGTGAAGAAACTCTCTCATTGGGAGCAAGGGAACTCAGATCAACCAAGAAAAGGTATATCTCATCCAAGGGGAAACTCCTCAAAATCTGTAGAGTAGCAAGCTGTGAAGAAGGACATTATAAGGACTTTCCATTCCGTCAGGTTTTCCCATACTCTTTTCTTACAGTGGTTTAAAGTACAGTTGACCTCTTCCATCTTTTCTCCCAAAGCTGGAAGTCAACTCAATGCAGTGCTTGAAGGACACTCTTGCTTGAAGAATCCTAAAAGGGCTGGAGCTGGCAAAGATTGGAGCTTTCTTTTTTTTTTTCATTTTAGCTTTTTTTTATTTTTAATGTTTACAATCACTACCATAAAACTTAGATTTTCCCCCCTACTTGTCCCCCACCACCTCCCTCCCTCCCCAAGACGGCATACAATTCTATATAGGATCTACACATATTTTCCTACTGAATACGTTTTCACTATAGTCATGCTGTGTAGATGAACTAAAATAAATGGAAGAAATCCTATAGCAAATCAAAATATAAGACACACACACACACACACACACACACACACACACACACAAATGATCTGCTACATTCTGCGAATGAATTCCATAGTTCTTTCTCTGAGTGTAAAAGGCATTTCGCCTTAGAAAACTATTAGGAATTTTTTTTCAAGTTCTTGTGTTGTTAAGAAGTTCCAAGTCTACCAGAAAAAACTCTCGCACACTGTGGTCATTGCTGTGCACAAAGTTCTCCTGGTTCTGCTCCTTTTACTCAGCATCAGATCATATTAGTCCTTCCAGGACTCTCTGAAGTCTTCTTGTTCATCATTTCTTATGGCACAATAGTACTCCATTACATTCATATATCATAATTTATTCAGCCATTCCCCAATTGATGGGCATCCCCTTGATTTCCAGTTTTGGGCGACTACAAAGAGTGCTGCTATAAATATTTTTGTATGTGTGGGACCCTTTCCCATTTTTATGATCTCTTGGGGATACAGTCCTACAAGTGATATTGCTGGGTCAAAGGTCATGCACATTTTTGAAGCCCTTTGGGCATAGTTCCAAACTGCTCTCCAGAATGGTTGGATGAGCTCATAGATCCACCAGCAATGAATTAGTGTTCTAACTCTCCCACATCCTCTCCAACATTTATCATTTTCCTGTTCTATGTGGTTTTCTTGACAAAGATAAAAGGATAGTTTACTATTTTTTTTCCATTGTGCCCCCATGTTATAGATGAGTAATTGAGGCAAGGAAGGGTTAGGTGACTTGCCAAGGGGCACACAACTAATTGTCTAAGGCCAGGTTTGAACTCAGATCTTCCTAAATCAAATCCAGTGTTCTATCCACTGAACCACCTACCTGCCCTTTAATTTATTGCTTTAACTAAATCTTCCTTCATATCAAACTGTTTCTGCAGATTTTTTCTTTGGAGATCACATCTTTTCCCACAGTGTCTCAATGTCTTGGCCCAGGATGAGGTTGGTGATAACTCCTGTTCTAGACTATTACTTTCAGGACATTCCTCTATCTCTTTTGCTCAATAGCTTTTCTTTCATTAAAATCCATAGAAGCCTTTTATACCAACATCTCTCTACACTTGTTCCAATCATCTTCCAACCTTTAGGTCAGCATGAGAACTCTTCCAATGTTTGTACCCACTACCAAGTTTATGGTCTTCTCTGCTTATCATCTAGTATAATCCATAGGGATTTTAGTGTGTACGTGGATGACCACTTACAAAGACCACACCTTAACCCCCTTCACTGACACAACCTTCTCCATTTCACTTCAACTGCACAATATTGTGTCACAAATTAGGCATCAGCATCTCTTCAAGATTTTGGACTTTGAAATTTAATCAAAATCAACAATAGTGTCTTATGTTTCCACCTTCTCCACTCTTTATTCATGATCAATATGTCCTTACCCTTATCCCTTGGTCCATACCTCTTCTCCCAGTTCACTTTGCCCACTCTGACTTCAATTGTCTCAAACGATTAGTGAATCAGCAAGCCTTGTTAAGCTACTACTGTGTGCTGGTCACTGTATTCTGAATCACATGGTCAGCTGTTCTGTCATTTTATTAGCCACTAACATGGAACCCCTTGCTTTCCCTAACTTGTCCTAATATGCTTAATGCCACCTCTACATGAGCCCTTCCCTGTGATTTCGTCATTCCTTTTCCCAGGCCATTGAACATTGTTGGAGACAGTCATGAAACAGAGCTGATTTCACAACAAATTTATGGTGCATAATCTCAGCTGGGGTCTCACTTGTGGCTCAACAATCATTTTTTCTTTACTCCATCAAATCCTTGTATCATAAAAAGTTATTAGTCCAAAACTTTTCCTTCCTCTTTTACAGCTAGCTGTACTGTATCTCATAATCACAGCAGATGACTTAGCCTCCACTCCATCCTTCAAAACTTGTCAGTGCATTCCTAGAGTTAGTAGATAGAACAAGCAAATTTTATTTAGAAAAAATACAGTAAGAAGTCAGGAGTAATGTAAACAAACTAGATCTTTTGGAGGGCCTAGGCAGAATTAGGCACCAAAACCTGGTAAAATCCAATGCTTTTTCATAGAGTTCTTATCTGGGTCAAGTAATACCAGAAGTTGGGAAAAGGAACAAGGAACATGAAACTGGTGTACATGCAGGTCATGGTTTGAAGACTGGTGCTAATTCGTGCTGAAGGAACATCTGAGGAATTATTAGTTGACTTTAAAACTTCCTGCTGAAAAGGAAAAGGAGTTTTGGGCTATTACCACAAGTTTTCCTTCAGCCAACGATTTGGGGCCTCACTCGCTTCTTTGTTCAATTAAGTAAAAAGGCTACTGAGTGTTACATACCATCATGTATCTCCAGTCTCCTTTTCAATTAGCACTTGTCTATTTGAATATAAACATACTTATTCCAAATCTGAAAAATATAGGAAAGTATAGAGGATTTTAGGAAGGAAGGAATCTGCTTTTGACCTTTCTACCAGGTTCAACTAACATCTCATCTCTGCCAGGTCCCACTTTCCTTCTCTTTGTTACCAAAATTCCTGAAAGAGCTCCATTTTAGTGTTTCTGACATAATTCCATTTTAGTTTTCTTCTCAGTGCTACCAGTTCCTGTTCTATCATTTCATCATTTCTTCCATCCAGGCATTCTTCTCTATCCCCAACACCAACAACATCATACTGACCTTTATTATCTCTTTCCAGGCTACGAAAAAATTCCTCGTGATGTATCTAGCTAAGAATTACTAGTCTGTTTGTCCAAGACTTAGCTACTCATGTTTTACCAGGTCCCTTTCAGGGACAATGTGACATCACCTTGTTCAACTATGGTTAATCTTAAAGGACCTTTCAACACATCCAAATGTTCATATTTTGAGAAATGGCTTTGCCCTGTGATAAACTCATTAGTGAAGCATGTCCTCACTTTTTATTCATTCCAGGGGTCCTTTTTATGTTCTTTATTGTTCCATTTGCGATATTCACTGTTTTTCTCCTCTCTGTTCATACTCAATAAACAGCATAGATGGATAGGAGCTCCTGTGTCTATGGAGGAAAACAAACCAACCGACAGTCACATAACTCTATTTACTAGTCAGGTCCATGCCAAATTCAAAATCCTTTTCATGATTTATATATCTCTCCAGAAATTCCATTCAATTTCTCTCTCTGATCTGGTCACCCTTTATTCCCCAATCTTGTGCTGACTTATTTGTCCCACTGGTCCCGAAACACACAGGATGGCAGTTTGTTCAGCAATTCACTTTCCCTCTCAAATCTCTGCTCTGAAATTGTCAAGAACTAGTATTCTCTTACTCTTTAAATCAAAGTTGTTTGTTTTCCCACCAGAGCTGGTAGAATTAACAAACTTCTTGCTATGGTCTATATAATGAAAAGACAGTGCTTCTTTTAATTGCTAGGACTAAAAAAAACAACCTGGTTTTAGAAAGCTCTAGATCAGTTGATGGTAGTATAAGTTTCCAGTGGAACCTATGAAATATTTATTGTGGCCAAGCCCTGGGAAGTTTTCCAGGCTATTGTTATAGAAGCATAGGAAAAAGAGTGACAGCTAGCCCATTAAAATGGACTCAGTCAAAAGACCTGGGTTTGAATCCTATTGTGACACTAGCTATGTGACTACAGGGAAATAATTTAATTTCTCAGAGACACAGTTTTTGCCTCTGTAAAATAGAAATGCTAATATAAAAATATGTGTGTATAAATACTACCAACATTATTGTACATGATTATTATTAAGAAAATGTTTTGTAAGTATTAAAGTGCTATAGAAATATGAGCCATTATTAGAGGAGGATTCATCCAAACTGAATGCAGCTGATATAAAGTAATATAAGCTTTCCTGCACACAGTGGTAATCTTGGATTTTTCTTAGGTATTTTGTGACATGAGACACAGGCACATACACACATATATTATTAGAACAACACAGGAAATTTTAAGATTATTAGAGGTAATTAGTTTTGTCCTCATGTGATAATTAATTACCATCAATATATGTTAGGGACCCCGGGAGTTTGGGCCTGATCTCTCGGGCCTACAGGCTTATCTGACCAGCAGAGGCCTGTAGGCCCTGGTGGAGTTTAGCTGTAAGCAATGACTGAGGCGGGAGACAAGATAGTAAGAACTGCATTTATTCAAGCAGTGAGCAGTGCTTTTATCTCTTTTCTGACACCAGTGTCCTAAGTGAACCTATCAGCTAGTAGTTTGCCCTTATATGGAAGTAATTTACCTTAAACCAGGACTGCCCAGTGTGGACACGTAGCCACAAGAAAGAAAAACATTTTGGGCTTCTTTGTTCTTTGGAAAGCCTGGGAAATAGGGGTGGAACCCTTCCTCCCAGCGCCATCTTGTTCATGCTTTACCAGTCTTCCCTCAGTTTACCTGAGTCGTGACTAGTGAATGCCGTCCAAGAGGCTGGGGGTTGGCAATTCCCTTACAAATATATGGTGGGGCTCCTAGGTGGTGCAGTAGATAGAGCCTTGGAACTGAAGTCAGGAAAACTAATCTTCCTGAGTTGAAATTAGGCCTGAGATTTATTAACTATGGGATCCTGAGCAAGTCACTTAACTCTGCCTCAGTTTCTTCACATGTAAAATAAGCTGAGGAAAGAAAAGATAAATCACTCTAATATCTTTGCCAAATACAATCAGGAAGAGTCAGTCATGACTGAAAATAACTGAAGAACAACTGAAATCAGTAGATTAAACTCTCAGGAATAATCTTTTTATTTTTTTGGCTAGCTGACCTTAGCTGCTTTTCTCACTTAGGTATTTCACATTTTCATCAATATTTCATCCTTTTAATTTTGTTTAACTTATTCTTGATGTCTCATAGAGTCATTAGCTTCCACTCACCCATTTCTTTTAAATTTAAGGAATTGTTTTCTTCAGTTTCCTTTTGTATCTCATTTTCCATTTGACCAATTCTACTTTTTAAGGAGTTTTCTTCAGTCAATTTTTGTCCTTCCTTTTCCAAGCTCTTGACTCTCTCTTGCATAATTCATTTCTTTTCCCATTTTTTCTTCTACTACTCTTATTTAATTTTTAAAATTCTTTTTGAGCTCTTCCAAGAAGGCTTTTTGGGCTTGAGACCAATTCATATTCCCCTTTGAGGTTTCACATTTTGACACTGTTGTCTTCTTCTGAGTGTGTGTTTTGATCTTAACTGTCAGTATAGTAGCTTTATATGGTCAAGGCTCTTTGCTGTTGGGTTTGGGGTTTTTTGGGGTTTTTTTGCTAATTTTAACCTATTTCATGAATTCTAAACTTGTCGAACTGGGGGCACTGTCCAAAGTTGTAGGCAGTGGACTGGTTACTAACTTTCTGCAGTGGGCCTCAGTTATTGTCTATCTGCCCACTGTACTGGGGTGGCCCAGCCTAGTTGCACCTGTTGTGCCAGCAGTTCCAGGGCTGGCAATTTGCCTTCTGTGCTGAGGCTGTAGGCCTCACAGTTGGCCTGCTGCAGCACTGTTCTGCTGAGCAAGGACCAAGAGACCTCAGTTGCTGATCCTTGCTGTGGTTAAGAGCCTCCCACTGGTTAGCCCAGACACCATCTGCACAAGGTTGTGAGACCGATATTTCCTGAAGTCTTTCAAGTTATCTTAATCTGGAATAATTTTTCACTCAGTTCTTTTTTTGGGGGGTTCTGTTGCTCTAGAATCTGTCTGAGACTTGATTTAGCATTGTTTCTGAGGGAAACTGGGGAGAGATCAGGCAACTTCCTGGCTTTTCTTCACCATCTTTGCTCTGTATCCTGTACTAGTCTGACAGAGTTTCTTAAGACATTAAGATACCAAAAGTCATGCAATCAACATGTATCAGCTGTAAGACTTGAACTCACATCTTTCTGACTTCAAGTCTGGCCCTCTATTCACAATGACCTGCTGCATCCTTTTTGATTACTCTTTAGAGACATGCTGCAGCCACAGTCCCCTGGGGTCATATTCCTGTCTGCTGCTAATTCACAGTACCCCTTTGGAGACCATTGCCTTAAAGGGAACATGTGACACCTTAGGAAGTCTTGCTTCTGTGGAATCCCAGACAAGATCAAAGCTGGCAGCTAAGATTCTGAATAAATATGATACTCCATGTTCCTTTTGGTTTCATAATTTGTAACATTTTCAAATTAATCATTTTCCTTGGTTGTAAAAACTTCAAGATCAGGTGTTTATGTGGCATACATTTCTCAAAATTCTTTCACGTTGAAAAGGAAAACCTTGAGAAGAAATCTTTCACACTGAATACATCAGCTCCTCCCACCTTGATTGAAGTTATTTCTCTCTGAGAATAGCAGCTCAGTTAAAGAAAGAGAGAGAGAGAGGCTGAGAGAGTTTAATTTGATGTATATGAATAGTTCTTACGTCAGAAATGTTGATCCATTTTACTGCAAATGGGAAGGACTTCTTCCTTCTATGTTAGCCAGAATCACAGTACAACAGCAAAATTGGGACTCAGTATGCAGCCTTATGCAAAATGTCATTAGCATGCTAAGAATTATTCTGTCAGCCTTTTTAGGTAGACATTTAATTAGACTTGTCTTTAACAACTTTAAGTGACAGGAAGACAGCTGCATGCTTACCTTAGAGTTGACATTCTACTCTTTTCTGCTAGTGGAACTGCTGTAGCTGTCTGATAAGTTTCATTCTTTTAAAGAAATGATTTTTAAGAACCCAACAAGCCATCAGCTTTTAGGCCAAATCTACCTTAACAGAATTAGGAGTAGGGAGGAAGTAGGGAATGAACAAAAGACTAAAGGGAAATCTCTATTAGCATTTAAAGCAGGCCAGACCTTTGAGATGTCCGATAGATGACTTGGAAGTCCTCATTGTGACATTAAAATATTCTTTTCCAAAGTAACTTTGAATCATATATTGAAATATAAATTGTTTGAAAGAGTTGCCTCCATTCTGGGTGTTTAGTCATTTCAAGAAGGTATAAACATAAGTGTAACTGTGACATTTTATTCCTTACAGGGTAGATTTTCCCTTTCAAGTTTATGAATTCTTATGGAGCTGCACAGAAGGACTATGTGTCCTTGTTTAGGGCTGCACAATGAGTGTCAGTTTACACTGATGCATCTGAGCAATGTGTGATGACAAAGATGCATGAAATCAGATGAAAATAGAAACTCCTAATATAATTCCTATTATAAAAGCATCCTCTTCAACAACTCCATCTATTTTGGCAATAAAAAAACAGATAAATAAATCTCAGTTAGCATAAGAGCCTGGTTGAAAAGAAAAAGAAATAATAGGGGAAAATTGTACAATATGACTGACAGTATAAAACTGTAAGTGAATGATGAACAGGCAGACTTCAGAAAAACCTGTAAAGACTTGGACAAACTGATGCAAAGTGAAAGGAGCAAACTAGGAAACCATTGTACATAGTATCTACAACCTCAACAGTAAATAACTCAGCTCATCTCAGGAGCCAAATGATTCAAGACAAATACAGAAGACTCATGACAGGAAATGTTATCCACATCTAGAGAAAGAGCTGATAGACTCTGAATGTAGATCAAAGCATAATTTTTTTTACTTATTTTATTTTTTTGTGCTTTTTCTTTTTTTTCTTTTTTTTATTTTTTTTTATGTTTTACAATCATTTCCTTAAAGTTAAGATTTTATCCCTCCCACCCTTCCCTTAATTCCCCCCTCCCTCCCCGTGACAGCATACAATTCTTATAGGTTCTACATATACTTTCCTATTGAGCACATTTTCACTATAGTCATGCTATGTAGTCGAACTAAAATAAATGGAAGAAATCATATAACAAATCAAAACATAAAACACTGAAACCACACACACACAACATGATCTGCTACATTCTGCAAATGACTTCCATATTTCTTTCTCTGAGTGTGGAAGGCATTTTGCCTTAGAAGACCGACATTAGGATGTTTTTTCTCAGTAAGTTCTTGTGTCATTTGATCTGTTTCTTCTTTCACAACTGTGACTAATATAGAAATATGTTTTACATGATAGCACAAGTATAACCCTAAGTCAAATTATCTACCATTTTAGGAAGAGGGAAGAGGAGGGAGAAAAATTTGAACTCAAATACTTGTAAAAAAATGAATTTTAAAAATTCTCTTGATGTTTAATTGGGAAAAATAAAATACTATTAAAAAAAATATTGGGGGGTGGAGTCAAGATGGCAGAGTAAAAGCAGGTACCTTCTAGAGCTCTCCCCCCAAACCCAGCCAAATAACTATTAAAAATGACTCACAAAATCTGGAGCTGAAGAACCCACAGAATAACAGTGGGAAGCAAATCTCCAGATCAAGACAGCCTAAAAGGTTGCCAGGAAGAATCTATTTTGCTGTGCTGAGAGCAGAGTGTGAGTCCACTGTGAGCTGTGCTCTCACAGACAGGGCCTGAGCAGGCCTCTGGAGGACTGAATCTCTGGCACCTGTGGTGTTTTCCAGACTTCACAACCCCAAAATGCCAAGGAAAAATGGAAAGATCCATGGAAAAACACCTGTAAAAGAGAGTAAAGTGGTCTTGCTCCAAACCCAGGGTGGGAGAGTGGGCGAAGGAGCCCACAGCAGCTGCAGCAACAGGAGGGGCAAAGGAAATATCTCTTACACTACAGGAAAGTAGGAGAGAAGTGGGAAATGGGAGGGATGACAGAAGGGAGGGCAAATGGGAGGAGGGGGTAATCAGAAGTAAACACTTTTGAGAGGGACAGGATCAAAAGAGAGAATAGAATAAATGGGTGGCAGTATAGGATGGAGGGAAATATAGTTAGTCTTTCACAACGTGACTGTTATGGAAGCATTGTTCTTGACTACACGTGTGCAACCTATATTGAATTGCTTGCCTTCTCAGTGGAGGTTGGTGGAGAGGGAGGAAGGGAGAGAAGTGGGAACTTAACATTTTAAAAAAGAGTGTTAAAAATTGTTTTGCATGAGACTGGGAAATGAGACACACAGGCAATGGGGTATAGAAATCTATCTTGCCCTACAAGAAAATCGAGGGGATGAGAGAAAAGGCAGGAATGTGATAGAAGGGAGAGCAGATTGGGGAAGGGGTAATTGGAACACATGTTGTCTTGGGGTGGGCACAGGGGAGATGTGGGGAGAAAATTTGGAATTTAAAATCTTGTGGATATGAATGTTGAAAACTAAAAATAAATTAATTTTAAAAAATAAAATAAAAACAATATGAGCAATTTTCAACAGAAAAATAGGCATTTGATATCCTTTAATGGAGTCACAGTCTAATATATTATTAGGGTTAGACCCCAGTATCATATCATTTCAAATAATTTGCAAATATCTTGATAATAGGGATGATGAGTGTAGCTATTACAATTTTACTTTTGGTGTAGCTAACTGTTCTGCTATACAGAAAATAAACACCTTTGAATGGTATCTTTCTTGTAACCATAGTGCCTTTATATGGTGAAGGCTCTTTTCTGTTTTTTTGCTCATTTTGTCCATGATATGCAGGATTCCAACTCATTAAATAGGCAGAACTATGAAATTTTAGATCCAAGGTCCTTGGATTGGGGGGAGGAGGGGAACGAGTGTACAAGGTACATCATTACATCCTGAAGCCAACATCCTTGGATAGAATCCAAGGAATATCTCTGACATACTTGATTACATGCTACAGTCAGCTACATTAGAGTTCCAGCACACTCACACTTGGTCAGAGGGTCTAAACCTTATGATATTATTAGAACGAAAACCTATTGGTCTGTCTCAAATACATTCCTGCTCATAGGAACTATTAATCTTTTTATACTGATGAAGGCTTAGTTGAATTTCCCTTATTTCAATTACTGATTATCATGTATTACGATTTTTATTACTATGAAGTATAGGAAAAAAAAACAGGCCACTTATGGCAAGTATGCAAGATGAATGTTAGGGATGTTTCTTTAAAATTGCTCCTGATAAAACAGGAAAGGACAACTCTCCAACATAGAAGTAGATGAAAATCACACTTTTATCCATTTGACCACTTACCCCATTTGCTGAGGGCTCAGTATGTTATATCACCAAGAGGAGAATTTTGTTTACATCATTATCATCAGGATCACTGACATTTATTAAGTATTGGTGGACAGTGATCTTGAACACCATATTTATTTTCCAAATTGCTTTCAGGAGGTGAAGTTGACACCAAAATATTGCTCTTCCCTGCTTTACATATGGTATTTCTGTCTTCTTATTACCTTTATATGCCAAGCCATAGCAAAATACCTTACACATAGGGATGGGAGATGGGGACTATGTATTTAATTTTATCAGAATGGGTAACTCCCAGATGAGAAAATACCCTCCAAAGCAGGTCAGCACCTTTTCTGCAACTTATAGTCTTAGAACAGGTGTTCCTAACCATTTTGTGAGTTGTAGGAACCTTTGGTCATGAATTCCTTAAAATGTTCTTATAGGCATAAAATAAGTATATTCATAAAAGAAGACAATTTTATTGAAATACAGTCATCAGAATGTTTTAAAAAGAAATTCACAGATTCCCCCAAGAGAGTTGACTAGCACTCTGAGAAGTTGAGTAACTTGTCCAGGGTCACACAGCCTATATGTGTCACAGATGGGTCTCGAAACTAGAGCTTTCTGGCTCTGAGGTCATCTCTTTTCACTCACTAAGGTATATTCTCACCTATGAGAGCTTGAACATTAAATATAATTATTTGCTTTACTCAAAACTAGGTTCTTCACTTTGCTGAATGAATGAGGTCCTGTTGTCAACATGTGAGGAATTATATAATAGTAAATCAAATACCAAGAATTGGACAGTTATAAGGCTAAGTAATTCAACTACATATTGGTTAACACTTGGGAAGAAGAAAAACTCATTTGAGATTAGCTGATCATTTTTGGAGGAAAGAAAATGAAAGTATAATGGATGTTGTGTCCAAAAATCCTAAAGAACAAGGTACCAACAGATGATGGGAAGATGTCAAGTCCACAAGAAAAGTTAAGGAATAACTTTTGTGATAAAATATTTCTTTTAATCAAAAAAATCTGAATTGACAAAAATCATTTTAGTTTAGGAAACTAATTTTGTCTTCCCCCACCCCCATTCCCTTATTACTGCTATTCACAGTGCTTTGCACATAGTAGGGATTCAATAAATGTGAATTATTTGTTTGTTTTGTGTTGTGCCAATAACTACTAGCTTGGAATTACTGATGTGTGCTTTTAGCAGACATCCCTATTACTCTTCTCTTTAGAAAGCTGGTTGGGTTCTCATTTGAGTGCCTAAAAATTCACTTGAAAGCTTCTAGAAATGCATAATGAAGTAAATCTTTTGATCAGTGGTGGTGCTAGCAATACTCCACAAAAAAAGCTAATTCAAAAGTGAGAAGACTTGTATGATTTTAGGAAAGCACTTAGATTTTTTTCCTTTTCTAATTGTCTTACTGTGATCAGATGCCTTAGATTTTAGTATCACTTACAAGGTTTCTACATTCTTTAATGTTCTCTATGATATCAAGAAATATTTTTAGACTATCTAATAATGAAATTTTACTCAATTTTCTGGTATAGTCACAAATGGAAATGGCATATAATAACTTTAGTAAAGAAAAATCTTAAAATTTGGTACAAGACATTGTGACTAGCTCTACTTATAAACAGGGAAAGAGTAAGTGAAAGAATCAAGGTCACTATGCAGTACCCTCATTTTCACTCTTTCCACAGTTACTATACATATACATTGATCATTAATAGTGTTTTGGATAGAATTCTAGAATTGAAATGAGGAAGACCAGGATTCAGTTCTCACTTCTGCTACTTGACAGCTTTATGTTCACGTGCAAATCACTTCACCTCAATTTCCTTATTTTTTAGATAGGAATGATCCTTTCAGGGCCCATGTCACAGGGTTCAGTTAATGATGTAAAGCACTTTGCAAGTCTGATGTGCCATATAAATGCCAACTTTTATTGAACAGGTATTGGAATAAAAGATGATGAAATGATACTAATACAAATATTAAATATAAAGTTTTGGTGTAGATGTCAAATCACAAAGAATTGTAAGGATTCTCTCCTTTTCAGTAGCAGAGACTACACTCTTGTTACCAGATCTCTTATCAGAAGGATCCTGATTTATACATAGACACTATTTTTCACTTTAACCTAGCTCATTTTTTCCACAAAGGAATTGCTTTTCTTTCTCCCCAACAACAAATTCAAATGTTTCTGGAGACCAGGGTCACATAAAAATGTGCAGGGCTCTCACTAAATATTTTTTTTGGGGGGTGCAAGTGTGCCATGTAAACAATTTGAATAAAACATACTGTAAAATTCATATAATCATGTAAAGTATACTGATTTATCAATGAAGGAACAGAAAAATTAGCTTATACTATTAATCTTAAAAAGTATCATTATTTAAAACAATGAACTTTACAAAAGCCTAAATGATGATCTAAATTTAGATGGTAATAGTAGCTAAAATGTATATAGCACTTACTATGTGCCTAACATTGTGATAAGTACTTTACAATGATTATCTCATTTGCTCCTCACAACAGCCCTGGGAAGTGTGTGCTAATATTATCTCCATTTCTCAGATGTGGAAAGTGAGGCAGAGGTTGAATGACTTGCCCAGCATCACACAGCTAGTAAATGTCTGAGACTGAATTTGACTTCAAGTCTTCCTGACTCCAAGCCCGGTGATCTGTCTACCACACTATCTAGCTGCCCCTAGACTAGTATTATGGTCCACTTGACCACTCCAGTTACAATTTCATGCAGCTCATAGGACCATTGACTATTAAAGAATGACACTTCCTCCCTTATCTTCCCTGCCACTTAAAACTCTATTCATCATATATCCCAGGAAAAGGGCTTCTACAGACCTCTCCCTGCACTTCTGCTCTGTACCAAGTCCCATAACACTTCCCCATGTTTCAGTGACTCTTCATTGCCTTTGAGATCGAATACAAATATCAAATACAAACTTTGTGCAAATACAAAGTTTTCTGCTTGGCATTTAAAGCCCCTTGTAATTTGGTTCCAGCCTTTCCACACTATCTATTACCTTTCTGTATACACTAAGTGTCACCGTCATACTTGATATTCCCCAAACCTGACATCACATCTCCTTTCTCTATGACTTTCAATAGGCTGGAATCCCCTCCCTCTCTTCTGACCTCAGTATCTGAAATCCTTATTACCCTTCAAGCCTCAGCTCAAATCTCTTCTCCTTCAAAAGACCCTTCCTGCTTCCCCCGATGTGATAGCCCCTCTCCATATCACTATGTATTGACTTTGTAACCTGTAGCCTGCAGTTACTCATCTGTGAAAACACTGCCTCCCTCTATAAAAATGTAAACTTCTTGAGGACAGAGACTCTTTCACTTTTGTTTTACTGTATGTAGTGCCTGGTGCCTTACTTGATACATAGGAGGCAGGGTCCTAATGAAAGCTTATTGAGTAGCCCGAAGATTAAGATTCAACTCCCAAACTTAAAAAGCATGTAAGTGAGGTTGTCCACACAAGCAAGTAAAATGCAGAATAGATTGTCAAGAGTGCAAGGTCCAAGTACAGAGTTCAAGAAAGATATGTGAGAGACCACACACAGTTGGAGGATCAGGGAAGAGGGGACACCCAGCTTATAAAGAAGATTTTTGATGGGGTTACAATGAAGGAGTTTATTCCAGGCTTTGGGGACATACCACACACATACACAAAGGCAAGAGATGGCAGATTGGGTTGGTAGAGCATCTCCTAGTTCTGTTTGGCTAGAAAATTATTGTATAAAAATAGTTGTTAACCAAATATGTAGCAATATACAATTATAGTATGGAATGAAATAATTCCACCAAAGGATCATATAAAAATATTAATAATTGTGAGATAGTAGGGACTAGCAAATAAAGAGCTGATCCTGGAGCCAGGAAACCTGAGATAGATAGATAGATAGACAGATAGACAGACAGATAGGATGGGATCTCCTATCACAAGATAGGAGAGTTGGACATTATACATATACACATACACACACATATGTTCCCATGGACCATAACACATATATATGCACACATATATATACATATATACATAGAGAAAGAGAAATAGAGAGAACTATATAAAGTAAAAAATTATGAGAAAGTTATACACACAGAAACTTATAGCTAGATGATGGACACATAGAGAAAATGTATGTATATAAAGAGCAAATAGCATGTGTGTATATATATATGTATGAAGTTCTATATATACACATACATACAGTTACATATACATATGCACATACACATATACAAATACATACATATATGAACACAGAGCCTCAAGTGAAGAGAGGGAACACGTGGTGAGGAGATATAGTTGTGTGTGACTGCAACTGAGGCAAAACAGATATCACTGGCCTCATGTGCCCCTACCTTTCTCCAAGAGAGACTTTTATTCCTGCCAGGTATGTTTTTAAGAGCTAGTTCTGGGGTCTGCAAGCCCTCCATTCTTCCAAGGTGGCATGATGCAAGGGAGAGGTGTGGTCACCATTCTCCTGACCTGTGTTCTGCTCTGTAAAAGACCACAAACACTCTTCTCAGCCCTGGAACCATGACCAGGGTCCCTATACCCACCTCTAAAATAGCACCTACCTTCCAGGATTGACTGAATAGGCAAAGGCAACTGAATCAGTTGCAGCTATTGAAGCTCTACTTGAAATGGTCCAAGGAGCAGAACACATTCCCACTCTCACTGTCCCTTATATGATTCATTTGGATTACCCCTTACTTTCATCAAGTTAAATTATACCTGTTCCTATCACTTTTCCTCAGGTGTTCTTTATTAACCTTTTGGTAGTGTCCCTGGGCTTTTCTGTAACCTCCTTTCAGTGCCAGTGCTGTGATAGAACTGGCAGCCCCACCAAGCATCACCACCAACACTATTTGGTTGTGTGACTTTGGTCAAGGCACTTCACTGCTCAGTGCCTCAGAGAGAGGAAGAGACAGAGAGAGAGAGAGAGAGAGAGAGAGAGAGAGAGAGAGAGAGAGAGAGAGAAATTTATATATAGAGAGAAAATACTATATATTTATATATGCAGAAAGTACTATATTATATATATATTACATACATATGGGTACATAGGGAGAAAATGCTATGTATAAAGAGAGAGAAAGTTATATATATAGAAAGAAAGAAAAAATGTATATATGATATATATAGAAAGTACCTTATATATAAAGTAATATATATATATTCAGAGAGAAAGTATTATACAGATATTGATAGACAGTTTATATATGTATATATGTGTTATTGCTCATGTATATAAAATTAATATATATATAATTATGTGTAGATGTATGTGAATATATAAATATAGATATATGTGTGTATGTATATGTGTATAGTAGCTCAAAAGAAATTTAGACATTTCCATATCAAATGTCCATATAAACTATTTGTGCCCAACCTATGATAAAACTTTCCCAAGCTTGTTTTGATCTGATCAACCAGAGTCAGACACACTGTATGTGGACCCTGACGTTGTGATGTCATTTTGGTCTCTTTGAGCATGAAGGACATCAACCAGCAACCATTCAGATGATTAACTCACATTCATATAATAGTTGGTTTACAAAAGTCTTTCTTCATAACAAGCCACTGAGGTGAGCATTATGAATTCTGTTTTGGAGATGAAGAAATTGAGAATTCAGAAGTTAGGTGACTTAACCATGATAGCAGGCTTTGAGTGGTGAATCTCAAACCAAGGTCATCTGACTTCAGACTTAGAGCTCTTTCCATTACTGTGTCCTACCTTCTTAAATTCCCACTCTGAATTTAGAGTAAAGAGATCCTGGCTGAATTTCACCCTGCTACTTGGCACCTGGGAGGACCTTGGACAAATAATCTTAAGTCTCTGAGCCTTTTTCTTTCCCTGAAAAATGAGGGCTTAGTCTAGACAGTCTCTGAGGTCACTTTCAGGTTTAAATTCTTGACACTGTAGTATTGTAGAAAGAGCACTACTAACTCTAGAGTCAGAGAAACTAGGTTCAAATCTCACCTTTGTTGGTCTTACATGGCTTTGAGCAAGTAGCTTAAAACCTCCTTGGGCTTTCGTTTCCTCATCTATAAATGAAAGGATTGGATGATGTGGCTTCAGATGTCCCTTCCAGTCCTAACTGTAATGATCTTCTGAACTACTTCTATATACAGTTCCAGGCACTGGGGGGGGGAAAGAGGCAGGTAAAGCAGGTTAGATATTTCTACCCCCAAGTAATGTAAGTCCTAGAGAAACAACAAGGCATGCAAGTGAGAAAATATAATTTGTGGAGAAATGCTAATCAAAATTATTATTAATTCTTCATATGTTTGAAAACTCTCATTAAACTCTTGCTTGATTATTTTTTCTTCCTATAAGTTAAACAGCCCTCAATTCTTTTGACATTTCCTCTTGACATCTTAGTGGAAAAAACACTGGATTTGGAGTGAAAGACCTGAGTTCAAATCTGACCTCAGATACTTACTAGCTGTATGACCCTAGGGTGATCACTTAATGAGTTTGCCACAGTTTCCTAATCTGTAAAATGAGAATGATAATAGTGCCTACCTCCTAGAGTTGTTGTGAGAATAAAATGAAATAAATATGTAGAGTGCTTAGCAGAACGTGAGGTGATATGTAAATGCCAGTTATGATAATCATCATTATCCTTATCATTTCTTGTAAAATGTCTGGTGATCACACCATTCACTACTGTCATTCACAAAAACAAAACTTTTTTTCATTTTTAATGATAGCGATGCATAGTTTTTGTTTGTGTAGTAATTACGGAAGCGGACTCCTGGTTAAGCTTAGCAGGAACGATCATGTGTTCTTTCCTAAGCACCAAGATGTGGAGCTTGCTTTCGCTTCTCAGTTGGTGGTGTTCATGAAAAGTTTTACAATTATTTGGCAAGTGCCTATTTTTCCCATGCACCCATTAGGAAATTTAGCTTTCCCAGTTGAATTTATAAGAATGCAAGTCATTTCCCAGTTGGTAAATGATCAAAGGATATGAACAGGCAGTTTTCAGAGGAAGAAATTAAAGCTATCTATAGCCATATAAAAATGCTCTGAATCACTATTGATAAGAGAAGTGCAAATCAAAATAACTCTGAGGAACCACACCATACCCATCAGATTGGCTAACAAGGCAAAATAAGAAAATTATAAACGTTTGAGAAGATGTGGAAAAATTGGAACACTAATACATTGTTGGTGGAGTTGTGAACTGATACAACCATTCTGGAGAGCAATTTGGAAGGGCTATAAAATTGTGTATGCCCTTTGACCCAGAAATAGTACTTCTAGTCTGTATCTCAAAGAGAATATAGAAAAGAGAACAGGACCCATACGTACAAAAAAAAAATTTATAGAACCTATTTTTGTGATGGCAAAGAATTGGAAACTGAGGGGACGCCCATCAGTTGGGGAATGGTTGAACAAGTTGCGGTATGACTGCAGTGGAATGCTACTATGCTATAAGAAATGATGAGCAGGGGAACTTTGAGAAAAACAACCTGGAAAGACTTATATGAACTGATGCTGAGTGAATTGAGCAGAACCAAGAGAACATTGCACACAGTTACAGCCACAGTGTGCAACGACTGACTTTGATAGACTTAGCTCTTCTCACCAAATAAGAATCTAAGACAGCTCCAAAAGACTGGTGGAAAATGCTATCCACATCCAAAGAACCTGAGAGTCTGAATGCAGATGGAAGCATACCATTGGCTTTCCTATTCTTTTCTTGTTTTGTTTCTTCTTTCTCGTGGTTCCTCCCATTAGTTCTTTCTAATTCTTCTATATATCATCACTAATGTGAAAATAGGTTTAATATGAATGTATAAATAGAGCCTATATGAGATTGCATGCTATCTTGGGGAGGGGGAGGGAGGATGGGGCAATAATTCAAACTCAAAATCTTATGGAAGTGAATGTTGAAAACTAAAATAGATTATTTAAATAAATTAAATAAATAATTTGATTATTTAAAAAAGAAACAGCTTTCTCAGAGATTTCTCTCAGATACATTTCCTGGGAAAACAAAAACAGGTCTGGAATTTTCTCAGCAAAGAAATAAAAGTAATTGGCCCAGGACCTACTACAGCTGATGTCCTTAGTGCTAAGAAACTTTTTGAAAGGAACAGAAACCTCTTGATCCATGGCATTGAAGAGTGGATAAAAACAGAATAAGAAACATTGGAGGACTTTTCACTGACAAACATCCTTCAGAGGAAGACAAAATGAGACTTATGTTGAGACTTTATAGGATCCATGATATCTCTGCTGTGGGTACTCCCTCAACCAGTTCAGATTCTAATCTATCCATGACTTCTCATACTATAGCATTCTTGTCCATGTAATTACATAAATCTTTCATAAGGAACCATCCAGTATATTAGATGCCTTCCCCTAAGGCAGAGGTTCCTAACTTTTTGGGGGGGCTTATGGACCCCTTTGTCAATCTGATGAAGACTATGAATCCCTTGTTAGAATAGCTTTTCAATGCCTAAAACACATGGGAATGCAAAGGGAACCAAGTATATTGAAATACAGTCAAAATGTATTTTTTTAAAAAATTCAAAACCCCAGCTTATAAACTTCTACTCTAAGAATAACCTTGCAACATATTTAAATTTCATTCTTGTCATCTCTCTCTCTCTCTCTCTCTCTCTCTCTCTCTCTCTCTCTCTCTCTCTCTCTCTTTCAGTGCACAACCAACCTACCATGTTTTCTAGTCACACATAGTGTTTATATGTGATATTCCTGAAACATGTCTGTCTAACCATGCCATTCTACTATTCACCAAATTACAATGGTTTCCAGAATCAAGTACAAGTTCCACAGGCATTTAAAACCTTTCACAGTTTGCATACAACTTTCACAGACACCCATATATATCTATATAGCTGTATCTGTAGATATATAGATTCTGCATATGTATATATATATATATATATGCATATGCATATATATGCCAAAATATTCCTTATATATGGTGTTTCATTTTGCATTTCCATGCCTTTGCATAAGGAGAAGGTCCCCCATGCCTGAGATGCATGTCATCTGTACTTCTACCTCTTAAAGTCACTAACCTCCTTCAAAACTCAGAGTAGACACTATTTCTTATATGGGACCTTTCTCATCTAGATCTATTTTGTTTACACACATACACACATGCACACACATGTACATACATGCACCCACATGCACACATACACACACATGCACACACACAGTTTTCCTCTACAGAATTTAAATTTCTTTAATTGTCCTTTCTGTATATCCATAGTACCCCAAACAGGGTTTAGACACTGTAGATCTTAATAAATGTTTGTTGGCTTGTTGATCCATTGACTGTACCAGTTACTGAATAATATATTGTCAGCTACTTTACCTACCATGTTCCTTTTGATTTTCCTTGGGGTCATCTGCTGTTACGATTTTTCTCAGACTGTGATATTTCATTATTTGCAGCGATTTAGCTTCAGCTAAGGGTATCACAGCTATAAAAGATGGAATTTTGCAGCAAAAGCACATTGGGATTATTCTGAATGTTTTCCAAGTTCAATCCACTCCATACTCCTCTTAAACTCTCTGGTTTATTGTGCAATTGTAGTGTTGGACAAATATATACATACTAAAGGACTGGTTCAATGAGCTACCCAGCCAGCAGCAAGCTGTAATCAATACACATTCTTTATCCACATGGTTTTTCTGTGTGTGTTGCTAATCATATTTTAAATTTGTATATTTTTAAATTTTTTTCTAACCACTTTCACATGCATATCATGTGTTCTATATCCTCACGACACTTCACATGCAAAGATGGAAACTCGTAGATGGAGTTTACTGATATATAACTTGTTAGAAGGTGAACCAAGTCTGGAATCCAGCTAACTTGATTTGCAGATTTTGATTCTCCACTATACCAAGAGCAGATACTATTCTGATAGGCAGGCCTGACATCTGATTAGAAATAAAGACTCAAAATTTAGTTGGAATTGCATTATGAAAATTTCCCACTGTTATTATTTTACAAATCATCCACTTCAGAGTGACAAATCAAATCATCTAACATTTCACAAAGGTATCAAGCAATACCATCAGAAATTGTTAAGAAGCTGTCAGTAAGAAATTCCAAGTTATTATTCTTGGTTCAAATGTTTTAGTACTAAGGAGAAAAGAAGTAGAGCATAGAAAGTTATTTTAAATACTTGTAAAATACTAATAACCAAAAATGAATGGAAAATCTCAAATAAAGAGATAAATAGTTCAATTTGTGGAGACAAATGAATCAAAAAAATCTTTAATCTACCCTTGAAGAAATATAGTTACCTAGATATAAAATTCAGATCTAGACTTCTCAAGTTGTGGTTTTCTTTCAAAACCTCAAAGAATATAAGAGAAAGTCTGTTAGCCATGCCATTCTTCAAAATTTTAACTTGCCAACATAACACTCCTTTAAGTTTCTCATAAATTCGTAGGGGTCTTAAAAAAAGATTCTTTTTTTTAATTTTAGACAAATACCAGAACTCAAATGCAGAACAGAAAAAAGAAACATATCATAACTTAAATATTGAAACTTAAATACAAAGGAAGAAGAGGGGAAAAAAAGCATGTCATATGCACAGCAGAAGATAAGAGATGATTCAAAATATATGTCAATAAATTCTCATTTCAGGAAAACCTGTATAGCTCTCCATCTTTTCTCTGCTTCCTTGAAACTTTTCTTTTGTTCTCTACTGTGCCCTTTTCACTTTGTTTTGTTCCCTTCCCAGTCCAGAAGGTGACAAGTGCAGATATATTTATATATACATATAGATATATACGTACATATATACACATACATACATACATGCATAGACGTACTTTCTCTAACAAATTCTTCACTTGATCTTTGTTTTTAACTTTGTGGCTATCTCTTATTTCCTTTCCCTCCTGACTCTTCTGGTTTACTTCTACCCCCTATCTTACCTTCCTATTACTTAGCCTATCCTGCCTCCAAGGATCCCTCCCTTATCCTTCCATTCCCATAAATATGAACACCCTTCTATACCCCCTTTAACTTATTTCCTGACCCTCCCCTCTAAATATCCCTCCCTTATTCTCCCATTCTCATTGATCTCACCCCCTTCTATATCTCTCTTTTAACCCATTCCCTCACTGTCTCCTCTAGAGTTCCCTACCTTCTCCTCTTCCTCCTCCCTATTTCCTTATCATTTTATTTCTTCTGAATTTAGAAGATTTTTATATTCTTCTAGATATATATTTATATGTATTTTTCCTTCTTGAATCCATTCCCAATGAAAATGGATTACCAGAACTACCAGCCTTCTTCCCCTATCTAATTCCTTTGTGTAGGTTCTTTCTCTCACACCTCATTTGTATATGATAATTACTCTTTTTAACTGTTCCTAGATGGTTTTACTTTTAAAATTCATATCATACTCAGGTCTACCCCATTGTTTCTTATAAACTATCCAATTGCTAACGACTACTTTAGATATACATTTTACATTTTTACATTCAGAAGAGGTAAACAGTCTGTCCTTATTGAATCCCTTGTAATCAGTCTTTGGTATGTACCATTCAGGGTTATGCTGAACATTTCTGCATATGATATTTTTGGCCAGGACTCCAATTTTTTTGTTTGGTTTTTGCACTTCAGCATATAATGTCTCAAGATTTGTGGTCCTCTATTGTCTCTGCTGTTAGGTCTTATATCATTCTAATTGTAGCACCATCATATTTTGTTTTCCTTGTTGCTCTTAATATTTTCAGCATTTGACTATAATGATCCTATGAGTTTTCCTCGTAGGATCTCTTTCAAGTGGTGATTGATAGATTTTTTTTCTACTTTCTCCCTTCACTCTAATATTTCAGGACAATTTTCTTTAATTATTTCTTGAATAATTGTATCAAGATTCTCTTTTTGATCGTAGCTTTCAGGTAGTCTGATTGTCCTTATGTTTTTGCTTCTTGACTTGTTCTTTAGATCAAATGCTTTTCTTATGAGATGTTTCAATTTCTCTTTAATTTTTTCATTCTTTATATTTTGTTTAATTATGTCTTGATCTCTTATAACTTTGCTGGATTCCCATTGCCCAATTCTAATTGTCAAGATGTCGTTTTCTTGTTTTCCTTGGATTTTTGTTTCGTTTTTCCTCAACCTCTCTCATTTAATTTTTAAAGTCTTTTTTAAGTTCTTCTATAAATTATTTTGAGGCAGGTGATCATTTGACATTATTTTTTGGGTAAAAGAAGATTTCTTTGCTTCAATATCCTCTTCTGAAGATGAACCCTGGTCTTCTCTATTCACATAATAGCTTTCAGTGGTTGGATTCTTTCTCCTTTGACTGCACAATTTTTTTTTTTTTGTAGTAATAGCTTAATTTTTGTAATCACCTCTATTCCTGGGGTATGGGGGATGGTGCCTCTGGTCTCAGATCTTTAGTTCTCCCCTCTAGCCTCCAAGCAAACCTCCTGTACATGCCCACAGCTGGGGGCATCCTGCCCCACCGTTTCTGCACTCACTGGACTTGTACTGGTTCCTTCCGCCCACCTCCACTGCATTCCACAGCACAGTTGGATCTGGAGTTCCTTGTCAGCAGAGGTTTGCTTGATTTTCCTTGGCTCAGACACTCAACTCCCCTCATTGTCACCAGGGTAAAAGTTGCTGTGGCTTGAGACTAGGGACCCTCCCAACTCAGCTAACCCCAGGGCTTGCTACTTGTTTTTAAAGTAGACCCTAACCTGGAGGTGTTTACTCTTCACAGGGAGCAGACCTCATCCTTGGATTTTTCTTCAGATCTCAGATTGTCCCAGAAGCACTCCCGTTCTGCCCCTACACTTTTTTTTTATTTTCACCACTCTATGTTTGCCCTGAATCTCTACTTTTTTCTCTTGGGGAGGAAAACCTTGAAAACTTAAAATTTTTACCTACTCTTCCATCTTCCCAGAATCCTCTCCAAAGACAGGGACACTTAAAATGGATAATAATAAAGAACATACAAATATAGGCTATTTGAAGGATCTGTTTATATCACAGTTTTAATGATTTAATTCTTTCTAAAAGAAAAAAATTAAAGTGGATTTGAAAACTGTGCTGGTTTTTTTATCAATTAGATGTCACTTCATTGCCAAAGACCTAATCAAAAAAAAAAAAAAAATCCCCTTTCTGTCCAGTTCATAGTATCTGAAGGAAATATTGAGAAGAATTAAGAGGGGTGATATCTTCATTTAGAATATCTGACTTTTTTTACTACAAATCTGATAATTTCACATTCATTTGAGCTATCTATGGGATCTACTGGATAGTATACAAAAGGTCTTTTAATAGGACAGAAAAAAAATGTAAGGACATGTGTTTTTCCAGTTCAACTCACGATCAACTGGATCTCAAGGTTGGTCATGATTCCAAGAGATTAAGCAACATGCATGACGGTCCAAGGAAACCAAACCAGCCTAGAATTATAAGATGATTCTAAGTTGTTCTCAATGGTCAGGGACAAAATTGTACTACATTCAGGTAGAAGATGGAGTTAGGAACTTTTCTAAATCTACAACAAGTCATTCTCAGGTATCTTCAAATACATCAGTCATGAATAAAAAGATAAGGATGAGGAAGAGGCTAAGAGAATTTCTTTTATGTCATTGTCTACATGTATAGACTCAGTCATTTTACCTTTATTTGTCAAAAGTTTTCCTCTTCCTTTCCCTGAAGGAAAGAAGAAAAGGGTTGCTCATAACCAGTCTACCTTACTAATGTATCGGCAATTTTTGTCCAATTAATCTGAGGAAATTCAAATTGCATGACTATTTTTAAGGAAAGTTTTATAAATGGGGTGCTACTGGAACAAACTTTTATAAAGTATCATCTAATGAAGTCTCACAAATAATATTTTTAAAAGTAGTTGGCTTTTGAATGTTATATTTGCTCACAAAATGTACATTACTACTGTTCACATTTGCTCCCCAGTTTTTTCTGTAATACCAGAAATCATTAAACTATGAGAACATAAATTATTCTAGTGGTCTTAAATTCACTCATACTTCTTTTTCACTGACAAGATCTTCATGAAAAATATGCAGAAGAACGAGTTCCTATTTAAATATACTTTCAGTCTACTTCCTAGTTTCCAATAGTTCTGTGCCAATTCCAATGAATCATAGATTAGAGCTTAAAGAGATCTAAAAGAGCAGTTCATCCAAACTCTTCATTTTTAGATACAACCAATTTGATAGATCCCCTCTTAATATGAAGAGCCCCAAGGTATACTTTAGAAACCACTTACATTTCCGACTCATTCATTGACTGAACCAAGATGACCTGAAAAACTTCAATACATGGCACTCACAAGGGTAAATCACCAGTTCTCCCAGCAAACACACATTCATGACTCAAAATATCAAGAGTTTTGTTGTGAGTCCCTTGAGGACCGGGTTCTTTTTGCCTATATATCCCCATAACTTATCACAGAGTATGGAACTTAGTAAGTGCTTAATAAATGTTAATTAGCTTGATGAAAAGTTAATGGAAATGGATGATACAGGGGAGAAATTGCTATATTTGGAGTCAGAAGACTTGGGTCTAATTTCTAATTCTGCTTATTACTAGTGAGAGACTGGACAAGTTCACTTAACCTATGAGGACTTCATTTTCTTCCTCTCTTAAAAAGGTGAGTTGGACTACTTAACCTCTAACATATCTTCTAGCTCTAAATCATTCAGTCTATGATCATACTTCTCTCATGCACTTTTCCTGTGATATACTTTAGGATCTTCAGTGCCTAGCACTTCAGATGGGGTATAAGTCCAAGCCAAGACCTTTTCCCCTTGGATCAGGAGGACTTTTGCCACATTTGTCTGAAAAGCCCTAGAAAGTCTAATCTTGGGCAGGGAGGGCTCTTTGAATTCCCCTTCCAGTTCCTCCCAGGTCAGATACTCCCTATCTTCTATTTAGCATTATTTTGATATTCCTCTCTTTGATCTTATTACCAGCCACTCCCATCAAGATCCTCCCTGGGTTTGATCTATCAAGACCATCCCTTGGACCCCAGACTACCTGGTGACACCTTGACTCTTCCCTCAGTCTTTTTCTGTATTTAAGTTCCATCTTGCCTCCATGAAGGCACTCAGATTCAATCCCAGACTCTGTCTAGCTGAGATTCTATCTGGTCCACTTGTGAATATAAGCGTTACTAATGCTTAGGCTCCATAAGAGTCAACCCAGTATGGAGACTCTTTAATAAACTTTGTTTTTCTTTGGCTTTAAGAAGGCTTGTGTTGAATTCATATGAGCAGGACCCGGAGGTATTTTGAGGTCCCCAGCACATCCCATACCTCAACACTTCCAAGGATAATTACCAGTTCCTTTTACAGAAACATAGGCTCATAAATGTCTATTTACTGAAAGTTTAGTTTGTAAATTCATATAAACACATGGGATTCACATTTAAGCCCATAGACAGCAGTCATAATCCCCCATTTAGTGCTGCTCCCCTAAGACTTTTGCCCAATTCTGGTCATTCTCATTTCTACCTTGAGTTGGGACCCCTCCTTCCTGCTTGTCATAGCACTTCTAGCTGGAGTTCAGGGTACAGGAAACCACCTCTCTTCTTAACTTTCCTATTGTTCCTTTTCTTTCTCAAGAGCTATTGGAAGGAACTATACAAAACAAACAAAAAGGAAGGGGGAAGGATCCAGCTCCTCCTGGTGGTTGTACCAGAACACTGAGAAAAGGAAGTGATTTGCTATCAAAGATGAGAAACCTGTGAGTCTGAAAGGTGAGATATTTTGTCCAAGGTCAGATAACAAATTAGTGAGGGAGTTAGCGCTTGTGAGATGGATAAACACAGCACACTTCAGGGCTACTAGCCCAGGTTCACTCTTGGTTTGGTCAGACAGGAAAGACACTAAAGAGGGATTAATAATCTTACCTTATTCTAGGTTAGTTCTCTCAAAAGAGATTGCTGACAATGGGAACACCAAATCCTATAGCATTCCCTAATCACCCTTCTTACAGGGGCCGATGAGAAAGGGTGGCAACTATCCCTACATCTCAATGGGGGTCGATCGACATGGGGACAACTTGTACTTCCCCTAAATCTTCTCAAGCCTCCATGGGGGCCAGTTGAGGCACACACAGCATTCGTGCATTCAACCCTAAGTGTTCCCATTGACTGACTAGTGACCACCTGTTTTATAGATCAACAGACATAGAAGGCATATTGCCAACAATAGCCTCACAAATTTACATCACCTCATCCCTGTATCTCACTGCGCAGCCAGAGTGGATGTTTATATTATTCACCATTATATAACTATGAGCAAGTGTGGGAGAGATGTTTTGAATCATAACTGTGGGAGCTCATATCTAATACTTGAGAACTGTTGATTGTTATGACTATGAATCCTGGGAAACTGAACTCTGAGAAATAACAAAAATTTACTTTATACACGCTAAAATCCACCTTACTTATACTAAAATTCACCTTATATACAGCATTATAAATAAGGTCTCTTGGTTTCAAGTTCAATGTTCTTTCACTGAGCTAATATATATTTTACATATAGGCTAATGTATCTTTTCCTGGTAATACAACAATTGATAAATAACTTCAAAGTTATAATTCTTATAAAGGCAAATTTAGTATTCCATGGGTAAAATGATGATGCTATCTGACCTTTATATTTGGTGGTGCAATACAAGGATTATCTAGGGGGAAAAATTCATAATGGCAATAGAATTCTTTAAATGTTCTAATTTAATATTTTCCTGAAGTTTTATAACTAATTTCCTTTCGCTCTGCTTGCCATCACATTTTCTGTTGATAAGAATTATAAAACTAAAATAGGGTCTTAAAATCTATTAGGAGATTTCTGAAAAGATAAGCCCATTTCATATGAACATAAAAATGAATTCAAATAGGCTCAGAGTATTCTGATTACAGTGCAATTTTCAGGAAATTAAATCCCTTTGGGATTTAATTTTCAACTAAAATAAATAGCAATAAAATGATCATAGACAAAAAAGTGGCCTACAAAACTTAACATTTAAAAATCATAATTTTCAAGCTAATAGCCAATTGTAGCCAATTAGTGGAGAGCCCCACATTAGGAAGAGTGTTGCTTATAATTTGCTAACAAACATCACCTGTGGGAATGTAGACTCACAGCAAAGCTCTTGGTTGATCAACCCTTTCCTGGAATTTCCAAATGATTAAGTTTTGATGGGCAGGCAGGGAACACTAAAAAGGGTGAGAAGGAGTCAAAATACGTAGTATGATGAAAGAACACTTTTCTTGTTAGAGACACTGACTCTTTTTCTTGCTGTCTTGAGTGTAATTGAGACATCAAGGGCAACTTGAAAAAGCTGGAAATATGATGGGGAAAATCTCTCTCTCTGTGTCTCTGTCTCTGTCTCTGTCTCTGTCTCTCTCTCTCTCTCTCTCTCTCTCTCTCTCTCTCTCTCTCTCTCTCTCTCTCTCTCTCTCTCTCTCTCTCTCTCTCTCTCTCTCTCTCTCCCCCACCCTCACCCCAATGGTCTATCTCTGTCACTCTGTCCTTCCTTCTGAAGAAACATGAAACATAACCTGACACTTTTCTGCTTGACATCAGGAGATTCTCAATAGTTTTCTGTGGCTCAAAGTGAATGTATTAGCCCCTCAGGGACTGCTGATAAAACCACTACCTGGCCAAAGAGGATACAGACACTCATATTAAAATAAGCAGAAAACATGTAAAATGCAATCCTTATATTTTAATAAATGAATAAGAAAACATGTATGTGATAAGAATCCTAACTGATTTGCTCATTTCTGAGTCACTGAAAGATGCTAATGGTTTATTTTTTTAATACATACACAGATAGGAGGCACTTGAATTTTAAAAAAATGTTTCATAGAAAATAAGTACCTGCATTCAGGGGCTTTTGAAGAAAGGAAATCTAGTACATCTGAAGAACCTTTCAACACACTATGACACTCAACTAATGATATATCTTTAGAACTATACAGTTGAAAAAAATTGCTGTATAGATTGATTCCTCAACTCTGTCTTCTGTCTAGGTGATGTTTCTTTCTCTGGGTTCCTATTGATTTTCCACTTAGGTCCAATAGCCTTTTTAACTGCTGAAACAAACACCAAAAATTACCCCCAAAAGGATACATACAGTGTTGATGCAATAGGCTTATTTAGATTCTGTAAACTCAAAGCAAATCAATTTTAGATTTTCTACTTTATTATCACAAATGCTGTTGGATTAATCACATGGGTTGTCTTCACAGCCAAATAACCTCTAAATCAAGAGGAAGTGAAAAGGACTGTTAAGGATTGGAAATTTTAAGTAACTTGGGAAGCTGAAAGCTAAGAATTAAAATCAATCTATAGACCTTACAAATAAAATGTAACACCTGAAGGCTTAAAAACTAAAAGTACTATATAAATACAGATATTATTAGAATCTCCTGGATAACCTTTTAAATCTGATCATCCTACAGATGCATGTTTTTAATATTTATACATATTATATTTCTTAGTGTAATTCCATTAGATTTCATTTTTATAAGGAATTATAAGAAATATAGAGATTTTTTTTTCTTGAAAGGGAATGCCTTTATTCCCTATTTCACTTTGACTCTATAGACATTTATCAAACCTCTGCTACGTATACAACCCTATGGGAGACATTAAAGTTAGCAAAAACAAAAACAGAGGAAGAGAAAGTCTTAGAGATTATATAATTTCACACACTCATTTTGTGTTTTTCAAAATTGAGGACCAGAACCTTAAATAATTTATCCAAGATCACATAGGTAGTAAAAAATGAGATGTGATTTTAAACACAAATCTTCTGATTTTCAAGTCAATGCATTCTCTAATCTATATGCTCTCATGGTCTTTACAGTACAGCAGGGGGATATAGCAGATAGAAGAGTAGGCTCACACAATGAAGTCAGAAGAACCAGATGTAGGCCACATAATAACTAACTGCCTAGATGTTAGGACTCTATGGAACAGGAGAAAGATCAGTGGCTTTCATTTTAGCGGACCTGAGTTCAAATCCTTGCTTCCTTCACTTAATACCTGTGTGATCTTAGATAGACCTCAAAGAGTCTGTGAACTCAGATGGGGGAAAAAATTACATCCCCAGAAATTAAACTTTTCTTTTCAATTGTGTTTTCAAATATATTTTGAGGAGTCTAGACACTTCTCCAGACTGCCAAAGGAGTCCATGACACACAATAAGGGTAAAAACCCCCATGCTGGGTAATCTTCTAACAAGGAACAGATCCCAGAAGGAATTGATATCATTCCAGTTGTGATAAGTGTTTTATACTTTATGCTTTATGCCATGGACCAATTGCTAGGAACTACCATGATATTTACTTCCACATTGGGAACTTCTTGAGGAAATATGCAGTGCACATAAGCAGAAACAGCCCCAAATTCCCTGCATATTGGAGAGTTGCTGCCAGCAGCAGCTACTATGACTTGATCCTGTACTCACCAAGGGGGTACGAATACTTCTTAAAGGGTATTAATGAACTCTTCTCCTCTCCTCTAGAGTATGTATTGACTGAAATATGAAGGTTGTAGAGAAAAATGGAAGAATTTTCAAGAACAAAAAGAGGGCATTTATCAATCTATGGGAAAATATGTGTCACTACTGAGGAACCAGATTGATTTTCCATTTTGCTTAGGCTGCATATTGTGCAGATACATGAGATACATGAATTCTTCATCTTTGCCTATATGTTTATACATCAGAAACTAATGAGATCCTCTTTTCACAAAGGCAGTATTTATTTGGGTGTTCATGTTTTTTCTAGGAATTTCTATTTTTAAGTGTTAATTTTAAAACCTAATTAATATTTACCCTCCCAACTAACTGAAATTGGTAGCTGTTGTCTATACATTAATTTGTTTATGGTGACTGACCATCTGTTGTGATGTAGGAGTTTCCATCTGTGTTTAATAATTTTCCTAAGAAAAAACTTCTTTCATTCTATATTTCTTCATTCATTTTAGCTAATCAAGAAGGAAGGCCCCAACTGAAGGACAGTGGCATAATTTCAATTTCCCACCAATATATGCATGCACAATCACTCAAATCAGAAGGGGGAAAATTGCTACAGGGAACTGAATCCCCATGAAATTTCTTCAAATATTCTAAAGTTGTAAATGCTTACTTCATGCTGAACAATTTACAGTAAAGCCTGTGAGCTCCTGTTGAGCTCAGCATGCTTTCATGTTATCTATAAATGTTTTTAAGATTAAACTTTTAAAGAAAGAATCATTTTTCATGTTTTATACACATAGAAATATTCTCATAATTTTTATCTTTTCAGATATTTCTAATCATTACCCTATGTCTCCCAATTCATGGAAGAGGAAGAGGGAGATTTTATTTTTTCAGTGCTAGAAATAAAAAAATTATTGGGAATTGGAGGATTAGGAAGCTAAATTATTTCTTTTTTTTCTTTTATGTGTCGTATCCAGTTGGAAAAAAAATCTTAGCCAAAGCTATTTTTGTGGGGGTTTTTTTGCTTTTTTGATTCCTGTCCATCATTGGGTCAGTGACCTCCTTACTGCAGAGACTCCTAAAGAATCACTAAATGGGTAGGTGCATTATAGTCTGTATTTTTTTCACATCTTTGAGTTTTAAATACAGATAGTGATACTCTCCAGTTTCTCCTCCTTATGGATATACTTGTGCTAGTTGAAGTAAGTTCCCCAATACTGATACTGCTTCTCAATGTGATCCATGATTCTTGAATGAGATTAATTCAACTATTATTATAAGAAAAACTAAATGAATGAAAAGTAGCTAATATTCAGAATATGACACAAGCAGAGCATAAATATCCAGGATAGGCACTGAAGATGAACAACTTGTTTTTAAAAAAGAAAATAAATATTTCCCTAGTGATGCTATGTGGTTGCAAATCTTGGAAATCCATGGTCTCTGAAGAATCAAGTAGCAGATGACCCAAAAGTTAGAGGAAAGATTATAGTGGGCACAAGTAGGCTACAGAATCTTTCTCATGATGACTATGCTCAAGAAATGGCATAAGGGAATGACTTGTTGGGAGGGGAGCCAAGATGGCAGAGTAGAAAGACAGACCTGCCCTAGCTCTACCCTCATAACCCAAAAAATACCATACAAAATGATTCTAAACAAATTCTAGAGCAGCAGAAGTCACAAAACAACAGAGTGAAAGAGATTTTCAGCCCAAGACAGCCTGTAAGGCTGACAGGAAAAGTCTATTGCACAGGGCTCAGAGCAGAGCACAGCCCAACCTTAGCCACAGCACTGCACAGACAGGACTGGAGCAGGCTTCAGGACACAGAGACAGAGGTAGCAGGCAAAATTCCCAGATTTCTCAACCCACAAATGCCAAAGACAACTTCAAAGATCAGTAAGAAAGCTCTTTCACCTGGGTGAGAGGGGGCGTGGGTCTGGCCCAAGCCACAGCCTCAGGGCAACAACAATCACTGAAGCAGCATCCATTTTTAGAACCTTCAGCCTAAATGGAGGATGCCTTCAGCCTAAATGGATTCCATGTGGAATCAAGTTGCTGGTCTGGATCTCAGCCCTGAGGGAATCCTACTCACAGATCTTGGGCAGAAAGGAGTACTTGTGGTTGCTCATAGACCAGAGCACAGGCCAAGAGAGGAGGAGGAATCTCTTCTCCCCTGATTGTGCCACCTTAGAAGAACTGAAAATTTAGAGGATCCTAAACTATACCCTCAACTTGACAAAGGACTCAAGTGAAGTAACTGACTGGGAAAATGCCCAAAAAAGGGAAAAAATTAAGACTCTAGAAGGTTACTTTCTTGGTGAACAGGTATTTTCTTACATTCTTTTGGTTGAGGAAAAACAAAGTATAGCATCCAAGGAAGACATCAAAGTCAAGACTTCTACATCCAAAACCTCCAAAAATAATATGTAATTATCTCAGGCCATGGAATAGCTCAAAAAGGATTTTGAAAATCAAGTAAGAGAGGTGGAGGAAAAATTGAGAAGAAAAATGAGAGTGAAGCTATAAGATCATGAAAGACTTGCTAAAGGAGACCCAAAAAAAATGCTGAAGAAAATAATAACACCTTTTAAAAAGAGACTAACCCAAATGGCAAAAGAGGTCCAAAAAGTCAATGAGGAGAAGAATGCTTTAGAAAGCAGAATGGGCCAAATGGAAATGGAAGTTTAAATGCTCACTGAAGAAAATGGTTCTTTAAAAATTAGAATGGAGCAGAGAAATGACTTTATGAGAAGCCAAGAAATTACAAAACAAAACCAAAAGACTGAAAAAAATAGAAGACAATGTGAAATGTCTCACTGGAAAAACAACTGACCTGGAAAATAGATCCAGGAGAGACAATTTTAAAACTATGGGACTATCTGAAAGCCATGATCAAAAAAGAGCCTAGACACCATCTTTCATGAAATTATCAAGGAAAACTGCTCTGATATTGTAGAACCAGAGGGTAAAATAAATATTGAAAGAATCGACCAATTACCTCCTGAAAGAGATATGAAAAGGAAAACTTCTAAGAATATTGTAGCCAAATTCCAGGGTTCCCAGGTCAAGCAGAAAATATTGCAAGCAACCAGAAAGAAACAATTCAAGTACTGTGGAAATGCAATCAGGATAACAGAAGATTTAGCAACTTCCACACTACAGGAAAATAGGGGAGAAGAGAAGTGGGGGATGAGGGGGATGATAGAAGGGAGGGTAAATGGGAGGAGGGAGTAATTAGAAGTAAACACTTTTGGGGAGGGACAAGGTCAAAAAAGAGAAAAGATATGATAGGATGTAGGGAAATATGGTTAGTCTTTCACAACATGACTATTACGGAAGTCCTTTGCATAACTATACATGTATAGCATATATTGAATTGTTTGCCTTCTCAGCAGAGATGGGTGGGGAGGGAGGAAGGGAGAGAACTTGGAACTCAAAGTTTTAGAAATGAATGTTGAGGGGAGGAGCCAAGATGGTGGAGTAGAAAGTTACACATATGCTAGCTCCTAACCCACAGCCCATAAAATACCTGTAAAGAAGAACTCCCAACAAATTCTGGAGTAGCAGAAGCCACAGAAATACGGAATGGAGGAGATATCTATCCCAGAGAGACCTGAAAAACTGACACCAAAGGTCCGTCGCATACCGGACCCGGAGCAGAGCCCAGCCCTGCCTTGGCCGTGTGGCACCAAGGGGAGCAGATCCGAGCAGGCTTCAGGGACAGAATCACCAGGGGCTGCCCAGGTCCCTCCACCCACAGGTGCCAAAGATCAGTGAGAGGGTCTTTTCAGCTTGCCAAGATGGGAGCAGGGTGTCTCCATAACTCAGGCCCCCTAGGGAGGCAACAGCAGAGGCAGCAGACAGGAGCTCCCAAAGCAGACAGGAGCCTGGATCCATTGTTGAAGGTCTTCACATAAACCCCTTAAGGGAACTAAGCCCTGTGTGGTGGCCCTGCCCCCACTTGGGCACCTGAATTTAATCTCACACTGAATAGTATCCCCACCCACCCCTAAAAGCCCTGAGGCTGGGGAGCAGCATTTGAATCTCAGCCCCCCAAGCACTAGCTTGGCACATCAGAAGGTGAGGTGAGTGTGGAGAGGAAACTCAGAAGTCAAGTAACTGGCTGGGAAAATGCCCAGAAAAGGGAAAAAAAAAATAAGACCATAGAAGGTTACTTTCTAGGTGAACAGATATCTCCTCCCATCCTTTTGTATGAGGAAGAACAATGCTTACCATCAGGGAAAGACATAGATGTCAAGGCTCCTGTATCCCAAACATCCAAAATAAATATTCAATGGGCTCAGGCCTTGGAAGAGCTCAAAAAGGATTTTGAAAATCAAGTTAGAGAGGTGGAGGAAAAACTGGGAAGAGAAATGAGAGATATGCAAGAAAAGCATGAAAAACGGGTCAACACCTTGCTAAAGGAGACCCAAAAAAATGCTGAAGAAAATAACACTTTGTAAAATAGGCTAACTCAATTGGCAAAAGAGGTTCAAAAAGTCAATGAGGGGAAGAATACTTTCAAAAGCAGAATTAGTCAAATGGGAAAAGAGGTTCAAAAGCTCACTGAAGAAAATAGTTCTTTCAAAATTAGAATGAAACAGATGGAGGCTAATGACTTTATGAGAAACCAAGAAATCACAAAACAAAACCAAAAGAATGAAAAAATGGAACATAATGTGAAATATCTCATTGGAGAAATGAATGTTGAGAATTGTTTTTGCATGCAACTGGGAAATAAGAAATACAAGGTAATGGGGTATAGAAATCTATCTTGCCCTACAAGAGGAGATTGATTAGAGTCCTTCTCTGAGCAGGAACAATTCTGTTAAGTTGGAGGGAAAGCTGAGCCATTACACAGTTGGCAACAGTGGAACAGCAGTGGGCAGCTTTCAGAGATATGGTAAACAGCACTGCCTTTATTCATTTGGTCCAGAAAAGAGGGCAGATTGGGGTAAGGGGTAATTAGAATGCACTATCTTGGGGTGAGGGAGGGAAAAGATGGGGAGAAAATTGGGCACTTAAAATTTTGTGGAAATGAATGTTCAAAACTAAAGATATATGGATGGATGGATGGATGGATGGATGGATGGATGGATGGATGGATGGATGGATGGATGGATGGATGGATAGATGGATGGATAGATGGGTGGGTGGATAGATGGATAAGTTATGTTAAAAAAAGAAGTGGCATAAGGGAAATCATTCAGGAAAAGCACAATACAAAAAGGAGGTGATCCAGTCACATATTCAAATCTGAAGCAACAGATGATAGCTCAAGGTATACACAGTTCTTCACAAAATGTAGAAGCAGGATTCAAGGATGTTGGGCAAATCCTCTATAGAAGATCTTTGTAAGACATGAATAAAGTAATGCAGAATGAGGGGTGGAAGAGCTGCAATTTGCAACAATTGAAAGAATATATGCATTAATGAGATGAAAAATTATTAAAGGATATGATTTCTATCGCTAGAGCATACCCCTTTGACCTGATAGTTTATATTATGGTGAACCTATCACACTAGCCAACTTATTTTTTTTCCATTTTATTTATATTTTTAAATAATAAGCATATAAATTCTCTCCCTCTCCCTCCACCTCCACACTGAACTTAAAAGGAAAAAAAGGAAAACAACATTCAAGTAACAAATGTACATAGTCAAGCAAAACAAAATCCCTGACTATCTATCACCAAAAATGCACTTCTCATTTCACATCCTGACTTCATCAACAAGGAAGTCCTTGGTTTTCCATATGATTTAATTCACGTTTTTCTTCCACTAAAGCACAGTATATAACCTAACTTATTCCATAAAGCCTCAATTTGCAACAGACTTTCATACCAATCCTTAATACCTTAAAAATAATTAAGACATTTTGCTTATTCATTCAATAATTTTTTTCTCACCTGATATACATGAGGTGATGAGCCATGTACTCTAGTAGACAGGTAAGTGACAAAGCATCAGGTACATATACATTAGGAGCTGCAGTCAGAACCCTGCATACAGGCAGCTCAGGCCACAGGGTCATCTTATCACTGGACTAAAGAAGTAGTGAGATTTGGCAGGCTGCTGTGTGTGTGAGCAGCCTTTTTTATGGATTGCATGTCTCATATTCTGGCATGAGGAAGGGTCTACGAAAGATACCCTAAATTTTTCTGCTTCACCCAACCCTGGCTTTCTTGCCATGGCAGGTGGAAATTCCATCCTGTGATTAAAACACACCAAAAAATGTACAAAAACTTTTACAAAGATGAACCCATTCATCCTTATACATGGAATGTATGAGTTCTTATGGACAACATGAAATCCAGTACCCCTGTAAGATAAACAGCTCTTGTTGCAAAAGAACTCAGCAGTATTACATCCAAATAGCAGCCCTGAGTGAAACAAGGCTGGCAAATGAAGGCCAGCTTCCCAAAGAAGGAGCTGGATATAGATTTTTTCTAGAGTGGCTGTGGTGATAGGGACTGCTGTGAAGTTGACATAAGTTTTGCAATCTAAACAGTCAACATGCTTGTAGGCCTGCCAAAAGGAGTAGATTCAGATAGAGGATAGATAAAGGATAGATTCAGAACACCATGATTGCCCCTTGAAGGAAAGCACCATGACACCATCACCAATGCATATGCTCCCACCATGATGAACCCTGATGAGGTAAAAAAAAAATTTATGAAGACCTGGAGACAGTCAACATCAATGTGCTGAAAGAGGACAAGTTTGTTATCCTGGGTGACTTCAGTGCAAGAGTAGGCACAGACTACCAGATATAGCATGGAGTCTTTGGAAGGAATAGAGCTGGAATTAGCAAGAGCAACAGTCATTTACTACCGAAGACTTGTGTGTCTCATGACCTTCTCATCACCAACACTGTCTTCCATTTACTGAAATGCAATAAAACTTCATGGATGCACCCTCACAGTAAAAATTGATATTTAATAGACTATGTTGTTATAAGGAGAAAAGACAGACAGCATGTGAGAGTAATGAAGGCAATGTGTGGTGCAGAATGCTGGACTCATCATGGACTTATCCTCTTGAAGTTATCACATTCAATAAAAGCAGCTGTGGCCCCAAGGCAAGATGACTACCAGAAGAAACAATATCAACAGAGTCCTTCTCTGGGCAGGAGCAATTCTGCTAAGTTGGAGGGAAAGCTGAGCCATTGCATAGTTGGCAACAGTGGAACAGAATAGGAGTGGGCAGCTTTCAGAGATTTGGTAAACAGCACTGCCTTTGCTCATTTGGTCCAGAATACTCACAAACATCAAGATTTGCTTGACAAAAATGGTGGGGAAATTAATAAGCTTGTAAGTGAAAAACAAAAACTTCACAGGGTTTACTACAAGAATAGGTTATCTGTCACTAGGAAGACAGTGTTTAAGTCCATCAAAAGAAAGTTCAAATGAAACTTAGAGAGATGCGGAATCCTTGGCTTGGTAAAAAGGCAGGTTAAATTCAGTTTTACCCTGATAGAAACAATCCAAAACACTTTTATTAGGCCACAAAGACTATTTATTATTCAAAGACCTATGGTGCATCTCAACTACTCAGTGCTAATGGATCCACATTGATCATGGATTGAACATTTCCATGGTATTCTCAACAAACATCATCAATCAATGCTGAAGTCTTTGACTGACTGCCTTAGGCTAAAGTCAATCCCTCTCTAGCTAAACTTCAACTGAACAAGAGGTTTTGAATGCTATTGTGTTCCTCTCATGTGCCAGAGCACATAGTACTGATGCAATTGCAACTGAGATTTAAAAGGCAAGAGGTTCTCTGTTCATACAAAAGCTGACTAACACTTTCCAGATTATATAACAAGAGGAGGTTTTCCCCCAGGAGTTTAACATGCCTCCATTGTCCATTTCTATCATAGAAAGGGAAATAGGTTGTCCTGTAACAATTCTGACTCCCTCTTAGTCATTGCTGGTAAGATTCTTTCCAGAGTCCTCCTTAAAAAACTCATCCTTCACCTGGAAGATGGTCATCTACCTGAGATGACTTCATAAAGGGTCAAGGAACGATTGATATAGTTTTTGGTGTTCAACAGTTCTAGGAGCAATGACAGGAGAAGAACAGAGGTCTATACATAGCATTAATTGAGCTAATAAATTCCTTCCATACTGTCAGTCATGAAATCTTGTGGAAAATTTTGGCAAAATTTAGTTACTCAGGGAAGTTCATCAGTACTTTATATCAGTTTCATGATGGTACGCTTACCTGGGTTCTGGATAATGGACAATATTTTTGCACTATCCCAGGCACCAGTGGAGTGAAACAGGGTTGTGTTTGCCCTCATGCTTTTTAGCATGATATTTTCAGCAATGCTGTCAGACGCCATCAATGAGGATGAAAACAGCATCAAGGTCAGCTACCATATGCTAAATTATTTAACTTGAAAAGGCTACAAACCAAGGTTATAGTGGAGGGAGACTTGAGGTGTTTGTAGGTGATTGTGCATTCAGTGCAACCTTTGAGGCTGAGATGCAACAAAGTATGGATCAATTCTCAATTGGCCCAGCAAGTAATACCAACAAAACACAGGTTCTTCACCAACCATCAGATCATAATTCCTATGTGGAACCATCCCTTATAGCAAATGGAGAAATTCTGAATCTTGTAGATGAGTCCATTTACCTTTGTAGTGTATTTTCCAGTGATATCCACATAGATGATGAGATTAATGCACACACTGTCAGAGCTAGCTCTATTAGGGAGGTTCCAAATGAAAGTGTGAGACAGAGGAGATATTAAACTGTCTACAAAACTGAAGATCTATAAAACCATTATGTGGACCTCTTTGCTGTATGACTGTGAAACGTAGATAGTAGACCAGAGCCATGCCAGGAATCTGAATTGCTTCTCTTGAATTGTCTAAGGAAGATTCTGAAGATCACCTAGCAGAATGAGGTACCAGACACTGAGGTCCTTTCTTGAGCTAGCAAGCATTCAAACTCGGTCATACAGAACACAACTTCAATAGGCTCCTCCTGTTTGAATGCCAAAAGTTAAGTTTGCCTAAAGGACTTTTATAGAGAACTCACACAAAGCAAGCACTCACGTGGGTGTCAGAAGTAATACAAGGACACTTTTTCTGAAGAACTTTGGACTCAGTTGTGAGACATTGGAGACACTGGTGCAGGATCATCCAGCATTGTATGTCCACATCAAAGAAGGCGCTATACTCCATGAGCAAAGCAAAATTGCAGTGGCTCAAAAGAAATGTGAGATAAACAGCAAAATCTCTACTCCAAATCTTCATAAGGACTATTTGTGCTCAGCCTGTGGCAGAGCATATTGGACTGATGAGCCACAGTCTGCCACACTGTACCTTGACCTCAACAGAGTAATGTCATTTTGGTCCTCCATGAGAACACAGGACAACAACCAAGCACTCTGCAGCACAGAACATCAGAAATGATTGGAAAAAACCACAAGGATTGCTTTCTTACTCTAAAGTGACCAAATTACAGAGGGTATTACCGTGGACTGTGACTTTCTCTTCTGTTCTCATCTTCTATATTTCAAAAAAGAGTCAGTCATCATTATTATCATCAAAACTGATCTCCTGGGAGAAGAGGGAAGATTTCAAGCTTTTGAACCCACAAAGCCAAAGCTAGACTATTACCACTCATCATCATCATAATCAATAACAAAAAGGAAATCTTAGCAAGTGCTTACTATACTACTATATGCTACTACTATATTAAACTATTGCTTACTTGGATAAAAAGTGACAAGTAATATAGTCCTTGGTCTTGAGCGATTTATATTGGGAAAGGTTAATATGCCTGATTTTAACATGGTAGTGCAAGATAATAATCACCAGTGACCTGGAACATTTCAGATCAGAGTAAGAAAACAGCAAAGCTCTCTTACAGATAGAGAGTGCTGCGACCTCTCATTTTGGTACCTAACCAAGTGTGAATTCAAGAGCTAGAAAAATTTCTCTAAGTTTATAGATAATGAACTAGTGGTTACTAGTAAATTTTTCTTAACATTAATTAATTTCTCCCCTCCTCTTTTTGTTTACACATTAATCCTAAGATAACTATTAGATTCCAATGAGATACGTGTTTATGTCATTTTCCGGGAAGTTATGCTAAGCATAATACCTTATAATCTCTCTCTAACTAGGATACTATTCTTCAGGGTTTTGTTTTGTACTTATAATCAATCAGTAAAGAGAAAATAGGCACACCTATATTTTTATTATTCTTAATTCTGAAAGAAATATGAAGTGCCCAAGGATACAAATCAGTGAAAGTCATGGTAAATGAGGAGAAAGTATTTGAAATTAAATCCAAGCAAAATTTAATTTACATTAATTATACATCTATGGCCCAGAGAATGTGAATGTCATGGATTTAGCCTCATAATATGGAGCATAAAACTTTCTGAAAGCTTAGGCTGATTGCCACTGAAAGAATCTTTGGTTTAATATTTGTGCCTAATTCTTATTTTATAGGATTTAAATGACTGTTGGAAGCTATGTTTTTGTATAATGCCTCTCAAGTCCGAAGGGAGGTCAGGCATACTAGAATTAGCATCCAATATTATCACCATTATTACTATTCCATTTCTGCAGGGCATTGGCACTGCACAACCCTTTAGAAAACACTCTCATTTTATTTCTTCTCTTTTTTATATATCACTGACCAGGAATATTGGCAGCTAATCCAAGAGCCATGTTTTCAATGTTTGTGACACTATTGTACTTTTTTAGAGTTTCAGTGTGTTGGAAGAATCACAAGTCACCCTGAAGGTCTTGACCAGACAGATTAATAATGATCAATTACCAAATGGTCACCCATGCTCATCTCTACTGCCAAAGAGGTGTGAGGACTGGATTCAGCTAATCTGATGTATACCTGTAGAGAGTCAAAAAAGGAGCCCTTGGAAACAATTTCCACCCTCAGTCAAGTCTCTGCACATAATAGGAACTTAATAAACATTTATTAAATTGACTTGAATTTGAATTGAGTAAGAATTTACCTCTTCATCAACCTCAGGCAGAATCTGATGATACATCAAAATTAGAATTCTGTAACAATGTGAACCTAGAAAGAGAAGGAAACCAAAAGAAATCAATAAACTCTTGCAGATAGGCCAAAAAAAAAAGAAAGAAAGAAAGAACTATGGGCAACATACCTTGCAAACATTTATAATAGCTGGCTATCTTCCTACATACCTTAATTAGACCTCTTCCACTGAAAGGAAGTATTCACCAACCCTTCTAATTTCTCGTGCCTTCCCTCTGCTAATTACTTGCTATTTATCCAGTAGCTTGCTTTGTAAATTGTTGTTTACATGTTGTCTCCTCTATTAAATTGTAAGCTCCATGAGGAGCTGTCTTTCGCTTCTTTTTTGTATCCCCAGTGCTTAACCCAGGACCTGGCACATAGTAAGAACTTAATAAATATTTCTTATTTGTCCGTTTGATTGATTGAAGTGGGCTGTAAGTAACCAATATGTATTCAATCAATACTATCAGATCATTTATAGGAGGTTGCCGTAAGCGAATTTGCAGAACATATATATTTATTGATCACATGGTCAAAATTCTAAAGATGTTCTTCCTTTTTTTGTCAAAAGGCAGAAGATATCATTAAATTAATAAATTTAAATCTAAACAACCAACGTAGTTGTGCAAGTATAACTTGGAAGTATTCAATGACCAGAGACAAAGATACATTTTAAAGAAAAGAGAACCCTGCCAAAGAGGTGAGAAAGCAGACCCATAATAAAAGACCTCAAAAATAAGAGCTGTAAAACCTAACTGTGCAATGAACTCCAAATACATCGAAATGTTATACAATATTAGAAAGCAACAATGACATATGAAAATCTTGTCTTATCCTAAGTTATATTTCATTCAGAATTAAGAGCAATTAAAATGTAGCTCTACATATTTTCTCCTTAGTGATTATGAATTCAAACAAAACTCCCAAAATAGTGACCATTGTTAACAGAGATTATGACGTAGTAGTACTACTGTCACTGCCTCAAGTCTCTGCTTTCTAACCTCTCCTACCAACTTCAGAATCAAATATAAACTCTTCTGTTTGGCATTTAAAGTTCATCATGATCTGCCTCTTTCCACCATGCTGGTGTTATATATTACTGCCCTGCACTCACTCTACAACCATATGTACTGGCCTAATTTCGAGTCTTTGTACCCAACATTCCATCTTCCCCTTGCTCTTATACATGCCTTCCCCTAGGTCTTGAAATGCTCTGATCCCTCTTCTCTGTCTCTTAAGTTTCCTTCAAGACATCACAAAGTCACCGTTTTATAGGAAGCTTTTCTATCTCACAAGCTGCCAATGCCTCCCCTTCTCAAATTACCACCATCCATCAATTCTGCATCTACCTTGTATGTGCCTAGTTATTTACATGTGGTCTCCCCTATGACAGCAAGGATTAGCTTTGGGGTTTTATTTTTGTTTTTGTTCCCCTAGTTGGCACAGTAGCTATACTAGAAAGCTGAACTTGGAATCAGATATTTTGCTGCTTTTCAGTCATTTTAGTTATGTACAACTCTTTGTGACTCCATTGGGGCTTTTCTTGGCAAAGATACTGAAGAGGTTTGTTGTTTCCCTATCCACTTAATTTTACAGATGAGAAACTGAGGCAAATAGGGTTAAGTGACTTGGCCAGGATCATACAACTAGTAAGAATCTGAGGTCGGATTTGAACTCAGGAAGATGAACCTTACTGACTCTGGTCCCAGTACTTTATCCACTATGCCACACAGCTGCCCTAAAGTCAGGAAAACCTGAGTTCAAATGTGCTCTGATACTTAATATTTGTGTGAGTGAGCAAATCATTTAACTTCTTGTTGACATAATTTCCTTAAATGTAAAATTAGAATAATAATAGCGCCACCTCCCAGGGTTTTTGTGAGTATCAAATGATACGCTTTATGTTTGTCACATAATAGCTACTATTATTTTATCCAGCTGCCATTATGAACATGAACATTAATAATTTAGATGCTAAAATTCCTTCCACCTCTAAAATTCTGTGATTTTTGTAGTTATTAATTTTTGGTAGAAACAAAAACTACAAGGTTTCCTCTCTCTTATGTATTTTGAAAGAAAAGACATTTATTAAGTGCCTAAGTGTCAGGCACTGTGCTAAATCACATTTTATAGATGAGGAAAGTGAGGCAGACAGAGGTTAAGGGACTTACCCAAGGTCACAGAGGCAATGAATGTCTGAGGCCTTATTTGAACTTAGGTCTTCTTGACTCCAAGCCTAAGGCTCTATCCTCTATATCAATTAACTGCCTCTAATTATTCAACTCACACCTCTGCTTGAAAACCTTTAGTGAAGGGAAGCTCACCATCTCTGAAGGCAGCCTATATTGTTGGTTTTTTCCTGACATCAAGCCTAATTTGACCTGTGTATAGCTACCACCCACTGCTCCTGTTCCTATCCTCTGAGGTAAAATAATCCATCTCTGATATCCCTTTCACAGATCAACTCTTTCAACATCCGTACACAGGTATCATTCTACCCTTCCCCTTGACTCTTCACTTCCCTGGGCTAAACATTTCCAGATCCTTTAACTAAATGCTGCATGACTTCTATTCAAGGACCTTCACCTTCCTGCTTTCTTTCTTCCAGATGCTCTCAATTTATCAGGATACCCACAACTAAATATAATATTTCACATGTTGTCTGCCCAGGTAAGAGCATAGAAAAACTATGACTTCCCCATTCCTTTAAGTGATGACTCCCTTAATGTAGCCCAAGAACTCATTACAAATTTTTGGCTGCCACGTTGCACTCTGATTCATATGAAACTTGTAGTCTACTAAATTTCCAGATATTTTAAAGGCAAACTAACATGTAACCATGCTTCCTGAATCTTTTACTTGTGAAATGGAGTGATTTTTTTTAACCCAAGTATTATTCCTGCCTGAATTGCATCTTATTAGATTTATACTAATAGTCAGGCCTCTAAATCTTTTTCCATAACATACTGTACTAGCTTTGTGGCATCTGAGAATCTATAAGGGTGACATCTATGCCTTTATCCAAATGACTGATGAAAAAAAAAGAAAGGTTAAAGAGCACAGGACCAAGCACAGATCCCTACTGTATTCCACTAAAGAATTCTTGCTGAGTTGCCATTGAACTACTCTTATCTTACTTGATCATCTCATCAGGTGTCATGGGTTCAAGTATTTCTGTGTAGATGATTCCCAGACTTACAAACTCAGTCCTAACTTTTCTCCTGACCTCCAGTCTCACATCACCACTTGTCGTTTAAATGGAATGTTTGGTAGGAATCTCAAGCTCGACATTTGCTAAATAGCATTCATTATCTTTTCACCCAAACTTTCCCCTTTTCCAAAATTACTTATTACAGTTTTTTTTTTCTCTTTTTGATACTGAATCTGTCTATTTAGCCCAGGCTGGAAGTACAGTGGGCACTGATGAGTCCAGTTACAGTGCTGAATGGTACAGAATTTTTCACTCGTTTCATTTTTCCAGCTTCGGCTAGTTTGCCTCCCTTTTATCAGCCTATTAACCTCTACTCCCATGTTATCATTCCATAGATAATTCTCAGGCTTCTAAATCATCTTTTATCTTTTTTAATTTTTTTTATAATTTTTTTATAATTTATAATTTTTTTTATAATTCATCGCATTAGTTCAAGATTTAGTAGAGGCACCTGATCAACTTTAACACTACTGCAGCTCAAAACTTGGAAACTCAAGTAATCCATGAATTTCAGCCTCCCCAGTTTATCACACTATGCCCTACCACCATTATCTCAAGATAATCAACCTAGGAAGGATAGGAAACATTTAAGAAGGACATTCTTCAAGCACAAAGGAAAACAATTACAATGAGGAAGGATCAAGGTGGGTTGTTTGAGGAGAATAATATAAACAAGTGCATAGTACCTGGAACAAGAAATATAGCTAATTTACTAATCAACTTAGATTTTTTAAAAAGATATGTACACAAAGATGGGCAATGAGGATGAACATTATAGTATGTCACGATCTTATAAAATTAGTTGTTTGTCCATTTTCAAAGAGGATCAGTGACATCTTGGGGTGGTCTTCACTCCCCCATGAACTAGGTTTAAGTGAGGTAGAAGTTGTCAGCCTCTCTCTTTCTCAGGTATCAAAGTTCAGTGGCAAGACAAAAGTCAAGATGACTGGTGATGGTTCATATGCAGGGTATGACCTTGGCATCTTCAATGTCTGACCAAGCTCTAAGTACTCCACAGCACCTGTTTCAGCTACCTTCATGGTCACTGGAAAAAAATTGTTCTCATCTGCTTATTCTGCTATAGGACTTTCATCCATGAGATTCCACTTCTCCTTCCGATGAGTCCTACGAAATGTAAAGCATATTTAAGGCTACCCAGATTCCTTCTCCTCTATCACAAACACTTGCTCCCTCCAAATATGGTCTGTATCATTTCCATTCTAAGGACTAGTTCTTTTTTTAGTGCCTAGCAAAGATACTGTGAGCTTCTCTCACACATGGGATTCCCTCCCCTTATGGGACAGATGCATTTTCTTTATTGTGTGTATTTCTGGCACCTAATAACAGTGTCTGGGACTTAATAAATACTTGCTGATTATTTAATTTGAATATATTATTCCTTAAGTCTCATGTCTGTATGCACCATCACATTCCTTCACATTACATTACCCACTGCCTTTATTTTGACAAAAAAAAAAAAATCCCCAACCTAGCTTTATATTTTATTCAATTCCCTCTATCTCATCTATATATTACAAAACCAAATACAGTGCATGGCCAAATTGGTTTAGGATCCGCTGATCTGAGGGCTTTTCCTAAATCATTTTTCCAAAGCCTTCAACTCCTGATTTTGTCAGTGTAGACTAAGTATAGATTCAAACTTTGAAGAACTAGTCCCAAATTTATACTATAGAGAGGATAAGGAATTCATATTCTGAATTAACTGCAAGTAAGCCTTAAGTTTTATATTACTGTTGCTTTGATTTGAAAATAAATACCAAAAACATCCTTTCTCATATCTGAAGCTGACTAATTATCCCCTCTCTAATTCACCAGGTTCTGAATCATCTGAGGTCTTAGTCTGCCATAGGCAATAGCCTCATGCAAGGATAGTTTAAGAGGTTTGTATGGGGAAAAGAATTAAGAGAACAGACAAGTTCTAAAATGCCAAACACATTTTCCTCTTAAAATAAGTTATCAAAAGTGAATGACTATAAACTTTGTGGGAATAAGGTACAGAGGGCAAATCTCCATTGTAAACAGATCTAACCCAATCAATTTGCTAAACATCTGGCTTCCTTCATGCTGATGAGTGCACCTATTTAAATAAATAGAGTCTGTGAGCCATTAATAATGTCAGCTCAGAGAACGTCAACACTTTAAGCTTCTTTCTAGCCAACACCCCTTGAAATTAGTGGATCTTCACTGAATAAAGCAAACCACTCACGTTCCTAAAGCAATGATCCTCTTTTAATTATCTCTACTATTTTCTACGAGGGACTGTTTCCTAACATTTAAAATACCACCGATAGTTCTTGAACCGGAAAACTGAAGAAAGGAAAATTATCCTTGATAGCTAAGCTTTTACTCCTTCATGCTCATGCTTTCTTCCTTGAAATAACTCTTAATATCTAGCCAATCTTCTCATTCTAATTAACCCATTATCTCTGCAGGCTTTTAAGGTAACTTTTAGCTTCACCTGAAACTGCTAAGTCCTTTACCAGGCTCTGTGTCTATTTATAAGCTTGGTTTGTTTAACCCTTTGCAGGGCTGAAATGGGGGAAAAGAGAAATATATACATTAACATCTCACTCATCCAAATGACCAGGCACTCTAATTCTCTTCATTTCATCAATAACTTTGGGCTTCTTGGATTTCAGAAGGAGAGAAGAGGTGGAGAGAAAAAAGAGAAACAATAGGGAATGAGGATGGAGCCTGGGACCTAGGTGTGGAAATTTTCACTAGTGACCCGTATCAACCATTCAAAAAAGCATTTATCAAAGCCCCTGCCATGTGTCTGGCATGGTATGAGACCCTAGATAAGTAACTCAGCTGTAACTTAAATCTCAAAATGGTACTTTGTGCCCTAAAAATTCAAGAGACGATAGTCACACAGCTAGTATCTGTCACAGGTATGACTCAGTCAAGTGTTCCCACTGCAAAGATAGTCCTCTAACCATATGCCATTCTGCTTCTCATAAAGAGCACTTAGCTTTTCAAAGGAATGTGCTAGTTTCCTTCAGCATTTGGACTCTGCCTTTGGAACCATTCTGAGTTCTGGCAGGTGAAATTTTCACCTTATTTTGTCTGGACCACTTCCCATCTCCACATTGAGCTTCTTCCATTGCCGCCATCATCCCCACCACCTACTCACAGGAAATTTAGAATTCTATTCCTTTCCTGAGCCCCTATCTCTCCATCCTTTATTGTTTTCCTCTATTAGAATGTGGGATTTGCAAAAGCAGGAGCTGCCTTGACTACTTGTGTGCGCATCCCTGGCCCTGACTACTGGCACATAATAAGCACTTAATAAATGCACTATCTAGTTTTCTATCTCTTATATAGATGATAGATTGGACTTGATCCTTCCTGATTCCTCAGGACAGAACTAGGAATGATGAGAGAGAGGTACAGAGGAAGTTTTTGGCTCAAAGTATGAAAAATCTAGGGGCAGAATAGAGCCTGGAGGCTGGAAGACCTGAGGTAAAATCTCAGACACTTACAAGCTGTGTGACCCTGGTCAAGTCACTTAACTGTTTGACTCAGTTTCCTCATCTCTAAAATAAGTTGGAGAAGGAAATAGTAAACTATTCCAGTATCCTTGCCAAGAAACCCCACAAATGGGGTCACAAAGAGTAAGAAGGGGTTGAAACAACAAGAACCTTAAGGCTTTTACAGGCATGCCAGAAAACTTCAAGCATCTTTCTAATGGTATTGGATTGAGTTCCATTACCATGTGTTGACATACATACATCAATTGTCAGTCAGTTAATACTGCTTCAGTATTACTAATAATAATGATTAGCACTCCATTATCAATTTAATCTCTTGATTTTTCCTCAAATATCAATTAATCAGTTAGCTTTTACAAAGGAATATTTACTGAATTGATAAAGAACCAAAGTACAAAATACTCAGGCATGAGGGCATACTTAATCTGTATCTTGGTGTCTAAGGAGACTGAGTTAAACTTAAGAGTGGCAGCTTCCAACATTTTAGGAACCAGATGCTGAGGGCCCCTGTTATCAGGATGCAGCATCTCAGCTTCTATTATACTGCTGAAGTTAGTCAAACAGGTTTTCCTCAGGGCTGCACTCCCTATCAACTTGAGCTGCTGGGCAATTCTGGTATGAACTCCTGCCTCTGGATGTCTGTGGCTCTTCTCACCTTCCCAGGGGAAGAGGCAACCAAGAGACAGCTCCCTCCCAGCCACCAGGGGAGCTCAGGTTTAGACATGTTGGTTTTGAGGAGTCAGCAGAACATGTGAATGGAGGTGTCTAGTGGGAAATTGGACATGAATGACTGGAGTTCAGGGAAAGATGGAGGTCAAAATTTTCTTTCATAATTTCTAGCAAATGTGTTGAAAGGCAATTTAAATCAGATCTTTCATCACTAGATACTTAGAGCTACTTAACTATTTTGTTGAATGGCCCTTCACGGAAATGTTTGTACGTTGGTCTAGAATAGAAAATAATAAGGAGAAGAGCTCTTCACTTACTTCTAAATTGACTAAATCACCTACAATCTCTGTGGACTGACCCACACCCTGCTACTGAAACCAACCAACTGAGATAAATATAAGAATTAAATAAGAAGGAAGGAAGGAAGGCTTTAGCAACTGGAAAATTAGGAAAGTATTCATATGGTATTTGATCTATGTCTTGAAGGAAGGGGGGATTCTATAAGGCAAAGGTGAGGAGATAATTCATTACAGGCATGGGGTAGCCCATGCAAAGACAGAGAGTTGAGGCATGGGGTGTCACGGGAAAAACAGAGAGAAGGGCAGTTTGGTTGAACTTTCCACTGAGGGTGGAAAGAGGAGTAATGTGTAGTGAGACTAGAAGATAGGTAGAGTACTGTTTGTGAAGGATGGGGAGTCACTGGAATTTATTGAGGAAGAGAGTGACATGGTGAGATCTCTGTTTAAGGAAAGTCATTTTGGCTTCTGTGTGGAGGATGGTTGAGACTGGGTAGAGACTTAAAACAGGGAGACAGATTAGGAGGTCACTGAAATAGTCTAGAGAAGTGTTATTAAACTCAAACATAAATGGAGATCACTAATGCAAACATAGGACAGCTAGATGGAGCAGTGGATAGGCCTGGAGTCAGGAAGATCTAAGTTCAAATCTGGCCTCAGACACTAGATGTGTGACCTTGGACAAGTCACTTAACCCTGTTTGCCCAGTTTCCTCATCTGAAAAATAAACTGGAGAGGGAAATGGCAAACCACTCCAGTATCTTTTCCAAGAAAACCCCAAATGGGGTCACAGAGAGTTGGATGCTACTGAAATGACTGAAAAAGAGCTACAACAAAAATTCATACATAAGAATCCCTGAAGGCATAATGACAGTTTTAAAATACAATGTCATATATGTTTCCTTATATTTTTATTTTGTTAACTATCTCCCAATTACATTTTAATCTAGCTCCAGGCAATGAGGAATCTGGTGGCAGAATGTGACTTACAGGCCCTATGTTTGACATGTCTCATGTAGACAAAAGATAATAAGGGCCTGAACTAAGGTAGTGTTTGTCAAAGTAGAGACAACAGCCTCTGGAAGTCTTCCTCTGTTCACAGCTTAGATCACTCAGCATAGTTGATAGTTAAATGCGAAACAGAAAGTTTACAAGGCAATAATAGTATCTTTCATTTATGTAGCACTTTACAAGTGCTTTCAATAGGTATTACCTAAGATCATCACAACTCCTCAAGATAAGCAGGGATCAAAGCCTGGAGTGGGGAGAGAAGTCAAAGGACATGCTACTGGTCACAGAGGTAGGAACGGGAAGAGCAGGAGGCAGCGAGATAGCATAAAGGGGAATAGAATTCCAGTTAGAAGCATTATTTCAGTCCAAAACCAAAGGCAGTTAGGTGGCACAGTAGAAAGAATGCTGGTCCTGGTGTGGAGAAGACATGGGTTAAAGGTCAACCTTGACCCCTTGCTGACATTACTTAACCTCAGTCTGCCTCAGTTTCATTAACTGTAAAATGGGGATAACAACAGCACTGAGAATCAAATGAGATACTATTTGTAAAGCTCTCAGCCTAGTACCTGGCACATAAAAGGCATTTAATAAATGCTTCTTTCCTTGCAAACCTGGCTCGAATTTCACCTTTGCTACTTGCTGCCTGTGTGAGATTGGGAAATCAATTAATCTCTCTGGGTCTAATTTCCTCATCTATAAAATGGAGTTAGACTGTCTGGTCTCTGAGGTCCTTTCCAGCTCTGTATCTATGATCCTGTGAGTGTAGGCTCTAGGCAGTCCAATGTTCTCTCCCCTGAAACACCTGGATTTTCTAAAAATAAAGTGATTCCTTGGTATAATTTGGATGCTTGCGAAATGGGGATTTTCTTGCTTCTCGTCATGATGGCATGTGGCAAGGAGCTTTAACAATGAATAGGAATGCACTTGATACTCTTTCAAATAAAGGCAGTGTGTGTTACAGAATCTGATCATTTTCTTATTTGAAAGCTTTATGTGATTTTCTTCCCAGCAACGAGAACATAGCAAATTTCTTGTTGTGTGTAGCATCTTCCTTATATTTGTAACATCTGTTGGTAAAGGTATCACACTTTCATATCCTATCATAAAGAAGATAAAAAGGAATAGCCAATTTTCTATTTAAGGATGTAATTATAATTCTGAATGATATATTATGTAGTTGATATTTTCCCAAAGCACTGGAAACATGAAAGCTTGCAGTATGTGAGACCCCAGTTTTGGTCTGACATTTGCAACAAGCCCCAAAATGAGAGACTTTTGCATTTTTGATTTCCATTTTATTCTTGTGTTAGTCTGGAAAGATGCTATCCTCAAAAACGCATTCCACACATTTCATATGTATCTATCCTCTTTTTCAGGATGTCTTTGGTGAGATTGAGCAAACAAGGGCTCCCTTTGCCTACAGGATCTCAACGAATTAATGCTTCCTCTAACCAGCACTTTATCATTTTGGGTGCATAAGATTATTACAAAGGGCAACTAGGTGGCACAATGGATAGAATGCCAGGTCTGGAGTCAGGAAGACTTATCTTCCTGAATTCAAATCTAGCCTAGTTCTTACTAGCTGTGTGACCTTGGGCAAGTCACTTAACCCCATTTGTCTCTGTTTTTTCCCTATCCATAAAATGAGGTAGGGAAAGGACAGCAAAGTACTCCAGTATCTTTGCCAAGGAAACCCAAAATGGGGTCACAGAGAGTTGAACAAAGCTGAAAAAACTGAACAAATAAAAGGTTACTATGAATTCTTTTTTTTCCCCAAATTGACAGTAGTTTGCTCTTATGGAAGCACATCAATCTATATCCTTGAATTCTCCACTGGATCCATAAACTCATTGATGATAGAAGTTTCCCTTGATACAGATGTTAGACCCTCCATGTCTGTTCATCCTGTGTGTCTCTAATCCATATGACCCACTTACTACTGTCCATAATTGGGCAAGGATCTCACATTTAGAGTGACAACAGCTAAATTTCTTGGCAGCTACTGTCTTCCTACTGTCGTTGCAGAACGAAAAAGAGTGACATCTAGGTTCACAGGCTCACTTTGTGTTTTTCTTTGGTTCATGGATCACCATGGCCAGATTTATTGACTTAATTATCAAATTACTGATAATTTTATCCAGTTTTGATTAGGCTGGTTTTCAGAAAGCACTAGTATTCTCTTCCCAGGACCACATTAGAAGCTAGGTTACATAGCAAATAGAGAGGTAGACTTGGAGTCAGGAAAAAATGAATTCCAACAGATAATGGCCATATGACCTTGAACAAATCACCTAACCAATGTCTGCCTCAGTTTCCTCATATGTAACACCATAAGATTTTTAAAAAGGATGATAACTTATGTGAAAAGTTCATACAAACCTAAAAATGTAAATGATAGTTAATATTACTATCAGTAGAACTTGCTTTGTGGGTTACAGCTTAGAGCAACCTTTGTTGCTGTTTAATCCTTTTTCAGCCATGTCTGAATCTTCATGACCCCATTTGGGATATCTTTGGTAAAGATACCGGAATGGTTTGCCATTTCCTTTTCCAGTTCATTTTCTACAGAAGGAGATACTGAGAATAAGAGGGTTATTTGACTTGCCCAGGGTGACAGAGCTAGTAAGTGTCCGAGGTCAGATTTAAACTCTGCAAGACGACTCTTCCTGACTCCAGATCCTACACTCTATCCACTGTGTCATCTAGTTGCCCTTGGAGCAACCTACATTATTATTATAGAGAAAGGAGACTTTCATAAAACATCCCACACTTCAAAGTCACACACTTCACCCAGCCTTCACAATTTCCCTTCAACAGCCCTACCTGTAAGATACGAAATATACTAATCAGTCAGCGACGTTTAGCACCTCCGCAGTGATTCGTTATGCACACGTCTAAGTGCAGCCTTTTTGTATTCTGCAAAACTGACAACCAAGGCTTCATTCATGTCATTAGTGGTAATGGAGTTGGCGTTAGCAAGACTCAAAGAAACCAAGGTGACTTTCTAACTGTGTAAATCAAATGTATTATTTAAATTTTCTTAGGCTACATTGATATAGTCATCCCATGACGGAGCAGAGCACAGGTGGACTTTAGAGGGGAGCCTCACAAAGCAGCAGATCATGCATTGGACTCGAAATCAAAAGACATGAGTTCAAATCCTGACTCCAACATTTCCAAGTTGGATAACTAAGGTCAAATTTCCCTTTTAGTTCTCAGCCTTTTTAGGCAGATAGGTGTTTCAGCAGAAAGCTTACTAGCTGTGTGACCCTGGCCACAGTTGCCTTAGTTCCTCATCTGTAAAATGAGCTGGAGAAAGAAATGGCAAACCACTCCAGTGTCTTTGCCAAGAAAACCTCAGTGGGGTCACTAGGAGTCAGATATGACTGAACAATAAAAACCTTCAATGGCTGTTACCAGGAAAGTGCTTTGCTCACTTTAACACACTGTATAAGTGGAAGCTGTTTTTATTATTATGGAGCCAACCTCTCTTGGACTTCATTGTCTGGACTCCTTTTCTGCTTTCAGCCTCACAGAATACTACTTGTCAGGGGAGAAATCTGATGCAAAGGGTAATATTCGTGAACAGCAAAATAGTGTTATTTCTAATGTAATGTCCTCTGCTGTGATTTCTTTAACTAGCATTTGATGTTTAAACAGTGAAATTCCCTGTGTCTCCACAGCTCACTGAATCGAGCTGTTTTCACCTAGGTGGACTTTAAAAAAACAAATCTATTTGCTAAAAAAAAAAAATCATCTTGTTTTTCGGCACCTAAAACTTATTATCAGAAACAGATTCTCTGTCATACAGGGCAGTAGCATTATTCTTTATCCAAGGGCCTTAGGGGGTGATAGAAGTCCTGATTATTAGTAACTTCATTGGGATTGTTTCTAGAAATCTCTTTTCTTTCAGGTTACCATCCTTGTCACTCACTGGAAAGTACAAAATAAATTCTAAACCCATATCTCTATGCATTGCTTTGTCATGCAGATACACTGGCTTTTGGAAGATAATACAATATACATGTGCATCTTTTTATTATTTTAAAAATTCAAATCTTACCATTTTATGATTTACAGATCATGAATTTTTATGTAAAATTAAAGTCCAATATGAAGGGATGTTGTATCTTAATATTTTCCAAAACAAAGATGAGACAACACCTGTTCCATAAGATTACTGCTGAAGAATGAATTATCTTAAATTGCAAAAGGTTAGCTGGATTCTTTGTTATTCTCTTGTCAAATCAAAGGTAGAAGGCTTACTGTGATATAAATAATCCTTTGGAGGCGCAGGCAAATTTGTGTCATTTTATTAATCTGAAAGCTTTTGTTGAAAATAAGTATAATTTCTCCCACATGTGCAGGATATTTAAGTAATGATGGAACAGCAAATGTTGCTTTGTCCTGTGTATATCTGGGAGGGAAAAATACTAATAATCACAGGGTGGTTTATATGCATTATGTACTCTGATACTCAGCAGCTTCTGGTGACAGGTAGACCCGTGGTTATTAGAGACCTTTTATAGATGAGGTTCCCAGAGAATGTGATTTTTCTTCATTCAACACAGCCAGGATGGAAATCTTTGTCTGCTGTAAAGCTGTAACCAGGAATTTTGTACCTGGGCAAACTTCATATCCAATACAAATAGCAGTAATCCTTACCTAAAAAGGGGGTGAGAAATGATGAGAGAATCCCAGAGGACTGCTAGGAAGATGACTCTTATGAAAGCAAACAGGAAGTAGGTTACCAGATACTTCCTATTTTAATTAATTATTCTTGATAACAATGCTAAGGGCAGTCATTTCTTCATAAGTGCCATTTACAAAGCTTGATTACTAGAGGGCAGGGAGAGATGGGTGACCTTTATAGCAAAGACATAGAGGCTTTGGTAGAGAGGACTGAAGGGAAGTTTAAAAGATTCTCCACTTTCTCAAATAAAAGCCTTTCAAGGTATCAGGACAGTGTATTCCACCTGGAAACAACCTTCAGGACAATCTAATCCACCTCCTTCATTTTGCAGAGAAGGGAACTAAAGCCCCAAAGATGAAAAATGATCTTCAAGATCAGAGATGAAGCATCATTCAACTCTTATTGGAACTGAAGCTCAGCTGAAGTATAGTCAGGTAGAATTCAAATCTCAAAGATTTGGTTAACAGTCTAAAAGACTGGAAAGATAGCTAGATGATACAGTAGATAAAATGCTGACCTGGAGTCAAGAAAACTAATCTTTCTGAGTTTAAATCTGGCCTCATACACTTACTAGCTGTGTGACCTTGGGCAAGTCACTTAACTCTGCCTCAGTTTCCTCCTCTGTAAAATGAGTTGGAGAAAGAAAAGCCAAACCGCTCCAGTACCTTCGCCAAATGGAGTTACAAAGAGTTGGATATGACTGAAATAACTGGACAACAATTAAAAACTGCAAGAGCTGGGAGGATCTTTAGAGATTATGCTGCTCAATCCCTTCATTTTACAGAGGAGGAAACTGAGAACCAGACTGTCCAAGATGAGACTAGAGCTGAGGTCTGATGAATCCCAAGCACGTGCTCTTCCAGACAGGTAATTGAAATTTGGCTGAGGTATAGTCAAGGCTTCATTGGGGGGAGGGGGATGAAAAGAGGAAGCAACCCTTTTAGAGCACCAGACACTGAACTTGCAATTCAATGTGAGAAGCTAAATGGGAAGGAGTTCTTCCACGAGTATATTCTGGTCCTAAGCTCTCCTACAATGGGGTAGACAATCCAACAGCCTCTCCCAGGGAATCATGGGCTAACACCAGCCTGTAGCAAGTTGGGGTAGGATATAGGTAGCACATTCACAACTTCTTTATTTCTCCCCTCTTATTCATTATGAGCCTAAGATCCTTGGGATTCCAACTTGTAGGTCTGGGCCTCCTTGATCCTAAAGCTCCACCCCAATCACCATATCACTCATCCTTCTTCTCCCTCTCAGTGTACTTTCTCTGGGCTCCACCCTTACACTAGGCTCTAAGTCGATTTTCTTCCATAGAAGAGGACAAATGCTATTGCAGTTCTGTAAATTTCTGAAGCTACAGCAAATTTTCCTATTTGGGAAAAAGCCCCAGTCACCCCAACCTAGTTCTGATTCTGGTCTGTTGACTTCTAAATTCACTGTTCTTTCTACTACACCACATTGTTTCCTATATGACATGAATCATTATCAAAAATACATTTACCCTAACAGCTAAGGATAGAAATAACCTTTAGGTTGATTGTAATTTTCTGAAAGTCATATTGGTATTTGATAGAAAGATCTAAAATGACCTCTTCAAGACTAGAGCTACAAGAACTCTTAAAATAAGTACATCTAAGAAGGGAAATGTTAGGTTGCGTATGTCAGATTTACATAAAAACAACCCAAACCTTCACAGTCATTCTTCAATGAAAACAAACATACAAACAAATTTTTAAAATGAACACAGATTCACATATTTGTTTCATGGTCTATAATTTTTCCTCTATCCAAAGATGATGGCTCAGAAATTCCCTGGAGATTTTACCAAGTTAAAATCCCAAAGCAAGTTTTGACACAGACACATCTGCAGACTGAAAATTCACCCTTGACATTATTCCTGTGATTGATTCATTACCAGTGGTGCTTTGATTAGTTCATAAAATTTGTAACATAAAGTTTTAAAGGCCATAGAGTTTTAAAACCTTCCTAGGTCACACAGCTAGAAAGTGGTAGAGTATGGCCTTTTGGTTTTAAGTCATAATGCCATATTGTCCATCAAAATACGGATATGTAAGCAGAGTCAACAAAATCTAAGGTCTAAATCTGAAAGATTTCAAATGAGATCACTATAATCTGTATTGGAATTAGAAACCAAAAAAAAGTTGCTTTACTGTATGTGACTGTAGGTACCCTCTTTTAATCACCAAATTTTTGATAGTCATATTTTGTTTAAAGGGATTGGGTTGGTCAGCCATCTATTCATTTATCCATCTTACTGTTCTTTTGTTCCAAAGGAGTGGGACAGACATTTGACCAAGGAAGTACAAAGAGGTATGTATGGATCAGAAGTCAAGTAGATAAAAAAAAGTAGAAATTTATGTCTAATTTGATGGTTCTCAAGTAGATAAAAAAAAAGTGGAAGTTTATGTCTAATTTGATAGTTCCAATTCTGTTTAGGGAACAGTTACTCGGCATTTCTTGCCAATTAAAGGCAGCTAACAGAAAAGGCAAATATTTCATAAATAAATTAAATCTCTCTCAATAACAGAGTTCTTAGCACAAGGAGCAGAAATGGTGATGGCACAATTCACCTTTGGAATGAACCACAAATGTTGGCTGAAAGAACTACCAGAAAACAAAACAAAACAATGAGGATCAAACATATTTCAAGCAAGTTAAGTCAAGCAAGAAAAGTTTTGCTTTGACTTGTAAAGAATATACATTTCTGCCCATTATTAAATAGCACCTAGGAATATATCAATTTCCAAGCAATCTCTATCCCAAAGAAAGGGGAAGGGAAAAGGAATATGCCTGTCTATCAAACCCCCTCCTCATGTTATATGGGAGAACAAAGGATCTTTGGAAAAAATGGAAGGATCAAATATAACCAAAGTTGTAATGAAACAGGAATATCTACTTGTTAGGAGGCTGAAGTGTGGAAGAATGTGACAAAAAGGGAAGGAAAGTCATCTCTCAAAATATGAAGTTAAGTAATGTGAATTCCTATGGAGTAAAGAGCCTCCTGTGCTCCATGCTCATAGAACAACATAGGTATTCCCACTCACTGTTTAAGAACTTCATTTCCTGACTTGGTGTTCTTCTTTGCCCCTATTCTTTTGTTGCCATTAATTGTTTAGTATTTTTATTTTATTTAGTATTATATTTTCCCCAGTTAAGTGTAAAAACAATGTTTAACATTTGTTTTTAAAATTTTGAGTTCCAAATTCTCTCCCTTCCTCCCTCCTCACCCCTTCTCATTGAGAAAGCAAGCAGTTAAATATGGGTTATACATGTGTCAACATGCAAAACATTTCCATAATAGTCATGTTGTGATGGAAAACATAGACCAAAAAGAAAAACAAACTGAAGAAAAATAAAGAAAGTAAAAGAATAAATCTGTATTCAGACACCATTAGTTTTCTCTCTGGGGATGGACAGCATTTTTCATCTTAAGTCCTTCAAACTTGTCTTGGATCATTGTATTACTGTAGAAGAGCTAAATTGTTCACACCTGATCATCTTACAACATTGCTGTTACTTTTTATATTGTACATTTCACTTTGCATCAACTCATGTAAATCATTCTAGGATTTTCTGAGAACATCCTGCTGATCTTTTCTTACAGCATAACAGTATTCCATCACAGTCACACACCAGACATTATCCAGCCATTCACCAATTGATGGATAACCCCTCAATTTCCAATTTGTTGTCCCCAGAAAAGAGCTGCTATATTTTTGTATATATAGGTCCTTTTCCTTTTTATTGTTTTAAAATATCTTTGGTCATACAGACCTAGTAGTGATATTGCTAGGTCAAAGACTTGCATAACCTTTTGGGCATAGTTCCAAATTGCTCTACAGAATGCTTGAATCAGTTCACAACTCTACCAGTTAATAATGAGTCATTTTCCCCACACCCTCTCCATCATTTGTTATTTACCTTTTCTGTTCTATTAGCCAATCTAATAGGTATGAGGTAGTACCTCAGAATTATTTTAATATGTATTTTTCTAATTAACAGTGAGTTAGAGCATTTTTTTTATATGGCTATAGAGAGACTTGATTAGTGCATTTGAAAACTGTGTTTTTGGTCACTTAATAACTGGGGAATGACTCTTATTTTTATAAATTTGACTCAGCTCTCCACAAGTTTGAGAAATGAGGCCTTTATCAGAAAAACTGGCTTCAATTTTTTTTTTCACAGTTACTATGATTAACTGTACTTCCCTTCATCCTATGCCCCCTTCATTCTATTCTCTCTCTTTTACTCTATCCCTCCTCAAAGTGTTTTGCTTCTAATTACCCCTCTCTCAATCTGCCTTCCTTTCTATCACACCCCCTTCTCTTAATCCCTTTCCCTCCTTGTTTCCTGTAGAGCAAGATAGATTTCTATACTCAATTAAGTATGTATGTCATTTTCTCTTTAAGCCAATTCTGATGAGAGTAAGATTCACTCATCCACCCCTCACCTCCATCCCTCTTCCCCTGCACTGTGAAAATTTTTTCTTGCCTCTTTTATGTGAAGTAATTTTTCCCATTCTACCTCTCCATTTTCCTTTTTCCCAATATATTCCTCTCTCACCTCTTAATTTAATTTGTAAAATATCATCCTTTCATATTCAACTCACACTTGTGCCCTCTGTCTATCTATCTATCTATCTATCTATCTATCTATCTATCTATCTATCTATCTATCTATTCCTTCTATCTGCCCTAATAATGAGAAAGTCCTTAGGAGTTAACAAGTACCATCTTCCCATATAGTCATGTAAGCAGTTTAAACTTATAAGTCCCTTATAATATCCCTTTCCCATTTACCTTTTTATACTTTTCCTGCATCTTATGTTTGAAAGTCAAATTTTCTTTTCAACTCTGGTTTTTTTCATCAAGAATGCTTGAAAGTCCTCTACCTCATTGAAGAGTGTCCTTTTTTTTCCCTTGATAGATTAAATTCAGTTTTACCGGGTAGGTGAGATTCTTGATTGTAATCCTAGTTCCTTTGCACTCTGGAATATATTGCAAGCCCTCTGATACTTTAATGTAGAAACTGACATACCTTATATTATCCTGTCTGTGACTCCATGATATATGAATTGTTTCTTTCTGACCATTTGCAACATTTTCTCCTTGAGCTGGGAGCTCTGGAATTTGGCTATAATGTTCATGGCAGTTTTCATTTTGGAATCTTTTAAAGAGGTGATCAGTGGATTTTTTTCAATGACTATTTTACCTTCTGGTTCTAGAATATAGGGGCAGTTTTCCTTGAGAATTTCTTGAAAGATCATGTCTAAAATCTTTTTTTGATCATGACTTCCAGGTAATCCAATAATTTTTTAAATTATCTCTCCTGGATCTATTTTCCAGGTAAGTTGTTTTTCCAATGAGATATTTCACATCGTCTTCTTTTTTATTATTCTTGTTTTGTTCTGTTTTATTTCTTCTTGATTTCTCATAAAGCCTTTAGCTTCTGTCTGCTCAATTCTAATGTTTTGAGCTTCAGTGAGCTTTTGGACCTCCTTTTCCATTTGGTCAATTCTACTTTTTAGGGAGTTATTTTTATTTTCTTCGGTGAATTTTTGTGCCTCTTCCTCTTTTGGGTCAATACTGCTTTTTAAGGCATTTCCTCATTGGCTTTTTGTACCTATTTTACCATTTGACCTAGTCTATTTTTTAGGTGTTATTTTCTTTAGTATTTCTTTTGTGTGTGTGTGTCTCCTTTACCACACGGTTCACTCCTTTTTCATGATTTTCCTGCATTGCTCTCTTCCCAATTTTAGCTTCCCAATTTTTCCTCTATACATCTTACTTGATTTTTAAAATCCTTTCTGAGCTATTCCAGGGTCTATGACCAATTTATATTTTTCTTGGAGGTTTTGAATTTAGGAACTTTGCTATCTTTTTCTGAGTGTATTTTGATTTTCCTTGTCACCACAGCAATGTTCTATGGTCAGAATGTATCCTTTTGTTTCCTCATTTTCTCAGCCCATTTCTTGACTTTTACTCTTTGTTAAAGTAGGGCTCTCCATCCAGGGTAGAGGGTGTTCTGTCCCAAGCTTCAGGAATTTTGTGCAGCTATTTTCAGAGATACTACCAGAAACCTGTAAGTCTTGTGTTCTTCTAAGATAGAATGATATAAGGAGAGGGGTTTACTACTCTTCTGGTCTGTGCTCTGGTCTGTGAGTGACACTTTTCTGCCCTGGAACTGTGAAAAGGGTCCCTGCTCCACTGCAGTCACAAGTTCTGGTGTGGTTTGTCCTGGGACAAACACCAAAGACTGGATCCAAGTATGGGAAAAGCAACAGAGTTTTGTCCTTAATACTGTCAAAGAGACCCCTGTAATCTCCTGACCAGTTCTTTGACCCTCTTACTCTCTGTGGCTGAGACTCTGCAAGTTACCTCTGCTGATTCAGTGGCTCCCAATGCCTTCTCCTAGTTCACTGGGGCCTGAGCTGTGTTGACATTGACTATGCTGGACTATGATCTACTCTCACTCAGGTGGGATAGACCTCTCCTGCTAACCTTCTAAGTTGTCTTTGGTGTCTGTGGTAATAGAGGTCTTGAAACTGCCACTGCTGCCACTGATTCAGCCACCCCCTATGCCTGCTCCTGGTCTACTGAACTACACTCCTCTCTCACCCTGGTGCAAGAGACCTTTCTTTCCTCCTGAACTTCTAAGTTGTCTTGGGCTGGAAAACCTTGGTTTCATTCTATTTTTTGTGGGTTCTGCTGCTGCAGGATTTGTTTAGAGCTATTATTTAAATGTGTTTGGAGTAGAGCTCAGATGAGTCCCTGCATCTTGGCTCTGCCTCCTTTACCTCTGTGCTTGAAGGCACCAGGATTCATAAGATAATAGTTTTATCAATGAAAGGGACCTTACAGCCCAGGAGATCCAACCTGCTCATTTTACAGATAAAGAAACTGAGATAAACCATGTCTTCCTGGTTCTCTTTATTTCATTCAGCGTCTGGTCATGCAGGGCTTTCCATTTTTTTCTGAAACCTGTCTCCTCATCAATTTTTGGGAATAATGATATTTCATTACATTTATATACCACAACTTGTTGAGCCATTCCCCAGTTGTAATGGTAATGGTATTTAAAGATCTTCCCTGCCCCTTAATTGGCCTTTGAGCTTTGGCCCAGCCCACAGTCTGAGTCACATGGAGCCAATGGTGGGAGACCACTGTGCGGGTAGCTGAGAGAGCCGGCAAGGCAGAGCAGCTAGTGTAAGAGGAGTGATTTTTGTCTAAGGGAGCTTGTTGGTTGGATGGTAGGAAGGCTTGGGGATGACTGTGCTCTTTGCATTGATAATATGTACAGATTTCTTTATTATGATGGATTTAGCTTTTTGGTGGTTGAATAAATGCCTTGCTTTTGTGTTTGATGAAAATATATATATTATATATATATATATATATATATATATATATATATATATATATATATATATATAATATATATATATATATAATTTAAGCAACTTGTCCAGAGTCATAGGACTGCTGAGTTTCTGAGTTAGATTTTGAATCAAGATTGCATTGACTTCAAATCCAACAAGTGCTATATCACTTGTTGATATTCATTTAAGCAGGATCCATACTCCTTATTCATAACCGCAGGCACCTAGGGGTGTTCACATCTTACCCATCGTCATTACAAGAAACTAAATCCTTCTATGATCTTGAAACATGATAGTCCTATCTATCACCCTTTCTTCATGTTCTGTCTCTCTCCCTGCCTTACTTTAAATGTATTTATCATCTTCACTAAGACCTCTAGTATTTTCATTGCTATTTTCTCAGATCATCAGTTCTTTGGTCACATTCTTTGGTCACATTTTCATCCTTTCTCATACACATATGGCATGCATATATACATGTGTGTATGCTAATGCATGTATACGTATATGTAACAATGTCATAAATCATGCTATCTAATTTTAACTGTACCTTCACTGATAAACAATAATCTCTTTTTTCTTTCTGTGATTGGCATTCTAGAATCTTCTTTTTTTACATCAGCTGTTTCAAATCTTCTTTTCAAGTTCTACTTTCTTTCTTAAGACAAGTTTGTATCTTTAATTAGAAAATCAAGATCATGTGTCATGATCTTCAACTCTCCAATTTCAAAACTCTCCATCTTCTCTCATCCATTAATCATCTGTTCCAATTTCAATAGGCAAAGTAGCCTTTCTCCTTAACAATATAAATCTCACTATTTGAACCCTTGGTCCTATTCAGTCCTAGGTGTTCCAGAAACTTACTCTGTCAAGCTTAATCAGTTTCTCTTTTCCTCTTTCATATTAACTATCTCATTATTTACTTGCTTCTTTCCTATTACTTACAGGCATGTTTAAGCTATCTCCAAAGGAAAAGAAAGCCCAATCAAAGTAATAGTTAGTCCTGCCTTTTCTCTATCTCTTATCATATTATTGTCTACATTCAATTGCTATCCTATCTCCATCGATGACTTCTGCTTTCTTCAAGGTAAACGGAAAGATTTTTCAGTTTTTAGGAGGTTAGATCTTTATGAGTCAATGATGACTTAGAGGACCTAGTCCTCTAAGTAGAGAAGTCTAGTCCTCTAATTTTAAAGATAGGGACACTGACATCCATTATTTTTCTCTTCTGCAGAGATGTTAACATTTAAAAATCTGAAGGGTGAAAATTTATACTATTTATTATGACATTAAACAGCTGGAAGCCTCACCTATTGTAAATCTAGTTGAACGATATTCTTAGCTACCCCGTTTTCTATGCCTTATTCATTTTATCAATATATCTTCTAAAGAAGAAAATGTAGCTATATATTTCGTTTTTTCTCTGTTCCTCAATTTTTTTCTGTATGAAAGTATAAAAATAACATTGCAAACATTGAAGAAAACCAAACAAAATAGATGAATCCAGTGAATAAGACTCACCATGGCTTATGTTTTTGTTTTTGGTTTTTGTTTTTCCCTTTGAGATTGTACTTAAATCCCCTCTCATCAATCCCCAGGAGTCACACCAACTTTTAATGTCTAAGATAAACCACTGTATCAGTAAGTACCCCAACATACACAGAGGGTTCTTAGATCTGCATTCATAAAAGGAAAGGCAACTTTTGATATATTAACAATCCCTTTAATCAAACACATGTATCATTCCTTTAACCAAGCACATATATCATTCACCAAGTTTAGGGGAGTCAGCACACTGAACTTCGAAGAAAATACAGAAATACAACTTCCTCTGCCTGACCATCAACAGACAGGTCCAATTGTCTGACTATAGTGAGAGAAGCACTGACATCTGGGTTTTCAAAACCAGAGGGCTCCTTAGCAACTTCCCAGAGTTCTCATCTGGCCAAACAAAACACTTCCAGTCAGTAAGTCCCAAAGTAAAACCTCAATTCAGAGTACTTATACCTTTTATAGAGCCAGAGGGCAACACAACCCTTGAGAACCAGTTCCTCATTAACAAAAAGCTTGGGCCTTCTCACAAATCTTCCCCAATCAAGCTCCCCTTAATGGGCAGACCCACTAATGGGTGGGGAAAATCTTTAATTACATTAAAATAATTAACAATACAAATACATATACTGTTTCTAGTTAAAGAAACTCTTGTTTCTATACTTTCCTCCTAGTAAAGACTCTGGATTGATAAAGGTAAGATTCAGTCAGAGGCACTTGATCATACAAAAACAGCAAAAGATTCTATTTTGCTTGCCATCACAACCATGTCATAGATGGTAAGCTCCTATAACACAGGTTTCATAAATCTTGATGTGGATGCATACAGTCCATCCTACACATAAAGTAGTACATTGGTGCTTTTAGCTGATGAAAAGTATGTGTACCTCCATGTGCAACTTTGTTGAAAAGCTTATCCTATCTTTTCCACTAGGCATACACAGTTTGGACTGGGAAGAGACAGGGAATAGAGAGATCATAAAGTTTTAGTTAAGTTGGTAGAGAGATTGAGGATCTATCAGATCTGCCATTATTTTTTAGTGTGGTTATAGGTATTGCCCACTAGACATAAGCTACATTAGGGATAATAGTTTTCCTATTTCCTGATATTCTAGATAGGAATTTCTAAACCCCTTTAACTGGGGAGTTCTTGAGGCCCTAGAGTCTGCAAGATCAACTCTAGGTGAATCAGGTTTTCTCCTTTAAAAAGACAGATAGATAATAGAAAGGTACAGAGATCGAAAGCTAGCATTTATATATTCCTTTAAGGTTTGCAAAGTGCTTTATAAATATTATCTGGTTCGATTTCACATCAATCCTGTGATGTTGGAGTTGCTATTATCCACATTTTACAGATGAAGAAATTGAGGTGGAGGGTGGTTAAGTGACTTGTCTGGGTCATATGGCTAGTTGGTTTAACTCCAGTCCTCCTGACTAGAGGCCCAGCACTCTATTCACTGCCTCTTGGCCCCTCTTCCTCGCTTTCTCCTTCCCTCTCTTATTCTTTGTTCTCTAAACAAGCACATTTCACAAGTGATTCATCACAATAGCTCTCCTTTATAGCTGGGTCCCATTTCCTCTGAAGTGGTCACATTATTTGAATTTTCACTGAAAATTTCTATTGGGTTGGAAACAATGACCCTGTTTTGTATAAATTTAACTTCAAATAGTGCAAATTCTAATACATGAGACTACTTCATGAGCTTTATTTTCTCCATTAATCAGAGCCTGGCTCTATGCGAGCATATTCACACTTACACACATTAACCCATATATCAAAGTGGCTTTTCTGTCTCAAGGCCAAATTTTTTTTATTATCTTCCCTTCGTTTTTTTCCTACCCTCAACCCAACAGTAATGTATTAAATATTGAAAATCTCCAAGTTTTTATCATATCATACATATATTCTTTCCAGTACTGGTGGAAAGTAATTTGTCAAAACATTATTCTATGCTCAAAGTTGCCCATGAGGACTACTGTTCATGGGCAGCTGAGTGATACAGTGGATAGAGTACTGGACCTGAAGTCAAGAAGATCTGAGTTCAAATCCAGTCTCAGATATTTACTAGCTTAGTGACCATGGACAAGTAACTTAATTCCTATATAGTTCGGTTCTTTATCTGTAAAATGGGGACACATTGGAGAATGAAATAACAAATTATTCATGTATCTCCACCATATGACAAAGGCTGTTAGGTCATGACAAGTCAGACATGACTGAATGATAGCAACATCATTATACAATGCACCTCACTGTTTTTTAGATTACTTCCTTCAGGAGAGAAACAAGACCCTAAAGAAATGCTACTCCCTCAGACAAACCAGGCCACCCCAGTTACTTTACTACTGCTAGATATGCTGCACTATTAATTCAGGTCTAAGTGATTGGCAAGATTTTCACGATCCCATTTACAAGTCTCCATTCACAGGACTCAACAAATATACTTCTCGTTGCTCACAGAGTCATTTTGGATTGGTCTTTTTAAAAGGTAACATTAGTAGCTTCCAAGTTGCTAAATATGATGGCAGCATTTGGTTTCCATCCTTCCACACTCAGCCTTTCTCTTTGGATTTGGATTCATTTATCATACACATTTGTTTGTTTTTTGTCACCCTCTCTAGCAACAACTTAGTTATCTATGGTAATGAGCAAGGACCATCTATGTATAAATTTTCTTTTTCAGCTAGGTTTGGATGCCATATGCTGTTGTGTCAAAATAACATAAGAATAATTCATGAATGGTTACAAGGAAAATGGGGACATTTTTTTTTTTGGAAAAATTTACTTGAGTAAGAAAATGTACACTTTTAATTATAGTTTACATGTAAATTTTTAAGAGCTTGTCAACAATCCACATGTCAATGCTACTTGATGGCACTAAATGTGGCAATGAGTAAGGTCAGGGAACATACACAAAAGTGTACATAATCTGAAGCAAAGCTAAACCTAACTGGAACCCTTTCACTCCTTCCACTTTGATCTCTTATTTCCTAAATACTGCAGTTCAATAGCTGTCCTCTTCAGAATCATGTAAATCATACCAGTGACAGAACCTGACTATGGATACAATGCACACCTGTTGATAAATGTCCTCCCTGACAGTGGATATGGATAACAACTGAGGAGTCAAATTTTTGAAAGTCAGAGAATTTGTTCATTCATCCATTTGTTTATTAATATTGACATCATGATGCTGAGATCCCTGGATCAACTGGGACTCTGAACTAATAAGAAAATATATTAGGAAAAGAAGTCAGTATTTTGACCACCCTAAGATAGTAGGATCGTAGCTTCTCAGAGGAGGAAGGAACTTGAGAGATCATCTTATCTGTCCCATACTAGCAGTAATACCCTCCTCTACAACAACTTCAAGAAGTGGTGGTCCAGTCTCGTTTTGAAAATCTCCAGAGAAGGCAAACATGCTACCTCTTCAGATAATCTTGGACAACTCTGAAGACTGGGGAGGTATTCCCTGTATTGAGGTCAAATTGGAATGCTTGAAACCTCCATCCATTCCTTTAAGTTCTGCCCTCTAAGTCTACTCCCTCTTAAGTATAACAACCCTTCAGATATCTGAAAACACCCTACCACATGACCTTCAGATCCTATATACTAAAGTCTTATGATGCTGATTTTTCATTGTGTATGACTTTCAGTCTCCTTATCACCCATGGTTGCCCTCATCTAATTGTAATCCAGCTAGACCCATATTGAATTTGTAGTCCATTATATTCCCTAGATCTTTTTTACATATCAACTGTTGGATAGACACATTCTTTTATTTGTATATTCAGTTTTTGGCAATGTGGTGTACTATGTAGAAGACTAGTCTGGGAGTAAAAAAAAATAAACAGCATTTAAGCCCTCCCTCTGACAGATTCTGATTCTGTGACTATCAGCAAGTCATTTAACATCTCAGTGCCCCCTATAATATTACACACAATCTAATTGCTGAACTCTTTCAGTGAAGAGAATTTCTATGCCAGAAGTTCTTTACACCAATGATATGACAATTCTGGGACCCCTCTTAAGACTCTCACCCCAGGCATATTTGACCTATTGTTCTAGGAGAGGGACATTTTTTGGGGAGGGAGACAATTGGAGTTAGGTGACTTCTCTAGGTCATACAGAGAGTAAATTCTGAGGCTACATTTGCACTCAGGCCCTTCTGACTCCAGGGCCAGTGCTTTATCCACTGCATCACCTAGCTGCCCCTAGGGAGATCTTTTTAGATCCTACTTATCTTATCTCATATCAAGTATCCATCCCTTCTATTTTCCTGTCAAAATAAATTTCATAAATATGAGATTTATGCCTTTATCTAAGGCACTGATAACATTTTTTATTTTGAAAATATTTTTTAAAGTTTCTCTATAGACTCTGATAAACTATTGGTGACAAAGTTATAGTTTTCTGTAGTGTTTTTCAGAGGTAAGACTCTTTTAAAAAACTTTTTGACCTTAGAAGCTATTCAAATAGCAATACCTTGCAACACAAAGTCTACAACATGCATATTATTTACATCAACAATTAAATATTCACATAAACAATCCTCTCTTGTGGCTCTAGGTTCTATGCTAAAGATAGCAATAACTTTTACCCAAGCACTTCCAGATTCCAACTGCCTAGATCCCATTTCCACTTGGATGCCCATCATGACCTCAAATCCAACATGCCTAAAATTGAATTTATCATATTAACTTCAGCAAGTATAGATCTTTATTAATGAAAAGAAAGTCCCTTAGGAACCAAAATATATAAATTGGTGCTTTTTGTAGTAACAGAGAACTGGGAAGAAAGTAGATACTCATCAAGTGATGAATGACAAAACCAATTGGATGCATGAATGTAATGGAATCTTACTCTGTACTAAGAAATCATGAATCTGGTTAATGCAGAGAAGCACATAAAGACTTACATGAACTAATGCAAGATGTAGTAAGTGGAGCCAAGCAAACAAAGACTACAGCAAAGAAAATGAAACAATTACTAAATAATAAATGTTGTCAAATAATAAAGAAAAGATATGAGCCCAAAGAAGACATATAAGAAGACACCACCTCATGTTACTTTAGCATCTGGTTGAGGGAGGGTGTCCATGACTATGAAACATGACATATGCTATAATTTTTTCCAATGTATTGATCAATTTTTTTTATTTTTATATTTAAAAAAATTCTTTGTGATTTCAGATGGTTCTCAGAGAAAGAAGGGGATGAGTACAGGGGAAATTTAGATAATGAAAAAAGAAAAGATGCCAACAAAAATTATTTTTAAAAGGTGTATGGATCTGTCAATCAAATATTTATGGATCTATAAAAATTGCTGTCAGATCCATGGGCAGTAAACACTAGTTAATAAGTAGTCATTAACAGTGGTAATAAATGCAAATTCTGGGATCCCAAATACAATTTCAGAAAGGTCTTTCTTAGTAAAATAAACAGACGTTCACAGGACAATGATTCTCCCTGGGACAGCGTTACTGTTAATCTTTGGTTTATGATTCAGAAACTCTGAAACTCATTTCCTCCATTTATTAAGTGATATCAATAACCTTTATGTTTTAGTTGAGCAGGTTTATACTTTACTTAAATAGAACTATTGCAGACATATCTAGTTCTCATATAACTATATTATTTTTCTTAACCCTAGATGACCTTTAAGGTTTCTCCTAGCTCCAGATCTATAGAATCTTAAGCTTTACATAAACTTCTTATCTCTGTGTTTTGCACCTCTGTTACAACTGAAGCTGCTCACTGCAGCGCTCTTGCATCCCATCGAGAATCAAACCACCAAGGCAGCTGTCCTTACAAACAAATGCAGAGTCAAGTATGTAAATGCTGCCTTACGTGATGAGATGACACAGAAGTAACCAGGGCCAATTGGCCAAGTGGCAATTCCTTTTTTTGGCAGACTGTCTCTTTTTTTAAATTTCTTTTGCTGGAGGGTAAGATAGAACTTTCTTATTTGCTTAAAAAAGAGGAATGGGGTGGGGGTGGGGGGAATCTGGCCTTGACAGGCAGCTTGTTGGCTGATTTTAGGAGGAATGAGGCCTACAGTTAATCAGCTATGCCCTCATTACTGCAGTCAGTGGAAATCATTAGAGTTGGCTGCAGGGGACATGAGGATAATTTGTCCAGCCAGGAAAAGAAATGAAACATCGCAAAACAAAAATCCTAACATTGTACTCTGATGGTATGAAAAGACTAACCCTGCCAAGGTAGAACCATGCTCATTTAGGTTCTAAATAAGAAATACGGAAAGTACAATTCCTACAAAGCAAGTTTAGTTCTAGATGTGTTTTTGGAATTCTAGGCAAGGGCTCTGCAGAAAATGGCGTGGTGTTGGTTGTGACCTTATGTTTTTTTTTTTTTGTTTATTATTCTCCATATGCTTTTCTGTCTCTTGTCTTAACATTTATACTCACTCCTCTATACTTTATTATAAAAGACATTTACAAAACAGATACTGTTTGTACCATTTTCAGACAAGTTCAGCTGCCTGAAGCACTGAACTCCATTTCGTAGATACATAATAGAATGCTTTAATTTTTATCCTGAAGCAGCTACACTAGAAATTTAAAATGCCAAAGGGATCAATCTATTGTTGAAATGTGCTTTTCAGACAGAGCCATTTAAGAATAGCCCTGTCAAGCAAATGCAAGGATTTTTGATATAAGGACAATATTAAATCATAAATGCTGTCTTTTACATACATAGTGCTCTGCTCTGACTACAGCAAGACCATTCCAGAGTTAACACTGTTTAAACTTCCATATCTAAAACAATCTGCCTCTTGGACTAACATTCACAACTGCAATGAAAAGAAGAATCAGTTTTTTCTCATCCAGAATGGAAATGAGTCAAGAAATGAGGATGGTTTTGTATGAAAGGACTATATGGTATCTTTTACATCCATCTCTTCTCTATTTCCATCCTTGGCTCAGTCCTTGGCTTCATTACTTCTTGTCTGGGCTATCATAATAGACTCCTTACAGGTCTTCCTGAGTCTACTGTAACTCTTTCTAATTCACAATAAACAATACTTCCCATGTAATCTTGAGAGATAGCATGGCATAAAGGATGAAATGCTGTACGTAGATTCAGAAAGATCTAATTTCAAATCCCACCTCAGACCCTTAGTTGTATAACCCTGAGCAAGTTCCTTTGTCTCTGTGAGCTTACTCTTCCCTCAATACCAATCATCATCGTAATAATAAGCAATAAAACATCCTTGCATTTATACAGTGATTACTATGTGCCAGGCACTATACTAAACGCTTTGACAATATTATCCCATCATCAGCATAGATAATCTCATCAATGGAGAACATTATGGCACCTCTTTCATAGGGTGGTTGAAACAGAGCATGTCTAAAGTACTTTACAAATCTTAAAGTACTATGGGAAATCAGTTAATATAATTTCTTCCCCAGGCCACTGCTATAATAATATTATTCTTCTATTTAAAAATCTTCAGTCATTCTCAACAGCCTAACCAATAAACTCCTGATTTTAAGATCCTACCAATTGGCCCTATACAATCATTCTCCCTTCCTCAAGTACAGTTTTAGTTGAAATAATCAGCAATCAATTGATAAGCATTTATTAAATACCTATCATATGCCAGGCACTGTACTCAGTGTTGGGGACACAAAAATAGAGAAAAGACATTTCCTGCCTTCAAGGAGTTTACAATTAGTGGAAGAGAGAAGATACAAACAAATACAGAGAGAGAGACAGACAGACAGACCGAGATAGAGACAAAGAGAGAGAGAGAGACAGACAGAGACAGAGAGACAGAGAGAGACAGAGAAAGAGACAGAGAGAGATCCTGGGAGGAAGGTCGGATAAATAAGAAATAATTAAAAGAGAGAAAGCACTGGAATTAAGAAGTGCTGGTGATGGTTTTCTGTAAAAGGTGGGATTTTTAAGTATAACTTAAAGGAAGTCAGGGAAGTCAGTAGTTAGAGCAGAGAAGGAAGAGAATTCTAGGTATGGAGGAGAGCCAGAGAAAATACATGGAACCCAGAGGAGTGTTTTGTTCATGAAACAGTCAGGAAGTCTATGTCACTGAATTCAAGAATATGTATTGGTGAAAGTTTTCTTGGCAAAGATGCTTGAGTTGTTTGTCATCTCCTTCTCCAACTTATCTTACAGATGAAAAACTGAGGTAAACAGGATTAAGTGACTTGCCCAGGGTCACACAGATAGTAAGTGTCTGAAGCTGAATTTGAACCCAAACCTTTCTGACTCCAGGACTGCTTCACAACCTAGCTCTCCCACATTGCCCTAAACTGATAAATAATAACTCTGGAAGTAGATAAAGTATGAGGGCTCAAGTACAATCAGAGTTATTTGATGATGCAGGTTCTATGACAGGTCAGACCATCCACAGAGACATGGAAGGATGGAATGTTCCAACAAGTCTCCAAGTTGAAGGATGAAATTGCAGAGACATTCTCTTCTGTCGAGAACTCTTCATTCTCTTATTTATTTAACTGTTTCTCTGTCACCCTTTGGAGATCAGAAATAAATTCTACTTACACTATAGATCAGGACCAATCAATGAGTCCTCTCTGAGCACCTGTTTTATGTATATACCTGGCAAATTGTTTTCACTCTTGGCTTTGAAACTCTGTTCTAGGCTGCAAGATTACTTCATTTCCTTCACCTTCTCTTCTTCCCCAGTCCATTTCCTCCATATAGCCTAATCTAATCTTCGACCTTAATGTTTTATTAATGTGCACAGTTCCCTGTGGGGCAAGTGTATTTTGTGAGATGGAGGGAGAGAGAAAAGAGAATGATGGGGGCTCCATGAGCACATTGGGCAGGATGAAAGAAACTGCTATTTTCCTTCCAGTTAAGAAGGAAAGCTTTTGTGAAAGGTATTGATTTCCAGAGCAGTTTGAATGTGAAAATGTTTCAAAAGCATCTCCAAAGTTTCTGCTTTGCCAGCCTTTGGTTCAAAATGTAGTACACACTGGCAGAACTTTAGTTTAAAGAATTATTGTCAGGAGCCATGGAGCAATTGAAGTCCTAACCTGAAATCTTATTGTTTTGATTTCCAGTTATGGTAAAAATTATGGTTGAAGTCACTGAAAGGATAGAGAGCAACAGAAAAGAACAGTTTCTCACAAGCTGGGAATGAATACCTAAGACATTGACTTCTCCTGTCATACTTTAAAAAGATACACGAAACCTAGGAATCAATGATAAGATCACAGATTTAAAGCTAGAAAATACTTTGGAATATATTTAATACAGCCCCTTATTTTACAGAAGGAGAAATCAAGGCATGAAGGAAAAGAATGATTTACCCAATGTCCCAGAGTAAGTGGCAGAGCTGGGATTAGACTCCGTGTACACAGAATTCAGTGCTGGTTCTACCCTTGCACCACTGCAATCACTATCACACTGAATCTATTTCATGCTTTTAGGAATAGACTTGACTGAGCGGAGAATTTTGGGTAAGAGTTAACATAGACTAAGCTACTGGGCTGGAAAAAAGGCACCAAAATACAGCTAGTATTTGTATTCTAAGCAATTAATTTGTCCTTGTAAAGGCTCAAGTTACAAGTGAATAAAATGGACCTCCAGTACCTAACATAGCCTTGGCACTGAATCTTTTGTGTGCTATGTCTTCTAATTAGAATCTGTACTCCTCAAGAGGAGTGACTGTCTTGCTTCTTTATTTGTATACTCTGCACTTGATTTTAATTAATATTTTCCCTTTTATTATAAGCATTTTATAAATACTTGTTGATTAAATGATAATAAGAGCTACCATTTATAAAGCACTTACCATGTGCCAAGCACTGTGCTAAGCACTTTACAATGACTATCTCTTTTGATCTCACAATGATTCTAGGAAGTAGGTGTTACTACTACCCCCACTTTACAGATCAGGAAATTGAGGCAAATAGGGATTAAGTGACTTGCCCAGGGTCACACAGCTGGTGTCTGAAGCTAGATTTGAACCAAGGTCTTTCTGATTCCAGGTCCAATGTTCTATCTAGTGTACCTCATGGATGTAATTTCTACTCCTGAATTTTTCTAAAAATTTGCATCAGCCTCAGATTATTGTAAAGATTTTGTTTGTTTGTTTGGACACAGGAGAAATATGTGCACTAAGGATTCTTGTGCATATTCTCTATAGAAATGGTTTATTTCCATCTTATCAGAAGTTAGTAATATACCAATTGGCCTTGACAAATTGGTGCTACTAGAATGTAGAGGGAAATAATCTCTGCAAATATCTTTGCACATGTACATTTGCACCTAAATCACAACTGCCTTACTGTCATGCTTTGTGGCATCATTATTCTTTTTCTTTTGCCTTTCTATACCAGATTAGTCTAATGCCCTCTACTTCACTGTCCTTGAAGACCACACATCTCCGGGCAATACTGAATGAAGTAATCCATCTTTTAGGAGGGCACTGGCCCCAAAGACAAGTGGCACCTTTCTGGAACAGAGAAAATCCATGGTGTTGTCTGATCTCTTTGTCCTTAACTGTTTTAGCTATTGATTAACTTTAAAATGTTCTTTCCTCTCTTGAATCTGAGATAACCTAGAGGTACATTCCTGCTAACTCCCTAGGATAGAATACGATTAGAATGGCAGTTCCTATAAGGGGCCTGTACACTTACATATCACTTGTCTCTCATTCATCCTTTCTTTTTCTCTCTCTTTTTCTGTCTCTCTGTCTCTGTCTTTTGTTCTGTCTCTGTGTCTGTCTCTCTCTTTCTAACACCTAGCTAGTAATATTGTAGATAGGGAGTTCCTAATCAGATGTTCATTACAATGGATGAATTTCATGAGGTCCATGAAATTGTATAGGAAAAAAATTCATAGCACTTTTATTTTTTATTTTTAAATGGGCTTCCAAGTAAAATTTGAACCTTTTGGGGATACAGACCTAGTAATGGCATTGCTGGATCAAAGGGTATGCTGGTCATAGCTCCAAATTGCTCTCCAGAATGGGTAGAACAGTTTACAACTCCACCAATCGAGCATCAGTGTCCCAAATTTCCCAGATCCTCTCCAACATTTATCATTTTTCCTTTTCTTTAGATCTGACTTTATTTGTGTGAAGTATTTTATAATTGTATTCATAAAGTTCTTAGGTCTTGGCATGCAGACTCCCAAGTATTTTATATTGTCTTCATTTATTTTAAATGGAATTTCTCTATCTCTTGCTCCTAGATTTTGTTGGTAATATATAGAAATGTTGATGATTTATTTGGGTTTATTTTATATCCTGTAACTTTGCTGAAGTTGTTAGTTATATCAACTAGTTTTGGGGATTCCATAGGATTTTCTAATTATACCATCATATTATCTGCAAAGAATAATAATTATGTTTCTTCATTGCCTGTTTTTATTCTTTTAATTTCTTTTTCTTCTCTTATTGAAATAGCTAGCATTTCTAGTGCAATACTGAATGATTGTTGCCATAATGGGCATCTTGTCTTCATCTCTAATTTTATTGGGAAGGTAGTTTATTCCCATTACAGGTAATGATTGATGATGGTTTCAGATAGATATTACTTATCATTTTGAGGAAAGCTCCATGTAATCCTATACTCTGATGTGTTTTTAATAGGAATCTTGAATCCTGATCATAGAAAGTTACTATGGTGATAGGGAAGATCAACCAATATACCCACATTCACTATATAAGACCATTTATCTAATATTTCCTGTCTACACAGAGCTGCAAAAACCATGATGTCATTAAATGAAACAAGGATATTGAGAAGGGGAACCAGTTTATAAAGGAAGATTATAATTTTAGTTGGAACTTGTTGAGTAAGAAAGGATAGTGGAACACTCAAGTAGATCAAGTAATCATATTAGTAATTAATAAGCTACACCTATGTAATAATTTACAAGGAACTTTCCTCACAAAAACTCTATGATATAGGTAAGACAAGTACTATCTATTTTTTAGATGGTGAAACTAAGGTTTAGTGTAGTGAAACAACTTGAATCCATTTATTTAAATTTTAAACCTTACATTATTTCTACAATACCATCACAGATACATGAGATGGTTGGAAATTTTGGGAAGAAATAAAATTGAAAGAATAGGGTTTGGAGACAAACACTTGATAGATAACTTCAGAGAGATCATAATTCAATTCAAAAAATATTTACTAATGTTTCAGGTACTGTATTAGCGATGATGAAGGGAACTAGAATTTTTATAGTGATTTAAAGTTTGCAAAACCCTTTACACATGGTTGTGTTACAACCGTGGAGGAGGTTAGTATTACAGATATCAGAGTCTCCTTCTTAAAATGGGGAAATTAAAGTTAAAAAAGATTATAAATTGCTCATAGCCACTAATAGACTGCACGACCTTAAAAGACAAGGATCAATGTTTCATTTATTTTAGAATATGCCTAAATGTTATTTAATGAATGTTTCTTGAGTGAGTTATTAGCCATGAGAGTAGATGAGTTCTTTGAAGTAGAAAATATAAGGCCAGAGAAGAAGGGTACAGAATTAAACTTTGGAAGATACTTGTGGAGTGAGAAAAGGAAGGAGAACCAAGAAAGATGATTAATATTTCAATAGATCTATGATTTCATCCAGAAGGATACCTCTGCCATAAATTCAGCTCAATTCTAGTGCCTCATTGTGACATGGATGTAACCCTGAATTTTTAAGGTCTACTTATAGCAAATTCCAAGTTCTGCTATATTCTACCATTCTACAAAATTCTCAAGTGCAACAGTCATTGTCTTTGAAAATCAACCTTGCTAAAAAAAAAAAACCAAACAAACAAACAAAAAAAACAACGAAGAGATTTATCACCATGTGGTCAGCAATTAGGTGGCAAATTATGTTACTATCACAACTCATAAATCAATAAAACCAAAATGACCCTCAGTCTTGCACAACCCCTTTTCCCCCCTTCCATTACTACAGTGGTTGATTGACAGAAAAGGGAACACAGATAGTAAAAATTATACCAATTTTAGGTGTAAAGATCAAAGAGGAAAGTCAGAGTGTGAGGATAGACAAGATAGATTTGTCTTCATCCTAAGCCATTTACAGCCTCTCACTGAATCTCTATTCTGTCAGGCAGTTGACTGGGGCAAGATATATAGTATTCAGCTATGGAATAGGTTGATACTACTACCTAATGAATAGGCTATTATTAATAATTATCATATTATTAATATTAATAATTAAATGATTCATTTAATTTTGGGGCCTCAGTTTACTTACATGTAAAATAAGGGAATTGGGCTAGATAATCTCCCACATCTTTCCTAAAATTTTAGGGCATTAATTTAAGTATATGATCTCAGCCACATTGGCAGTATGTTCTAATTATTTAAACTAGAAAGCCACATAAATTCCCAAATGAAAAAAATCTATAAGAAAAAAATAAAATTTGTACTGAGAAAGAACAGGCATTACAGGGAGCTTTCTCTTTTTGGATGGACCTAAACAAAAATAAGTTGGATGCCTCTTTCCTTCTTGGAAAGCTTCCATGAAGTATTTTTTGTTTGACTACCCTGGAGTAAGATAAAGGATGTCAAGACAACAAGGGAGAGACTGGGAATATTTTCCTAAGCCCCAAGACTCATTGAGAGATGTTGTTATGAATGGGAGATGTACAGTCTGAATACTGATGGGGAGAGAAGACAGGCAATAGTCACGAACTCAGGACTATGTAGGAAATATAAAAAGTTCTCAAAGCATCTATGTCCTATAAGTCTGCTATGCAGAATATGGGACTGCAAAGAGTGTGTAGAAGAGAAGGCATAAGATTAATCAAGGAGTTTGGTTTATTTTTCAGTTAAAAAAAACACCCCAACATGGCAGAGTAGAAGGATGGACCTGTAGAAGCTCTCCCCACATAATCCATAAAATACCTGTAAAAATGACTCTAAACAAATCCTAGATCAGCAGAAGCCCAAAATGAAGGAGTGAAACAGATTTCCTGACCAAAACAGCCTGGAAGGCCAACAGGAAACGTCACCAGGCTCAGAGAGGAGCACAGCCCAAGGTGGGCTATGAGGCACAGACTGGACTGGACCAAGCACCAAGGTGCATGATCACAGGTAGCAGCTGCAGTTCCCAGATTACTCAACCCACAAACGCCAAAGACAGCTTCAGAGGTCAGTTAAAAAGCTCTTTCACCTGAGTAAGAGGGGAGCTCGGTATGGCCCCAGTCCTGGCCCAAGGGCAGCAGCAAACACTGTGGCAGCAGCACCCACTTTTGGAGCCCTCAGTATAAAGATGCTGGGGGAATCGATGCAGCTGATCTGGGTCTCATTCCTGAGTGGCAGTCCTGGGGTAAGAAGGAGCACTGGTGTGGTAGAGCTGGTGGTGGTGGCAATGGAGAGGAAACCCTACTCACAGTTCCAGGGCAGAAAAGAATGCTTATGATTGCTCACAGACCAGAATGCAGGCCAGGAGAGGAGCAAACTCCTCTCCCTTCATTGTGCCACCTTGGAGGAACTGAGAATTTAGAGGTTCCCAGAGATATCTCAGACAACAGACAACAGACAAAACCTCTAAAGACTAGGGTGTATACATCTTTTCACAAAAGACTCAAAAGTCAAATAACTGGCAGAGAAAATGCTCAAAAGGGGGGAAAAATAAGACTATAGAAGGTTACTTACTTAGTGAAAAGGTATTTTCTTCCATCCTTTCAGATGAGGAAGAACAAAACATACCATCAGAGGAAGACATCAAAGTCAAGGTTTCTATATCCAAAACCTCCAAAAAAAAATATATGCAGTGGTCTCAGGCCATGGAAGAGCTCAAAAAGTAAAGAAAATCAAGTAAGAGAGGTGGAGGAAAAATTGGGAAGAGAAATGAGAGCAGTCAAGTAAATCATGAAAGGCAAGTCAATAGCTTGGTAAAGGAGACCCCAAAAAATGCTGAAGAAAATAATACCTTTAAAAATAGGCTAACTCAATTGGAAAAAGAAGTCCAAAAAAGCCAATGAGGAGAAGAGTGTTTAAAAAGCAGAATTAGTCAAATGGAAAAGGAGGTTCAAAAGCTCACTGAAGAAAATACAAGAATCAAGAGAAACATGAAAAGGTAAATAAGAAAGAGAAACCTTAAAAAACTCATTAAAGTTGAAGTGTTTACATCACTACATGGAAAGATGTTATTTGTAACTATGAGACCTTTTTCAGTTTTAGTGTCATTAGAGGGAATATATATATAATAAGTATGCATGTGTGTATGTGTACATTATGTGTAGGTATATATATATATATATGTACATGAGTGCATGTGTGTGTGTGTATATATATATAAATACATACATATATACATAGATGGAGGGCATAGAATGAGCTGAATATGAAGGTAAACTAAAAAAAATAAAATTTACTCGAGTGGAATCTACTATGAGTAAGAGAGAGAGGTAAAATGTAGCAAATCATGTCACAGAAAAAAAGGAACAAAGAGCTTTTTCAATGGAGGGGAAGAGGGGGGAGATGAAAGGAAATATGTGAGCCTTACTCTCATTGGATTTAGCTTAAGGAGGGAATAACACCCACTCAATTCAATATGGAAATCTATTTTACCCTGCAGGAAGGCAAGGGGAAAGGGGATAGAAGAGGGAAGATAACAGAAAGGACAGCAAATTGGAGAAAGGGATAATCAGAAGCAAACACTATTGTGGGAGGACAGGTCAAGGGAGAGAACTGAATAAATGTAGGGCAGGATAAAATAGAGGGAAATGTGGTTAGTCTTTTACAAAATAACTATTATGGAAGTGCTTTACATTGTTATACATATGTGAGCTATATTGAATTGTTTGTTTTCTCAATGAAGGTGGGTGAGGAGGGAGGCAGGGAGAGAGAGAATATGGAGCTCAAAGCTTTAATAATGAATGCTAAAAATTATTTTAGCATGCAACTGGAAATTAAGATATACAAGCAATGGAATATAGAAATCTATTTTGCCCTATAGGAAAATAGAGGGGAAAGGGAATGGAAGAAGTGGGGGCAATAGAGAGTCCAGACTGGAGGAAGAGGTGGGTGGAGTGTATACTGTCCTGGGGTGGGGGTGGGGAGACATGGGGAGAAAATTTGGAATTCAAATTCTTGTGAAAATGAATGGTGAAAACTGAAAATAAGTAGATTTTATAAAAGTTTTAAAAAATAAAAATTTAAACAATTAATTAATTTTTTAAAAAAGAAAAACACATTCTCCAAGGAGTATATGATACAGTCAAATTTAGTGAGCTCATCCCCTAGAAAAGGATATGAACACCATTTCTGGAGAAGAGTTGAACTTTACAAAATAACTAAAAGCAAAGATGATTGATAGAAAGCAGATGGAAGAAGGGCATTATTACCTAGTGAGAAAAGGTGACTTTAGAAGATCATTGAGGCAGAGATAAGAGATGAGCAGCAAGTCATAGAGGCTATGAAGGACAGAGGCAGTGGCAAGAGAACCACCACCTGCTCTGAGTGCAGCAGAATGTACGCACTGAATGAGGCAACGATGGGATGAAATGATTGACAACATCTGCTGGAATTGAAGGCAAGGATAATATGGGTGAAGAGGTCTAGGAATGAAGTAGCAATGAAGGATAATAAATCATAACTACTCCTGAAGAGGGTGATGCTCAGGACAATGCTGCAAGTCACAGAATAGTTGAGACTGAGTTATTCTGTGAGAGGTAACTATTTGTGGGGCTATAGATCCATGGTGAATCTGTTTTCATTAACCATTTTTGGGTGGAGGAGGTTTTTTTTCTCTTTTTTCTTTCTTTGTGTTTTCTTCCATTAACTTCTAACATTGTTTAAATTTCAAGCTTTGTGTACTTGTAAAAGAATTTTGTGATTAACCACTGCGAGTGACAGGTTTCCAAGTTCACAGATTGTCTATAAGAAGGGACAATGGCCAGAGAAGCAAGATATCCCCAGAGTATATCCAGATCCTCCATGAAAAGAGAGATCCTTCACAATGGCTTCAATTTGTTTCATTTGCTTATGATTCCCAAATCTCCGAGTCTGCCATTTGCCTATCAGTTTTCCTGGGGAGAAAGTAGTCATATCTTCTTCTTAGAGAAGACTTTGAAGGTAAGTGAGAATTACTGAGATATGTATGAGAGGTGATGGTATTTGATGGTACTTGATTCAAAATGCATTTCCTGGTGATAAAACTTAGAAAGGTTAACTAGAAATACCATTCAAATTATTATGATAGAATGGTATTCAATTCACTAAATTTATACTTTTATATATATTATATGTATGTATATGCAACATATTTGTATTATACATAATAGAAATGTACTTTAAAATTTCAGGATAAGAAACATGGACAAGATTATGTTGAACTTAGAAGAAAGGGCAAGTCCACTCTAATTTGCTTCTGTTTAGTAATGAAGTAGAAACAGAAAGAGTATTTCCTAAAGTCAATGAGTCTTATAATATTTCATGAATAACTCTTTTCTTTTGCCTGACTTCTAATTCTCACATGTTAACAAACCTTAAATTTTATCATTTAGGGGATTTAACTTAATATCTATGCTTACATTATAACTTAATATGCCCATTTAATGGAGTGTGATTTTAAAATCATGTTACTTTATATGGTATGATTTGAGTCATGTTGCAACTAATTATATTTATTGAGGCTTAGCAGAGGGAAAAAGAAAAAAACCTAGGCTTCCCTGCCTTTGTGTTTGCCCATTTTTCCACCCTATTCTCAAGAAATGGAATTATTTTATTCTTGTAGGAAAACCTAAAGTAGATGGTCTTTAAGCTTTTCCTTTTTATTTCAAATTTGGAAACGTAAAGCCAGCCTACAGTGCTTGTTTACCCAGTGGTTAACAGTTTAAACCAAAACATTTCCTGATTATCATTCTGGCTTTTAACCTAAATGCATTATGCTCTATTAGTTGCAGTCCCAAGTAGTATAAACTAAAAATTTCCCCCAGCATCATGCAGCAGCTAGTTAAAAGTAACTGATGAGGCCTCGACACTGCCTGTCAACTACCAAGAAGCATCTCTCCAATAAGTACCTTTTGATATGTTGAGCAGATTGCTGTCAATTTTCACCTAAACTGGGGACCACTTTCTCACCAAAGAGCTCTCTTCGTTTTTATGGGTTTATGCCTGAGGCATTGTTTCAACATGGCAGGTGATAAAAATAAGCAAATGTGAGGTGGTAACCTCAGAGTGCATACATATAAATAATCAGAATTAACCTAGAAGTTTTAGTTATCGCATACAATGGGTTTGTCTACACCTCTTTCAGTTGCTAGGGGGAAGGTTCCACAGGCAGTAGAGATGACCTCCATGTTAACAAATTATAAAAGATCATTCTTAGTTGTTACTACTTATGTCTGCCTAATATTCCAATTCTCTGGGAAGGTCATGAACATCTATGACTACTTTACAAGAATCGCTTTTTTAAAAATTATATTTAGAGTACCTTTTGTATTATTGGTTAGGGTCAAGTTGTGATGTCACAGAGTGTGACAGCAGCCCATCAGTGACAGAGTCCCAAGAAGAACTGTACAGAGGTGGCATGAAAGTTAGAGGAAGCATTAAGTTGCTTGCCAGTACTGTGGCACTTGAGGCAAGTTATTCCTGGTTCTCCTTCTCCCCAATTAGCATAGAGAGGCAGATCTAATATCCTAAACTTCCATATTTTCCCCACCTGTCATTCTAACTTGAACAAACCACCTAAAAAGGATTCCCCTTTCTATCTGTCCCCCCATTTTCTGTCAAGGAACTGTCACAGGACAATCAAACGAATTTAGAATTGAGAGGTCATCTAATCTACCCAATCCCTTTGAGAGATGAAGAAATTGAGGTAATATAGGTAATAAATGGTAGAATCAAGATTTGGATAAAAGTAGTTTGCCTCCAGAGCCAATGATCTTTCTACCATACCAAAGATTTTATTTATGAGAGTTTGGACTAAACTGCAGTATGGAAACAGGTTTGTTCATTGGTCAAATGGGGATAATAATAGCACTTCCTTCTGAGTTGTTTTCAGGATATAATGACACAATATTTGTATAGTACTTTGCAAACTTTAAACCACTTTATGAATTCTAGTCTGAATAATTGCTAGAAAAGTTCTGTTTCCATCTGACTTCTACTTTTTGGTCATGTGACCAAGAAAAGAACAGCTTAGAAAAATGGTAGGAGTGTCACCAACGAAGAGGGGCTTTGAACTTACAAGATCCAGAACTGGAATGAATATGATCCAAACCACTCATATTAACAGATGAATAAACTGATACCCAGGGAATCAGAGTAAATTGCCAAAGATCATAGAAGTAGGAAATGAAAAAGATGGGACTTGGAACAAGGTCCTTTGACCTAAAAGCCAATATACTTGACATTATACAGAGATACCTTTTGACCTGTGAAAAGTCCAATAATTTCATCACACTCATAGGTCAGCATGAGCAGTTGTGAAATCTGTTCATAAGTATTGTTGAGCTCTGTAATCCTATCCCCCTTCCTCCATGATTTTTTTAGTATGTATCAAGCTATAAAATGTTAATTGTAAACAAGAGCTCTTTTATTTGTTCATTGCTGATATCTGTTTTGTAAATTATTTCAGACATGGTAAATGCAGGACCTTCCGTGGTGGAGGTGAGAGGAGGTCAGGAGGAACCCCTCTGGTGCTTTGGTATAAGCTATCATCAGGGATGCTACCAAATTGTTATAGTCAGGGGACTGAAAGCTTGGCACACAGAGAACCTGCTAATTATGGGTGCCACTGAAGAGCCCCCTTCCACCTGTAAATTGTAAATGAGATTTTGAATTCCCTTCAGTAACATTCATTGAGCACTTTCGTATGAAGTACATACAGGATAGAAGGGACTACAAGGCAGTGACGATGAGACCTTTAGGTGGGTTACAGCAGCCCCACAGCCTCCTGACCATGAAGAGATCGGTTAACAAGCATTTATTAAGCACTTGCTTTGTGCCAGGCACTATGCACTGTGCTGTTAGGATACCAAGAAAGACAAAAACGGTACCTGCTCTCAAGGAGCTGACATTTTAATGGAGGAGATAAAAAGCAAACAACCTTGTGCCTACAAGATATACACACAGTGGAAGTGGAAGCTATTTTCAGAAGTCAGAACAGTAGCAAGGAGGTCCAGGAGGGGCCTCTTCAGACTTGAGCTGAGTCTCAAACAAATACAGGTCTAGATAAGGAAGGTGATTATTCTAGACATGAGAGACAGTGAGTGCAAAGGCAAGAAGCAGGGAGATGGAGTGTCACATACAAAGAAGAACAAAATTAAAAAAAAAAAGTTTCATTTATTCTAGATCTGTCCAAGGGAATTTGCCTATGTTGATTAAAAAAAAATCTTTAGGCAAAAGTCTGGTACATGAGAGGACTTTAAAATTCATCCAGCCCAAGTCCCTCATTTCACAGAAAAGGAAACTGAGGTATAGTTTTAAGGACTTATCTAAGTTTATATAGGCAATAAATAAAAGGGTCAGGTTTAGGGAACCTATATCATCTGACTCTAAATATAATGTTCCTCCAACTATTCTAGGGTATAAAACAAGCATAGGACCCACAGGATGAGACCATGAGACCTTTGTGGCAGAGAAGGGTAGTTAGGGGAACTATTATTAACTAACATTAACTGTTATTAACTATGCATATTATATATGGCTTTGGGGAAAGTTCTATAACTTGGACTGGGAGCTATTGCAGCTCTTAGAATTCACCCAAAGTTTGGGAGGAACTAACGTGGGGGCAGTGACAGCTAATGACTGCCATGGTGGATAAAATGATAGCTACAGCCTGGGCAACACTTCTGAACTCTTCCAGATTCCATTTAGGTTTATCTGTGTTACAAACAACATCGACAACTCCCAACATTCCTATCTCCACTGTATCTCAGCTAACTACAGGTGGCTACAACTTTGGCATCACCCCAAAATTGTTGAGCTTTCATGATATTGAACTATGAATTTCCCTTCAGTTAATGTAATCTATATTTTCATCTCCCCCTTTGTTTCTTTCCTCCTAAATCTATTCTTCATCCCCACTGGGTCTTCCAGTTTCTCTATCCCTCACTGTTCTTAGTTCATCAAACCCACTATAGCCTCATTTTCCCCTTTATAATCTTGTCGTTATGAGTTAACTCTGCACTGTCATCTATCTATTGATTCCTTTGCCACCTTGTCCTTTGATTATTCATGTCTTTCTGGTATTCAACCATAGGTCATTTCCATCACTGAATTTTCTGCTTCAAATCCCAAGTTGCTAATGATGGAGGTTGCATAATGATGCAACCATGTCAGTTAGACCTCCACATAAATATGACCTAATTTCAAGCAGGCCCTTACTCCTACACTACAGTGTTTTCCTTTGTTCTCAAGTGTTTAGTCCTTTAGCAAACTCCCCAAAACTGTTCCAAATCTTTTCTTCCAATCTCAACCCCCCAACTTCAGTCTCTCTCTTCCCTCTGCTCTCAAGACATGACCTTATTTCGTCCTATTTTACTAAGGAAACCAAAGCTATTGATCTCAAGTTTCTCTCCACTCTCTCCACTCTCCCCACCCAGAATCAAATCTCACTCTCAAATTATTAATTCACATTCCATTTTCTTAATCCAAGTCTGCCACCAAGGTCCTAAAGCTTCCTTGGGATGGGAAGAGAATGATCTATCAACATGATGGAGCTCAGAAGAGAGCTTGCAGAAAAGGGAAATGACAAGTCATAAAGAAGGTTCTGGGGATTAACTGTGCCATTGCATTGGTTTCTTTAAAGAATTAGATAAAAACACACAGATTAATTCTATCTGACTTTTTTGTAAAAGGACAAAATTTAGGATGAGGAATATACTTAAAAGCTAGTAAAAAATATTCTTAAGTGCTTGAAATTGGGAAAATTTAACCTCACACAACTAGAAAGAATATTGAGATATATTTATGATTGGTAACCAACTCTTAAGACAACTTAGTTTTACCTTGTTTTATTTTTGACTTACGAAAAGTTTTTCAAATGCAATCCATGTTTAAAAAAAAAGATTGAAAGTTTTTCTTAGGTCAATCTTTTGTATTAGTGTGAAATTATTGAACATTGTGAAATCCTTAGCAACTCTATGAGCCCGTTAAAAGGTTCTTGCTTTCTTTCTGCTTAATGACTAGTTATGGAGCTGAATTCTTTTAAAGGGTTTTAGGAGTAAAAGAAGCTATGTGTAAGGTCATATATCTACCTTTTTTCCTTAGGATTTCGGCTACGACAAATTAAAGATTATAATCTGAGATGCAACTTTTCCTCCAATTTTGAACATTAGAGCAATGCTGATGTATCAACAATTTTCTCATTTGTACTAAGTACACGAAAGTTTTATGGTAAATGGAAAGCTTTGATACTTCAGTTTATGTTAAAGTAGTTTCCTCCCATCAATTAATTCACAGAATCATTGTATTGGAAGAGACTTCAAAGATCATCTAGCCCAACCTGTACATGAAAAAGATTCCTTTCCAAGACTTTACTTGAAATATCATCATAATACTAGATGACTAGACAGTAATCCATGTGAAAAAGATCTGGAAACTTTAGTAAACTACAAGCTCAGAGAGTTGGCAGTATGATATGACAGCCTATTAAGCTTTAAATGTGTCCTCTTCTGAAGAAGTGACCAGAGCTTCCGAAGAGCCTCCTAAGATATCTCATGCCATTTCTGGATAGCTCTGACTTTCAGGAAGTTTGTTTGCTATGCTTTTGGTGTGTTTTCTTCCTTTACGTTTTCTAAATTTGCCACTTTATATCTTCTACTTTTCAGCTCTGCCTTCTGGGATTGTTCAGATCAAGTCTAACCCTTCTTACATATTATAGTCTTTGAAATATTTCCCAAAATCAGGTAAGTAAAGCTGAAAGATCCTTTAAATGACATCTAATCTGATCATTTTAACTTACACATAAGGAAATGAAGTCCTAGAAAGGTTAAATGAGTTGTCCAAAGCCCTGTAAGTAGTGAGCTGCAGGACTAAGATTAAAATTCAAGTCCTCTGACATGTCCAGGGCTCTCACCACTAAATAGCAACTAGGCAGCTACCTGGGCAAGTGGATAGAGTGCTGGACCTGGAGTCAGGAAAACCTAAGTTCAAATGCAGTCTCTAACACTTGATCTGACAAACACTCACTTGACCTTAGGCAAGTCATTTAACTGATATTTGCCTCAGTTTCCCCTTCTGCAAAATGAAGACAATAATAGCCCCTACTTCCCAGGACTGTGATGAGAATCAAACAATATTTGTAGAGTACTTGGCACAGTCCCCAGCACCTACCGGGTGCTATATAAATGTTAGCTATTTATATTATTAGCTGGCAATATGTTGTTAATTAGTAGCAGTAGGATGTTGCTATATTAAAAATATCAGTATTGTAGTTTAATATTAGCTAACATTAATGTTTTAATATTATTAACAAATATATAAAATAGAGGTTATTAAATAAATACAATAGTAATTAATGCTATAAACCACATTGGCTCTCAGCTGTCATCTTCCCCTGAATATTCTTTTCTCTAGGCCAAATATCTCCAGTGACTATAACTTCTCAGGTCCTTCTATGACATGATTTCTACACCCTACACCCTACCCTCCTCTGAATATGTTTCAGCCCATTCATATCCTTCCTGTAAGGTGATAACTAAACCTGAATATGAGCCAGGTTCTCTCTGACTAGATGACATTCCTTAAATGTACAGTGCTATCACACTTCTACTTCTATAATCAAGGTTCCTCTAGATGTATTAATGTCATTTAGAAGTGTCTTAGCTTATCAGCCTCTCATATCACAACACCGACTCCGTGAGCTTGTAGTTCACTAAAGTCTCCAGATCTTTTTCAGATGAACTGTTGTGTAGCCAAAGCTTCTCCTATCTCATTTTTGTGAAGTTGGTTCATTGGGAGACTTTGCATTTGTTTCTCCTGCATTTCATCTTATTAGATTTAGTTCAATATTCTAGCCTGTTTCTAAGATTCTGAATCCATAATCCAACTGTTAGTCAATATTAACTAGTTAGTTAATATACAAATAGGCTAAAGAGTGCGTTAATCTAATAATTTGATAAGTATGTAATAAACTCTTAATTTATACAGAGCACTGTGAAAGTCACTGAAGATGCAAAGACAAAAGTGAAAGTATTCATGGCTCCCAAGGGACTTACATTTTCCATTGGGGGATGCAGAGGAGACAGTATAAAATCTGGAAGTAGTTAAAGTATGACAGTAGACAGCTCATTATCTTGGGGGGGTGGGGGGGGAGGGAATAGAAATTTATAAATTCTCCTGGTACACATTTAAGTGTCCAAGGGATCTAAAACCTATACCAGGTTAGAAGGTCAGGGTGAGAGGTGGGAGAGAAGACAGGAGTGATATTACTCTTCTATTTCCTGTAGTGAGTCAAATTGCATTCTATTTTATGGAGGAAGTAGAGCCCTTTCATGAGTCCCTACCTTGTTCTCCTAACTTCTTATAATCACTCCTCTATCAGCCCAAAATTCTAAAGTGGTAGATAGTGAGATTGGGTTTCCTACTAAACAAAGGAAATGAAGAGGATGGGGTGCATTGAGATTCATATAGGCATGTGCTGGTAAATATTCAACAATCAGATATCGAGAGGGGGGAACCCCTAAGATACACCTTTAAATTTCATCTGAAGTATTAACACTTTTTCTACCACTTCTTAAGGCTAGATAACCAACAAAACAATAAATCTAGCTCTAATTTGTTGCATTTGCTGATTTTTGAAAAGTACATGGTCGTACTGAAAGTTTAACAGTCATAGAGACTGGAACTAGCTCCAGCCTTGCCCTAGATACATTAACAAAAATTGATTATAATACTCGCGATCTGCCCAGAAAAACTCAAAAAGGGTAAATCCTTGGGAAATTTGATATGGAAAAGCTATATGAAAATAATGGAATATGGCAATATTCATCATGCTTTGCAGTCTTCATAAGAAAGGAATGGAAAGGCAAACTGGGAGAAGTGAGACAAAAGATACCATCTTCCTACAATGGATATTAAAAAGTTTGATGTCAAGAATTTCAGACACCAGGGAGTTTAAACTTGATAAATTTCCATCACCCTCATGGGCAAGAAAGACGATTTATTTAGTGTTGTTGACATTATCATAATGCTCAAAAATACACACACATAGATTACAGAGAGAGAGATAGACAGACAGACAGACAGATAGATAGATATCCTGTAGGTAAAAGTGAGAATATTCTTTTTATCTCACAAAAGTAACAGGAGGATAAGTACTTTGTATTTCTAAAACATTTTGAAGGCATAAATGTAATAAAAGTACTAATTATTGCAATTGAAATGGCTTTTAAAAATTAAAAAAAATAATTATATGTATCCTATTTGATTTCATAAAAATTATCTAACTCCTTAATATCAACATAGTAATATTTCATTCCCATCATCTTTCTGTCAAAAGTAAATGCCAACTAATGTCTAAGGAGAGCAATTATCAAATCCATGAATTATTCTTCCATTTGTTAATCAAAGAAACTAATGGGTTATGCTTTTATTGTAGGACATAGATAATCTTTAAAGTTTTGGGGGTTTGGGGCAGTTGGAATTAAAGGATAATTTATTATTAACTCTAATTGCTCTATCCTGGTGAGGAAATTATGAAACTTCTGTCTTTAGTAAAAATGGAGGAATTTGGTCCATCTTTATTACCCAAAATGCCTTTCTTTCATTTCTATGACCTAGAATGCTGGATTTTTAAAACATGAGACAGTATGGTGCAATGAGAAAAGCATTAAAGTAGAAGTTCAGAAACATGAATTCTTGTTCCTGCTCAGCCTCTACGTAACCTTGTGACAAACTCTAAGTTCTCTTGGAGCTCTAAAATTCTATTCATTTATGCTACTTTTAAGTGAGATCACCTAGTCCAACACACTAAATTGAGGCTCTGAGAGTCTGAGAAGCTTGCCCAAAATCACACTACCCATTATAAACAAGTAATAATAGAAACTAGGCTTCCTATAAGACCAGTATTCATAATCAAGTTTCTTTGATTGAATCAAGAGCTTTTGATTGAATCAAGAGTCTTGGACTGAATCAAGAATCTTGAATTGAATCAAGAGTCTTTGATTGGAAACAGTGTGAGTGTGTGTGTGTGTGTGTGTGTGTGTGTGTATGTGTGTGTACTGCTTGTAGGGAAAGGAGAGAGTAGAGAGAAAGGCAGAGCCAAGAGAGAGAAGTGAGCATGAGCAGGATAGGGGAACTTGCTTGTGGAGAGGCCTAACGGAATATTTATGATATCAGCACGCCCTCTGTACATCTGTGCTGATTTCTCACACAGAAGTCCTGTTTATTGATCTGTGTTGATTTCTCAGATAGAAGTCCTGTCATTTGGTCTTTATGGGTGAATTTAGCTGAAGAGAGGAGATCTGACTACAGGACGGGGGCTTAGCTTAAGTCCCTTTTAAGAATTGTTAAAGTGAATTGAGGTGATGGTGCTGGTAATGTATATAGATATTGTTATATCCTTGTTAAGTTTTGTTTTCCTAGAAAGAGAAGCTATGGGCAGGGGACACTGGAGCCTGCAAAAGCAGGAAGAATTTGAAGTTAGACAATCCCTATGAGCTGAGTCAAGGAACAGGAGCATAGAGCTGCCTGTGTGTGAACCCAGGCAAGAGCAGGGACAATTGGCCCACAAAAGAGGAGCTGCAGAGTTTAGAAGTCAGCCTCGAGTCAAGATGATAGAACAATTTAATTGGACACTGTGTATTGATTAAGAAGATTATTCTTACAATGACCCAGGAGTAGATGGTGTGGTATTTTCTGCTACCCCTCAAGGATGCATCACGCTAGGGAAGAACCTAGTCTGGGATCCCCTGGCTTTGGGGATGCCATGATATATACCATATGACATGCTGATGATGTTTTTCTTGAGGATGTTGCCAGGTTATGCTTTACTTTATTGAACATTGTTTAGTTTATTGCTGAACACATACAGAGTTCATTATACTATTCAATTAGACCCTTAAAATCATTCACAGCAGCAGTCCTCAGGTATGCTGCCATGATTGGCATTACACCACGGAACATAGTTCCTTACACATAGTAAATCACTTATTATCTATTGACTGAGTGTTCACTGATTGACAATACCAGACCAGATCTACTAGTTAAAACCATCACCATTAAAAATGATTGCTATCAATCTGTGGCTCTAGAATGATGAATGATGACAACATAGTGGAAAGGGAAAGTTTATAGGTTGAGAGATTAGAGCTTGAAAGAACTTTAAGGCCATTAACCCCATCCTTAATCAACAAGTATTTGTTAAGCACTTTCTATGTAGCAGAGATTGAGGATAAAAGTACAAAGAATGAAACAATCCTTATTCAAAGCGAGCTTACATTCTAGTAGGAGAGACAAGAACTTATATAAATGCACAAAGCATAAATGAAAATGTCATTTTAATAAATAACTGAATAAAGAATAGTCATTCACAAATTAGTTTGAGAGGGAGGCACTAGCAACTGAGAAAATCAGGAAAACTTTCACACAGAAGATGGTCCCTGAGCTCCAACAAAAAGGAAAAGAGGGATTCTTTGAGTGAGAGAGTACCAGGAGAGGGGGACAGCTGTGCAAAGACACATAAGCAAAAGATGTGGTGTTGTTTATGAGGGGTAAAGATAAAGTCATTTTGACTTGATGGGAAAGGGTAGGAGGGGGAGTAATGCACAAAGAAGATGGAGAGATAGGTTGGAGACAGAGTGTGTAGGATTTTCAAAACTAAACAAGGTTGCTTTTGTTTGATTCCAGAGGCAACAGAAAGCCACTGGCATGGATGAAGTAGAGGAGTAATATGGTAAGATCTGAGTTTACAGCATATTACTCTGGCAGCAGTGGTAAGATGGAGTGGAAAGGTGAGAGGCTTGAGTTAGGGAGACCAAGATGTCCAAAACTGAACTCATAATCTTTCTACCTGAAATCTCCCCTTTTCTATATCAACATAGAGACACACTGATACATATACAGACGTGTATGTCACCAGCATAGCGATGATAGTAAAACCTATGGGAGTTGATGAAGTTACTGAGAGTTTAAAGAGAGAAAAAGAGGTAAAAGAGGATTTAAGGGCTCATCCACAATGTGGGGAAAGGGAGGAATGATAGCTTGATATAAATGATGAGCCAGCATTTTATAGATGAAGTGGAGAAACAAAGGTTTTGTGACTTATCCAGGTCCACAAAGCTAGCAAGCCTCTGACGGTGGGATTTGAACACAGGATTTCCTAAGCCCAAGTTCACATCCCTTCCACTAGTTAATGTTCTTTGTTTTTTTTAATATATTAAAAAAAATCTTGGCCCCAATGCTATAATAATGGAGCATTTTCTTCAGTGCTGATTTTGTGTTTGTAATTTTATATTCATTTTTGACCTCTTCAATGTAGAGAAGAAAGAGAAGCAAAATAGAGTGGAGGAAGAGGAGATGGTTGAAGTTTGGTTTAAGCCTGACAACTCTAAAAACAGTGGCATGCCTTTTACTTGTCTTTAGTAGGCAAAGATTAAGACCCAGTTGTTTCTTATGCAAAGAGAATGATGTGGCCTGTCAAAGAGGATCTACCATGAAAAGAATTGAGCTCTGAAAAAACAATACATCTTTTTTATTTATGTTTGGCAGAGCAATTTTTAGTAGTTGCTTTTAAAATGTTCCTAGTGATTTAGGAAGAAGAAAAAAGTATTTGGCAGTAATCATTACTGGAAGCAGTATTCAAGGGAGCCAAGCAAGTTGGGTGATTTAAGAGATATGTTTAGATCTACTCATCCTGCTTATTGGAGGTTTATGGATATGCACAGCAAATCTCCAGGTATAATTGGACAGGAGTCTGCCTTAAGCAATGAATACAGGAAAGGAGCCTTATAGAAAGCTTGCAAATTCAGACTAGATGCCAAAGGCCCACACCCCCTTAAACCTTCCAAGAGTCCTCTTAAGCCCCATGGTAATACAAATTCTTAAACAGGCAGACATAGAATCTTGGAGGTGCAAAGGGATCTTGGGGCTCATCTGAGAAGCAATGTGATATAGTAGAGAGTGTTCTAGTCTTGGAAACAAGAAAACCTAGGTATGAATCTTGCTTCAGATGCTTAGAAGCTCTGTGCCTCAGTGTCCTAATCCATGGAATAGGCCTAATAATAACTATACGTAATTATCTTAATGGGTTCTTGTTAGGATCTAAAGAAATTATATAAAGCATTTCTTAAACCTTAAAGTAGTGGATTCATCATGTCAATGATCATTTTCCAGTTCAACCCCCTTATCTAATATAAGGATCCTTTTCTATAGTATTTAAGACAGGTACTTAAAAACAAAATGCTTAGCCCTTAGCCCTCATGCTAAAGAAGGAAAGGGAAAATATATTCTACTGAGTATTTGTAGGCACGAAAATAAATGCATATACACATTTAAAAACACATTAAATAGTTTAATTCCCCCTCAGACTCCTTTTTCTGTAGACCCTGGTAAGCATACACTTCCTGGTCTGCAGGACCTTCTTAGCAGAGTAAAAATGCAGGGTCCTGTCTGGCGGGTATATTAAAGTTTATACTATCAGAGAATCATGGATCAAGGGCTGGAAGGGCCCTCAGCAGTCTTTGTTTCCAACCCTTCCATTTTTCAGATAAGAAAACTGAGAACCAGGGAAGTTAATTCACTTGACTAAGTGAATAATAAGTAATAAACTAAAGAGCAGAAGGACATGATTTGAACACGTACCTTATAATTCCAGAGTCATTGTGTGTTTCATTGTACTCTAGGTCTTCCCTTACCCAATCCCTTATAGGATTTTCTTTGGGTTCAAATTAAATCTAAAATTCCAGGAAATTTTTTGGTGAGGGACATTTGAGACTATATGATTTCATAAGGATACCCAGGTTGAGCTTGAGCCTACCAGGATAAACTAAATTAATGAGAAACCCTAGAAAGAATTGACTTCCTGCCTATTTACCCAAGGACTGTTCATATTTTTGAGAACTTTTCCAATGGCTTTATCTCAAAATCAAAAAATCTCTTAATTAAATAGAGGCCATGTGGCTCTATACATGTTCTCTTCCCCCACTGCCACCAACACCACCCCCCACCAACAAAATCCCATCACCAGGCTTCTAACAAACCTTGATTGATACCACCTCCTCTCTCCTTTGATTGGAAGGGGAGGATGCAGTATCAAACTCCTCTTAGTATCTTCCTTTATGGAAGGCTGAAACTGGACTCTACTGTTCTGTCTGGTTCCAACTCCACAGAGTAAGAGGTGAGTACCCTCTGGTGTCCTGTCCTTGTCCCTCTCCTCACTTTCCTGATTCTTTTTGTGTATTTTCTCCTACATTAGATTATAAGCTTCTTGAGAGCAGAAACTCTTTTTTTTATTAATTGTATCCCCAGTGCTTAGCACAGTGCCTGATACATAGTAGGTGCCTAAAAAATGTTAATTTTGTTGGATTTGATTGGATACTAGGAATTATCTTCTCATTTCCCTATCATCAAACTAGGTACATTTGGGAGTAAACTGTAGGTAATCCTTTACCTAGGTGCTCCCCTTCCCCCCCACAATTGCCACACACACACACACACACACACACACACACACACACACACACACACACACACACACACACACACACACACCAGTTCTCAGCCATGGGAGAAAGGCAAGCTTATAGCCTGGAATTGCTGGTTCTCAGTGAATCTCCTCCAAGCTGCATCTAATCATTTTTTTTGTTTGTTTTTGCCTCTTCTAGGCTAATGTGAATTTTTGTAAAGGTATATTTATGTTCTCTGATTTCTAACTCTTGGTTTTTTTTTGTATCATAGTGCTTGAAGCTGACAGGGGAGCTTAAGTTATTCAAATAAATAATTAATTACTCTCAAGTAATATTTTCACATGCCGTATAAACGTTTAAATACAAAAATACAGCCCAACACCCTAGCGTGTAACTTACACTGGCACAGTATTAGACCTTCCTTTATTCAAACAAACACCTTCTTTTGCTCTTTCTGCACTCTAGTTTCTATACTATATACCACCCCCCCCAACCAGGCAGAACAAAGGCATAGAACTACATATGATCTATGCTCCTTAAGTTGGGAGACCACAAGCTTCTCAATACCTCACATCATATCCTGGGACCTTCTTTCAAAAGTATGTCTCAGGATGATTCCTTCTCATTTTGTAATAACTTACCAAAAAACTGGTATTTGAGTAAAAATTAACAATGTAACCATGAATATGATGATGCCAGGAAAAGGTATGTTTCAAAACTAAATTTGAGGGGACTTCAGGTAAGTCTCACACCAACTATTCTCTAGGGATTTGTTTTCTTGAATGTGAGCTTATATCACCTACTTAAGTTATATAAGAGTAAAAAGCCTAGAGTATATGATATGGGAATATAATGGTTTTGTGGAGATTTGGGGAAGATTCAGTTTAGTAAGTACTTACTCAATACCTATTGAGCAGGGAGTGGAGATGTCAAAGACAAATACCCTCAAACAGTTGACACTCTGAGACAATTAAAATAATTAATTTATGAGAAACAAAGAAGACAAATGAGGGAAGGTCAGCACAAATTCAACTTGCAGTCAAATGAGCAGGGCAGCAATTGTGGAAGAGAGATGGGCCAGTTCCTTAGATCTATTCCCTTGGGAAAGAAAGAAGGCCATGGTGCAATTGCTATAAACCAGGAAAGAGGATCTCAAAGCTGGTGCCATAAATAGAAGGAGCCATCACTCTGTAGTAGCAGGACACCAGGTAAGATAGGCTAGGTTCGCATAAGGACACCACAGTCCTTCCAAGAGTGTCCTGAACCTAGTTCTAACACAAAATTCCTGAAAGTAAGACTAAATGACTAATCAAAGATAAAGACTTATTGTGAAGCCAGGAATACTCAAGAAAAATACTGGTTGAAACAAATAATTTCCAAATACCTAGATGCAACACCTCAAAAAATAACATAGTTGAGTACAAGATAAACTAGAATTTCTATGTGAAGTGATGCAAGACTTTAAAAAAATTATAAATCAGTTGAAATAGTCTGAAAAAATAAGAATTATAAAAGAGAAACTTGGAAAGAGAGTTAACAGCTTAAACCAAGAGGTACAAAACCTTACCCAAGTAAAAGACTCCTTAAAAATTAGAACCGACTAAATATAAGTTAATTACTCTACAAGGCAACAAGAAATATTAAAAAAGTAAAAAGATTGAAAGAATAGAAGAAAATATAAGGTTCCACACAGCAAAAAGAGTTGACCTGGAAAACATATCAAGAAAAGACAATTTGAGAATCATTAGACTACCTAATGCTATCTCACCCCCCCAAAAAATAAAAAGATCTGGCAATTATATTTTAAGAAATCATGAAAGAAAACTGTTCCAACCTCTTTTATGTGGAGGAAAAAGTGAAATTATGATCTACTCATCACATCTTCAAAGAAACTTCAAAGTGAAGGAGAATCATAGACACAGATTAAAGAATAAATGTTGTGTGCTGCCAAAAAGGAGGAATATAAGTACTAAGGAAATATAGGGCAGGGGAGAATTCATGACCAAACAAGGAACAGAAAGAATCACAAAGGATGGACAATTTTGATTGTGTAAAATTAAAAAGATTTTATACAAACAAATCCATTACAACTAAGATTGGAAAGTAAAGAGTAAGGGGGAGAAAAAAGGGAGGAGTCTTTGCAGCAAATTTCTGTGATGAATGTCTCATTTTCAAGATATATAAGGAATGGGAATCAAATATATAAGAATAAAAGCCATTCAACAATTTATAAATCATCAAAATATATACACAGGAAGTTTTATAAAAAAGAAATCCATGTTATTTCTAACCATATAAAAAAATGGTCCTAAACACTAATAAGTAGAGAAATCCAAATTAAAGCAAAACTGGGGTTTTATCCCATAACTATCAGATTAATAAAAAAATTAAAATGTTGAAGGAGCTATGAGAGAACAATCACGTTGACCCACTGTTGGTGCAACTGTGAATTTTTCCTGTCATTCTTGAAAGCAATTTGAAATTATACTGAATTGTTAATGTATTTTTGCAAAATACATTTTCCATCCATTAATAGGCCCATGTGACCTGCTTGAATCACGTGGAAACCTGAGTCACACAAGTCTTGTGGTGAGAGGAGCTTGATGAACAGGTAGAGCAGGAAGGGTGGAGCAGAGCTAAGAGGAAGTTGGTCATAACAGTTAGAGCTAAGGGAAAAAGAGGAAGCAGGCAGCAAGCTTTGAGGATTGGTTTGTGAGAAGGCCCTAGCAGCGGGAAGGCTTGGGGAGGATAGTGTCCCCTACATTGTTATTGTGTATATGTTATTGTTACTGTGAGGAATTTGGTCTTTTGGTGTTGGGATTCAGCTTTCTGGTGTTTAAATAAATGTTTTGGTTCTGACTTCCATGTGGAGAGTCTGTTATATTTTGAGATTCAGAATTACACCAGCATATTCATAGCTGCCATAGGTGCTATGAATATTGTGTTGGTGCTACACATGCCCCCCCAAATATTATTAAAATATGCATACCCTTTGACCTAGACAGACGTAATATACCCTAAAAAGATCAAAGAAAGAGATAAGGTCCTATATATGCAAATGTATGCATATATAAATATACATATATGCACATATCCACATATTTGAAATCTTTTTGTGATGGCAAAAAACAAAACACAACTAGAAACTAAACAGGTGCCCATCAATTGGGGAATGACTGAACAAATTATGATATATGAATGTGAATGAATATTATTTATACTGTAAGAATTGATGAAACAGACATTTTCAGAGAAACCTAGACTTTTAAGAAGTAGTACAGAGTAGAGTGAGCAAAACCAAGAGAAGAACTTATACTTTAATATCAACACTCTAATAAGTAAACATTTTGCTATACTCAAAAACTGCGATCAATACAGTTGATCAGCCATGTTTCCAGAAAACTGATGATGAAGAATGTTACCCATGCCCTGACTAAGAGGTGATGGACCAATAAGAAGAATGAGACCCACATTTTTTGACTTGGCCAATATGGCTCAGTTATCCTTACTTGTTGCAAAGGGATTTGTTTTTCTTTTTACAGTGGGGAACGTAAAAATGAATAAATAAGTGCTTGACAATTTAAAAAAAAATAAACTTAATTAAGATAGAAACTAAGAGGAATCAAAAAAGACTCCCTCTATCAGGTGATGCCTAAACTGAGCCTGGAGGGCAGGGACTATTTCATTTTCTTAATTAGTATCCTAATCACCTAGCCCAGAACAGATGCTTAAGAAATCCTTGTTGATTAATTGGTTGACAAATGAGCAGAAGCCAAGAATTCCAAGAGACAAAGTTGAAAAGGGAGCACATTCCACAGGTGTAGGGCAGCCTGTGCAAAGGTATGTGTGGCAAAAAGTAAAAATGTAAGTATAACTATATCATAAGATACATGGAAGGAAGGAAGACATAGAAAGGCTAGAAAATAGGCTGAATGGATTCAGACTATTGTGGATTTAAATGGCAGTAATTCATTAGGCAAAAGGGAAAAAGCTGCAACTTTGTAAAAAAAAAAGAATATTTCAAAATTGAGAAATATATGCAATGAATAGAGTGAAAGATGAAAATGGTGCAAGCAAACTGATATATATATATATATATATATATGTTTTTTTTTTCTTTAAAATCACCTTCCTCATAATACTCAACATCAACTACTATAATTGCCACTAGTAGGAACATAAACCTAAGAACCCCAGGAATGCCAGTACTCCCAGACCATTGGTCCTGCCTTCAATTCAGCCCCTACAGTCATCATTTGGGAAAGCAACTGTTATGGAAAAGGGGCTAACTATCGCCAATTACCAACCAAATGCCACATACAGAGCTGAGAGAATTATAGGAGGCAGCATTTGTCAGGCAAATCAAATAAAATCAAACAGCCATCACTAGCTCAACCACCATCTCCACTCAGTCTCTGATGGAATTAGCCTAGGACCCTCCACCCAAGAACAAAACATAGCAGTGCTCCCTGGACCACTAGCAATGCTTCCAATCATCATAGAAGGAAGCAGTTTCTTCACCACCACCAACTACTGGCCAAACGTCACCAACGGGCACATAAGCCCCAAAATTCTGAAAATTCTTGTCCCCACACTGATGTCCTTCTTCACTTCCATTCTAGTCTCTGCAGCCATTACCCTGGGAAGCTACCTCATGGGAAATGTGACTTGGCAACTGTTTCTGCAAATACTAGGGCCACCAACTCCCTTAGCAACAATAGCAACTGAAGACCCAGAAGTAAAGCTCTTGACACGAAAGTTCTTAACTTTATTAAATGGTTCAAAATTAGAAACAAATGGGATTTTCATCAGTGAAAACAACATTAAAGACCCATTACCATCTGCTTTGCTGCTGTGCCCTCAGGACCATGGGATTTCCTCATCTGACTTGCAGCTGAAGCCTATAAGTGTTGTCTGTTCTGTTACATAGTGAATTGATTCAGAAAAGGGATTGTCTCTCCTTTTCTACCTGTAAGTTTTTTACTTAGCACAATGCCTTGACTATAATAAGTATTTAATACATGCTTTTCAACCATCCATCCATCCATTCATTCTTTCATTTATTCATTCATTTATTCAAAGTCAATAGTAGACTCATTCTCTTCACTCAGGGAGTTTAAAATCTAATAGGAATATGATATGTGTTTCTGCATGAGTTTAGCATATGTTCACATAAGTTGTTAACATAAGTCTACTGTTGTGATATTTTCAAGTGCTTATGAAATCATGTACCATAAAGTTATAAACCACACTTCTGTTGAAGGAAAATTTATAAACTATCATTTAGCTAATCAGGAAACCTAGAGAAAATTGTACATGGAATATTTTCCCTGTGTCCTCTAAAAAAGAAGCATCTGTCAATATTTCCAAAGGTCAAAATTTCACAAGGCAAATTTTTGCAATTTACTATCCCTAAAATTTACCTTTTTTTCTACATAAGAACATACATTGAAATATGGGAACCAAATAAAAGACAAGGGACCCCAAATTGGTGTAAAGCTAAATGTAGAAGATGTGTCTACTCCAGGTGATCTCTTTATGAGGTACAAACTAGTTTCTTGAATTTATCAGAAAAGAAACAATACTATGTAATGGAAAATGCTAAGCCATGCCTCTATGTGACCTATAAGAGCAAACCAATTCTTGACCAAAGAAATAGGAAGAAGTAAAGTAGAAGAATGGAAGCTGGAGGAAATCACATAGAGCTAGATATTTCTTAAATTTTACAGTTATTATCCCATAAAAGTTAATCATCTCCAACTACATCAATTGGGTTTGGGAGCAGGCAACATCATATCACTTCCCCTCATATATTTTTTTTAATTGCTTTTCATTGAAGAGATCCACTTTAAATTGACCTAGATACCTGAAGTACTGAACAAAGGGAGGAAGTCTTAGAGGAAAGAGAGATATGGTAAAGGCCATAATGTACCAGTATAGGGCCATTTGGGAAAATGCTGTTCTTTAAGAAAACCCAAGGTCATGAAAACTTTCAAGGCCACCTGGTAATGACAAATACAAGAACCTGAAGAGTAGATCAGTCTTTGCCCTCCATTTTTGTACTCTAGTGATCAAAATTATCTTCTTAAAGCATATTGCTCCTTTCTCAAGAAACTTCTAGGATGTTGCTTCTAGGATAAAATACATTTAGTGTTTATCCCTAGACTTGTAACTGAAGATAAATTCATCTGGATTGAGGGGAATTTTGAGGTCAGTTCCCATCATCCTTATGATGATCCTTTTTTGTATAGGTCCCCAAATCAGAGATTGTACAGGCACGAACCCTAGTTGAGTACAGTTGCATCAGTGTGGCAGAAGGAGAGTTGTCATTGTTGCTACTGCTGCTGTGGATCCTTCACTTCTGAAGAGGACCAATTCCATCACAAGGATTATATCTTGACCTGGGTGTGAATTGGATTTAAGTGAGGCAGAATTGTACAAAGTCCTCAGCCTCACTTTGTCCTCCAGAGTCACTGGGATCCAGTGGCAGGCCTCCAAGAAGTGCCATGAGGATAGGGATACCTTTAGAGAACAGCAACATGAGACCTGGTCAAGCAGTGGAAAGAGAAATGTTGCTCCTCCCCCATAGACAGTGCTGCCATGATATATTAGAAAGTCTTTCCCATTTCTATACTATGCAAAGAAGAAAGATCCCTGCTCTAACTCCTTCAGGGTCAAAGATTCATTCACCCCTTGCTAACTGGGGCTCTGCCCATTACACAATGGCTCCAACTTTCTTTTCTAGATATATGACACTCATCATGCCCTCTAGGTTCTAATCAAATTGTCTTATTTTCTAAAATCAACTTTTCATCTCCAAGCACAGATACTTCCATAAAGTGCATACCTTCATTTCCTCATCTTAGAGCCCTTAACTTCTTTCAAGGCTCATCGCACGTATCACCACCTAGGGTAAGAATTCTTTACCTTGTCCATAAACTCTTTTTTAAATTTCAATAAGCACATTTTTAATAGAATTGAATTTTTTTGTAATTAACTCATTTTATTAATTTTAAGATATTATTCTGAGAAGTGGTAGTCATAGTCCATAGTTGCCTGGCATATGAGATGAAATGACTAGAATCCTGTGTACCAATGGACATTGTTTTTACTGACCTGAGGATCAGTAGGCTTCACCAGACTTCCAAAGGGGTCCATGACACGCAAGGTAAAAATACCACTGATCCAGGGGAAATTTCCTGATGCTTTTGATTTCTGAGTGTTTTCTTCCTCCTGAATTTTATATTTGATTTGCTCGTATATATAACTGCTGCATCTTCTGAGTAGAACGAAGACTGCCTAAGGCCAGGGACCAGCCTTGGTCTTCTTTGTCTTGTCAGAGCACAGAGTGCAATGTTTTGTATCTAATAGTACTTTATAAATGTTCACTGAATTGAATTGAATTCTTTCAAGTATTTTTTACTAGATCAGAGTCTTTATTCCTGGAAATGAAGATTGAACAGTCCACTATTATGATCCTTTTGTGTGGTTCACTACCGTGATTGAGAGAATTAAAATAATATTGATATTGCACTTTAAGATTTACAATGTACTTTATTTATGTTAATTCATTTGATCTTCACAATGTGCAAGGTAGGTTATTATTCCCATTTTATGGATGAGAAAACTGAGATACTGAGAGAGGTTGTACCTCCATGAAGTTTCCTTTCTGAAAATGGCATAAGCCAGCATGGTGTGTTATTACTTTAGGCACCTTGGAAACATAGCCACTTTGCTGTTGTAGTTATAGCAACGTTTTGAATTTTAAGGAACAATACCGTATTTTAGGAGAAAAAACTGAACTAGAATAGAAATAAGAAAATTTGAGTCCTTGTTACAGCTCTGCGGCTTCCTAGCTATGAGAATTGGAGAAAACCCTTCAGGTCAGTGGCATCGTATTTTATGAACTCAACAAGAATGTATTAAACACTTACTCTGTGTCAGGCACTAGGGATGCAGTGAGAAAAATTACCTAGCTATTGCCCTAAAGGAGCTTACATTTTGTTGTATGGGCACAGATTTTTTTTTTAAGATGTTAATTTGAGAAAGGAGCAAGCACTGCTAACTGGGAAATGAGGAAAAGCTAATTGTAGGAGATGGCACTTGAGATGAGTTTTGAAGGAAAATAATGATTTTAAGAGGTAGATAGAGATGAGGATAAAATCCATTCCATATGCATCAGGTCAGAATTCTAGTCACCCCATCTCATATGGCTGGCAAGTATGGACTATGACTGCCACTCAAAAGCAAGTCTCTTGTCTCCTACCCTTGTGCTATTATCCTGTAGGAGAGAAGGGAAGATGATGAGCATTTGGTCATTGCCATTATGTACCAAGCACTGTGCCAAGGGCTTTACAAAAATTACCTCACTTGATCCTCACAACAACGCTGGGATTTGTATGCGATTATTGTCCCCATTTTTACAATGGAGAAAACTGAGGCACCGGCTGAAGTGACTTGCCTACAGTCACACAGTTAATAAGTGCCAAAATTGGATTCGAACTCTGGTTTTCTGACTCCAGGACCAGCTCTCTATGCATTGCTCCAAGTAGTTGCTACCTAGAGTCATAGTAGAAAGATTATAATTGTCTTTGTTTGCTAACAATGACTACAGTGACACTCCTTTCCCCTTTCCCTCCTAGAAAAGCATTGATCTGGTCCAAAATTTATGACTGTTTCTTTAAAGTCAATTTTGGATTTTAGTTCACCTAGTCTAAAAGTAAGTATTAAGATAAAACTGTGGTGAACCCAATGCATTACCGTGTTGTATGTTTTTAATTCACTCAATGGCATCTGAGAGGAATGCTAGGGCAGGCTACCCAGAGAAAGAAGATCCTCTTTCTAATTTACTGGGATTGCTAGCTGGGAGACTTGACACCAACCAAAGAGATTTTTATTGAAACCTATTATTAAAGTTCTCAACAGCAGGGAAAAGAAGAAATTAATCCAGCCTCAAAATGAACCAGCATTAGTTTGGTCTAAATAAGCTTGGTAAGTAGAGAGCAAGTCGCTTCCATGGAAGTCTATGGCCTTCAGCAACTTCTCTTCCCATAGTTCTCTTCTCAAGTGCATTAAAGACCCCAATTGTCCATTAAACCCAAGAAACAAGAGTCCAGGGTACAGGATATTGACTAGGGAAAAGTCAGCACAACAAAGAGCTTGGGAAAGAGTGGCTATGCTTACACCAAAGAGGAAGGCAAAGAGAAAGGCTGTTTATAAAACCACCATTTTTGGACAATCATTTGGGACAGCTATTACAGAGGCAGGGCAATGGAATATTGAGGTGAGTAAAGAGTTAATAGGCCTGTTTGGCCAAAAGTTATGGTCCAAGAAGATGAAATATAAAAAAAATCTGAAAATGCACTTAGGTTGGAGACAACTTCTGAAGTGCTTAAATACTAGGTTTAGGAGTTTGTATCTTATCTTAAAGGCAGTAAGTAGTGGATTGAGCACCAGACATGGAGTTAGGAAGACTCATTTTCATGAATTCAAATCTAGTCTCAGACACTTACTACCTAGATGACCCTAGGAAAGTTACTTCACTGTTTTTAGGGCAGTTTCTCATCTGTAAAATGGTCTGTAGAAAGAAGTGGCAATCTACCCCTTTGTATCTTTGTCAAGAAAACCCCAAATATGGCCACAAAAAGTCAGACATGACTAGAAACTGGCCAGCAAAAACACAGTACAAATACACCGAATACATTAAACTGTTTTCTGTTTTCTCTAGATTTTCCTTGTTTTTGATATAAAGGGAGGAAATCAACTCTTTTCTAAACACAGAGGCAGCTTAGGGTGCTTTTTTGCCTTTGAAAGAAAAAGAAATCAATAAACCAGCAGAGTGGATAGGAAATCCATAAACTATCAACAAAAGTAAAAGCCCATGCTTTTGACAAGAGTCTGTGCCTCATGATGCTAATGTAGATATGAATCCTAGAACCTAATGATCTTCAGTGTCTTAGATCAGATAATATCAAAACTGTTAGAAAAACCACAATTGTAGAGGAATTGAAAGAAATGGGAAAACACATGGTTACTACAAATACATAGTAAAAATGAGTTGCACTTAATAAGTGATATATGATATCACCAAGATCATATATGACCAAAACCCAAAATGAAAAAATATAACCTTATGCAATAATAAATTAATGAATAAGTGAATTAGTTAATAAATAAGCAAATAAATAGATGTAGGATAATGAGAAAATACATGGACAAAAATTGCTAAAAATTAATGAAAAACAAGTAGATAAACAAATGCCTAATGAAATAAAGACCAAAAACAAGAAAAAAGAGAATGAATGAAGAAAAGAGGGAAGGATGAAAAGAAGGAAGGAAGGAGGGAAGAAAGAAGAAAAGGAGGAGGACAAAAAGATGTATGTTTTAATGCAGACTTCCAAACCTCAGGGTCACTAGATGTTTAATCTCTCCTATTTTAACTGCTGAAGGATGGCAAGTGATGATAATCCTTTAAATCCAGCATTCTGGAATTCTTCCCAGGCAGGCAGGCAAGAGGGCAACAGGCATTTATTAAATATGTACTTTGTGCCAAGTATTGCTCTAGCTCCAGCCTAGTTACAGTTCTAGGTAAAAGGATTCTTGATACCAATGAGATCATGGATCCTTTGAAGTTCTTAATTATCTTTCAACCATAAAAGCACGAAAATTAATTTCCACAGCATGAAAATTAATTTCCACACAGAAAATATAACCTAGGTAAATCCTGATCAAAGTTTTAGAAAAAAAAAGAGTAATAAGAAAGTAAAAGAGAAACTAGTGTGATGAGTCAGTCACCTAAATTGTAAATGACAGTGTTTGGTAAAATATATATTTTTTATTTCTTTGTTTTTTATATGCTGAAGTGTGTAAACAACCAAGTAAGTTTACTGCTTAGAAAACACAAGTCATCATACATCAAGAGAGAACAGATAAAGAAATAAAGATTATATTTGAAATAATAGAAACTTTTCCAGATAAAAATACTGATTTAAAGTTATAGAAAAAGTTACCTTCTATGAATTCAACAAATGAATAAAATTTACATTGTTCTCCTAATGAAAGAAAGTCTGTAGAAAGCATCACCTTTCCCTAATAAGTAATTATAATATTAATGATTGAGTTTCAGAAATGTTATCAGTATTTCATCTAACAGGACAAAAATCTGAAATATCACTAAGAAAAGGAAAGCTATTACCTTATGAATTATGACAATAAATTTTATACTAGTAAGAAATTTTAAAATTGGAAATAAAATTTGAAAATTAAAAATGGAAAGGGCATTCCATTTTAATTTTGATGCTCCTGTTACTACAAATAATAATAATAGCTAACATTTATATAACTAAAGTTTACAAAGGTTTTTATATATATTATATTCATTATATTTTATTACATATTATTTATATTATATATATATTTATATAGAGATGAATTTGAGTTATTCACTAAAGTGTTTGTTCTGTAAATCTTGAAATCTGTTATTTTACTTTTATATAGGTGGTTTGCCATTTTCTTCTCCAACCCATTTTACAGGTGAGGAACTATGGCAAAAAGGGTAAAGTGACTTTCCTTGGGTCATGCTGCTATATGTATATATACACATATATAAGGTTATGTGTCAGCCAAGACTATGGTATCCAATCAGGACACTTGTGACTAGAAAAATCTACAGAAGATGAATCCTGGGAAAAATAATTTTTAAAAGGTTAAACCATTTTGGATGGTATAGATGCACAACCCTACAACCACTGATATGGTCCATAAATAATTATTTTATTTTTGGTTGTGTGTTTTGTAAATTCTTTTATTTTCCAATTCTTGAAAACTTTTGTATATTTCTGCTTTCATTTGGAGGGGTGGTGTGGGTCATAATGGAGAACCACTCCTATGGGTAAGAAGACATTAGTTTAAGTCTTACCACTGACACCTACGGGCTGTGTAACCTTAGCCCTGTCATTTAACCTTGAAGTCCTCTAGGCAAGGATATATTGGTATTTAACATCCAACTCTCTAAAAAGTAACCACAAAATATGTTTTAAGTTTAACCTGCATTATTTACATTTTCCCATTGCTTTCTCAAGAATAGATAATCCACAAAAATAGTGAATCAGAACTTAATTTGTAGCCTTTGTCATTTCTTAGGTATCAGCACCATGTTGAAAATTTAACAATCAACTCTCCAGAGCCAGCATGAGCTGACTCCATCATGCCACTGCCTCTAGATACCTCTCAAAGGTGTTAGCATACATAGATAGAGGAGTTTCCTCATAAGAGAGTTCTCTGTACCAGTGAAATTGCAGGCCTAGTACCTGTTGCTATACCTAATTTCATTGATATGTGCTTCTACTAGATAAATGAGGGGGATCTTAACTTGAGGTCCTAAAACATTTTGTAAAAATTATTTTGATAATTACACTTCAAAATTGTTACATTTTCAACAATATGCATTTTATTTTATGCATTTAAAACTTTTTTTTGAAAAGGTCCATAAGTCTCACCAGACTGCTAAAGGGACCCATGAGATGGAAAAGACTCTAGACTAGAGATTCTAGATTTAAGACCTTTCTAGTTCTTAAAAGGTAATCTAGGATCTGGTCCCAGTTTCAGTGGCTCTGATTTCCTGTGCAGTTTGGTACTTAACAAATAACTATGGAGAATCTGACCTTATCACTATGAAACTTCAGTGATCTTTGAAAATAACAAGGCTAAAATGTGAAGCTTTGACACAGGTATTGCACAACAATCCAAGGACCTCTAAGCAAGCAATAACAAAAGTTATAACTGACATTTATATAGCATCTTTCATCCCAGGATCAGGACAAACCTGATGAGTTTTGAAGACCCTTTATATCTACCAGGGATCACTTAAATCCAGTGCTGAAATGCAGCCACACCCCAGCGAGGGATAGGAGCTGCCTTAAAACCCCAGTACTCCACAGTCCATTAGCATTTCAAAAGTGAAACACTTTCTTTAACAACAAGATATTAGGAATAAATTATATAGCTGGTAAGTGAGCTGAATGAGCAGGTTCTTAAACATTTAGTCCTCTAGGAGCTGAAGTCCTTAACCTTATGTTAATTTGCTATTTTCTTAAAATGCGAAAATTATATTTTAATAAAATTGGTTTCCTTTGTAATCATATTATTTTATTTTATTATTTAAAAACATTATTCTGAGAATGGATTAATAGCTTTCACTGGATGGCCAGAGGGGTCCATGACACACACATACACACACACACACACACACACACATACACACACTCTGACACACAAGTTAAGAAACCTTGCTCCACAGAAAGAAAATTATTTCTATTGAAGGTAAAACTCCCTTTGTAGTAAATACCATTAACAGGAAGGCTGTGTATAAACAATTTCTGTGACTTGTAGCAAACAGTGCTTTCCTGGATTTGATTAAGAGGAAGCCTCTACAAAGAGCAACTCTGCAACAAATGAATTTTCTCTCCTCAATTTATGTTATAATTTTCTCAACTGAAAGTACCTTCATTGTGTGCTATTTGGATTCCAGACAAAGAGGGAAAATCAAAGATAAACTATGTTAAAGTCCTCTTTTTTGTTTCAACTATCAAACAGAAGGTTGTTAGTTCAGTCACATTGGACTCTTCATGACCCTCTTTGGAGTTTTCTTGGCAAAGATACTGGAGTGGTTTGCCATTTCCTTTTTTCAGTTCATTTTACAAAGTAGGAAACTGAGACAAACAGGGTTAAATGACTTAGCCAGGGTAACACAGTCACTAAGTATCTGAGATGAGATTTGAACTCAAGGAGATGAATCTTCCTGACTGTAGGACTGGCATTCTAGAAAAACAAAACCCTACTGGAGTCATGAAGTAAGAGTTCAAATCCCTGTTCTTTCATGTATTATCTATGTGGGCAACTCACTCTCTCTGGGCCTCTCTTTCCTCATCTGTACAATGGCGGGGAGGGGGGTGGGGGGGGGTAAACCAATACCCTCCGGGTGTTGAAAAACTTCTCTGTTCTTCTAATTCATTAGAGAGAAGTCTGACATGACTTCCTTTTCATTTTCTAAGCCTGTGGTCTATAAAAGCAATTTCTGACAACATATACATTACAGAATTAATCTTCATTAGAACACACACACACACACACACACACACACACACTCACACGCACACTCTGGAATTCCTTATACTGAGATTTTATCCTTATCTCTTCAAATGCTCATATAATTATTTTATCACTGTGTCACTGGACCAGTTCTTTTGCCCCCTAGCTTCTTAAAATTCTCCTATCAAGTTTTCATCATTTCATTCTCTCATCTGCTCAAGGATGTCTAAATTTTGTTCTGCAATGTTGCAGGAACCAAAGTGGTAAATCTCTACAGTCACTGTAACCTTATTTATAACTAATCACCTCCATTCCCCCAGCCTTTCATACAACTCTGGGAACCCAAATAGAAAAAATAACTTTGCTAACTCTCTTGCATGTCTATATATTCTATGAAGTATCTAAGTAGGGCAGTGAATTTATTGTACTAGATGTAGAGTCAGGAAGAGCTGAGTTAAAACTCAGTCTCACGCATTAGTTGCCCCAGTTTCTTTATCTGCAAAATGGAAATAATAGAAGCAACTGCCTCAGTGGTTGTTATAAGGATAAAATAAGATAATATTTGTAAAGAGTCTTACAAACTGTAAAGAATATAGAAACAAATTATCTTAGTTCTTGGTTAGCAAGAATAATTAGTTAAAATGAGGAAGTTATCAGATGATAGGCATGTCCTGCCTCTGACTGCTGCATTGCATTCTGGGGGTGAGTTCTCTATTTCCCCAAGGCAAAAACAGCATTGATGTGAACTCTCTCTACTTAAAAAGTTGATTTTATATGCATAAACAAAATTAGTCTAAAAGGAACATCAGCTAGAAATAGAATTTTTTCAATGTGAGACAAGATTCCCAAAAATCCAAATGGGCAAGTTACCCCTCAAATCAACTTTTTAAGTAGTTCACACCAATGCTGTTCCTGCCTTGGGAGATAGAGAACTCATGCCAGACAGGAATGTCCCAGTCAGAGAAGGGACAAACCTATTACCTGATAATGCCTTAATTTTAACTAATTACTCTTACTAACCAAGTGCTAAGATCATTTCATCCCATGTTTCAGGAAAAGTCCTACAAAAGTCTAGGGGAGATGGAAGGAGTGAAGCCCTTATCTCACCATCTTATTTACAATTAAGAAAAAAAAAAACAACTTCTGAAAATAGGGAAAGCAATAACAATGAATGCAGCCAGACTTTGGGTACAGGACCCATCCATTTATGGTCATGGTAATGATGAGGTTTTTATTCTTGTTTCTTTGTTTTAGTGAGATGGAGTATTGGGAACATAATCACTTCAGGAATTTATCTGCTTCCCAACACTCCAGTCCAAATCTCTACCCTCCTATTCACCCCCTGCACCCAAAACATTATGAACTTTGAGTCTCTAGCGGATTGCTGGTGGAAATTGAAGTCAAATCCCTGAGAAGTCGTCAATAGTGGGAATGAGGAAGCGTATCTCGAATTGTTTTCCCCTCTTTCTCACACTTAACTAGAAGAATACCTTGTGAACTTAGAGAGGATGAATGCATTCATATTTCATGCGCTTCTTAGCAACATTCCCAGAATCACTAGGGATCATAGGAGTATATCCATCAAGAGCTGAGGATAGACTTGTCATTATAAGGAAAGGCAGATTCAAAGCTCTACACAATAGAAGGAAAGCTATACCACACTTAGCTACTACATACACTTGTCTAGCACAAGGGCTTCCTTGAATCTGATTGACCCCTTTGCTACATGTGCTCTCTAAGCTTGAGTCCACATTCCACTTCACAGGGTATGCTTTGGTAGGAGAACATGTCATAGAATTTTTTCAGGGGGTACCTAACTGTAGCAGTGGTCGTGACTCAACTCTGGTTCCCTGTGTTAGTTTAAATTTTGTTTTGGAATGAAATGAAATATTCATAGGTCATTTAACAGTTAACAAAAGCCATAACATAAAAAGGCTATTCAGCAAGGATACTGCAGATCAAGTAGATCCTGTCATTCACATGCACAAAGTATGAAGGACTCTAAGCCCCAATGAATGGGTCTTTTTATGTCTTTGGGGGAACAAGAAGTCATATCAATATGACCTAGAGCAACCAGGAAATCCAAGCCTTAATTTAACCTCTTAGGCCAATCAAATCTTTGAGACATCTTCCTTGACTTTTAGGGGAAGAACTAGCCTTATCAATATGGAGATATGTGAGGAACCCTGGTAAACAGTGATCTTACCATTTGAGGAGGAGAGAAGGAAGAAGAAGGAGAGAGATAAGAGAAAAAGAAAGGAGAAAAAAAGAAAGTAGAGGGAAAGAGAGAGGAGAGGAAGAAAGGGGAAATGAGGAAAACAGTTGAAAAACATGGATGAGAATCATATAGGATGAGAAAATACATGCATTGTGAAATTGTGTACATTTGTATAATACTTTTGTAGATGAGATCATGAATGTAAGAAAAGCAGCACAATTGATGCCAACCAGTCCTTTATAATTATAATTGATTAACAAATTATATTACTTCTTAAAATCTTGCTAGTTCAAAATAATAAAACCATTTTATCAGCATAGAGGAGGATACTTGTCTTCCTAATTTCATTAGCTAGAGGGCATGCATCCCATCTAATAACTGCATCAGGTTATTTTAAATATAAGTAACAAAGAAAAGAGCTAGAACCTTGCTGTCTCTTACAGAATTTAGAATTTTAATTGTTTGTGTCATTCTTCCTGTGTCACTCTAATTCTGACAGATATGATAAAGGCCTTGAAAAAGTATTAGCTTCGGATTTATACTGCCATGACCTTTTTTTTTGTGTGTGGTCTAACCCATTGTGGCCATTGGACTGAGAAGAACTAGATTTATTTGAGTACTTCATCAAGCCTACACAGCTCTCCTAAAAACTGATAGGGAACAAGATTGCTGCCCACGTACAGTTGAAGTCTAGTTTTCCCTCTGGGTACACATGACCTCATATATTGGTAGCCACATCCCACTGTCCTTTTCATCACTAGAGTGCTAACAGGCATTCTTCCCTTAATTCCCCCTATAAATGTCACTAAAACATCCATCTCTGATATCCTGTCTGTGTTGTTCTTTGGGCTTGTTATAACGTTTTTGACATGCATTTTTATAGTCTTGCACATGCTCAGTAATTGGAAGGTTTCTCCATTGTCCTGTTAACAATCTCAGGGCATTTGAATATTGATGCCTCATTTCATGCTTTGGTCTTTGCTTGATCTGATATCTGCTCACTCTCCAATCCAATTCTATCCTATAAACATTATTAAGTGTGTTACAGTGTAATGGGTACTGTAGAGACAAGGTAAAAATAAAAATCAGTCCTTGACTTCAAGAAACTTATATTGTACATTGTACAATGTACCTAAGTACATGGAGAAATATAACTAGTAGTCAGTTGACCAATAAACATTTAAAGTTTACTATGTGCTAGGCACCGTGCTAAGCAGCACTGGGGAGAAAAATACAAATCAAATCAAAGACAATTCTTCCTATTGAGGAGCTGACAATCTTCTGATACATTAAAAAAAAAAAAGACATAAAGCTCCATTCCTGAAGCAGAACTGAGTGTCTGGAGGGGTACTAGGTCTACCAAGAGAATCAGAAGAGCCTAGTCTGCAGTCATGGCCATCACAGAGATGTAGCCATGCCACAGTATAAACACCACCCTAAGCAATGTCAGGTGGAACAAGGCATTTTTCAGGTTTAGATAACAGATCAAATGTTTAAAATGAACAGAACAATTGAATTCCTCCCCCTCATTCCCCATCCTAGGAACACATAAGTGACTGTGGGAATATAAAACTGAGTGAAATGGCTAGTCCAGTTATGAATAGAGATTTATGCTTCTATACTTCTTCTTGCAGAAACCATACCACAGGCAACAAAGTCTCAGAATCTGCATTTGTTATTGATTCTGATGGCTGTGCACAAAATCTCCCATTGGGATCTATTATAGTCCAGTTGTTATCTGAAAGGATAAATTGCTTGTTAAAAAAAAAAAAAGGAAAAAAAAGAGAGATGTGACCTTAATAAGTCTATGTGTGACTTCCTCTGAGCTACACTTGAGATGTTGTCTGGATAACTTCACCAGGATGTTTTGGCTCCCTTACAATGTTTTTTTTTGAACTAAGACATAGAGGGGCTTGTCTTTTGATTAGCCAGGAGGTGGGCTGTCCAGGCTGGTTTCAGCAGGGCTAGAAACTATTGATGTATAGTTATAGAGAAAGCTTCTCTCAGAAGACAGTCTGTTAAATATTCTTTATCATGAGAGTATTGCTCATGTAATTAGAAACACCCTGGCTCCATTTGAACCTCCCTATTTTATAATTTTGCTGTTGAAACCATATTTGATCAGACTCAGGATCAACAATCTATAAGGTTGGTATAAGTTATGGGGAAAACGACTTCACTTTTGACTCGGTCTAAAACAGCCATGTCAGAGACTTCTGGAAGCCAAGATGGCAGAGAAAGCAGTAAATTGCCACAACTCTCCCATTTTCACCTCCAAACAACGATAAAATAGAGCCTCAAACCAAATCCTGGAACAATAGAAGCAGCAAAAAGATGGAGAGGAACAATCTTCATGTGCCTCAGTATAGCCAGGGAAAGGGCAGACTCCAGCTCCAAAAACTGCCATGCGCTGAAGTATGGCCCATGGGAATAGGCAGACACCAATTCTGTAGGTGCCTAAGCAAACATGAAGTCACCAGCCCTGCCCCCACCATGTGTTTCAGCACTGCCCTGGGCAAATAGGCAGCCTCCAGAAACTATCACATGGCTCAGTGTGGCACTGGGGAAATGCAGAAACACTCCACTAGCATAACCACATGCTAGCTACCAGTACTAGCACCCCAGCTCAATACCAGGAAAAATACAAGAACCAGGGGTGAGGAACCTTTCCAGGTGCTTGAGTATAGCCTTTTGGCTGAGTCCAAGTTTTACAGAGTAAATTATTTTATTAAAATAATTTTTTCTGTGAAGTTTGGGTTCAAAGAACCATATTGAGGACCTAAAGGGCCACATGTGGCTTTGAAGTCATAGATTCCCCACCCCTGTGTCAGACACTACAGCTTCCAACAGAGCCTGCCATCCCCCACCCAACTCAATACAACATCAGACAAGAAAGTTCACCATGTGCCTCATAGAGCAACATCATTGTAGCAGCAATAATAACTAGACAGAGACTACAGTCCCTAGCACAAGAAGCTTGAGAAAGTGCCCAATCCACATAGGTAGCAGAGATCAAATTTAAAGGTAAGGAAAAAAGTGAGCTAAAAACAACAACAAAAGAGAAAGAATCTAACCATAGGAAGTTATTTTGGTGACATGAAGATCAAGATACAAGCTCAGAAGAGAACAACATCAAAACGTCTCTGTGCAAAGTCTCAAACAAAAACAGGAAGTGGTCTCAAGCGCAGAAAGAACTCATGGAAGAGTTCAAAAAGGAGCTTAAAAATTATGCATGAAAGGTAGAAGAAAAATTGGGGAAATAAGAATGATGCAAGAGAATTGTGAATAAAAGAGTCAATAGCATGGTAAAAGAAAACACCTGCTTAAAAAGTAGAATTGGCCAAGTAAAAAGGAAATACAAAAATCCACTGGAGAAAGAACCCTTTAAAGACTATAATTGACTAAATGGAAAAGAATGTACAAAAACTAACCAAGGAAAAACAATACCTTAAAAGTTAGGATTGGGCAAGTAGAAACTCATGACTCTATGAGACATCAAGAGTCAATCAAATCCAAAAGAATGAAAAAATAGAAGAAAATGCAAAATGCTGGTTTCCACAGCAAGAATATAAAATAAGGAGGTTAAGGTGGAGCTAGTTCTCATTACATGAATAACACTCTCAATAACACTCAGTTGAAAAACAACTGACCTGGAAAATAGATCCAGGAGAGACAATGTCAGAATCACTGAACTACTCAAAAGTCATAATCTGATCTGAACAGCATCTTTCAAGAAATTATCAAGGAAAAGTGCCCTGATATCCTGGAACCAGATGGCAAAATAGGAATTTAAAAAATCCACCAATCACCTCAGGAAAGAGATCCCAAAATAAAAACTCCAAGGAACATTATAGCCAAATTTCATAACTATCAGGTCAAGGAAAAGCAAGCAACCAGAAAAAAACAATTCAAATATCAGAGAGTCATAATCATAATTACACAATACTTAGCAGCTGCAGATTTAAAGGACTGGGGGTCAAGGAAAATGATATTCCAGATGGCAAATGAGAAAGAACTATAACCAAGAATAATCTACCTGGCAAAATTAAGCATAATACCTCAAAGGAAAAAAAAAAACAACAATAGTCATTTGTTGAAATAGAAGGATTCCAAACTTTCATAAGGAGAACAAAAATGAACAAAAAAAAATGTTCTCCAATACAATATCAAGACCCAAGTCCTACAAAGATAAAAAAATAAAAGAAAATATAAGTGATTCAATGGAGTCGAACTGTTTACAACCCTACATGAGAGGATGATGCTCGTAATTCTTAAAAATTATACCAACAATAGTACAGCTAGATGAAATATGCATACACAGAGGGTATGGGTATAAGACAAATTTGAGGGAATGACATATAAAAAGAATTAAGAGATGAGAAAGATGAGTATACTGGGTATAAAAGGAAGGGAGAAGTAGAATAGGGTGAATCATTTCATGTGAAGAGACACAAAAACCCTGATACAGTGAAAGGAAAGATAAGAGGGGGGTATTGGGCATCATTTTAACCTTACCCTCTTCAGTATTGACTCAAAAAGGGAAAAATATACACAATCAGTTGAATATAGAAATCTATCTTACTGGACAGGAAAGTAAGGGAAGGAAGGACATTAAGTAGAGGAGTGGGGAGTACAAATGACAGAAGAGAAGGAAGATCAGGGAAGGTAGTGGACAGAAGCAAAACACTGTCAAGGAAGGAAAGGGTTAAAAGAGAGGGAGAGGAAAAACAGGAGGAAAAAAGGATAGAGGGAAATACAGAGTTAGTAATGCTAACTGTGAATGTAAATGGGATGAATTCTCCCATAAAACAGAAGATAACCAGAATCCTATAATATGTCGTTTACAAGAAACACATTTGCAGCAGAGAGACACACACACACAGGGTAAAGGTAAAATACTGGAACAGAATCCATTATGCTTCAACTGAAGTAGAATAAAAACAAAGCAGGGGTAGTGATCTTGATCTCAGATATCAAAAAGAAAAAACATACCTAATTAAAAGAGATAAGGAAGGAAACTACAATGTGCTAAAAGGCACTATAAATAATGAAATAATATCAATACTAAATGTACATGCACCAAGTGGTATAGCATACAAATTCTTGAAGGAGAAGTTAAATAAATTACAGGAAGAAATAGACAGTAAAACTATACTGGTGGGGAACCTCAACTGTCTGAACTTGTTAAATCCAAGCAAAAAATAAACAAGAATGAAATTAAGGAGCTGAATAGAATATTAGAAATATTAGATATGAGAGACTTTTGGAGAAAACTGAATGGGAAGAGAAAGGAATATATCTTTTTTCTTAGCAGCACATGACACCCACACAAAAACTAAGTATGTTGTTAGGGCATAAAAACCTCAAAATCAAATGTAGAAAGGCAGAAATACTAAATGCTTTCATTTTGGATAATAAGGCAATAAAAATAATATACAATAAAGGACCATGGTGAGACAGATTAAAAAAGTAACTGAAAACTAGAAATCTAACCCTAAAGAATAAGTGAATCAAAGAAAAAGTCATGGAAACAATTAAAAATTTCATTAAAGAGAATGACAACAATGAGACAACATTCCAAAATTTATGGGATGCAACCACAGAAGTACTTAGGGGAAATCTTATTTCTCTAAATTCTTACATCAATGAAAAAGAGAAAGAACAGATCAATGAATTGGGTGTACAACTAAAAACAGCTAGAAAAAGAACAAATTAAAATTCCCCAATTGAGCACCAAATTGTAAATCCTGAAAAATGAAAGCTGAGAGTAATAAGATTGAAAGTAAAAATAACTATTGAGCTAATAAATAAAACTAGGAGATAGTTTTATTAAAAAATATCTTTTTTAAAAATAAGAAAATCAAATCTCCAGTATCAAAAATGAAAATGGCAAAATCACCACCAACAAAGAAGAAACTAAAGCAATCACTGGGAAATATTTTCTCCAATTATATGCTGATAATCTGAGCAAAATCAATGAATATTTATGAAAGTATAAATTACCTAAATTAAGAGATCAGGAAATAAAATGCCTAAATAACCCCATATTTAAAAACAAAAGAAAGAAATTGAACATGCAACTAATGAGCTCCCTAAGAAAAAATCCCCATAGTTAGATGAGTTCACAAGTAATTATACCATTTATAGAACACGTAATTCCAATACCACATAAACTATTTGGAAAAATAGGTAAGGAGTCCTATAAAACTTCTATGACATAAACATGGTGCTGATATCTAAGCCAGGAAGAACCAAAACAGAGAAAGGAACTTATAGATCAATTTCCCTAATGGATAGTGATGCAAAAATTTTGAACAAAATATTAGCAAATGATCATAGCACAAGGATAATATACTATGACCAAACAGGATTTATACCAGGAATGCAAAATTGGTTCAATATTAGGGAAACTCAAAATAATTGACCACATCAATAACAAAATGAACAGAAATCATACAATTGTCTCAATAGATGCTGAAAAACTTTTGACAAAATACAGCATCTATTCTTACTAAAAAACACTAGAAAGCCTAGGAGTGATGGGAGCATTCCTTAAAATTTTAAGCAATGTTTATCTAAAATCATCAGTAAACATTGTCTGTAATAGAAATAAGCTAAGAAGCCTTCCCAATAATGTCATTATCACTAGTATTCAATATAGTACTAGAAATGTGAGCTATAGCAATAAGAGAAGAAAAAGAAGCTGAAGTAATTAGAAGAGAAAAAGAAGAAACCAACCTATTACTCTTCGCAAATGATACAGTATACTTACAGAATCCTAGAAAATCAATGAAAAAAAACTGTTCAAAATAATAAACTTTAGCATAGTCACAGGATGTAAGTTAAACCACATAAATCATCAGCATTTCTTTATACGACCAGCGAAGCCCAGCAGCAAGCAATAGAAAGAAAAATTCCATTTAAAATAACTGTAAACGCTACAATTGACTTGTGAGTCTACCTGCCAAGAAAATCCAGGAACTATAGGGACACAATTACAAAACACTTTTCACACAAATAAAAAGACATTTTAAAAACTGTAAAAATATCAATTACTCATGAGTAGGTCAAGGCTATATAATAAAAATGAAATTCTACCCAAGCTAATTTACTTATTCAGTACCATACCAAACTAAAAAAAAAAAAAGAAATTGATAGAGCTGGAAAAAATAACAACAAAATTCATCTGAAGAACAATGAATGGAGAATGGATTGAAGTGGGGAAATACTAGAGCCAAGCAGTCCCATGAGCAATTTATTGTAATACTTCAGGTCTGAGGCAATGATGGACTTTACCACAGTGTGACAGTGTCTGAGAAGAAAAGGATGTGAGAGATGTTGGAAAGGTGAGATTGACAGACCCTGGCAACAGATTGGATACAGAACGTGAGAGAGAGTGAGAAGAGAAGGGAGCCTGAGGAAAAAGGGACGATAGTGTTGCTCTTGATTAATCATAGTGAAGTTAAGAGGGCAAAAGAGTTTAGAGAGAAAGATAATGAGTTTAGTTTTGGACATGTTGAGTTTAATATGTCTACTAGATATCTATCCATTTTGAGATATCTGTAAGTCAACTGGCAATGAAAGACTGGCGGTCCACAGAGAGGGTGAGACAAGACAGGTAGAATAAAACTACAGGAAAGAATTAGTTTTTGCTATCCCTAGCACTTAACACAGGGCTTGGCACATAGTAGATATTTAATAAAGCTTATTGACAAAAGGTCATTAATACTGTCACTTATACAGAAACTAGAATAGCTTGATTTATTCTGTAGTCAAATTCTCCTGAGACTTAGTCTACTCTCCAATGTGCCTTTGGGTCTTCTGTGATTATCATTTCTGTGCAAATATATCGGGCTAGGAGAATTGCTAGAATAGCTTTTCTATATGTTTGAGTGTTTTTTTATTCTAATACTGCTCTAGGATTTTGCCTCTGAAAGCAATTATCTCTGTATGACTTCATTGCTCAGACCACACATTTGTTTTTCTGTCAACAACTCATTGAGATCACCTTCAAGATCAATTATTGGAAGTGTTTAGTTGTGTGTGTGTGTGTGTGTGTGTGTGTGTATTTTAAAGCATTAAAGAATTAGTCAATTTCTTTAGTTCTTTCCATATAAGAAACCTAAATTTTTTAGTAGTTACTACTGGCTTGGAAAATATATATAGGAAAACAAAAGACCAAGCAGCATTTTCTATGCTGTCATAAGGGTTAATTTATCTAACCCATAACTTTAAAAGTTATGCTTCATTCCAAATTTTTTATTATAATATTTATGGGCATAATTGTGGTAAAAAGAGAACTAGGTTTAGAATCAGATGAACTGACTCTAAATTCTATTACTTGCTGTCTGTAGAATCTTGTTAACAACTTCTGGGCCTCATTTCTTTATCTGTAAAATAACACTGTTATATTAGATCACTTCTAAAGGTCCTTTGAATTCTAAATTTATAATTCTGTATGTGGGGGTTCTAAACCTTTGCCATTTGAACTGGAATTAGCTTGGATTGGAGATCAGAGAGAACCTTGAAAATGAACTCATGAAGACTTTTCAGCCAGTAGATGGTAACACTGTACATGAACTGGAAACTTCCTTATGTCCATGTGTCATCAAGAATTCACAAGAACTTGTCTATTTGAACTTTTGGAGAGCCATGAGACAATGACTAAAAGCTCAGCTCCTTCTTTGAGAGAGAGTAAAACAGAGATAGAGAGAAATAGAGAAAGACAGAGAGAGACAGACAAGAGGAAAAAAAAGACAGAGAAAGGGGGAGGGGACATCTCCTGACAAAGAACCTCAGAAAGTACGAGATAGGAGATGTTGATGAGGGGTCCAAGCAGGGGTTTTCTAGAGCCAGCTTGAACTGTACGTTGATAATTTTTCAATGTGAATATTTATACTTCAGAAATCATCAGAGCTGGGCCCTAACAGTTTTTCACTTTCAAAGAGGACCAAAATGATATCACCATGACAAAGCGAAGTTCCGGTGTGTCCAACTGTGGCTAATCTGACCAATATAAGCTCAGAATGCTCTGCCACAAGTTGGGCACAGATAGTCCATGTGAATGTTTGAGGTGGATACTCCAAATTTGTGCATTCTACATTTACTTTGTGCATCCTATGTTTTCTTTGTGCTGACTCAATTCTGCTTTGCTCATAGAGCACAGCATCCTTTGTGATGTGGGCATGCTGTGCTGAACAGTCCTGTGCCAATGTCTCCCATGTTGCACAGTCAAATCCAAATTCCTTGAGAGAGATCTTGAGAGTGCCCTTGTATCGCTTCTTCTGCCCACCATGTGATCACCTACCCCATGTGAGTTCTCCATAAAACAGTCTTTTTGGCAAGTAAATGTTTTGCTTTCAAACAACATGGCCAGCCCATTGGAGTTGTGGTCTCTGAAGAATAGTTTGAACACTTGGCAATTCAGCTCAAGCAAGGACTTCAGTATCTGGTACCTTATCCTGCCAAGTGATCCTCAGAATCTTCCTAAGGCAGTTCAAATGAAAGTGATTCATTTTGTTGGCATGGTGCTCGTAGACTGTCTATGTTTCACAGGCATACAACAACGAGGTCTGCACAACAGCTCTGTAGACCTTCAGTTTGGTAGTCAAATACCTCTTATACTTTCATTTGGAGCCTCCTAAACACTGAGCTAGCTCTGACAACCTATGCATCAACCTCGTTGTCAATGTGTACATCCCTGAAAGTACACAACCACGGTAAATATACTTATCCACAGCATTCAAAATTTCTCCATTTGTTGTAACTGATGGTTCCACACATAGATGGTTTGGTGGTGGCTGATGGAGTACCTGTTTTCTTGGTACTAATTATTAGGCCAAAATTAGCACAGGCAGCAGAGAATTGATCCATACTTCATTGCATCTCCTCTTCAGGGGTTGCATTGAATGCACAGTCATCTACAAACAGAAAATCATGCACCAACACCCCCCTCCATTTTGGTCTTGGCTTGTAGCCTTTTCAAATTGAAGACCTTACCATCAGTACAGTAGTTGACCTTGATGTTGTGTTCATCTTCATTGAAAACATTTGACAATAAGGCTGAATACATCATGCTAAAAAAGCATGGGAGCAAGTACACAGCCCTGTTTCACAGAAGACGTGAGAGCATTGTCTACTATTCAGAACCCAGGCAAACATACCAGCATGAAAATGAGATCCAACACTGATGAACTCTCCAGGAAAACAAATTTTGACATAATTTTCCATAAACCCTCACAACTAACAGTGTCAAAGTCCTTGGTCAGATATACAAATATTGTGTACAGGCCTCTATTCTGCTTCTGGCATTTCTCCTGGAGTTGTCAGGCAGCAAACACCATATCGACTGTTTCTCAGCCTTTTCTGAAGCCACGCTGGCTCTCAGGTATATGGCCATCTTCCATGTGAAGGATTAGCCTAATAAGGAGGACTCTAGCAAGAATTTTGCCAGCAGTGACTAAGAGAGAAAGCCCCCTGTGATTGTCACAGGACAACCTATTCCCTTGACCTTTATAGAGATGGACAATGGAGGCATTCTTGAACTCCTGGGGGATAACCTCCTCTTGCCATATAACTTGGAAAATTTCAGTCAGCGTTTGTATGAGCAATGGTCCCACTACCTTGTAAATCTCAGCCATAATAGAATCAGCACCAGGTGCTTTGCCACATGAAAGGAGCCTAATGGACCTCAAAACCTCTTCTTCAGTTGGAAGTTCAGCTAAGGAGGGATTGACTTTAACCTGTGGTAAATGGTCAATGGCCTCAACATTGATTGATGATGGCCTGTTGAGAACACTATGGAAGTGTTCAGACCATCTCTCTAGGATCATGTCCTTATCACAATCAATATGACTCCATCAGCACTGAGTAGTTGTGAAGCACCATAGGTTTTTGGTCATAAATAGCTTTCAGGGAATCATAAAAGTTCTTTGGATTGTCACTATCAGCATAAAACTGAATTTCATCTGCCTTCTTACAGAACCAAGAATATTGTATCTCTCTAACCTTTACTTGTACTTTGCTTTTGATGGAACTAAATGCTGCCTTAGAAGTGGATAAACTATCGTTCTGGGATATCCCTGTAGAGTTCTCATTTTTTATTTAGCAGCTTCTGAATTTCCCCACCATATTCATCAAACAGTCTTGGTTTTTGTGAGTATTCTGACCCAGATGAGCAAATGCAATGTGATAGACCAAATCTCTGAAAGCTGCCCACATCCTTTTCTGCTCCGTTGTTCCCAACTATGTGTTGACTGAACTTTCCTTCCAAGTTAGCAACCAATTGTTCATACTCAGAGAAGAGCTCTAATTTGTTGACATTATTTCTTCTGGTAGTCATTTTGCCTTGGGTTGGCACTTTTGATGAATGTGAATATTTAGCTTGAAAATTATAAGTCTACGATCAGTCCAGTACTCTGCACCACACATTGCCTCTGTCACTCTCTCATCTTGTCTGTCTCTCCTCCTTACAATCACAGAGTCTGTTAGATGCCAGTGTTTGTTGTGAGGGTGCATCCATGAAGTTTTATTGCATTTAGGTAAACAGAAAACAGTGTTCATAACAAGAAGGTCTTGCGATGCACAAGTCTTCAGCCACAAATGATCTTTGCTGTTGCTGTATCCAACTCCATTCCTCCCTAGGACTCCCTGCCAAGTCTTGTAGTCTGAGCCTACTGTAGCCTTAAAGTCACCCAGAATTATAAGTTTTTCTTCTTTTGGCACATTGATGATAAGGGTCTCTAGGTCTTCATAAAATTTTTCTTTGACCTCGTCAGGATTTGTCATGGTGGGAGCGTAGGCATTGATAATGGTGGCATGGCGTTTTCCTGTGAGTGGCAATTGCATTGTCATGAGCTTGTCATTCACTTCTTTTGGCAGGCATACCAGCTTGCTGACTAGATTAGTTTTGATCGTAAAATCCATGCCAGCTTCACGATGCTCCCCTTCACTGTGCTCACTCCAGAAAAATGTATACCCAGTTCCAGCTTCAGTAACCTGATGTTTATTTGCCAACCTTGTTTCATTTAGGGCTGCTGTTTGGATGCGATACTTATTGTGTTCTCTTGCAACGAGAGCAGTTTGTCTTTCAAGTTTACTGGATTTTGTGTTGTCTATAAGTTTGTGCACATTCCATGTACTGATGGTGTGTGGAATCATTTTTTGCAGATGTTTTTGTACATTTTGTACGTGTGTGTGTGTGTGTGTGTGCGTGTGTGTGTTTCAAACACATCATGGGATTCCCTGCCTGCCATGGTAATCAGGCCATTCAGGCCACGGTTGGATAAGCAGACAATGTTTAGGGCACATTTCTAGCCCCCTTCCGCAGAGCAGGAGGTGAGCAGTGCAATCCTTAAAAGGCTGCTCAAACACCCAGGTGACTGCCAAGTCCCGCTGCTGCTTCCAGTGAGAAATGACCTTATGGTCCGGGCCTCCTGTATGCAGGGTTGTGACCAAAGCTCCCAGTGAATCCACACTTGATGTTTTCTCACTTGCCTGTTGCCACAGGATTTTGAGGCATAATAGTAAAAGGGCATGGGTGATGTCTTTTGATTTGTGTGTAAGTTGGATTTAAGTGAAGCAGAGTTGCATGAAATCATCAGCCTCACTCTCTCCCCCAGAGTCATCATAGTCCAGTGGCAGGACAGAGTCAAGATGGCTGGCAATGGCTCAGGATGTAGTGGAAGAACCTGGCATCTTTGGTGTCTAAACAACCTCTAAGCACTGCACATTGCCTGCTTCAGCTGCCTGCATGGTCACTGGAACAAATTGTTCTCATCTGCCCATTCCATCAAAGGAAGTCTTCACATGCTTTGGGGTAGACATCCCCCTAACTCACCAATAGGTTTGAGACCCCTTGGCTACCTTCAACCTGGTTTGGCTCATCTGCTAAAATGATTTATTGGGCTGTGGTCCCTGCACGTACTGCAGCTTCTTAGAGCCACAGGTGAGAGCTGGGTGGAACAGGTAGATACCAAATGTGTTCCAAAAAGCTCCCAAAAGTGCCCGATAGCCATCACACCAAGGTGTAGGGCATAGGGTACGTTCAGGGAGGACCAGTAACTCTGGTATCCACTTAGTATTTAGAAGCTGGCATTAAGATAAAACTGTGTTTAACTATTATATTGGTAGTGGTCTGTATGTCTGTCACTTTCCCTAAAGGCTTCTAAGAAAGAGGGTGGGGTTGACTAGTTACACACAAAGAGAGCTTTCATCTAATCGATAAGACAAAGATGTAGTATCTAGAAACAAAGAAAAGGTTTGGGTTTTGTATGTGTGGGTGTTTTGTTTTGTTTTTTTACATATTATTATAGCTTTCCAAAAGCAGAATAAAACAAATGAACCTGAACCTGGACACAAAATGAGCCAAGCAGCTTGGTGAGTCTAGATGTGGTATTAGCCTAGGGGTAAAGGGTAGTGTCCACTTGAGGATGGGAGCTAGTCAAGAGGGAAAA